>BSBN01000318.1:4925000-6175000 GCA_027924645.1 Cunninghamia lanceolata | reverse complement strand
GTCGACAAGTAGTAAGGAAGAAATTAGTTTATTGTACTATCCTTAGTCATTGTCTTAAAGGATGTCATGGTTATTAAATGTCAGGTCATTTAAACCTTGATGACTATATCAGGAAATGGTTTTATATTATGTTCAATTTTACCCAACTCTAGAGGCTAGACTACTTAGGTCCCAGTGTCATTCTGGTTAGTTTTGATGTTTATTTGTTTCAATATTTTGAAGTGGATAGGGGAAATTTTATTGATGGAAGTATGAAATCTGAAAAGATCTATGTAACATATTGGGTTGTAAAAAGATTAATGCCTTATAGCCCCTTGTCTATGCATGTTATTAGGTTCTGGATGTTGGTTAGGGGTTGTTAGTTGTATGTAGGAGAGTGGCTTCCATGGTGGGGCCAGTGCCCAAAGTGGCTGCCTGGATAACCCCATGGAAGTTGTAATCAAGTGATAACTTAATAATTGATCTAGGTGGGTTGGGTAGTAATTCACATAACAAGATAAGTATGATGCCTCACCCATCCCTTGAGTGCTTTCATAGGCTAAGGATGGATTGAAGGCCTAGTTGGCAAGGTCGACCTCCTTGTCTCCATGAGAGGATGTGTTAGTTCTTCATGTGTCACCCTATGGGGTCGGTGCCTATAGAGAGGTCACCAGGAAAATCATAGATGGGGACCGGTTTCTAGTGAGAGATAGCCTGGATAACCCATGCTAGGACCATGCGATGACACTCTCCCTACTGCATCTTAGTTACTTCCTTTTTATCTCTTGTTGTAGCCTCTGGAGTATTGACTTGTCTTGATGATTTGACTTGTCTTGATGATTTGATTTGTCTTGATGATTTGTGTAGTATTGATGATCAAAATTGCCAATGTCAAGTCTGTATCTGCTTGCTTGTAATTTCTGACCTAGTGGAACCTCATTGTTATCTCCTAGCTCAGAGGGGTGGACCTCAGGGTTCCACATGATTGGGTGGAAGAGCTTAATCCATTGGTTATTCTTGGTTGTCTTGATTCGTGATTACTGTATTCATGATTTCAGTTCCAGTTTTGTACTTGCATCCTCTAAGCTGTATTGCACCTTCCAAATTCTAAAATCTTGTTGTATATTGTAAACCGATGTAATCGGTCATCAAGCTTGTAATCTTGTAAATGATCTTTTGTAACTGTTCATCTCTGCAAATGAATGATGCAAATCCTCTTATATTTTATATCACTTGTATTGTTATAATTTTATGTTTATCTGATGCAGTTATGTTCTCTAGAGGTGTTAGCTATTCATTTTATTTAATGTTGTTAATAGTGTAATTTTATTTAATGATTAATGCATTTACTTCCTTCAAAAAAAAATTCTGTAAATTTTGCACTTGTTAGTCTAACACTCTAGGATTGCATGATGGGGCATCACATTTGGTATCAGAGCCAGGTTTAAACACTAGGTACTCTAGTTAAAACTAAGCCCATTATGTGACCTAGTGCTTAAACTGTGTAGATTAACTTTCATCTCTATTGTTCCCTGTTTGTGTATAATGAATTATCCTTTGGTGTTGTAGGTAGATGCCTAGAGGTAGAGGTCAGGGTCATGGCAGAGGTAGGGGTCATGGGAGAGGTGGTGGTTGTACACCTCCTCCTAGTTCTCCTCATGAGAGTTCCCATGAAGGTAGGGGTAAGAATATGGAAGGTCAGGGTTAGCCTAAAGGAGCCCATTTATGACAGTTACTTGAGGAGGCCTTCCGTTTAGGCCCTAGACAAGAGGTTGAGCAACCTAGAGGGGGTCAGGAAGTAGATCAGCCAGAACCTAGGGATAGAGAGAGATCACCTAGGTGGAGAGAACTAACAGCTAAGCAGGAGGCCACACTAGCCATTCATATGAGAGATCTTCTAAGGGCACGCCCTCCCACCTTCGATGGAGTTGGTAGTGGTCTAGAGGCAGAGACTTGGTTATTGGATATAGGCAGGTGTTTCTCCATGCATCCATATGGCATAAACACCAAAGCTAGATGTGTTATTCTACATCTCTGAGGTTTTGCTTCAACCTAGTGGCAATTAGAAGAGCAGAAGTTGCACTTGGATATTAGCATTATTTCTTGGGAGTTGTTCTTAGAGAGATTCAAAGCTTGTTTCTTATCTGATCATTGGAGGCAGCACCATGCAGATGAGTTTCATGAGCTGAGGCAGATGGCCATGTTGGTTGAGTAGTATGAGTGTAGATTATATGAGCTCAAGCAGTATGCGAGTGTTAGAGATGACGAGTCCATTTTAGTGTATCATTTTATCAGGGGATTAAATGCCTAAATCAATGGAGGGGTTCATGTTTTTGAACCCAAGACTATGGAGGTAGTAGTGGAGAAAGCCTGATTAGTGAGGAGAATTTGGCTATGGCACTTGGAGGGCATACAGGTGTACATATTGGTAGTGCACCTTATACAGGATTTACTTCTTGTGGTGGTCATGCTCAGGCATCAGGATCTCATGCACCCTCAAAGGGTGGATAGCAGCAAAACTCTCAGGCCAAACTGAAGAATTCTCAGACTCAGTAGGGCATCAAATTTTAGAATAAGAAGAACCAAAATTAGTTGTATTCTAGGTAGAAACATGTTGATCACCCTGCTTAGAGCATGCAGTTTGCAGCGAGTAGGGATAGTTTCCAGCAGTCTAGTGCCTTTTAGGGTGGCGGTGGTTTTGGTAGAGGCACTGGGTGCTTCTCTTGCGGCCAACAGGGCCATATTGCTTGACAGTGTCCTCAGAGGAGTACTTTAGGGTTTGGACATCAGCCAGTGCCTTCAGAGCGAACGGTTGGTGATGCAGGCATATCACACAGAGTCTTTGCAATGGTTGATAACCACCAGGCAGAGTATCAAGGCACCGTGGTGGACACTTCAAGTTTCATGTGAGGTATTAGTTTTTCTATTATCTTTGATTCTGGTGCATCTGATTTGTGTATATCTCCTTCTCTTATGGAGCATTGTGGCTTAGTGGCAACAAAGCAAGATGATAGGTGGCAGGTTGAGTTAGCTTTCGGGGCTAAGGTCACAGTTGAGTCTCTAGTGCATGGTTGTGAGTTGAGGATTGGCTCTCTATCCACTACAGTAGACCTTCGCATCCTACCCCTTGGTTCATATGATATAGTTTTGGGGAGGGATTGGTTAGAGGCCCATTAGGAAGTGATCAACTATTGGCATAAGTCTGTCAGATGTGTGGATGATGCTAGTAGAGAGGTAGAAGTAGTTGGTGTTCAAAGACCTATTTTCCTACATAGGATCTCTGTAATGCAGCTTAAGAGATGCATGCGTCAAGGATGTCAGCTTTTTGAAGTGACAGTTAATGACTTAGAGATGGAGGAGAGTCAAGAGACATCTCTTGACGATCACCCACTTTTGAGAGAGTATGCAAATGTTTTTCCTTCAGAGATTCTAGGGATGCCACCTAAGCATGACATCGACTTCAGGATTGATCTTGTTCCCAGTGCAGAGCCTATTTCATGAGCTCTATACAGGATGACTACTCAGGAGCTTAAGGAGCTTCAATTACAGTTGGAAGAGTTGTTAGTCAAGGGATTCATTTGACCTAGTGTTTCTCCCTGTGGAGCACCTATGATTTTTGTGAAGAAGATGGATCTCTATGGTTGTGTATCGACTATCGACAGCTCAATAAGGTGACAGTGAAAAATAGATATCCCTTGCCTCAGATCAATGATTTGTCTGACCAAATTAAGGGAGCTTAAGGTATTTTCTAAAATTGATCTTAAGTCAAGATATCATCAGTTGTGGATATTTGAGGTAGATATTCATAAAACATCTTTTCGCACCCATTATGGACATTATGAGTTTATAGTTGTACCATTTGGGTTGACAAATACACCTTTAGTTTTCATGAGCCTGATGAATGGTGTTTTCCACACTTACCTGGATAGATTTGTCCTAGTATTTCTAGATGATATTTTGATCTATTCAAGGACTATAGAGGAGCATGAGGATCATTTGCATCAAGTATTGCAGTGTCTGAGAGAAAATCAGCTTTATGCTAATTTGTTGAAGTGTGAATTCTTTCAAACAGAGGTGAAGTATTTGAGTCATGTCATCTCTGGAGAGGGTATTGTGGTGGATCCTTCAAAGATCTGAGCTATTATGGATTGGCTTGCACCTACTAATGTTTCTAAGGTCCACAATTTTATGGGATTGGCAGCCTATTATCGTCATTTTGTTATGGGGTTTTCAAGGATTGCCCATCATATTACTTCTCTTTATAGGAAAGGGAAGAAGTTTATTTGGTCAGAGCAGTGTTAGGAAGCTTTTTAGACCCTTAAGGAGTGGTTGACCAGTGCACCTATTCTAGCAGTTCCTGATCCTACGGTTGACTTTGTTGTGTGTACAAATGCTTCCTTGGAGGGTTTAGGAGTAGTTCTGATGTAGGATGGTCACGTGATTGCCTATGAGTCTCACAAACTCAAGGATCATGAATTGAACTATCCCACTCATGATCTAGAGTTAGCTGTAGTTGTGCATGCTTTGGTGAGGTGGAGGTATTTTCTTATGGGGCATTGGTTTGAACTGCACAGTGATCACCGTAGTTTGCAGTATATTTTCATGCAGCTAAACTTGAATGCAAGGCAGAGGTGATGGATGGAGTTTTTGTATGAGTATGGCTTTGAGGTCAAGTATATTTCGGGCAAAGAGAATGTGGTAGTGGATGCTCTTAGTTGTTGGAGACATGAGATCTCAGCAGTTAATCTCGCAGTTGATTTGAGAGGTCAGATTCTTGCAACACTTCCTATAGACAGTTGGTATCAGGAGGTGAAGCCTGTGGTTGAGTTGGCTAGACCTTTGGAGGGTAGATTTGCGGGTTATTCTCTCGAGTATGATGGTCTTTTGTGACATTTGGGTCATATTTATGTTCCTTGTTCTAAGGGTCTTCGTACCCTAGTTATGTCAGAGGTGCATTAGGCACCCTATTCGGCTCATCCAGCTGTCAAGAAGATGCATATAGATCTTCATCAATTGTACTTTTAGAGTGGCATGAAGTGGGATATTGTAGATTTTGTGTCAAGATGTCTAGAGTGTTAGAGGGTGAAGGTGGAGCACTAGCACCCTGCAGGTCTTTTGCAGCCCCATCTTATTCCAGAATGGAAATGGGACATTATTTTGATAGACTTCATTGTTGGTTTGCCGGTATCCTCTCTTCGACACGATGCCATCATGGTCACTGTGGATAGGTTGACGAAAGTCGTTCAATTCTCTCTTGTCCAATCTTCTTATATGCCTCGATGGTGGCCAAAATATTCATGGAGGACATAGTCAGACTTCATGGGATTCCTCGTAGGATCATCTCTAATAGGGATCCAGTGTTTACTTTAGCCCTTTGGAATTCTCTGCAGCATGGCTTGGTGACAGCTAAACTTTAGTTCAGCATACCATCTAGAGACTGATGGTCAGACTGAGAGGGTTAACCAAGTCCTCGAGGATATGCTTACGATGTATGTGATGGATCGACAGAGCTGTTGGGAGGACTACTTGTACCTAGTGGAGTTTGCTTATAATAATGGATATCACAGTTCCATCGGCATGTCTCCATTTCAGGCTTTGTATGATCATCCTTGTCAGACCCCACTGAGTTGGGACCATCTTGAGGATAGAGTTCTTCTGGGTCTAGATATACTTAGAGATATGGATCAGCAAGTCAAACAGATTAGAGAGCATTTGGTGGCAACGCAGGACAGGCAGAAGAAGTTTACAGATGCTCATAGGATTGATCGATAGTTTTCAGTTGGGGATCAAGTGTTCTTGCATGTCCAACCACGAAAGAGTCCAATCCATTATAGAAAAGGCTCTAAGCTAGAATCATGCTTTGTTGGACCTTTTGAGGTGTTGGAGAGGATTGGTCTTGTTGCTTATTGTCTTGCTTTGTCACCTAGCCTTTCACACATCCATGATGGGTTTCATGTTTCTATTCTTAGACCTTACTATCTAGATATTGCTCATGTTCTTGATTAGACTGCTCTACAGGTAGAGGATGGGCAACTGGTTTTGGAGCCCGTAGGCATTCTGCAGCATAGGAGACTTGCTCTCAGGGGCAAAGATGTGCAGTAGGTCAGGGTCCAATGGGATCCTAATGATGAGACTTCTTCTACCTAGGAGGATTCTTCCAGGATGAGAGAGTTATACCCTTACTTATTTGTAGGCTTCCAAGAGTAAGCCTGATTCTGGGGGGGAGGATGTAATGCCCTCATTTTGGTTTGAGACAGATGATAGTTTTCTATTGTTAAATAGTTTTGAGATAGTTTTATATTGTACTTTGATAGTTAGAGACATTTGAGTTATTAGACTGTGATTTATGCTTATCATGATCATGATGGACTATATTTGACTGATGTGGTTTTTGACATGGGTTATGAGTTTTATGATGACACTATTGATATTCTAGTTTATGAGGTATTATGACATGTTTAGTTGATGAATAATTGTTTATGTAGAATATTGTTATCATATTTTATGTGATTTGTTGGTATATGACTTATAGTTAGAGATGTTTATGTTATTATCATGCTTTCAAAGAGGGGACAGTGTAGTATTGCTCAAACCGAGCACCCTACTACATTGCGAATCCCAAACTCTATATGTATGCTATATGTGTATGCAACATATTGTTTTGATGTAGGTTGTAGGTACTGGGCCTCGACTCCACCTGACTTAGTAGGTCTGAGTGGGCCCTTGCACTAATGGATAACATTGATAAGAGATAACATGAGGCTTTTCCTAGGTTAGTTTCAATCTTCAATTGTGGTCATGAGTCAAGGTGTCACCCCTTGTTGCTTGCTTCAGTTTGTTGGTTGTCATCTGGTATGTGGAGTTATTGTTGAGTCTTGTTGAGTTAAGCCTAAGTGTATATTAGTAATGCATTAATGATTAATATAATAGTAATTATAAGTGTGATATAATGATATTTACGTAAATATTAATTAATATTGTAAATTGGGTAATAATGAAGAATATTTTAATTAAGAACTAAAGTAATAGCTTTATTAAGTAAATCCTTTTGACTTTTTTCATAAGTGAATGATACTATTTTATTGTTGAAATTGTATTTGGTTTTATGGGAAAGATTTTATTAGTTAATAATTAATTTTGTTAGTTGTCGAATATGATTCCAGATTTGGGAATCTCTATGTTAAGTAAAAATTTTAAATTCTCTGAGTAGTGGGATTCTCGGTAACGGATTGGTGATATTAGACATTTATGACTCTTGGCTATTTTTCCTTCAAGGGGTTATTGTTTTGAAGAGGGGAGGGAGAAATTTGGAGGAAATTGGCAACAGGAAACTAGAGGATTGGCGAGATGAAGAATTTTAGAAGTTGGATTGAAATACGGGTATGTTATTTTGCCTCTTTGTGTGTGATTGTGCACTCTATAATCTTGTCTGCTCAGGAACTTTAAAACATGTTTGTTTCTATGTCTCTATGCGGATGTGTATTTGAAACCCAAACTATTCTCTGCATTCTCTACTTGTTTGTATGCATACTGCTCCCTTCTAGAATATCCTTGCCAGAAATGAAGTTTTCAGTCTTTCATTTGGTTCGATTAGCCTATGAAGATTCACTCAGGTTTGCTTTCCCCTTTCTCAGCATGTCGTTGTATGGTTCCCTATCTTTGTTCCTCTAAACTCTGCTAGAAATCTGTTATTAAAAAAAAATTTAGTGTTGATGGGGTTAATTTTGGGTCAAATTTCATGTTGTTCTATCGTCTTCCTCAGCCATTGCCATACGACTTCATGCCATGCTTCCTTCATATTCTTGCTAGCTTTAAATTTTGTTCACCTCACATTTTTTTTCTGCCAGGCCGTACGCGTGAGAAGAGTTAGCCTGAGCAATCTCAAGAAATTATCTTCGAGAACCACCTCCATGATCATGGTACGGCATACTTTTGAGCTTTATTAGTCTTTTATATCAACAAAATCTGTATTCTTGCCTGTGTCTCACATTTGTAGTGTTTTCTTAGTTACCTTCTATAGACCTCACCCTTAAGATTCTTCCTCTTGGCAAGTCATTTTGCAACAAATCGATTTGCCTTATTAAACAAAAAGAAAAAGAAACCCTGTAACTCCACCTGCAATTGATCCTCTTGATGGATGGTTTGCTTGAAAGTAAATTTCCATGGTTATCTTGAAACGTAAGCCTAAAACTAATATAAATCTAAGATCTCTTCACTATTATGAGGAATCGGATGCTTCTACTAAATTCATTGCTTGCTCAACAACCTCATTTGAGGTGTCAAATCAATCAAGCCTTCAAATCTTCCGTCACTTCCCCTCAGCTAATTTCATTGTTTGTTTAATGTGTGATGATTTCCCGTTCCTTGGTAGCTATTATGGTTTTTTTTAAAATGATCCTTAGAAGAATATTAGCATAGCTATGCTTGAAATTAGGGAAAATAAGCCTCTGTTTAAAAAGTATATTTCCTTTTTAGATTTAAGTGATTTGGGCTGGTATTAGAAACTGTCCATGTAGAATTTTTTAAGATCTTATAGATCGCTTCATAGCTATACATACTATTTGTATACACCTAAAATTGGCATGACTCTACTTAAATAAATATTTTAAATATTTATTTTATCATTCACATTCTTCTATCAATAAATAAATAAATTCGTTTATTTATCTGATTCATTTCCTCTCATTTAATTAAATAAACACATTTATTTAATTAATTAAATTCATATACATCACCTTCATTCTGCTAAATAATTAAATAATTCTAATTATTTAATTAAAACCTTTTATTCTTCCAAATTTAAATAAAATGCAAATTTTATTTAGATAAAATCTAAATTCTCCACTAAATAAAATATATTTTTATATTTTATTTTATTCTTCGAATATCTTCACAAAAATAAAATATATTTCTATATTTTATTTATTCCTCTCAATTATCTACAAAATAATTAAATAAAATCTTTTTATTTAATTATGCATTCTTATCTTCAAAAATCATTCTTATCTTCTAAAAATACTTTCCTCTTGTCATACAAAAGCAAAAGTAGTTTTAAAACATCTTTAAAGCAAACTTTCTCTTAAATTAGAAAAATAAATTCTAATTTAAGAAAATCAAATCTCATCCTCATCAAGAGAAGAGTTAACTTCACAAAGCTGCTTTTCAAATGACACATGTCTTTCTTCCATTTGTTGCACGTTCCTCAACAACCCTCCTTCGTTGATCTTTCCTTTTCTTCTAAACCATTGATCTTCTTCTACACATCTCTATAAATACAATGCTATTCTTCCTCATTTCAGGATCCATAGCTTGAGCGAACTTATGCTGCAGAAATACAAGCGCACCTTTGGCACTTCATAACACTTCATAGCACTTCATAGCACTTCATATTCATCCTCTCGCATTTGTGTTTAAACTCATCTTCAAATACAAATAAGTATCTCAGCCATTCTACTCTTGTCATCTTCAACAAGAAAGGGAGCACACACTTCTGAGGGCTTCGCATTTAGCAAGATCAAGAGCTGATAGGTGAATAATAGAAGACGCAAGGTAAAGGTGTAAGTATTGTTCTTTATTTGTTTTAATCTCCTTTTATCTTTAGATTCTGTAGATGTTTGGGTTTTATAATCTTTTGTGATTAACCTATTTTCCCCCTCACATTTTGGCACCCACCATGGGGCCTTGTCCCTCTCACTAATCAAAAAACTAAGTGTTTTTAAGTGACAGGTCCGTACAGGTGACAAAATAGGTTTCTAATAGAGGCATCTGGCGTATATAACTTCTGAAATGACACATTTACCTTCCGATTTGGTGCATCTGATCATTTGGTACATTTGACTCCAAAAGTGATGCATCTACCTCCCAAATTGACGCATACGAAACTTTAGCGCATTTAACCTCCCAAATGACGCATATACATTGAAACGATGCATATACAGTCTGAAACGATGCATATACACTAAAATTGCACATATACAATCTAAAATAGTGCATATGACCTCTGAAATGGTGCATATGACCTCTGAAATGGTGCATATGTTTCGCAGTGAATTTTAAGAGTTGTTTTCTTCACCAAATGCTCTATTTTTCATGAAATCTAGGCAAATTTGTATTCAAAATTTATGGAAATACCCCCCTGGACGCAATGGTGAGGTTAGATTTGAGCTAAGACATCATCTACATATATTTTTATCCAAATCTTAACAAACTAGGGTTAGAAAACGCAAATTTCTGCAGACCAATTGTTTCTTTCTATGCATATGTCCTCTGATTCGATGCATCTGTTAAAATAATGTATATATCTCTTGTTATAGTGCTTTTGACACCCGTCTTAGTGCTTTTGTAAAATGCTGCATGCAATATCTATTTCTGCGCATTCAGTCTACAGTGCGGCACTTCTGATTCTACTTTTTGTTTTTAGGGTTTCTAATTTTGTGTGTTTGAGCTAACGGTCATTTTTGCAAGTTTAGTGGCTGGATTAGATCATTTAGTTGCTTTGTTTAGTTCACTTAGACTAATTAAGGGAAAAGTAACCAAGTGCATCACATACAACTTCCACATAGCTCATAACTAGGAAGAAAGTAATTGGACCCATTTGCTCTCTTTGCATTGTTGATTATTTTCCTAGTTAGATCACTGCTATCTTTACAAATGGGAAAATAAACATTGCTATGTATTAATCACTTCCAAGTTAACAATCAGGAAAATGAACATTGCTATGTCTTAATCACTTCCAAGTTAACAATCGTGTGAGTGCACAAGTAGAATAGCCCATTTAGTTTTTCTAATTTTAACTAGGTTGGATTAACCATTGTATTCTATGCTTGTGAATGACAATAGGCTTATGCTCTCCCCTTAACTAGGTGACCAAAGTGCCAGACTTATCATTCTATTTGTTAAACCTTTAGGGGGGCCTGCCCTTGGATGCACGCTTGTCCAAATGGGAACGACCTTGAGTAGTAACAGGCTAAAGCCAAGCCCTACCAAGCCACTTAAAATAAATTGTGTTTGAGGTGAAAACCTCAAGCAACGAGTGCTTCTGTGTTACACCGACGACCAACCTCCCCCAAAACCCTCTAAGGCATAACCCTTTGAGGCTGGGAGACTCCATAATAGAGAGTAGTGCCGCCACATGTGTAACCACTCGAACGGTTGCCCTAACTAAGAACCAATTGTGTAGCAAGCCAAAAACCCCTATTTGTTGATGCAAAGGGTGGAGCTCTTGAAGCGGCAGTAGCAAGGATAATCCTAAGGTTTGGTGTGGGTATGAGCCTAAGGAAACCTGAATCTAGTATGTGTGAGAAGTGAGTGCCGTGGAGGGGAGCCGGTGCTACCAGATTCTGGAGCTACATGCTTTGAGTGGCACAACTAGAGGATTCAATGAATACTGTCATATCCAGCCTAGGTTGTACTTGTTTTGAGTCAAAATAGTCCAAAAAATACAAAAAAATATAAAAAGGTAAAAATCATGAAAAACTTCTGTGTTTGCTATGTTTTTGCCATAATTGAACATCAGACTATTCACAAACACCAAGTTTTTCAAGCCAAAAAAAAATAGAAGCTCCTAAAAATGATCCAAAATTTTGCAAAATTTTTGAGAAAACAAGGAAAAACACCAGAGTTGCACATTTGATTCGACTTATAATGCTTTTGCACCCTGTGCTAGTGCATTTGTTTTTGTGCATCCAAACCAGTAAGCTTTTTTGATTTTATGTCAATGGAAAACCAATTAGAATATTTTGGTCAAAAACTCCAATACCTGCAATTGCAAATAAGCTTAGATCCCTCACCCCAAAATTGTATAACAATTTCTCAACAAGCCCAAGTCTTACAACAAGAAATGGCAATCTTGCAAGCTGAACGTGCCAGTACTAGCTACACCTCACCCCAAAATCATATATCATTTTCCCATACTCATGACAAGGCAAGCACCACCTTAAGTCAGAAATCATATACCACCCCATCTACTAGTCCTCCTTCGCCACCTTCTAAGACACATATTCCAAAACATACCAGTTCTACACCAACACCACCATCTAGTTCCTCAAATTCTAAATGGATGACCAAAAAAGAATCAGATGAGTGGTGGGAAAGAGTTTTTCCAAATTTATACAATAGAGAAAAGCTAGAGAGAATGCTAAATCCCCTCATTCACCTATCCATACACCTACCAATGATGTGATCCAAGGGCTACTAGCAGAGAGTCAACCATGTCCCCAAATTCCAGTCCTTGACCTTACCAAAGATTCTTCCAATCCCATGTCAAATCCTACAACACCTTCATGTCATCTGCAAACCCTTGAGCTTATTGAAGAACCTCCTACCATGAACCAAAGTCAATGTCCATTGAACATCCATGTTGTCAACCAAGAATCTATCCAAGAGCTATCCACTTCCATTGAAGAAGACCAAGACCTATGTCAAGAGCACACCTTAGAGCATGTGGAAATATCCACCCTTTGTCTAAATCAAGATCAAAACACCCCCATCTAATTTCAAACCATTCATAACCTTTATCTCTTCCATGATCAAGATAATACCTATGAAGAATCTATCCATGAGCAACTTGATCCTATACATGGGAAAGAGATCCAATTCCAACCCGTTCATAATTTATACCTTCTCTATGATCCAGATACTACCTTTTATGAAGAAGATGTCCATGAGCAACTTGATCCCATACCCCTTCATGAGCAAGAAACCTCCATTACTTCTATCCCTCTTACATCTAATCCCATCCATGATCCAACAACTTCCGCTTCCTCTGATGAGACACTTGCCTCCCAAGTGCACATGAATGATCAACCCAATAACTTAGATCCTAAAGAGCATAATGATGATCAAGATTCTAGTGATCCTTCACCATCCATTAGTGACCAAGCTACAAATCCATCATCTTATATCCTTGGGTTTATTACCTTCATGCATTAATGTTCTTCCTTAGAACACCAACAACCATTATCCACTATCTTGTCTTCCTCATCCTATAAAGAACTTGTGTCTAGTGTTCCACCTACACAAAATCCTGCTGTCCGCCGCATACTCCAACATATGAACTATCAAGGTAAAGGCTTAGGCCTTCACGAACAAGGTATTTTGGAGCCCATCCATGTCAATGTTCCTCCACCTTCATATGGCCTTGGATACATACCCCAAGGTGAACAATCTCGAGATGTTGGTACTTCCTCCACTCCTCCTAAGTCTACCATTTTCCATCGCAAACCCTATCATATCCCCAAAACATATGTCGTCATTCCACCTCCATCTTCTTACAATTGTCAAAAGCATGTGACCATACACCTTCCACCATCCAATCTACCTCCACTACTTCCAACTCCTAACATCCCTCCAAGCAATTTACCTCCACTTCTTCCAACACCTTATCCATCCATCTATAAATCCTCTAAATATCCAAATCATGGCCAACAAATGCACATATTGTACAAACAAGGAGCTTTCACCAACCTCACTTCCACCATCCCATGGGGATTCAATGACAAATATGTGGATGACTCTACCTATAATGTCAAAAATCCTAAGAGTCCTCATGACCTAGGATATAAAAGCCAAGAATCAAAGAATTATCCATATCAAAAGCTACATACACCCATACACCTCAATGCCAAATTGAAAAAGGTGTGGGTCCCCAAGCAACAAATGATTACTCCAAAAGCTGCACAAAAGCTGGATAAACCCAAACCCATGCCTTCACAGGTACAATCTAAAAACAAAATGGTTTGGGTGCCTAAGCAAAAAGCCCTAAAGTCACATGAGGCATCCATCTCTCAAGAATTTCAACCATCCACTTTCTCCCATTCCATCCAAAGGTCTCAAATTCTTCCATCCCATATGGCAAGCAAAAATAAAAAAAATACTAAGTCTATGTGGGTCTGTAAATTCCTAAATCATTCATCCACCAAACAAAAATCTCCATTGCTTCCTACACCACCCTCCTATCATCAGCTTCAATGTTTATCATGGTACGTGTAACTGTTGGTCATGGTTCCCTTCCATTCCACAACACTTCCGTATAACTCCATCTCCCCTCCCTTCCACTACTATCCTACATATCTCCCTCATCCTATGGTCCATGCTTTTCCATAGACCTTCCTTCCATCCTTGCATAAGTCCTTCTATATTCTGCATCATCATCCACTATCGCACCTTCCATAATCCGCTATCTACATACTCATATCTCACTTTCATGCAATCCCCTACCAACATCTATGAGAACACTAGACATGGTCCGTTCGACAGCATCTATCTAGTGGGACTATCACCTTTCAAGGAACTAGATACTTGAGTCTCTCCTTATCCATATCCACCTTCTCCTATCTAAATATTTAAAAAACCAAAAAGTAAAGAGAAATCCCTTCATCCAATGGTGAAAACTTGGGAAACAGATGCCTTGGATAAGTACCATGATGAAAACCTGGCAAACAGGTGTCATGTGTAAGTTGATCTTCTATGTCACCTACACTTGGGGGCACCTTGTCTCATCAGCATATCACTTTTCTCCTACTAGTTTCCTTTCATACCATTTCCCATCCTATTCCTCTATCCATTACATACCTATCTTGTCGTGTCCATCCATCCTGATCTTCCTTTCCTCTATTTTTTGATCTTGATAAAGATTGGGGGCACAATGTTGACAAATGTTCTAGATGTCTCTTGATATACCTTATCCCTCCAAAACCACACAAATCCTTCATTATCCTCTCATCCTCCTATCATCATAAACATTGTCATGAAAACTCCTACGTATTCTACCTACAATGGGGCATGTTTTTCTTATGCAACATAGTCCTTGGAAATCACATCCTTGTTTCCTACTACCTACCCTACCATTGATTCCCTATCACCCATCCATCTACCTATTCGTGGTGTTTCCCTTGTCATCAATATCTAGCATTAAGGCAATCCAAAATTCTTGTCCAGTATCATGTCCATAGTGTCACCCTAGCATGGCCTCTGTCATCAATGTCACCTGTTCCATATCTGATCCATATCTATCCCATATCGTGTCTCATCCAATCCATATCTTAGGTCCATCAGGGTTCTTCCTGAACTACGTTGCCTTTGCATCATCACGTAGGCAAGGCCATTATCAATGCGCCCCCGAGGCTCCGCTACCCATCCATTCCCTACCTTATCCCCTATCCCCCAGTCCATCCATGTCCACACCTTTCACCAGGCAAAGCACACACAGCAATCCCACTTTTCAAACAAAGTCTTGATGCAGAACATCAACCTGTCCTAAACAAAGTAGGGCACCATACCGAAACAGTCAAACGAATTCTATATCACTTATGGCAAAAAGACACATCTAATGCAAGAATGTTTTGTGAATAGGTTAACTTACAGGGTCTTAGATTTTTGTCATTATGTCTTCCTATGCTACTCGAGGATGCCAAAAGCTAGAGATGCTATGATGGGGGCATAATTGTTTCTTTTGTCTGCTACTTGTGGATCAAACTTTAGTAATGTGATGACTTCTATCTAACAACATGATCAGCCAAAGATCATCGAGGACTCCGAAGTCTGAACATGAAAAGGGGCAATCCTTGTTTGTTGAAATGCAAGAAATACTCAGGTCATTTAGATTCAATTTTGACTAGGTGCTAATATTAACTTGCTATATCAAAATCCATGTAAGTAATACTCAGGTCATCTCGGTTTAATTATACCTAGATGCTTGTATTTTCTTACAAAATAATAAAGCCCAATGATGAAATAAGCACTTCAAAATACTTGCTATATCAAGATGACAAATATCCATATCCATATCCATACCGTATTCAATTGCAGTTCATATCTCTATCCATATCCATAACATATCCAATTGTGTCTCATATCCATATCCATATCCAAATACATTTATCCATATCCCATGCAATAAAATTCTATGTAGAGTATCAATGTTTGCAAAAGCTGGTGATTCCTTCTATCGAGTCATTCTTCTATCAATCAAATTTCTATCTATCATTGTATCTCTCATTAACAATTCTAGTTGTCAATCTAACTGGTGATCTAAATGCAAGTCTATCCTTAATCCATACCAATCAAGTCAAGTCAATCTTGTTAAATGATCCAATCGCAATCAGTGGTCTTGATCCTAATCTTGTCGTAAACCATATCAATAAGTCATAACTATCCTTCGTGTTGCTCTAGGGATATATTGTTCCCCGCCATGACAACATTGTCATATATTGTTATCATATCAAATGTCTTAGACAGGATGTTGCATTATCAAAACCAGACCTGGAGTCTTATACGACATGTTTCATTCCTAAAACCAGACATCATCGATCTATATCATTGGTTTACTGCTTGACCAGGGCAATACCTTGCCTGTTCTTGTATCATTTGTGCATGTTGGCTTACTTGCTTGCGTATGTCATCATTTTATTTTGCATCACATATCATTCACCTCTTTCTTTTACATCCAACCATTTCTTCTCCTGTTTCTCCTCTTCTTCATCGTGAGATTGTTCATCTCACGCCTTTCTACCGTCTCCCTATCCAATCTCCCGAGGGGGTATCCTGTTGTTATACTTGTACCAGGGGTAAACTGGAGCATGTATCACCATCAAAAATTCTTTTTCTTTGAAACAATGTGATAAAACACATTGCATCAAAGAGGGGCAAAATGTATACACCTAAAATTGGCATGACTCTACTTAAATAAATATTTTAAATATTTATTTCATCATTCACATTCTTCTATCATAAATAAATAAATTCATTTATTTATCTGATTCATTTCCTCTCATTTAATTAAATAAACACATTTATTTAATTAATTAAATTCATATACATCACCTTCATTCTGCTAAATAATTAAATAATTCTAATTATTTAATTAAAACCTTTTATTCTTCCAAATTTAAATAAAATCTAAATTCTCCACTAAATAAAATATATTTTTATATTTTATTTTAATCTTCAAATATTTTCACAAAAATAAAATATATTTCTATATTTTATTTATTCCTCTCAATTATCTACAAAATAATTAAATAAAATCTTTTTATTTAATTATGCATTCTTATCTTCAAAAATCATTCTTATCTTCTAAAAATACTTTCCTCTTGTCATACAAAAGCAAAAGCAGTTTTAAAGCATCTTTAAAGCAAACTTTCTCTTAAATTAGAAAAATAAATTCTAATTTAAGAAAATCAAATCTCATCCTCATCAAGAGAGGAGTTAACTTCACAAAGCTTCTTTTCAAATGACACGTCTTTCTTCCATTTGTTGCATGTTCCTCAACAACCCTCCTCCGTTGATCTTTCCTTTTCATGTAAACCATTGATCTTCTTCTACACATCTCTATAAATACAATGCAATTCTTCCTCATTTCAGGATCCATAGCTTGAGCGAACTTATGCTGTAGAAATACAAGCGCGCCTTTGGCACTTCATATTCATCCTCTCGCATTTGTGTTTGAAACTCATCTTCAAATACAAATAAGTATCTTAGCCATTCTACTCTTGTCATCTTCAACAAGCAAGGGAGCACATGCTTCTGAGGGCTTCACATTTATCAAGATCAAGAGCTGATAGGCAAATAATGGAAGATGCAAGGTAAAGGTGTAAGTATTGCTCTTTATTTGTTTTAATCTCCTTTTATCTTCAGATTCTGTAGATGTTTGGGTTTTATAATATTTTGTGATTAACCTATTTTCCCCCTCAAACTATTTTATTTCTATTGATCATTTTATTCTTTAGAATGTGGTAAAATGTGGATATTAGAAATTTATCAAGTTCATAATAGAGTATGTAATTATATTCTAAATTCATGTAGATTCATTAATATAATTTGCTTAATTAGTTTTTAATTGTTAGTTAAAATAAAATTTTAAGATATATTTAGTATTAATCTCCTGAAATAGTAGTAGATCATTATCAACCAAAAGGTTGCAAGAAGAATATTATGGTAAGGCTAGTATTAAGCAATTATTATATGAATAAATTAGGTTTTTTTATGTGAAATAGATTTTTATGGTAATGTTAGTATTAAATATTGAGTTAAAACTTTATAGTGCTTCCTTGTTAAAATTCTTCAAAGTTGTTACATTTCAATTTAACTTAGATATATTATTTGGTCTTTTGTTTGTTCGTGCTGACAAGTAGTAAGGAAGAAATTAGTTTATTGTACTATCCTTAGTCATATTGTCTTAAAGGATGTCATGGTTATTAAATGTCAGGTCATTTAAACCTTGATGACTATATCAGGAAATGGTTTTATATTATGTTTAATTTTACCCAACTCTAGAGGTTGGACTACTTAGGTCCCAGTATCATTCTTGTCAGTTTTGATGTTTATTTGTTTTGAGATTTTGAAGTGGATAGGGGAAAATTTTATTGATGGAGGTATGAATCTAAAAAGATCTATGTAATGTATTGGGTTGTAAAAAGATTGATGCCTTATAGCCCCTTGTCCATGCATGTTATTGGGTTCTGGATGTTGGTTAGGGGTTGCTAGTTGCATGTAGGAGAGTGGCTTCCATGGTGGGGCTGGTGCCTAAAGTGGCTGCCTGGATAACCCCATGGAAGTTGTAATCAAGTGATAACTTAATAATTGATCTAGGTGGGTTGGGTAGTAATACAAATAAAAAGATAAGTATGATGCCTCACCCATGCCTTGAGTGCTTTCACAGGCTAAGGATGGGATGAGAAGGCCTAGTTGGCAAGGTCGACCTCCTTGTCTCCATGAGAGGATGTGTCGGCTCCGTATGTGTCACCCTATGGGGCCGGTGCCTATAGAGAGGTCGCTAGGAAAACCATAGATGGGGGCTGGTTTTTAGTGAGAGATATCCTAGATAACCCATGATAGGACCATGTGATAAAACTCTCCCTACTGCAGCTTAGTTACTTCCTTTTTATCTCTTGTTGTAGCCTCTGGACTATTTACATGTCTTGATGATTTGACTTGTCTTGATGATTTGTGTAGTCTTGATGATCAGAATTGCCTATGTCAAGTCTGTATCTGCTTGCTTGTAATTTTTGACCTAGTGGAACCTCATTGTTATCTCCTAGCTCAGAGGGGTGGGCCTTAGGGTTTCACATGATTGGGTGGAAGAGCTTAAATTATTGGTTATTCTTGGTCATCTTGGTTCATGATCACTACAGTCATGATTCCAGTTCCAGTTTTGTACTTGCATCCTCAAAGCTATATTGCACCTTTAAAATTGTAAAATCTTGTTGTATATTGTAAACTGATGTAATCAGTCATCAAGCTTGTAATCTTGTAATCTTGTAAATGATCTTTTGTAACTGTTCATCTCTGCAAATGAATGATGTAAATTCTCTTCTATTGTATATCACTTGTATTGCTATAATTTTATGTTTATCTAATGCAGTTATGTTCCCTAGAGGTGTTAGCTGTTCATTTTATTCAATGTTGTTAATAGTGTAATTTTATTTAATGAATAATGCATTTACTTTCTTCAATATATATATATATATTGTAAATTTTGCACTTGTTAGTCTAACACTCTAGGGTTGCATGACGGGGAATCACATAACTGACATAAGGCTTGATAAAAGCGGCTAAGGTTTAGGGTTTCCATTGATGTATTGTAGCATTTTGCAGAGGTGTTGAGTTGTAAGGATTGCTGGTTGTAATCAGTTTGATTTACTAGATAATAATATTGGACTCTCTATTGGTGGATGTAGCCTGAGTTTCGGTGAACCAAGTTAAAACTTGTCTCTCATTGTTATTATTTCTGTGCATTTTCATTCCTCTATTTAATCTTTATTTACATTTAATTGATATCTTCTACATGCAATCCCTAACAAGTGTTATCAGAGTGGGTTGTGTTAGATTATCATTTGCAGGAAGGTCTCACGGTTGAGTGGGAGCAATGGTGGATGAGGGTAAATTTAAGGTAGATAAATTCAATGGGCAGAACTATTAGCTATGGAAGATGCAGATGGGGGATTATCTCTATCAAAAAAATTTATGGAGGCTGTTGGAAGGAATAGCCAAGAAACTAATAGGAATGACTGATGAGGATTGGAATCTTCTAGACAGAAAGGCACTGGGAACTATTAGGTTGTGCTTGGCACCATCTGTGGCATTCAATATAACAGAAGCAACGAGAACAAGTGAACTAATAAAATCTTTAGCCAAATTGTATGAAAAACCCTCAGCCTCAAATAAGGTATTTCTCAGGAAGCATTTGTTTAATCTGAAAATGATTGAAGGTGGATTTGTGATAGATCATTTAAATGAGTTTAATACGATTACCAGTCAGTTAACTTCTATAAAAGTGAAATTTGATGAAGAGGTGAGGGCTCTCTTGGTTTTATGTTCTTTTCTAAAAACTTGGAATAGCTTGGTAATGGCTGTAAGTAACTCTATTTTTGGTGTTATCCTTAGCAAGGAAATACGACAGAAAAGATCAGGAGGGTCCACATCAGGTAGTGTTTTGAATACAGAAAGTAGGGGTAGATCAAAGGAGAGAGGAAAAGGTTCTAGAAGTCATGAGGAAAATCAAAGGACAAGAGATCCCAATCCAAAGGATAGAAGGGTTTCTAGTATTATGGGAAACCAGGTCATCTGAAGAAAGATTGATGGTCAAAGAAGAATAAAGGAGAAAAACAAGAAGGCAATAAGGAGGCAAATGTGGTAAGTAATAAATTTGAAGATGATGCTTTGATTATTTCCCTAGATAATGCTAATGATTCATGGGTTTTAGATTTAGGGGCCTCATTTCATGTTACACCCCATAGAAGTTATTTTCTTGATTATGTCTAAGGGGCTTTTGGGCTTGTTTATTTGGGAGATAATGAACCCTGTCAGATCCTTGGAAAGGGAAGAATCAAGATTTGAGTTGTAGAATAGGAATCATTGGCTACTACAAGAGGTAAGGCACATTCCAAGGCTGAGTAAGAATTTAATTTTAGCAGGGTAGCTAGCTGATGAAGGTTGCATAGTTACTTTCAGTGATAAAAATTGAAAGGTTTCAAGAGGTGCCTTAATAGTAGCAAATGGTGTGAAAGTAGGCACTTATATCTTTGTACAGGTCATATTGTTCCTTCTACTTTAGTTGTTGCACAAAAAATAAAATAGGTTCAGGAACAGTTGCTACAGGTTCCAAGGAAGAGACTGAAACAATTGCTACAGGTTCTGAGACAACAATGTGGCATAACAGACTTGGGCATATGAGTGAAAATGTATGAAGTACTTTATTCTAAGAAAGTTTTACCAAGCCTAAAATGTATTAATATGGATTTCTGTGAAAGTTGTGTGTATGAGAAACAAAAGAGAGTTAGTTTTCTCAAGGATGGGAAGCAAAAGAAAGATGAAAAGTTGGAGCTTGTGCATATAGATGTATGGAGATTGGCTCAGGTATTTTCTCTCGGATGGCTCCTCAGTATTATGTTACATTCATAGATGATGCAACTAGGAAGGTTTGATTTATTTCCTTAGGTAGAAATTTGATGTATTTGAAACATTTAAGAATGGAGAAGATTGGTTGTGAATGAGATGGGTAAAAGATTAAAATGTCTCAGATCTGATAATGGTGGTGATTATTGTAGCAAAGAATTTGAGGATTATTGTTCTTTTAATGTAATTCGTAGGCAGAAAATGGTTCCAAGGACTCCATATGAGAATGGAGTGGCTGAACGCATGAATAGGACAATAATGGAGCATGCAAGGACCATGAGATTGCATGTTGGGTTGCCTTTAAATATGTGGGCAGAGGCTGTCAACACCACTGTATATTTAATTAATAGAGGTCCTTCAATTCCTTTCGGCTGTGGTATTCTAGAGAAAGCATGGACAGGTAAGAAGGTGAATTATTCTTTTCTCAAAACCTTCAGATGTGAAGCATTTTCACATGTAGATTCAAAAATATAACCAAGTTGGATGCAAAATCAAAAAAATGTACCTTCATTGGATATGGCATTAATGAATCTGGTTATAGGCTTTGGGATTTTAAAAATTAAAAAATTGGGAGAAGCAGGGATGTTGTATTCAATGAGAAGGTGTTGTACAAAGACCAGTTGCAGCAGCATAAGAAGGAAGAAAATGATTATTTGGTGTTGGATGGTACTCCAGATAGTGATGTTCCAGTGGTTTCTCGTGCTCCACAACAATAACAAGAAATACCACAAACACCAGTGAATGTTAGACTGTCAACAAGGCTAAGTAGACCTCTTGAAAGGTTTTCTCCCTCTTTGTATTCTATTTTGTTAATAAATACTAGTGAACTAGAAGGGTATGATGAAGCTATGCAGGTGGATACAAAGGTTCAGTGGGAGCTTGCAATGAAAGAAGAAATAGACTCCTTGCTGAAAAATTAGACTTAGGAATTATGTAAGTTGCCTGTAGCTAAAAAGGCTTTACCAAACAAATGGGTTTATAGACTGAAAGAGGAAGATGGAGGTAAGAAAAGATTTAAAGCCAGGTTAGTTGTAGAAGGATTTGCACAAAAAAGGTATTGATTTTTGATGAGATATTTTCTCCAGTTGTCAAGATGACTTCTATTCATACTATTTTAAGTATTGTGGCTGCTGAAGATTTGCATTTGGAACAACTAGATGTGAAAATTGCCTTTCTCCATGGTGATTTGGAGGAGGAGATATATATGGACCAACCACAGGGATTTGAGGTCAAAGGTAAGGAGAAACTGATGTGCAGATTGAAGAAGAGTTTATATGGCTTGAAACAAGCACCTCGGCAATGGTATTTGAAATTTGATAGTTTTATGGTTGAGCAAGGCTATAGCTAGTGTAATTCTGACCATTATGTTTATTTTTAGAGGTTGGATAATACCAGCTACATTAATTTATGTTTATATGTTGATGACATGCTTGTAGCAGGGTCTAACATGGATCACATAAGAGAGTTAAAATAATAGTTAGCACAATCATTTGCTACAAAGGATTTGGGGGCAGTAAAACAAATCCTTGGTATGAAAATTTGCAGAGATATGAAGAACAAAAAATTGACTCTATCTCAGGCTAATTATGTTGAAAAGGTGTTGCAGAGATTCCATATGGAGAATGCAAAAGTTGTTAGCACACCTTTGCCTAGTCATTTGAAATTGACTAAAGAGATGTGTCCTAAGACACAAGAGGAGGATGAAAAAATGTCCAAGGTACCATATGCTTCAGCTATAGGAAATTTAATGTACACCATGGTATGTATGATATTAGATATTACACATGTTGTAGGAGTCGTAAGCAGGTATATGAGTCATCCTAGATTGGAGCATTGGAATGCGGTAAAATGGATTCTCATATATTTGAGAGGTACATCCAACAAACACTTATCTTTTGGGGGCTATAATATTGATTTAGCAGGCTATGTGGACTTAGATTTAGTAGGGGATATTGATACCAGGTGGAGTAGTACAGGTTATGTCTTTACTGTAGGTGGGACAGCGGTGAGTTGGATCTCTAGGTTGCAAAAGGTGGTTGCTGTATCCACCACGGAGGCAGAGTATGTCGTTGCAACAAAGGCAAGTAAGGAGATGATATGGCTGCAATCTTTGATGGAAGAATTGGGCAAACAACAAGCTCACAGTTCTTTGTATACTAACAATACATCTTGCAAGGAATTCTACCTTGCATTCAAAGACCAAACACATATAGCTCAGGTATCACTTCATCTGGTCGGTGTTAGATGATAGAAAGTTAAGGCTGGAAAATATACATATAGATGAAAATCTAGTGGATATGTTTATGAAGGCAGTGACAAGGGAGAAGCTAAGCTCCTCTTCAGCTTCGAGTTGTCTTCAAGACTAAAAACAAAAAAATTAGAATACTAGAGTCTAGGGTGCTTATTTCCAATGGGAGCTATAGGGTCAGCGGTGTTATGATTAGTCTCCAAGTGGGAGATTGTTGTTATATGGAGCCTAATCAGACCTAAAGGTTAAATTTACCCCACTTTTATCAGTACGGTTTCCCCCCAAGTTATTTAACGGGGTCAAGGGGTAGTGCCCCTTGTATGGATTTGGGGACAGCACCCCTTGCGGGGTCTAGGGGTAGCAGCCCTAGCGCGCTCCCTGTCACAATATAGGGTGGGGTCTAGGGGCATTGGGAGTTATTTTCTATTGGCCGACGTAAAAAACCCTATTTTTGTAACAGACATAAGGCTTGATAAAAGTGGCTAAGTGTTAGGGTTTCCATTGATGTATTGTAGCATTTTGCAGCGGTATTGAGTTGCAAGGATTGTTGGTTGTAATCAGTTTGATTTACTAGATAATAATATTGGACTCTCTGTTGGTGGATGTAGCCTGAGTTTGGGTGAACCACGTTAAAACTTGTCTCTCACTGTTATTATTTCTATGCATTTTCATTCCTCTATTTAATCGTTATTTGCATTTAATTGATATCTTCTGCATGAAATCCCTAACACTTGAGTTCTTCAAAACCTAGTACTTCTACTCTCATTTATGTCAACAAGTTCTTTCTTCTACTCAATGCATGTACAACTTTGACTTTCCACTCTGGTGTTTCAATAAGAATGTATAACTTTGCATGGACTCTAACCACCTGATGTGTCTCTCAGTAAACTTACCTTGACTATTCAAATACTGCAAAGCTTGATGGTCGATGTACAACAAATTCTTTTGGAAATAAATAATGTCTCCACTTCTTCAAGGCTTGAATTATGGCATAGAAATCCTAATCATATACTCAATATCTCCTGCTTGCATCATTTAATTTCTCACTGAAATATGCTCCTGGTCTGTCTTCTTGGCTTAACACTGCTCCTATTGCATTCCCACTAGCATCACAATCAACCTGAAATACTTTGTCAAAATCTAGTAATTCTAACACTGGTTTCTCTTTCACCTTTTGCTTCAACAACTCAAAACTCCTATGTGCTCCAGATGTCCACTTAAAATCCTTTTGGTCTCCTCTCATTGTCTCTATCATTTATGTGCATATGATACTAAAATTTTTTATGAACTTCTACTAGAAACTTGCTACAAGAGGTAAGGCACGTTCCAAGGCTGAGTAAGAATTTAATTTCAGTAGGGTAGCTAGCTGATGAAGGTTGCATAGTTACTTTCAGTGATAAAAATTGGAAGGTTTCAAGAGGTGCCTTAATAGTAGAAAATCATGTGAAAGTAGGCAACTTATATCTTTGTATAGGTCATATTGTTCCTTCTACTTTAGTTGTTGTAGAGAAAACCAAATAGGTTCAGGAACAGTTGCTGCAGGTTCGCAGGAAGAGACTGAAACAGTTGCTATAGGTTCTGAGACAACAATGTGGCATAACAGACTTGGGCATATGAGTGAAAAATGTATGAAGGTACTTCATTCTAAGAAAGTTTTACCAAGTCTAAAATGTATTAATATGGATTTCTGTGAAAGTTGTGTGTATGAGAAACAAAAGAGAGTTATTTTTCTCAAGGATGGGAAGGAAAAGAAAGATGAAAAGTTGGAGCTTGTGCATATAGATGTATGGGGACTGGCTCAGGTATCTTCTCTCAGTGGATCTTAGTATTATGTTACATTCATAGATGATGCAACTAGGAAGGTTTAGATTTATTTCCTTAGGTAGAAATTTGATGTATTTGAAACATTTAAGAAATGGAGAAGCTTGGTTGAGAATGAGACAGGTAAAAGATTAAAATGTCTTGGATCGGATAATGGTGGTGATTATTGCAGCAAAGAATTTGAGGATTATTGTTCCTTTAATGTAATCCGTAGGCAGAAAATGGTTCCAGGGACTCCATAGGAGTATGAGTGGCTAAACGCATGAATAGGACAATAATGGAGCATGCAAGGACCATGAGATTACATGTTGGGTTGCCTTTAAACATGTGGGCAGAGGCTGTCAACACCACTGTATATTTAATTAATAGAGGTCCTTCAATTCCTTTGGGCTGTGGTATTCCACATGAAGCATGGATAGGTAAGAAGCTGAGTTATTCTTTTCTCAAAACCTTTAGATGTGAAGCATTTTCACATGTATATTCTAAAAATAGAACTAAGTTGGATGCAAAATCAAAAAAATGTACCTTCGTTGGATATGGCATTAATGAATTTGGTTATAGGCTTTGGGATTTTGAAAATCAAAAAATTGGGAGAAGTAGGGATGTTGTATTCAATGAGAAGTCATTGTACAAAGATTAGTTGCAACAACATAAGAAGGAAGAAAAGGATTATTTGGTGTTGGATGGTACTCTAGATAGTGATGTTCCAGTGGTTCCTCATGTTCTGCAACAAAAACAAGAAATACCACAAACACCAGTGAATGTTAGACTACCAACAAGGCTAAGTAGACCTCTTGAAAGGTTTTCTCCCTCTTTGTATTCTATTTTGTTAATAGATGCTAGTGAACTAGAAGGGTATGATGAAGTTATGCAGGTGGATACAAAGGTTCAGTGGGAGCTTGCAATGAAAGAAGAAATAGACTCCTTGCTGAAAAATTAGACTTGGGAATTATGTAAGTTGCCTATAGGTAAAAAGGCTTTACCAAACAAATGGGTTTATAGACTGAAAGAGGAAGATGGAGGTAAGAAAAGATTTAAAGCCAGGTTAGTTGTACAAGTATTTGGACAAAAAAAGGTATTAATTTTGATGAGATATTTTCTCCAGTTGTCAAGATGACTTCTATTCATACTATTTTAAGTATTGTGGCTGCTAAAGATTTGCATTTGGAACAACTAGATGTGAAAACTACCTTTCTCCATGGTGATTTGGAGGAGGAGCTATATATGGAACAACCACAGGGATTTGAGGTCAAAGGTAAGGAGAAACTGATGTGTAGATTGAAGAAGAGTTTATATGGCTTGAAACAAGCACATCGACAATGGTATTTAAAATTTGATAGTTTTATGGTTGAGAAAGGCTATAGCCGGTGTAATTCTAACCATTGTGTTTATTTTTAGAGGTTGGATAAGGACAACTACATTAATTTATGTTTATATATAGATGACATGCTTGTAGCAGGGTCTAACATGGATCACATAAGAGAGTTGAAACAACAGTTAGCACAATCATTTGCTACGAAGGATTTGGGGGCAGTGAAACAAATCCTTGGTATGAAAATTTGTAGAGATAGGAAAAATAAAAAATTTACTCTATCTCAGGCTGATTATGTTGAAAAGGTGTTGCAGAGATTCCATATGGAGAATGCAAAAGTTGTCAGCACACCTTTGCATAGTCAGTTGAAATTGACTAAGGAGATGTGTCCTATGACACAAGAGGAGGATGAAAAAATGTCCAAGGTACCATATGCTTTAGTTATAGGAAATTTAATGTACACCATGGTATGCATGATATTAGATATTGTACATGTTGTAGGAGTCGTAAGTAGGTATATGAGTCATCCTGGATTAGAGCATTGGAATGCGGTAAAATAGATTCTCAAATATTTGAGAGGTACATCTAACAAACACTTATCTTTTGGGGCCTCTCATATTGATTTAGTAGGCTATGTGGACTCATATTTGGTAGGGAATATTGATACCAGGTGGAGTACTACAGGTTATGTCTTTACTGTAGGTGGGATAGCAGTGAGTTGGATCTCTAGGTTGTAAAAGGTGGTTACTTTATCCACCACGGAGGCAGAGTATGTCACTGCAACAAAGGCAAGTAAGGAGATGATATGGCTACAATCTTTCATGGAAGAATTAGGCAAACAACAAACTCACAATTCTTTGTATACAGACAATCATAGTGCCATACATCTTGCAAGGAATTTTGCCTTGCATTCAAAGACCAAACACATATAGCTCAGGTATCACTTCATCCGGTCGGTGTTAGATGATAGAAAGTTAAGGCTTGAAAAGATACATATAGATGAAAATCCAGCAGATATGTTTACGAAGGCAGTGATAAGGGAGAAGCTAAGCTCCTCTTTAGTTTCAAGTTGTCTTCAAGACTGAAAATAGAAAAATTAGAACAACAGAGTCCAGGGTGCTTATTTCCAGTGGGAGCTACAGGGTTAGCGGTGTTATGATCAGTCTCTAAGTGGGAGATTATTGTTATATGGAGCCTAATCAAACCCGGAGGTTAAATTTACCCCACTTTTATTGGTATGGTTTCCCCCCAAATTATTTAACGGGGTCAAGGGGCAGTGCCCCTTGCAGGGTCCAGGGGTAGCGCCCCTTGCGTGCTCCCTATCATAATACAGGGTGGGGTCGAGGGGCATTGGGAGTTATTTTCTATTGTCTGACATAAAAGACCCTATTTTTGTAACAGACATAAGGCTTGATAAAAGTGGCTAAGGGTTAGGGTTTCTATTGATGTATTGTATCATTTTACAGTGGTATTGAGTTGCAAGGATTGCTAGTTGTAATCAGTTTGATTTACTGGATAATAATATTGGACTCTCTATTGGTGGATGTAGCTTGAGTTTGGGTGAACCATGTTAAAACTTGTCTCTCGCTGTTATTATTTCTGTGCATTTTCATTCCTCTATTTAATCTTTATTTGCATTTAATTGATATCTTCTGCATGAAATCCCTAACACTTGAGTTCTTCAAAACCTTGTACTTCTACTCTCATTTATGTCAACAAGCTCCTTCTTCTACTCAATGCATGTACAACTTTGACTTTTCACTCTGGTGTTTCAATAAGAATGTATAACTTTGTATGAACTCTAGCCACCTCATGTGTCTCTTAGTCAACTTACCCTGACTATTCAAATACTGTAAATCTTGATGGTCGGTGTACAACAAATTCTTTTGGAAACAAATAATGTCTCCACTTCTTCATGGCTTGAATTATGGCATAGAACTCCTGATCATATACTAAATATCTCCTCCTTGCATCATTTAATTTCTCACTGAAATATGCTACCGGTCTCTCTTCTTGGCTTAACACTACTTCTATTGCATTCCCACTAGCATCACAATCAACCTAAAATACTTTGTCAAAATCTGGTAATTCTAACACTACTTCCTCTTTCACCTTTTGCTTCAACAACTCAAAACTCCTATGTGCTCCAGATGTCCACTTAAAATCCTTCTGGTCTCCTCTCATTGTCTCTATCATTTATGTGCATATGATACTAAATTTTTTTATGAACTTCTAGTAGAAACTTGCCAATCCATGGAAATATCTCACCTCTACAATATTCACAGGTGTTGGCCATTCAATAATTGCTAGATTACCTTTTATGGGTCCATCTTCAATCCTTCTATAGAAATTACATACCCCAAATATACCAGTTTTGTCTTCATGAAACTACATTTCTTAATGTTTATCAACAATTTCTCTTCTCTTAGCCTCTGAAATACTTGTCTAATATGCCATAAATGTTCTTCCTTGGTTCTACTAAAAATCAAAATATCATCTAACTAGACAATAACAAACTTACCCAAGAATTTCTTCAAAACCTCATTCATCAATCTCATGAATGTACTTGGTGTATTAGTTAATCCAAAAGGCATGACTAACCACTCATATGATCCTTCATTTTTCTTGAATGCAACATTCCAATCATATCCTTCTCTAATTCTAATTTGATGGTATCCACTCTTTAGGTCTATCTTTTTGAAATATTTTTCTCTGCTCAAACAATCCATAATATCATCCATCCTTGGCAATGGAAATTTGTACTTGGCTGTGATCTTATTGATTGCTCTTGAATCTGTACACATCATCCATTCTCCATCCTTATTTGGAGTTAATACTACTAGTACCACACATGGGCTTAAACTTTCTCTAATAAATCCCTTCCTCAACAACTCTTGTATTTGTATGTTTATCTCCACATTTTTTGTTGGTGTCATCCTATGTGCTACTTTGTTTGGAAAACTGGCTCCAGGTATGAGATCCAGATGATGACTAATACCCTAGACTTGTGACAGTCCTTCTGGCACATTCTCTAATACAATATCTTAGTATTCTCCCAATAATTCTACTACTTCCTTCTACAATGGTTCTTCTCCTTTTGTGGTAGTGTTTTCTGCACTTTGTGTAACATATCTACCCATACAACATAGTAAACACTTTGGTTTTCACCTAAAGAAAATAATTCAATTCCTTAAAAAGTAGAAATATTTTTTTTTCTGACATCATCATTTGTACTTTGCATAATTAAAACATAAAACATTTCATACTGAAATAACATTTAATTTCATTTTGTAGAAGAAATACATCTTTTCAATTACAATTTTCATTTATGATTTATAATCAAGTAAACAAATTCACAATTTACAAATAATTACAAGGTTGGGACTTCCATATGTGGATTAGTCTTCTATTTCACAAGCCTTGGCATGTCATATGCAAGAGGGCTTGAGCATCACCCAAGTGCTTTACATCCAACCACAGACTAGTGGTCCCTCACACACCTTCCATCTGGAACTGGCCCTACCCTTCAAGGAAGAGTATAGTCTATGGAACCCTTAGTAATGCCATCTGAGAACTTCTAGTTTTGTGTCCTACATAACCAACATGGTCATACAACTATAGCCTCCTCTAACTATGTATGACATTATTGGCTGTATGCAAATCTGGAGCACAATGAACTGAAAAGTGTAAGCAGAGACTTTTGCACCTACTTTGGCCAAAGTTTTGAATAAATTTCAACCACTTCTTTAAAAAGTGGAGTCGTACATTCATCCTCCTCTAACTCAACTTGGAAACCTTCAATGACCTATGGTTAATTCAACTTGTATTTGACCAAATGGTTTAACTTTTCATAATGATCTTATTTGTATAGTGATAACTCATTAAGCCAATACATGATTGGTTGGTTAGTTTCTCTAACTTTGAACACCCATGTTACATTATAGCAACATCTTGGGTCTTGGCTACTGCCACTTGTTCAAGTCCTTTATATTAACCATGAGAGTAACTACTCTACTAAATTTAAGCACTTTAGTTAAACTGTTGCAAGTATGAGGTGAGCCATTGTTGTCATTGATGTCAACATACTCATACTGCATTGACAAGAAGGATTTGATGAGCTTTGTGCTGAGGATATTGAGAAAATTAGCCTCAGTCAGGAACAGTGAAGAACAGTGATGAGAAGAAGGTAAATATACTGTATAGGATGAGAACCGGAGGATGCGGATTAAAGGGTTAGTAGATATGAGTCTTGAGATGCTACAGTTAAGATTTCAGAGGTCCGCATGAAGATCTGAAGGAGTTATGGCTGCCGGTATAGAACCGGGTCCGGCAAGTATCCGGAGGTGACAGAGGATCACAAAAAGGTCCGGTGAGGTCCGGAATTGTATTATCATAATCTGCGGATTGGAAGGAGTGTTTTAGATGTCCTTGTGATGTGTCATCCTGATTTGTGTGTGATTTGGAGGTCCGGAAGTACCTCCTGCATTATGACAGTGGCGACAGACTGTGTTCTTGAAGTTCCGGATGAGGAAGACAAGAGATTCCAGTAAGCAGAGGAAGTGCGGATGTATCCGGACATTCAGACAGACTTGTGAAGGCTCTTGAATCATGTTTAGGTTGTTTTGTTGGTCCGCATTGATGGTAGAGCCCGGAATTGAAGTTATTCTTCCGGATGAAGTTATTGCTCTGTTTAGCCGACCGGATGAGTTGTTCATCCTGCGAATGTTCTTGTGATAGCCGACCGGATGTGTTATTCATCTTGCGGATACTCCTATGGTTGTTTGCCGACTTAGATGCTTGTTCCTAAGTCGATGTCTTGTATAAATAATGATTTGTGAATTCATTTCAGTGATGTAGTATGTGGATGAGTATGGTGTAGCGAAGAAAGGTGTGAAAGGCAGAGCAGAGATTGTTGGGCTTAATTGGAACTGATCCGGACATGGTAGAGATGTCATTCTCCAGTTCAAGACTGTGATTTTTATCACTCTGTAGACAGTGTGTCTCCTTGTAGGCAGTGGGCCTCTTTGTGAGCAGTGTGCTCGGGCAGTGAGCCCTTATTGGCATGTGCCATTCATTTTTCCTTATTCTTCTAACAGAGAATAATTCTTGGGTTAATCACCCCGTGGTTTTTCCCTTAACCGGGTTTTCCACGTCAAAATCTTGGTGTTCAATGTGTTGATGCTTATCTGCTCTTGTGTTTATGTATTGTGCTTCCATGAATGATTATTTGATATGCTGCTAACTAACAACAGAGAATTAAGTGTTTGAAAGAGAACAAGTTCTATACAACTGATTCACCCCCCCCCTCTCAGTTGTATGCCCTAGATCCAACAATTGGTATCAGAGCTGAGTTCCTCTGATAGGAGCTTAACCGCTTGAGGTGATCCAGGATGTCGTCATACAAGAAGGATAGTCCGAAGTTCGATGGAACCAACTTCACTCTCTGGAAAGGTCGCATGAAGTGTCATTTGGAATGTATGGGAAAAGCATACTTGGCTATGATTTCAAAACCATATATACCCCCACAAGGTGGTCCGACAACTCCTGATGAAACCACAGAAGCTGAAAACAATCTGCGGACCAAGGAAGCTCTTCTAAGCGCATTGAATGACTCAGATCTCTCGAATGTCATTGACCTACCAACTGCATATGAGATCCTAACTAAACTGGAACTTCTGTATGAAGGAGATGAGTTTGTCAAAAGTGCAAGGTTGCAAAGTCTGAAAGGGAAATTTGAAAGATTGAAAATGAGAGATGATGAAAACATTACTACTTTTATGCCAAGAGTAAATGAGCTGGTATGTGGAATCAGAAATGCTGGTGGAACTCTAGATGAAAATGAGATTGTCTGCAAAATCCTAAGATCCCTTCCTGCTGCCTACAAAATCAAAGTTGCTGCCATTGATGAATTCAGAGCCCACACAACTGTCACAAGAGAACAATTGGCTGGCAAACTAGCTGCATTTGAAATGACCGAGTTTGGAGATGATCCACCCAAGACTGAGTCTGCTTTTAAAGCCAGTGCCTATGTGAAAGGCAAACAGAGATTTGATCCGGGTGAAAACTCATCAAGGAAAATGTCATGGTATGATCAAGCAAGAAGAGACATGGAAGAAGAAGAAGCAGAAACAGCTCAACTTGAAGCCCTCATTGCAAAGAGACTGCCAAGAGGATCCGGTAAGTATGAAGGAAAACTACCCTTTAAATGTTTTAACTGCAATAAGATTGGTCATTTTGCCTCAAGATGTCCGGAGAGATCTGCAAGATCTAATACTCACAGACAAAGGTTTCAAAAGAATTGCTATTATGTTCATGAAGAAGATGACAATGAAGGAGTAACAGATGATGAATCAGATCCAGGAAGCAAATCCGGAAATGAGTGGGTGTTTATAGCCATCAAGGAAGAAGATTCCTTGCTCTCTGAATCTGTCAATCACAAAGTTGTTGAAAAAGCCTTGGCTGCTCAAGTGGAAGAAAAGGATGATTGGGTTATTGACAGTGGATGCTCTCACCATATGACTGGTGACAAGAATAAGTTCTTAGACTTGGAAAGATATGAAGGAGGAATGGTAAAGTTTGGTGACAATTCTGCTGGCAGAATCAGAGGTAGGGGAACTATTTCCTTTGATGGTAAGAGCAAAACAGGTAATGTACTATATGTTGAAGGATTGAAGCACAATCTTCTCAGTGTTGGTCAGTTAGTGGACAAAGGCTATGATCTCCGGTTCAAGAATGGAAAATGCAGAATCTTTACAAGCTCCGGAACTGAAATTGCATCCGGTACTCAGACAAGAGGTAACATCTTTCATCTGGTTGGTTCAAATAAAAGTTGTTTGTTTGTTCAAATTGATCAGAGTTGGTTATGGCATAGAAGAATGTGTCATGTAAATTTTGATAACATCATCAAAATAAGCAATACTCAGGCTGTGAGAGATCTTCCAAAGTTGATAAAACCTACAAACAGTGTGTGTAAAGAATGTCAGTTAGGCAAACAAAGCAGAGTCTCTTTTAAAAGCAAAGATCAGTCTTCTACCGGATTGTTGGAATTAGTACATACTGATCTATGTGGTCCGACAAGAATCAAGAGTCTGCAAGGTGATAGATATTTCATGTTGTTAATTGATGATCATTCCCGGATGATGTGGGTTACCTTTCTAAAAGAAAAATCAGAAGCTTTTGAGAAGTTCAAAATCTTCAAAGCTATGGTGGAGAATCAAACCGGATTGAAACTAAAGTGTCTAAGGTCTGATAGAGGTGGTGAATTTACATCTGGTGAATTCATTGACTTTTGTGAGAAACAGGGTATAAGGAGACAGTTGTCTGCTCCTAAGACTCCACAGCAGAATGGAGTAGTTGAGAGAAAGAACCGGACCATCCAGGAAGCTGCTAGGACAATGATGTTGGAAGCAAATGTTCCTCAAATGTTTTGGAAAGAAGCTATCAGCACTGCAGTCTACACTCTCAATCGAGTTCAAATCAGAAACAACACCGGTAAGACCCCCTATGAACTTTGGTTTGGCATCACTCCTACTGTGAAATATTTCAGGGTATTTGGTAGCAAGTGCTATATTAAAAGAGATGAAGATCTAGGAAAGTTTGATGCTAGAAGTGATGAAGGAATTTTCTTGGGCTACTCCACTCAAAGCAAAGCATATCGGTGTTACAATAAGAGATTGAGGAAGATGATAGAAAGTACCAATGTAAAGGTTGATGAAGGAATTGAGAAGCCTTCAAGATTTCATGAGTTTGATGAAGATGACCAAGATAGTGTTCAAGGAACTCAATCCTCTCCGGTGAAACAGAGTCAGCCTGATCCGGTAAATCAGGAAGAAGAGTTAGGTTTAAATGAGCCTGATCAAGAAACAGCAGTACTGGATACTCCCAAAATTCCAAGGTATGTAAAACTGAATCACTCTGAAGATCAGATCATAGGTGACAGAAGCAAAGGTGTACAAACTAGAAGGAATATTGCTCAAGATCAGAATGAATGTTGTCTGATTTCAAGGATTGAACCTAAAACAATAAATGAAGCCTGCAATGATGAAAATTGGACCAAAGCAATGGAAGATGAACTGATGCAAATTGAGAAAAATCATACTTGGGATCTTGTTCCCAGACCTAGAGACAGGAATGTAATTGGAACCAAGTGGGTCTTCCGGAACAAACTAAATGAAGCTGGTGAAGTAATCAGAAACAAAGCTAGATTGGTCTGCAAAGGCTACTCTCAAATAGAAGGAATTGACTTTGAAGAGACTTTTGCTCCGGTAGCAAGAATTGAAGCAGTCAGATTACTTCTTGCATTTGCTGCCTTCAAAGATTTCAAGGTATATCAGATGGATGTCAAGTCTGCCTTCCTAAATGGTGATCTGGAAGAAGAAGTCTACATTGAACAACCGGATGGATTTCAATTGTCTGATAATAATGATATGGTCTGCAAGTTGAAGAAAGCTTTATATGGATTGAAGCAAGCCCCAAGAGCATGGTATGAAAGGTTGGATAAGCATCTTGTGCAGATTGGATTCAACAAAGGTACTGCTGACAGCAACTTATATTTCAAAATTGATCATGAAAACATTCTGATTGTTGAAGTGTTTGTGGATGATATCATTTTTGGAGGAAGAGATAGTATGTGTAAAACTTTTGCAAATCAGATGAAAAGTGAGTTTGAAATGTCTATGCTTGGTGAAATGAATTTCTTCTTGGGTCTGCAAATTACTCAAACAAAAGAAGGGATCTTCATTTCTCAGACCAAATATGTGAAAGAATTGTTAAAGAAATTTGGTATGGAAGACTCAAAGCCTATGAACACTCCTATGGCAACCGGATGTAAGTTAAGCAAAGATGATGATTCTCCAAAGGCAGATCAGACAAAGTATAGATCAATGATTGGTGGATTGTTGTATCTCACTCAAACTAGACCAGATATAATGCAAGCTGTTGGTCTTGTGGCAAGATTCCAGGCTGATCCTAGAGAATCTCATGTTATGGCAATCAAAAGAATTTTTAGATACTTGAAAGGGACAGTTGAGTATGGTCTATGGTATCCTAGAGATCCGGATTTTTCTCTTCATGCTTACACAGATGCAGATTGGGCAGGAGATGTGGATGACCGGAAGAGCACTAGTGGTGGAGCATTCTTTTTGGGGAAGAGATTGGTTTCTTGGCTAAGCAAGAAACAAGATGCAATATCTCTGTCTACAACTGAAGCAGAATACATTGCAGCAGCAGGTAGTTGCACTCAAATCTTGTGGATGAAGCAGATGCTAAGAGACATCAAAGTTGAATATGAGGAGCCTATCACAATTTTCTGTGATAATTCAAGTGCAATTAATATTTCCAAGAATCCGGTATTGCATTCTAAGACTAAGCACATATCTATCAAATTTCACTTTTTGAGAGAACAAGTAAACAAGGAAGAAGTCAGATTGGAGTATGTTCCCTCCAAGGATCAGATTGCAGATATCTTTACAAAACCTCTTCCCAAGGACTCTTTTGAATATCTCCGGGAGAAGTTAGGGGTCATGGCCCCTCCGGTGATGAACTAAGATGCACTAATGTGCATCAGTCCGGTGGCAATCACAGTCATATCTTGTGATCCGGACTAATGGGGAGCTGCAACTAAGGGGGAGCAGCTGGTATTATCCTGATGCATGAGAGTTGCAAGTATGAGCCCTTTGCCATTGATGTCAAAGGGGGAGAGAAGACATGTGAAAAACAAGTGGTTGATGATCAAAGGGGGAGCAGCAAAGGAAGACATGTGAGGAGTGGTTGTTGATAGGGGGAGCTGTGACAGAAAAGAGAAGTTCTTGTCTTGATGGTTTTTCACATCATATGTTGCCATCAATGACAAAGGGGGAGATTGTTGCAAGTATGAGGTGAGCCATTGTTGTCATTGATGTCAACATACTCATACTGCATTGACAAGAAGGATTTGATGAGCTTTGTGCTGAGGATATTGAGAAAATTAGCCTCAGTCAGGAACAGTGAAGAACAGTGATGAGAAGAAGGTAAATATACTGTATAGGATGAGAACCGGAGGATGCGGATTAAAGGGTTAGTAGATATGAGTCTTGAGATGCTACAGTTAAGATTTCAGAGGTCCGCATGAAGATCTGAAGGAGTTATGGCTGCCGGTATAGAACCGGGTCCGGCAAGTATCCGGAGGTGACAGAGGATCACAAAAAGGTCCGGTGAGGTCCGGAATTGTATTATCATAATCTGCGGATTGGAAGGAGTGTTTTAGATGTCCTTGTGATGTGTCATCCTGATTTGTGTGTGATTTGGAGGTCCGGAAGTACCTCCTGCATTATGACAGTGGCGACAGACTGTGTTCTTGAAGTTCCGGATGAGGAAGACAAGAGATTCCAGTAAGCAGAGGAAGTGCGGATGTATCCGGACATTCAGACAGACTTGTGAAGGCTCTTGAATCATGTTTAGGTTGTTTTGTTGGTCCGCATTGATGGTAGAGCCCGGAATTGAAGTTATTCTTCCGGATGAAGTTATTGCTCTGTTTAGCCGACCGGATGAGTTGTTCATCCTGCGAATGTTCTTGTGATAGCCGACCGGATGTGTTATTCATCTTGCGGATACTCCTATGGTTGTTTGCCGACTTAGATGCTTGTTCCTAAGTCGATGTCTTGTATAAATAATGATTTGTGAATTCATTTCAGTGATGTAGTATGTGGATGAGTATGGTGTAGCGAAGAAAGGTGTGAAAGGCAGAGCAGAGATTGTTGGGCTTAATTGGAACTGATCCGGACATGGTAGAGATGTCATTCTCCAGTTCAAGACTGTGATTTTTATCACTCTGTAGACAGTGTGTCTCCTTGTAGGCAGTGGGCCTCTTTGTGAGCAGTGTGCTCGGGCAGTGAGCCCTTATTGGCATGTGCCATTCATTTTTCCTTATTCTTCTAACAGAGAATAATTCTTGGGTTAATCACCCCGTGGTTTTTCCCTTAACCGGGTTTTCCACGTCAAAATCTTGGTGTTCAATGTGTTGATGCTTATCTGCTCTTGTGTTTATGTATTGTGCTTCCATGAATGATTATTTGATATGCTGCTAACTAACAACAGAGAATTAAGTGTTTGAAAGAGAACAAGTTCTATACAACTGATTCACCCCCCCCCTCTCAGTTGTATGCCCTAGATCCAACATAAACATGACGGAAAAACATCATCAAATTGACCCTCTTGGTCTCATAATAATACTATTGAAAAAATGTCCAATGAGTTCTTCAATAAATTAATATCTTATATAAAAGATTACTTATATATAGAGGCATCAAAGCTCATTCAGGGACACACAACTTATACAACAATAATATAATGATATCAAAGTTGGCATAGCTTTAACAAGTCTATCATAGATATATCACAATGATTTCAAATCTTTTCGGCCAGAGAACACAATATTTCTATCAGCGACATGACTTGTAATAATTTGGCCTCAATATCATATAGTTTTTTGGCCACATCAAACACAAGGGTTATACATTTTTTTATATATGTCAGCCTCTTAAAAATGTAGTTCAACCTTATATTACCAAATGGTTTATATACTTGCCAGCCTCATGAAACCCAAAGATTAAATGAGCATGTCAAGGATCTCAAAGAACAAGATGAATGAATAAGTATGATGTCTCTGTTCTAAGAGATTATAGATACTCCTGTAGAATACTAATAACAACTGTAGATTTTCACAAGAAATTAAAACATACAACAATTATATTCAATCATAGAGGATATAAACCTCTATCCATATTCAAACAACTTTATGTATGTGAAAATGCAATGGTTCATAATATACAATAATGTATGGTAGGCTATCAGCCTCATAAGATAAAACATGCAGAGCCCAACATATGCAAAGCATTACAAATTATAAACAAGAAAGAACTTGTGTGAGGTCATGCCATAGTCCTTCCTCTCCCAATCTTAATTCTCTTTTCTCTTCCTATCCAAGCTTCTAGATCTCATTGTTTTACTGTTGTTTCCCATTGAAATCCTTACAGTTAAGCCCAATTTCTTCTCTTTGTGCCTTCCTATTGTTCTCTTCCCTTTCTCTCCAAAAATATGCAAAAACCATCTCCTCAAAAAGCAATAATTGTTGTTGTTTTAACACTCCTCTCATTCGCAATAGGAAAAATGGTTGGAAATTTGCCACTTAGTGGCTTCAAATAGTTTAGGGAATCACAGCCCACTTATCTTACATTAAGGGCATGAACTATGCTTGATGCCATACTGAACAATGTCTTTTGTATGGCTTAATTTTCCATGATTAAAAGCTATGATGAGGCATTCATCAATCAGTTTGAAGTGCATGAGTATAGGAACTAATTTTGCCACTTTGTGGCCTTAGTGAAATTCAAACAACTTTCATGCTTCGGCCACCAAAATTTGGCGATAAAAAATTTAAGAGAGTTTACTTGCATTTACTATTACTGCCACCTTTAATATGGAAAGGGCAGTACCGCTATCATTCATACCTAACCTTATAAATAGCCTTTGAAGGTGGCTCATATTGCCCACAAAGTGCATATTCTAATCAGCAAGGAATGATTATATATATAATACATATCTTATATATATATTATTCTTAATATAATATGTATATATATTGAATATATGTATTTATCTCATACACACACACGCACACACACACACACATACATATATATTACTTGTATATATAATTAACAATTTCTCATAATTGATTTACATCGGCAACATAGCTTAAACACCTTATAATTTCCATTAATGGAAAAGATACCAAGACACAACTTGACTTGACTAGGTTCAACTTAACCTAACAATTCTGTTAATAATTCAAATTGACATGATGTGATTAAAAATAGACCTATGTGAGTGTGTAGAAACTCAAATGGCAATACCCAATTTTTTAAAGTCTATTCTTCTCTCTTGGGTGATACTCTCCCTCACTCTCTAGAGGACAAGAAAAACTCCTGCATTTCACTTGGAGCAACATTCACATATATAGTTAGCAATTAAAAATCACAACATAAGCATAATATTAATTAAATAACATATATTCATTCACATTCAAATACATCTCATTGCATACTATTTCACCAAAACATTAAATATCATGATGACATCATCTTACATCATATTGTATTTCAACATAAAAGTTAAAAGTAAATTGGTCCATCAGAAATGGGGTGTAACACTTTGGGTATCATTCTTCTTTCGAATCAATGCAAAACACATGTTCTCATGTCTCTTTCCATCCAAAAAATTTGTTTCATCTATCAAACAGATTCTAGCATTGCTGCATACTTCACTCTTGCTCTCTTCTTCCAAAGGTATCAAGATATGTTTTTCCCATTGTGAGGCCCACCCTTGTGCGACTATTTTAGTGGCACTATTAGACCTAATTGTATTGCTTTACCTAGGCTTAGGTTTTTGTATATGGTATGGTGAACTTGTCCAAGAGACGATATGATGTTGTTGTGGATCTAATTATAAGGTAGTTGTGTTTATTCAATATGTGCAGGAGATGTATGCCTTAGCTCATATTGATTGTATGTCACTTGATTATGCTTGAACAGGATCCTTGGTGAAATTAATGTGAGGCCACCTTTGTTACACCTCTTGATTCAACTAATTAGACTTTTTACATATGGATTTGTATTTTGATACTGGATATTATTGGGGACAGTTGATCCCATACATTAGACTTTTGATGGCTTTATTTTGTGTTTGAATAGATAGATGTACTATTTTATTATTGATGAGGTATCTATATATGCTTAGGTTATATTTTGCTTCTACGATTATGAATGTCTTGAAGTACATGATGCAATTGTATTTATGGGATGAGTTAAATTGAGTTGGTGGACTAGTATATTGATTTATGGTTTCATGATGAAGATTGTTTTGTTGGAAAGTAAATTGATTTGTGAATATAGTGAATTTTACCATGTGTTATGGAGGTGACCTAATTGAAATGTATGAACTTATGTGACCTTGTGTGTGTGTTTGTAATTTGAATTTCTTTGGCTATCATGTACATTGAACTATTGATGTGTGTGTAAGTGTGCAGGTTATTTCCATGGCCAATGGAAATCAAAGGTCGACTAGGTAACTCCTATATTTAACCAATAATTCCAACCTAATCCCTAAGTTGGATTAAGGTTATTGCTGAAATTAGAATGTTTGTAATGTGTTTTATTTTTACACTTTGATATATAAGCCTTGTAATGTTGTCAAGTAGTGAGGTGGATGATGAGTTATCATCCACATGTCCATTTTCGTCCATGGGTTTTAATGGCTTTTTAAATGATGATTTTTGAGTTTTTTGTGTTTAATTTCTTGTGCTTAAGGGTCCTAGGTCAAGTACCTATGGTTTAGGTACCTTATAGACCTCAAATCATGAGTTTTAACTTGTATTTGACCACTTTATTTGACCATGGGAGTTAAGTGGCGAGATTACATTTTTGGGATGAGGGTTGGGTGACTTGTCATATCCCAATCCCACAACCCTAGGTATTCCCTTTTCCCCATGCCTAATGTGTGAGGAGAAGAGTGGGGAGGTGTGCTCTTGAGGAGGAATGAGAGGATTACAAGTGTCACCTCCCTACTCCTTAATATCTCACACATGTGTGAGAGCACATATTGGGAGTGGTGCTTGGGAGAGTGAATGAGAAGATGACAAGTGTCACCTTATTCATAGGGATGGTTTTTGAAGCCCTATTTATCTCCATCTTGTTGAGGTGAGAAGGGTTCTTTTTTTTGTCTTTGGAGTTGGACTTTGGAGAAGAGCTTGGGTTTTGGAGAGGATTTTTGAAGTGTTGGAGGACTCTTGTATAGATCTTCTTCAACTTCTTCATACTTGGAGAGCTTGAGAGGTAAGCTCTCAAGAGTCTTCAAGCTTTTAGTTTTTTTATTTATTTGTATATGAAATGCATGTATTGTATGTTCTTATTTGGTTGTACCATTGTATTGGGATGGGTTGTTAAGGCAAATGCTCACCACTTGTGTGGAAGAGATTGCCTTTTATTGGGTTTGGAGAGAGGTGAAAACCTCCTTGGGAAAAGCTCACTCCTTGAGAGGAGTTGTTTGGCTTAACACCTTATTTGAGAATATGGTTATGTTTGAAAGGAAAGAATACCTCCTTGTGATTATTGAAGTAAGAAGATGGTTAAAGTTGTAATAGGAGAGTCCATATTGATGAGAAAATGGTTAAGTTGAGATACGAGAAGGGAGTGTTAAAGAAATGAGTAAGTTGGTATTTGATGTCTTTCCCCTTGAGGAGAGTAGTCCACTCTCTCCTTGTTTCAAATCCATGGTATATGGATTTTGTGTTGTGAATATCCCTGGTTGGGAATGTTGCTTCTTTGCTTGTGAGTGTGGTTGCCTCCCTTGTGTATGTGTGTATTTCGGGGTTACTTGGAGGCCTCCTAGCTTGGGGGAGACTTGTGAGAAAGTTTATGGTTGGGTGGTGAGCACCTCCACTGGCCTTGTTGCATTGTTTTAGCTTATTGCAGATTTGGGCTAAGAAAGAAGGAATGGAGAAAGATTTCCCTTGTGGAGCCTAGGCTATGTGTGGTACCTTAGTATTGATGTGATGGCTATGTAAAAGCCTAAGCTCAAAGAGCTTTGTAAATGGGTAGTTAGGATGTGGGACTTAAGGGCTTCTTTTGTCAACTCCTTTTTATGTTTCCTACTCTTGAAAAGTTGTATTTACTTGAAAGAAAATAATGGAAAGAGAATCCTTTTCACTATATGTTTGTTGTCATTATTGAAATATTGTAAATCTAGATCAAGTTAAATGCTTCCTCTCTCTCACCTACATTATTTTATTGTTGATTACTTGGTTGCAAAAAAAAATTAATTAAATAAATGATGAGTTTACTCTATGTTATTTAATTGTTTTGAAATATGAAAATGCTTGGAAAAAGAAAATAGATGACTATATTTAAAAGAAGAATTAGTTTTAAATATCTCATTCTACCTCTCTTTCTCTCATTATTTATAAAATAAAAGGAAATATTGTGAAAACCCCTTGTAGACTTAAATCAAAAAGATTAGTTTGATTTTAAGTAGTATAGGATTATAAATATTTTATTTGAGTATTTATATATATTTATTTTTAAAAAAACTTAAGAGTTAAGAGTTATTTATATAATCAAAGATTTTTTTTTTAAAAAAATATATTATTCTAGTTTTTTTTTCTTACAGAGAAAGAAAAGAAAGTTATATATATATATATAAGAAAATAAAAAGATTTGTTTAAACTATATTAAAAACTAGGGTTAACATTTATAAATATCAAAATAAAATAAAATAAACCTAAATATATATATATATATATAGAGAGAGAGAGAGAGAGAGTTTTATGGGGCAGCAGGGCACCCTATACCCCCTGCATGTTGTTGTAGCACCGACGTAAGGGGTGGGGGATCCCCCCCATAACATCACCTCAATGACACTATGGGGAGGGGCTCGACCCCCCATAGGGGGCCTGGTGCCTTGGGTGTTGTGGACCCACTTGGGGGTCATGACACATAGGGGGCCTAGCACCCTGGGTGCTGTGGACCTGCTCGGGGGTCACGACACAAGGGGGTGGAAAACCCCTGCACCTCTGCATACATAAAACCATTTTGCTTTGGACCATCTATGTTCATTACAAAAAAAAATTTATATTATATAGAATGCCCTGAAGTATATTCAATGTGATTTCTTTTATATCTCTTTTGTTACCTATATATATATCATATCATCCTTTGTATATACACATGACTATGTATATACAAAGGCCTATGTATATATATAGTTCTGTGTATATACACAGATGTATCCTTTGTTTATCTCTATTTTGATTGTGTATAGGCTATTTAATGCAAATTTGTATGCCTCTGTCTATTTTTAAAAGACAATTATTTCAAACTAGTTGGAGGGAAAAATAAATTTCTATCTTAAGCAAACTAAAGCATTTGAGAAATGGAAACTTAGAAACATTGTAAATTAGAAAACTATTAGAAAATAAACTAAACATTGTTCAGAAATAATTCTTCCCATAGGGAAGAGATTTTCCTAAGCCTCCAACTCCAACCTACAAAACCAAGACAAATATTTGTGAGTGAAATGAGAAATATAGTGCTTTTATAAACTTATTTTAGGTTTGAGAGTGTTACCCTAATGATTAGGGAATGTTAAACAATTTGAAACCCAGCTTTACTATTTAAACCCACTTAAGTGAATTTGATTCTTTTTGTAAGGTCATATGGTTGATGTGTTTAATTTATTGCACTTGTAATGAATTAAACCCTTAGAATGTTTTTGTAATGTTATACTACCTAATTTTTGAGAGACCAGATATTGGTTTTAAAGATTTAGTTGGGTAAAAGTGATGGATGTCTTTAATAGAAAATTATTTAGTTCACTAATTAATTGTAATGTTGTATGGCTTTAATTTATAGGTCTTCCCTTAAATCTATTATGTTAGATTTTTGAAAAGATATTTAATATAATTTAATTCCTTTAATTATTTTAATCTTGGTTGATGTTGTATTAATTTAAATTATAGTTTTACTTTTGCTTCTGTATTATAGTTTGTAAAATGTAATTAGTTATTTAATTTATAGGGTTAGGGTTTTGACTTAGGTCAAAACAATTTTCTCACCTTTCTTCTAGGAAACCCTAGGGATGGATTCTCAATGGAGGCTAGCCCGTCATGGCGATCGCTGCTTGTTGAGATGTCTAAACCTAGTAGGTTAATGCCTATATCTAAGGGAAGAAAAATGAGTTTGCACTTACCTGACTTCTTTTATTGCTGCCTCGCTTTTGTGTGGCATGCTCAATGCTTATTGCTCTAGCAACAACATTAAGAGCGTATACTGTCGAGTGCACATGTTGCGCATGAGGGGGTTTTAGCGTTGAGTTAGAAAAATTTTGTTAGTTCATTTTTCATGTCCACGTGTAAAATTTGGGCATGACATTTGGTATCAGGGCCTAGGTTTCAATCACTAGGAACTCTGGGTGTGTACGAGTGTTTTTGTTGGACCAATTGTTGGTCATACGTACCTAAGTCGCATGTCAAACTCTAGCTTGGTTAGTGACAAGTTTATGAGACACCTTGTGTGCGAACAACTAGTTTCTATATATTTTGCTTTCTGCTAACACCCATGTACGACTTAGTGTTGTAGGTACTTGCAGAGTCTAATCACGAAAAAAAGAGTGATTGAATAACCATGCAACTCGTGATTTCGTAAGTTTAGATAGCTTTTGTTAATATTACCTTAGAAAGAGAGTAGGTTTATAAGAATTGTTGGGTGGATTATTCTAGTAAGGCCTTGCTCCTTTTTCTTAGTTAATAGCATAATTTGATCCTTCTATAGAGATCATTGATAACCTATTATACTGCACCCTTGGAAAGGTGTTGTTATGGTAAACTTACCTCTTATAGCAACTTTGAAGGTATGCCCTTGTGAATGTTTGATTAGTGCGTGCAAGTTGTGAAGCACTATCACGTCCTATAACACTCACTTGAAATGAATGTTGAGATGTGTTTACCCTACCATGTAGGAAGAAGAATGCTATCAAGTGGTACACTAACTGTTGACCTATTTTCCCCTTCCCAGAGTCAAATAGCCCAGCTTGAAAATATTGTAAATCTTGTTAAAATTCCTTAAGTGTCTAGTATTATTCAGATTTAGGGGTATTTTCCTTGTAAAAATCCCCAAATTTCCGTAATGAAAATCCCCTGAAAAACCCATAAAACCCATAAAATTCCAAGTTTTACCATAGTTTTTAGGCCTTAGCTAGCAAAAAGTTGAGTTCGTGAACTCATCGATTCACCGACTAAAGGAAGGGAAGAAAGGATAAAAATCACTAAGGAAGAAAAAGAAACAAGTAAAAGACATAAGTTTCCGTTTATTGGTGATGTTCAAATTTTGTGAACTCATCAAATAGTTTGCATTTTCAAAGGTTTGTCAATCAAGTAAATTGCCAACTAAAGGGCCAAGCCGAAGGATGAGTTCAAAAAATGGCTAAGGTAAATGAAAGGAAAAGTTTTGTCGATGAATCGACAAAAGTTTGAACTCATCAAAAGTTCAGGATTTCTTAAATTCGTCAATAGGGTGATTCATTAGTAAAGGAAGGTGAAGAAAAGATAAAGGCAAGGGCAATGTTTGTAAAGGATAGATTTTGCTGATAAGGCAATATAAGAGGTTGAAAAGTGACTAAGGAAAAAGAGGCTCTATCAGTGAATCAGTAAAAAGCAAAACTTACTGAAAAGTTTGAAATTTCCTAAAATCATTGATAGGACAATTCAAAATTTCCTAAAATCACTGACAGGACAATCCAATTGAAGAGAAAAAGAACAAAGCAAGAAGGTGACCAAGTTTGAAAAATGGTGATTTTGCTGACTAGAGAGAAAAGAAGCAAATAGGGCAAGGTTTGATAAGAGAAGTTTTGTTGATAAGGCAAAAAGAAAGATTGGTTCTTAGAAACGGAATATTGTCAATAAAGGGGCAGAAAAGATGAGATGGCCAAGTTCAAAAAATCAAGATTTTGCTGACAAAGGTAAAAAGGCAAGACCAAAACCAAGTTCTCAAAATGGTGATTTTTCTAACTAAAGATAAAAGATCAAGACAGAAGCACGCCAAGTTTGAGAAAAAGTAACTTTGCTGGTAAGGATGAAAATAAAGAGAAAGCAGAGAGAAAATGGTTTGTAAAAGACAGGTTTTGCCGATAAGGCAAAATAAGAGCCAAAAATTTAAGTAAAGTGAAAATTAGTGAAAATAAAGCTTGTATGGTAATGTGAGCTTTAAAATATTTGAAATTAAATATTTTAAAGTGTTGTAAAAGCTTTGCACAAGGATTTTGGTATGAAAATATATTTGAATTTCTTCTTCATCCATTAATACAAAATCAGATCAAAACTAGCTAAAAATAGTTGTTGTGTATTCATTCAATTCAAATATTTTCTTCAACTACTTCATCTTCAGATATTTCCATATTTATTGATGCAGATCAGATTCAAGATTTTTCTACATTTATGTTTTACAAACAAACATTACTTTAGCAAAAATATCTTCTAGCAGGCCCATGGGGCAAATTTATTGTAGTATGTGACTTAGGTCAATGAATAAAATGGTATAATAGATGAAAAATCCATGTAATGAGGGTTGGATATAGAGACCTATTTTTTGTGTTCAAACAGAACCCTCCTCTATTGTAACCGTGCCTTTTGAATCAATACAATACTGTGTTTTTTTACCTTTTTATGTTGTTCTTTAACTCTATGTAGATTTAGAACTGGTTATTGTTTGTGAATGCTTATTTCATCAAAATCCTTTTCTTACCTTTACCACTGTTAAGATCTATAGAATTTGTATGAGTTTATCAGCTATATTCCATTATTCTATGCATATTAGCTTTGTAGGTGTTCTATATTCAAACCTGGTGAATCACCTTTAATTTTTAGTTTCTCCTTCTTCCCCTTTACACAACAATGATTAGATTAGGTTTAGTCTTAGCACACTCTGAATCTCATATTTAGAAGAGGAACTAGCCTCCTCTGGAGGTTTGATTTCCTTTGCAGGATCCCACACCTAAAAATCACTCCAATATTTTACTAGATTGTTGCAACATAGGTTCTTCAACACAGGGTACAAATCCAATTGACAATAGTTTCTGAAACACCCGGTGGGACCAATTTTTACTATGAATTAAGAAATAGGCTGAGAAATTAGTGTTGTTCTCAGTATTCTATGGTTTGGCAGACAAATTTCATACACCTCGTGACTCTATAGGCTCCTAGTTTCAAATCAGTCCAATATTATATGCCTAGAGTATAGACATGAGCTTCTTGAAGAGGTAATAATTATCAGTTTGTTGAATTACCTATTGCTACTTCAAGAAGAAGAACTAGGTTATGTAGGTCTCCTATAAGAAGGAATAACATTATTGTTCCATCTCACCCAAGAGCTCAATCCACACCTCCTCCTATTAGGTTTTAATAGTAAAGAAAGGGTTTGCATATACCAAAAATAAATTTGAATACACTGAATATAGCTCTATCAAGAAACCTTCCCTTTGTGACCTTCAATTGAGACAACCCTTTAGACTCAGCTGTACATAATGATATACCTACCTCAACCCTAAAGAGTATATCATTCTTTATGGGTGATGGTTCTACTACACCTGCTGAACATATCAAAGACATGTCAAATGTATGTTCAGTCCACCATATTCAACATGAGGATGTGGCTGTTAAACTCATGGTTTCATCCTTTAAGGGGAGAGCTCTTCAATGGTTTAGGAGTTTACTCCCTGCTTCAATACATGATTAGGATGAGCTAGGAGAAGTAGTCTACAAGAAGTTTGCAGAAAGAGTAGACAATGTTTCTTTATTGGAACAGTTGACAACCTTAAAGAGGGCTCCCAATGAGATAATGTTTGAACTTAACTTTATATTTCAAAGGATGTGGGAAAGGATTCCAACTCTCCTCAAGTTCTCTCCACAAGGTACCTTTTATATTTTTTGAGAGCTTTAAATTCTGATATTTTTGTTATGATGCAATCTATGGGTGTTGTTACCTAACCAGATGCTTATGAAATAGCTTTGAGAGCTGAAAATTGCTTGATACATGTTGGGAAAATTGCTCCCAGGCCCCCTGTACCTATTTTCCCATTGTTGGTTTTTCTTCTGAATCAGCATTAGGGTTTGCCAGTTCTAATGCACAGGCAGATTCAGCCAACTGAATACAGGAGGTTACGTGAGCTGCTCCCCTTCACTTCTGGTTCTGCCACACCAAGGGGGGTTTCCCTACTTGATAAAAGTATAACCTTGACTAGCTCAATGATAGAAAGATTTAACTTGATAGCAACAGGTAGAATACCCTCATGTAAGGACCAAGATTTGTATAACAAATCACAAGGCTGGCAACATTCTTGGACATAATGTCTGGTTGGGTATGAGAGCATGCAGGGATCCTAATCCTACTCCTACAACTAACAAGTGGAAGGATGAAATGGTTTGAAATGGTGCTTGGAGGGATGGGACTTTCCTAGACCCATTGAACAGACAGATTCCCAAACCAGTGCCTTATCTGGGCAGCAGAGTCATATCTAAGACTATAAATGTCTCCCCATGACAACATAAATTCATATCCAGAGGACCTAAGAATAATGCTACTGCCTAACAGCAACATGTCCAAGAAAGAGTATCATTAATGATCATACTTAACAGATCCTATGATGCAATCTATTTTCCTTTGTATTTGATCAAAAGCCTATTTAACCACTCCTTGAGCAGACACAATAAATCAAACACATAGTATACATATACTGAAAAACTTGGAAGCCTTTGACAACCTTGTTTGAAAGGAAAACAAATGACATACAGGAGACAATCAGAAACAATACACACACAGGTGTTTTTCATTTAGAATCAATCTGCATAGAAGGTCATCACAGAGAAAATCATCATTTACAATCCAAGATAGATTAGTACACCAGACTAAGGACCGAGTCTGTAGCAAAAAGTGCCTTTCAAAATGTGAACACCTTATGTTCAGATTCAGAGCAGAAAGCCCAAAAACATCCCCTCCCAAAATGTAACACAGCCAGACCATTTATACAGAATCGTGTACATTCAGCAATTAATTACATGGCCAGAAGTCAAAAATTTGCCAGATACATTCACTCTGAGGAAAATGGCCTGCAAAGAATAAGCGCAGTAGGGGACAAAACATGGAGAAGTAGGAAAAGGACAAGGGGCAGATGAGCTCGAGCCTTGTGCCACTGTCGGAGAATTTTCTTGCCATAAATTAGATACATGACTGTTCAACCATTCGCCCATGCCTCTGCAAATCACCATTGATGGCTCAACCACCCATATCTTCTCCTGGAAATAGTCGCACAACTTAAATGGAAATTTCCCGCTCAAAACATGCCTGAAGCCACAAAGGAAACTCATACTCCATCTTTAAAACATGGCCGTCGACCCTTCCATCGCTTGAAAATTGATGGCACCAAATCCACGTTGAAAAGTCACTATCCTACAAAAATGTGCCACGTAGGCACCCTGAAAATGCATGTTTTGCCTTGCATATCATGCCATCGGCATGACCAAGACCATCGGGAAGACCTTCACATCTGCATAAATCAATATCCCACATTCATCCTGCAGAGACCATTTTATCATTTTAAAAACATGGCCGCATGGATACTAAGTGTCGAGCGTTTTGCCACGCTTGACACACGACCCTTCACCCACAGCCCATCGCCATGACATATACCATCGGCCTTCCTCAAAAATCTCCCGCCGACACCAGTTGTCTCGCCGATCGCCACATCTCCACAAGTCACCAACATCCCCATCGGCCAGAGGAGAACCATCGACTAGCTCCACAAATCTCCTGCCGACCTCAAAGGTTATGCCGACGCCTATCGTAATCCCCTGTCGGCCAGACTACTACCATCGGCCAACCCGAAACATCCTCTGCCGATGATACCACTCACACTAATGACACTTCCACCTATCGCCTCCGTCAGTGTGACCAACACCATCGGAGCAACACTTCAAACCTACGCCGACTCCAAAAGTCACGCCGACGACCATAGGCTAACTACCACTTATCGGCCAGACCCACGCCATCGGCTCAATCAAAAACTCCTTCGCCGACATCACTTGTTACGCCGATAACCATACCATCGGCCAGAGCACCCCTGTCAGCCCGACTCTCCACACTTCGTCCGATAGCCAAAGTCACGCCGATGACCATAGGCTAACTACCACTTATCGGCCAGACCTATGCCGATGACATCGCATCGGCCAAGCTCCTCACATTGGCAGATCGAAACAATGCTAGCCTGATACACCAAATCTTGCCGATGAACACTTGACTTACCCCCATCGGCATGACCAACACCGTCGGTGGAAACACAAAATCCTTCGCCGATAAACCAAGCTCTTGGTGATATACAAAGAACACACCATGCTATTGATACGATCGCCAAGACACAAGTAAACTTATGCCGATGGGAAAAACATGATGACCCCTTCCTCAAGAAAGATGATGTGGATGTTACAAAACACTGAAGGGGTGCCAAAACTGGAAAATTTTTTGGATTTTTTGGGATGGTGCCTACATAAAAATTGCTCAAGAACTGATAGTCAATTCAGGCACCAACACCCATAACTACCTTCACTATTTCAGTAACCTACTATTGCTCCCATCCCAGAGCCTAAAGCCTCTACATCTACTCTTTCACTAGAAGAGACTGACCTCAAAACCCTAGTAACCAATCTGACTAACAAAATCAATAGCATAGCTATTCAAACTGCCCCTAAACCCCATTAAAATTATAGCTAGGGGAAACCTTCAAATAAGAACTGGGGTTAGGGTTATGATTCTAGTAGAAATTAGAATTGGAACAAGGTTACCAGCCAAATAAGTACCAAAATAATAACCCTGCTCAGCCCTTGCAAATAGTTAGGCCCATCCAACAAATACCAATTTGTAATCTAGTTAGGGCCTTGGTTCCTTCTCAAAACAACCTGGCCCAAGAGGAATATTGGTGTTATCCTAGAAACCAAACTCACAATCAGTCCACTTGTGCTTTTGGAGCACAAGAGCGAGCCTTGATGGTGCAAAATTTTCACACTCAGCAAGAATATTGGTGGAAGCAGCTAACAACAACTTGGAGGTACCAAATGAGGCTACTTCTAATTCCAATCAAATGCTTTGGACTCCTGAGGACTTCTACACTATTAATCAACCTATAGACAGTGTGATCATGCACGTAAGTAGTATTGCAGACAACACAAGATCCAAAAAGAGACAATTGGAGGATAACCCTATGACTATTGTATTACAAAAGGAACTCATATCAAAGGTAAAAGGAGCTAGTGTTGCATATTCAACTCACAATAGCAAGCCTACTACTACAAAAGAGGTTCCATCAAGACCAAAATTGCCTAAACAAAATACAAAATAATCTAAGAGGTGGATTCCTTCCTTACAAAAGGCAACAACTTTTCCCTTGAATATTGTAGAACAAATGAAAAAGAAAAATCTGAATGTGTCCATGTGGGAGGTACTATCAATCTCCTCTCAAAGGGATTTGTTGCAAGATGCCTTAAGGTAATTCCTAGTAGCTGAATTAGTACTTCTAAAGGAAAAAGGCCCAGTCAATCTTGTACAACCAAGTGAAGAGCAAGGGGGTCCAACAAAGAAGCCATCCCCATTCTACTTGTCTCTAATCATTGGGAAATTCCTGGTGCATAACTGCATGATTGATTCATGGGCTAGTATTTTAGCTATGCCAAAGAAGATAGCAGATGCATTAGGCATCAAATATACCCCTGTTTCATCAGGTGTGTTGCAGATGGAAGGTACTTCTATTAATACTGTTGGGGTGATCAAAGGACTGGATTTTACCTTACATGCCTATCCAAACTTGACTATTAGTCAAGATATTTTGGTCATTGATCTTCCTTCTTTCTTTGCTATTTGCTTGTCAAGAGACTTCACGGCTAAGGTAGGTGGCTATCTTTCTTTTGATTGGTCTCACATGCTGCTGAGGACAAGGTATGGCACAAGGTTCACCATTAAGGCTAAACCAATTTATATTTATCATGAAGAGAATTATGATCATAGCTTAGTGAACCCTCATTGCATGATTTAGGGTGAAGAAGTGCATGATTCAAAGTCTCTTGAGATAGTATCTTCCCCCCTTCCAATCCTAGATATTTTTCTTGATGAATGGGAAACAAACCACTTTGATTTTGATCCCTATGGCACCACCAAAACAACTAGGTTGGGCACCTACATGATTCATGAGGGGAATTCCTTAGTCCCCTCTATACTTTAACCAGATGATACTTCTGATGGCCCATGGAAAATTGTCTTTGATGGTGCAAAGAGTAGAAATGGAGCTGGTGCAACCATGTTACTCATCTCTTTGATGGGTAAGAAACTGTATTTTCCTCACCAGCTACATTTTTCATGCACAAATAATATTGTAGAGTATGAGGCATTGATCCATGGCTTGCTACTAGCAAAAAAGAAGAAAATTAGACACTTATAGATCTTTGGAGATACTGAACTGGTGGTCAACCAAGTCAGGGAAAGGTGTACAATAAAAAATTAATTTCTTAGAGTTTATAGACATAGAGTTTGGGGCCTCTTTGAGGGTTTTGATGCTGTCAACCTACAAGCTATCCCAAGGAAATTAAATGTTGAGGCAAACCAATTGGCAACAATTGATGCTTAGTTTTCTCCTCCTACTGAGTTCTTTTAGGGCCCTTATCGACATGTCAAGATAGTGGTTAGGCCCTCAATCCCTGATAATGATGGGAACTAGCAGATTTTTGATAGTAATGAACAAATTGTAAACTTCATCCAAAATGAAGCTGAGTTCTAATCAATGGTGCATTCCAGACTACAATAAAGGTACAACGACTAGATTATGCAACTAAAAACAAATAAGTTTCCAAAGGGATTAGTCACTCTTGAGGTGATTTTTAGCCATGATGATGAATTCAAAGGCAAAGAGAGAAGCATCATGTGCAAAAGGGAGGATTATCATAATGTTTCTATCACACAGGACAAAGATTTATTACTGGGAAAGATATGTTGTCAAGCTAAACAATAAGACTTTATTCACCTTTCCTAGAAATACAGTGATATTTTTGCATAGAATAATGAGGATCTGAAGGGCTTCAACCCTAATGTTGCCCAGCACACCATAGATCTCGACCTAGGAGCCAAATCTGTCCACAAAAAGTAGTGGCCTATAAATCCTAAAATTGAGCCTTTGATGAGGAAGGAGCTCACCAAACTTATACATGCCAAAATTATTTTCCCCATCAAGTATGAAACCTAGGTAGCTAATTTAGTACCAGTGAGGAATAAAAATGGCAAGATAAGGCTATGTGTAGATTTTTAGGAATTGAATCGTGCCTCCTTGAAAGACCATTATCCTTTACCATCCATGGACCAAATCTTGCAAATTGTTGCAGGGGTAGAAAGGTTTTCAGTACTTGATGGTTTTTCTAGTTATAATTAGATATTTTTGAAAGAGGATGACAAATTCAAGATAACATTCACTACTAAGTGGGGAACAATGGCATATGCAAAAATGCCATTTGGTCTCTCAAATGTTGGCACGACTTTTTAGAGAGTAATGGACATTGCTTTCAAGGGCTTGATCAACAAGTTCATCTTGATTTATCTAGATGATATAACAGTCCTCTCAAAGAGAAGATAAAATCATATGCTACATTTGGAGAAATTTTTCGAAAGATGCAGGAAGTTTGGGGTGTCTCTAAAACCTAGAAAATGTATTTTTGTTGTCTCTTAGGGCAAGATTCTGGGCCATTTAGTGTCCAAAGATGGGATCTCCATAGATCGAGAAATAACTTCAGCCCTTCTTTCTCTTCCTCTGCCTACTCATAAGAAGGATCTATAGTCATGTCTAGGGTAGATTAATTTTGTTAGGAAATTCATTCCTAACTGTGTTGGTTTGGTCAAACCACTGACCCTTATGCTAAAAAAGGATGTTGTTTTTAGGTGGACCAAGGGGGGAAAGATGGCTTTGAGAAGATAAAGAAAGAAATTTCCCAAGATCCTACCCTCATGAATCCTAATAATGATGACTTTGTCCTTTATGCCCATGGAGGAGAAAGTAGCATTACAGTTGTTCTGATGCAACAAAATGACCAAGGTATAGAAATGCCCCTAGCCTTTTTCAGTCAAACTTTGAAAGATTATGAGGTCAGGTATAGTCCTATGGATAAACAAGTATTTTCCATTGTAAGAGCATTGAAAAAGTTTAGATATATGCTAGAAAACAACCATACCAATGTGTTAGTTTCTCATCCTAGTGTGAGAGATTACATAATGGGAATTGAAATTAGTGAAAAGAGAGCAAGCTGAGTCACTAAGATCCTAGAGTATGTTGTTACTATCAAAGCCACTAAGCTAATTAGAGGTAGAGAGTTATGTGAATAGCTAGCTCAACATATAGTGGATGAGGTGAACTCATCCTATCACTTGAATGAGCCAGAACCTATAGCTGATCCAAGAGCTGTGAGTACTTAGACAATTGACATGGCCATGTTCCTATCCATTGGTGAGTATTCTTATGGATTGAATAGTACTAAGAGAAGACATTTCAAGTTGTAATCCATTCCTTATGCTTTGGTGGATGGGATTCTCTTTAAAATGAATATGGACGAGGTCTTACTAAGATACATTGAAAAAGATCAAGTTGATAGACTGTTGAGTGAGTTTCATGTCGGTCCATATGGAGGCTACTTCTTTGCAAGAGCTACAAAAATGAAGATAATGAGGGTAGGTTACTTTTGGCCCACATTATTCAATTATGCCCATGTATGGGTAAGAAAACCCAAAGTGTGTGCTCTCTTTTCTGGGAAGAAAAGATTACCAACCCTCCCACTTCATCCTATTCAAGAAGATCAACCTTTCTCATAGTGGGGCCTAGATTTCATTGGCATGATCAACCCCACATCTAATGCTAGCCACAAATGGGTTTTAACTGCAACATACTACTACACCAGGTGGGTTGAAGCCGTCCCACTTAAAGAGGCTATAGAATCAATAATCATGGATTTCTTGGAAGAAATCATGGCAAGGTTTAGAGCTCCTCACATTATCATCTCTAATAATGTAGGAGTTTTTACTAGTTTTAGGATAATTGATTGGAGTTTGGAATATAATGTGTTCTTGAAGACTTCATCTAACTATTACCCCCAAGGTAATGATTTAGTTGAATCTACTAACAAGAACCTAATTAGAATCTTAAAGAGAACTATGGAAATAAACTAGAGGTAGTGGCATAATAAAATCAAACTGGCTCTTTGGACTAATAGGATCACTTATAAAATAGCCATTGGTAACTCACCTTTTGTTCTTGTATATGGAAGGGAGGCTAGATTGCCCATATCGTTGGAGTTTCCTTCACCAAAATTGGCTCAACAGATGGAATTACAAGGTGAAGATGCTAGGTTGATGAGGATATCTAAATTAACTGAATTAGATGAACAAAGGTAGTCAACCATGGCTACCCTATAAGAACACCAAAAATAGACCAAGAGATACTTTAACAAGAAGGCCAAAGATTAGTTTTTCAAAGGAGACCTTGTTCTAAAATGGGATGTTGATAGAGCCAAGCCTGGAGGCCACACTAAGTTTGATGCTATCTATAGTGGCATGTAGATCATCATCAACTGCAAACAAGCCAATGGTTTCAATCTTTCAAAGTTGGATGGGGAAGTTCTACTGATCTCAATCAATGGGATCCATTTCAAACCTTACTTCTAAGGTTGGTCTGATATTTTGTATATACTATTTTGTTTTATTTCTTCTTGAGTTTTATTTTCCCTTAAGTGCTATTACACAAGTTGCACTCTCATTATGAGAATGTAGGCCTTGTTTTACCTTTTCTGGTGTTGTTTTGAAGGCAAAGTTTTAGTCATTTGTTCAGCCTACTACAGTCCCTTTTGACTCTATGCCCAATGGATTCTTAAGGCCACTAGTTCATTTGTTTAGCAGGAAAACATCCCTGAGAGGTTGTCAAAATGTTGACCTATTTTCCCCATCCCAAAGTCAAATAGCCCAGCTTGAAAATATTGTTAAAATTTCTTAAGTGCCTAGTAATCTTTAGATTTCAAAGGTGTTTTCCTTGTAAAAGTCCCTAAAATTCCCTAAGAAAAATCCCCTGAAAAAACTAGAAAATTCCAAGTTTTACCTTAGTTTTTAGGCCTCAATCAGCAAAAAGTTGAGTTTGTGAACCCACCGGTTCACTGACCAGCTAGTTTTCTAACTAAAGGAAGGGAACAAAAGCTAGAAATGAGTAAGGAAGAAAAAGAAACAAGTAAAAGACACAAGTTTCCCTTTGTCAGTGATGTTCAAATTTTGTGAACTCGCCAAACAATTCACATTTTCAAAAGTTCACCGATCAAGTGAATCACCGACCAAAGGGATAGGCCGAAGGAAGACTTCAAAAAATGGCTAAGGCAAATGAAAGGAAAAGCTTTGTCAGCAAATCAGCAAAAGTTTGAACTTGCAAAAAGTTTGGGATTTCTTAAATTCATCAATAGGGTGATTTGTCAATTAAGGAAGGTGAAGAAAAGCTAAAGGCAAGGGAAAGTTCGCAAATGATAGATTTTGCTGATAAGGCAAAGTAAGAGGTTGAAAAGTGACTAAGGCAAAAGAGGCTTTATCGGTGAATTGGTAAAAAGAAAAACTTACTGAAAAGTTTGAAATTTCCTAAAATTGAGGGCTATCCAACTGAAGAGAAAAGGAATAAAGGGAGAAAGCAGCCAAGTTCAAAAAATGGTGATTTTACTGACTAAAGATAAAAGAAGCAAACAGGGCAAGGTTTGACAAGAGAAGTTTTGCCAATAAGGTAAAAAGAAAGCTTGGTTTGTAGAAATTGAAAATTGTCAATAAAGGGGCAGAAAGGATGAGGCGGCCAAGTTTGAAAAATCAAGATTTTACTGACAAAGGTAAAAAGGCAAGACCAAAATCAAGTTCACAAAATGGTGATTTTGCCAACTGAAGAGTAAAGATCAAAACAGAAGCATGCCAAGTTTGAGAAAGAGGAACTTTGCTAATAAGGATGAAAATAAAGAGAAAGCAAAGAAAAAATGGTTCGAAAAAGACAAAAATTGCCAATCAAGCAAAATAAGACCTAGAATGTTAAGTAAAGTGAAAATAAATCTTGTATGGTACTATGAGCTTTAAAATATTTGAAATTAAATATTTTAAAGTGTTGTAAAACCTTTGCACGGGGATTTTGGTAGGAAAATATATTTGAAATATATTTTTTTAGTCATTAATGCAAATTAGATCAACACCAGCTAGAAGTAGTTGTGCATTCATTCAATGCAGATATTTTCTTTAGCTACTTCATCTTTAGATATTTCCATATTTATTGTTACAGATCATATTCAAGATTTTTGTACATTTGTGTTTTGTAGGTAGACATTCCTTTTACATAAATATCTTCTGACAGGCCCATGGGGCAAATTTATTGTAATAGGTGACTTAGGTCAATGAATAGAATGGTATAATAGATGAAAAATCCATGTAATGAGTGTTGGATACAGAGACTTATTTTTTGTGTTCAAATAAAACCCTCCTCTGTTGTAACCGTGCCTTTTTAATCAATACAATACTGTGTTTTTTTTACCTTTTTATGTCGTTCTTTAACTCTATATTGATTTAGAACTATTTATTGTTTGTGAATGCTTATTTCCTTGCAATCCTTTTTTTACATTTACCTCTGTTAAGATATGTAGAATTTGTGTGATTTTATCAGCTGTATAATTATTCTATGCATTTTAGCTTTGTGAGTGTTCTATATTCAAACCTGGTGAATCACCTTTAATTTTTAGTTTCCCCTTCTTCCCCTCTACACAATAATGATTAGATTAGGTTTAGTCTTAACACACTTTGAATCTCATATTCAGAAGAGGAACTAGCCTTCTCAAGAGGTTCGATTTCCTCTACAGGGTCCCACACTTGGAAATCACTCCAATTTTTTAGTGGATTGTTGTAGCATAGGCACTTCAACACAAGGTGCAAATCCAAGTGAAAACACTAAACTTGTACAAAGAATTATGTACCCTAACACATTTAATCCCCACCTTGTTTTTGTTTAGATAACCTATGTATGGTGGGGTAAGTTTCTATCTTGATGAAACGACTTTTGGTTGAGATGCCAAGAAGTTGAAGATATATATGTGTCCCTTGGACTAGGTTTTAGGGTTAAGTTACCTTGATGGACAATTGTCACATGAAGAGTAAAAAGAGGATAAAGATGGTATATTCTCTTGAAGAGTTGTTTTGGTACCCTCATCTCGGGGATGGGGTAGTAGACATTGAAAGAGTATGGCATGTAAGGCATTTTTATGGATGTCTTGTTATGTATGCCTTTTGGTAAGGTGGAAGGATAGTAGTGGCTTCAAGAACCACTTCCTTGTTGTGAATCTTGTGATACTTGTCCCACTTCAATTTAGTATCCTTGTAACATATTGGTGTCTAGTGTGTATAAAGGCTATGCACTGCTCTTAGCATTAATTTGTAATGTGATAGTTTTTCTTTGATCCAGGTGGATCTCCAAAACCCTAAAAATTTAACTGTCCTAAATCATATTGGTATCTATACTATTGCATAGAGCTCATTGAGAGCTTTTCAATGGTATGCAGAATGTAAGAAACAAAGGTTGTTTTCTCCTAATGTAGTTGGTCAAAGTTTGGTCAGCATGAGGTCAAAGTTGGTCAACTAGAAAAATTATTGATCATGGAACATTTTTCTACCAGTTCATCACATAGAGCTCAGTGAGCTAAGTCAAAGTTGTAGTCAAACTTGGTCAAAATGATGACGTGGCATGACGTGGACCAATCCTATCTCAACACGTGGTGTCTGAGTGGTTGGTGACGTGGCAGATGGTGAAGCAGCACAGTTGGCATTGACTAGGAAAAATTCTAGACAAGTTGTGGTCAAACTTGGTCAAAATGATGACATGGCATGATGTGGACCAATCCTATCTCGACACGTGGCATCCGAGTGGCTAGTGACGTGGCAAATGGTGAAGTAGCATAGTTGGTGTTGACTAGGACAAATGCTAGACTAACACGTGTCCTAATGTGGTGAATGAAAATATGCCACATGGCCCAATGACTAGGCCTCACGTGGCACCCGCAGATCTCAGCATCAATTTGTATGTTTATCCAAAATTTGTGTTGGTTTGGGGTTTGGTCCCTAGACCTCTAAACTACTAAATTTGAGTGCCACCAGCAACCCATGCAGATTCTTCGAAAACCTATATCAGATAACTTCTATTTAATAAGAGTTAAAGGCAAATTTATAGGGGCGTTGTCTTGAACCGCCAACCTCCTCTCTCCCAACAAGGCCTCCTACCATTGCGCCAAGCCATTAGCTTTAGTGAAATGCAGAGATAGCTCTATTTAAGATAGAAGTTAAAAGCTGAATCTATCTATATTTATAATTAGTTAGCTGATAGGCTTTTCTATGTGAGCATTATAGTGCTCAGAATTGTCTCACGCCATATAAAAATGCCAAAATTTTTTCTAAACTCATCAATTTTTCTATCGGCGTATTCCTTGAACCATCTATGGGTGCAAGTGCTAGTTTTAACCCCTTAGGATTTTAAGAGCTCGATATCTAAAGACTTAAAAAGGGTTAAAGATTATTAAAGGGCTTTTTAAGGTTATTTTAAGGGAATATTTAGAGATTTATGTTTGTAAATGGGAGATTTCAAAATCATATGGTTAAGGCCCACTTTCAGTAAATTTTGTGTATAAAAGGGGAGAGGTTTACCTTTTCAAAACAATGGGTTTTGGCTGGAGGAAGAATTAGAGACTTAGAAATTAAGCATTTGAAACTCTATGCAAATAATGTCAGAAGGCTAATTTAGCCAACTTGTTTGTACTTGAAGGAGTGTTGCACAATCCCATATTGAAGTCACCTTCTCTATGAAGACTTTTCTCTTGTAGGTTGAAGAAGATTTCTTCATTTGAAAACTCAGCATCAGGTATAACCAGTGGTTTTGAGTACTTGACTTTATTCTAAATTTTTTAGTTATTGGTAAGAATGTTGGATTCAGTAGTACCTAAATTATGCCTCAGTAAGGCTTTTTGTAAACAAGGCAAGGAACCTCTATTAACTAGTTCATAATTAGTTTAATGCTTCAAGAACTAGGACTATTTTATGTTGTTATTGTTGGAAACACCTAATCAATGTGGATCAGGAAGTGCTTGTAGGGCTTTAACTTCCTTGCAGTGACAACTTTGTATATGCAGTCAGAAGACCAGATGGTGTTGTAAGTAGGTGACATCATTAATGGTGATTGATCACACTTATTGAGCATATCTAGAGACAGCCCTGAGTGGTGAACTCTGTAATCAAATGAGTCTCTGATCTCCTAGTTTATTTGATGTTTTTGTTATGTTCTTGATTATGCAAATGAACTAAACTAAACTGGTTAAGCAAAAGGCATAAGTGAATCAATGGTAATTTAGAATTTTTCAAATGAGCTTAGATAAGTGAATTGATGGATTGAATTCACATATTGGATTCAAACCATAAATTAAAAATCCTGGTAAAGATTTGGAATTAAGTAAGTTAAGCAACTGATTTTAGATCTACTAAATGATGAATTTAATTTGAGTAAGCACACTCTAAAGTTTATTAGATCATTCTAAAAGAATGGTACCTCGTTGGTTGATGGTATAAAGGTGGTGTATTTGCATGATGTTTGACCTATGTAATAATGGTTGAGGAATAAGATCTAGTTGTGGGTGTAATTTCCTAGTTCCTTATTAAATAAGAACTTATTAGAAACTTGATACCTACCTTGCCACCTTGGTTCGTTGGTTTTTTCATGCCCTTTATGTCTTGTTTGGGTTATGAATCACACTTGGGAGAAACATATGTCTATGTGCATAGAACGCTATAATGAAGCCTTGTGATGGTGAGATGGGTTGTAGTAAAGAAAATTAAGATTTTGGTTAGGCTTAGTCTTACTTCCATGGTTGTTGTGAAAACCCTATAGTATAGTGTAGTTTCAACCCTTCTTTCTTTAACTATTAGGTTTGATGGATTTTTGAAAAGTCTCATGATAAGTCCCTTTGTGTAATTAGTTACATGATTCCACGATGGTGATCATAATGAAATTGAAAGATATTATTTTATAGAATGCAATAATTCTAGGTGTTGAATCGAACATGGATTCACACACCTTGCTTTAGGGTAATGAATGTGAATAGTAACATGAATTGTTATCTGGGAAGTGTTTCATATTGAAACTATGTGTTGGGAAGTTGAATTCATTTTGTGAGTAATGGTAAGCTTGGTAATTATACCTATGGGTATTTAGTGGAAAAGTGTTGTGGATGACACATCTTATCAACATAGATGTTACCGTTGGAATGTTTGAGATGATATTGAAGGATAACACATTGAGATCTCCACATGCCTTTAAATTATTATTCGTGTACCTAATTCTCCATGGGTACTAGGCTTATACTTATATCTTTATTTGATCCTTAGTAATACATGAGCTTATGGGCATTACTAAGACAATGGTTTTGAACTTTGATTTCAAATTATGGACACTTTGGTTCAGGTTTTCCAACTCTGTCACATGGAATTTGAGGTAGGATAGTTGACATAATATTAGTCATGACTAGAGTTGGAATGGAATGATTTCCACTCTAGTATCTTGGCATCTTGAGCAAGATTAGTCGTATTTATGAACTACTTTGTGTGATTGTATGTTATGGAAGTTAGAGAATCTTTGATGTATTTGGTAGTATCCATGAAGAGGTTGGTATGTGTCCCTTGCTAGGAAGAATAGAAGGCTCTTTTACGAAGGTGACTCTTAGGATACATGACTTTTAGCAATCATTCCAAACATGTCCTAGATTGCATAGAATATGTGGGTGTTCATTTAGTTGAGATGTCTCATGACATTAGTTTAGAGTAGTGTGACCACTATTCCTTTTCTCCCTCTTTGTGGCTATGTTATGTATGTATGATGTTGTGATGTGCAATTTTAATAAAATTATTGAGCATAATTAATTACTTATTGATGAAACTTTATTGATTGTAAAACCAACAGTATTGAAATTTTTTTCTTGGGCTACTTATCTGATTTACTTTCTTAGTCCTCTTACCTCAAGGACTTGTTTAATCATATTTTGATTCAAATTTTGAATGTTGAATTTTGGCATCACTTTTGAATTTGATTTTTCTTTCGAATTTTATTCTTTTGAATTTTATTCTTTTGAATTTTATTCATTAAATTTGATTTAAAAGTTTGTGAACTTGTTATTTTAAGGATTTTCCAATTGTTGCTATTGTTGGTATATGTGTAGTAATGTGACTTCTGTTATCTACCCTATCCATAAGAGGTAATTGGTGAGAGGAGAATGGGGATAGTTGGCCTTGGATATGATATCATAAGGTTGAGAATCATAGATCGAGTCGGTAAAGGTTGGTCAGAATTCCCTGTTGACCTTGGACCTTGACAAGTAATACTTTGGTACTTTCCCTTTGGTAGGATAAATCTTTACGATAACAAGAGAAGACTACTAGAAAGGTTTAAAGGAGTAGTTAGGTTGGGAAACCTTGAGATCCTCCTATTGTTGTGTGGACCCACTATCCTCATGATATTGGTTCCCTAGTTTTAAAGGCCTTGTGAATGCTTCAGTTGATTAGAGGTTGAATCTTAAGTTTTGTAGTGATGTGGGTGTTTAGTTTTTTGTTGCTTGATGCTGAGAACGTATGGGCATGTTATGGTTCTTATCTCTTCTACAAGTTGAACCTTGAAATTTTAGTGGAGACTTGTTGATACAAGAGCCATATGAGACTTGTGAGACTTGTGTGTATTGCATGGAATCTAAAGTCTTTTAACTTAGCATTGGTGGTATGGTGAGTTAAGTACATGTTTGGGGCTTCGATCAGTATGGTAATTGTGACTAGTTAGATTGCCCAAACTTCCTATTGGTTGTTCTTATGTTAGTTTAAGTTAAATTGGATGGCTAAGAGAGAACAAAAATCTGGTAATGTTAGATAGTGATGTCGAGAAGACCTTTAGTGGTGCTAACCTTCTTGGTGTAACTTCATCTTTTATGACCTTGATAATCTTGGTGATTTATCTCAGGGCATCTAACGCCCCTTGTGTTTTGTAATGCTAGTAATATGTTTGGTGAATGTGTTGTTTATAGATCCTTGACTTCTCCTAATTGGAGAAGGTTATCCTCTAGATTAATTATTAAGTGATTACCTTATTAGGTTTCTTATTGTGTTTCTTACCATTGATTTAAAAATCATTTTGATTTCATTGCCATGTAGGTGTTGTTTGAAGTCAGGTTGCTCTACCCTACCTCCGTGTTAACTTCTAGGAGGAGGTTTATCTCTATAGGGGAGGATGTGAGGCCCAACCTTGTGTGACCATTTAAGTGGCACTATTAAACCTAATTGTATTGCTTTACCCAGGCTTAGGCTTTTGTATATGGTATGGTGGACTTATCCAAGAGACGATATGGTGTTGTTGTGGATCTATTTATAAGGTAGTTATGTTGATTGAGTATGTGTAGGAGTGTATACCTTAGCTTGGATTGATTGTATGCCATTTGATTATTCTTGAAAAGGATCTTTTTGCAAGTATGTGCTAATTAGTATTGTCATTGATGCCGACAAGTTTGTGTTGTCATTGGTGTCAACTGTGTCTTCTAATGAGGTTGTTGTTGTTTGATTAAGTTGTCTTGCTAAAAGGGATTTGGTTTCTTTGTAGAGGAACTAAGGATGTTGAAGGTATTCTTCTATTGTTGGGTTTCCAAGTGCTTTTGAGAAAATTTGATTAATTATGGAAATAATGTGTTAAAGAAGTCTTTTGAGTGCTATTCGAGTTTTTTCTCTGCATTCCTTTTGTGTTGGATATCTGAGTATGTAATTTGGATATGTTTTTTACAAGTGTTTGAAGATTCTAATTCCATAATTTGGTGCTCCAGATCATTGTGCAATGGAGGTTGTGTTCACCAGTTTGAGAACAGTGTTTAACACTATTTGCAGTGTGTCTGGGAGAAAGAATTTTGCTCTGAATTTCTTCGCAAAATGGTTTCAAGTGTGGTGGTTCTAGATGTGTGCTTATAAAGTCTATATTTTCCTTCATCTCAAGTGGTTTGTGGTTTGGTACTCCACAAGTACATTTCTTAAGTTGTAAATAATGACATAGCATGAAATAGTTGGTTAAGTACTCTGGTGTGAAGTTTCTTCAGGTGAAAGATGTTTTAAAGGAATTTGTTGGTTTTCAAGTGCTTGTGGATGTTTGTATATCATGTTTGAGATTGGTGTGTGGTCTACATGTTGTCATGTGATTTTTAGGAAGCATGCATTGAAAAGTTCATGGTGTTAACACAAGGATGGCAGACTTGGTTGTTTACATTATTTGTGGTTGTGCTTTGGTGAAAGTGAAAGCGTGATGAAGTCTGTAAGAGTAGATTTAGGTTTGTACTAAAGTGTGATGTGGTCTACATTCATTCCCTTCCTCTACGGGAATGTTTAGGTCTAGACCTAATTTGAATCTTATGGGTTAAGTCGTGTTGCTGACCTTGGAGAATATTTTCATGATTGATGATGGTATAAATATGTGTCAAGGAGTCATGGATGTATGAGTGTGTGAGGGATATGATGTTTATGATGCAAATTTAATTAGTGTAGTGAGATCATTCATGTGTTAGGCTACTGGATGCAGTGAGTAGGTGTCTACTATTTTTAGTGTTGATGTGAAGATGTGGATTGTGTTGTGATGGATATTGAGCTTCATTGGAACTAAACTCCATGCATAGGTTAGATGCAATTATATCAATTCAAAGCCTAGAAGTGAGCCACTCTTCTCTTATTTATTTCTTTCTTAGTGGGAAGTGAGTCCACCTGCAGTGAGCATTCTCTCTTTTGGGTAGTGATCCCTCTGGGAGTGAACCTTTGTAATTTGGTATTGCTACTACATTATATTGTGAGCTAATCCTCACCATGGTTTTTCCCTCTTAGGGTTTTCCACAAAATCTGGTGTTCTCTTATGTGTGGTGTTGTTATGATTTAGTTTTAGTTATCTACTTTTCATACTTAATTATCCTAACATGTTTGAAGGTTAATGTGGATTTGAATGTTTGTAAGGGTTTGAAGTTTTGTTACAACTGATCCACCCCCCCTCTCAGTTGTCTTGTGCAATCAACAATTGGTATCAAAGCAAGGTTACTAAGAAGAAAGATTAATAGCTTGAGGTAGACCTGGGATGGTGCACAAGAAGGATGATCCTCTGTATGCATTCTAGAAAATGAGAATAGTAAGTTATCTAGTTTCTCTTGGCTATGAAATCTGGAACTCAGTTGTAACTGCCCTCAAGACTAGAAAATCTAGGAAGATTGTGGAAATAGATTAGAAGGATGCTGATGTTATGGAAGATGACTTTGTGAGAAGAATTAAATTGGGTACTGGTAAACATGGTGATAAATTTCCTTTCAAGTCTTTCAGTTGTGGAAAGATTGGTCATTATGCATTAAGATGTCTAGAAAGAATTTTGAGAAGTAAGAATAGGGAAAACAAAAGTAGAGTTCCTAAGAAAAACTACTATGTGAAAGAAGATGCAAGTATATCTGATGATGAAGATAAGGATAATGACTACTTGTTCACCAATTTAAGAGATGATATTGCTACTACTGACCCTGAAGGATTTGTGGAAGAAAATACTCTGGAGGTAAGTCTTAATAATGAAGATACTTTTCATACCAGACAAGAAAAGAACTATTAGGTTATTGACAGTAGTTACTCAAATCATATGACCAGTGATAAAACAAGTTTGTTAAATTTGAGAATTACGATGGAGGACTGGTTGTATTTGGTGATGATTGTACTACTAAGATATGTGGAAGAGGCTCAATCAATCTTGATGGAAAGCATAACACTGACGATGTTCTTTATGTTAATAGTTTAAAGCAAAATTTCTTGAGTGTTGGATAATTATGCATCAAAGGATACAATCTTATGTTTCAGGATGTTGGCTTTGAGATTAGAAAGGAGTCTAGAACTGTGATAGCTATTGGAAAAAGGACAGATGGAAATATTTATCATCTCAAAGAAGGTGATAGTTATTGCTTTATGACTCAAATCAATGAAAGTTGGCTATGGCATAGAAGGATGTGTCACATTAATTTTGATATTTTGTTGAAGATAAGTTTAGTTCAATCTGTGAGAGACCTACCAAAGATTATCAAACCTGCTAATGCTATTTACAAGGAATGTCAAGTTGCAGAGCAAGTGAGAAGAAGTTTCAAAGTCAAAGAATAATATTCTATTGGACCATTGAAATTGGTGCATATAGATCTTTGTGGTCCTACTAGAGTAAGGAGTTTTCATGGTGACATGTATTTTATGTTATTTACTAATGATTGCTCTAGAATGACTTGGGTCACCTTTCTTAAAGAAAAATTAGAAGCTCTAGATAAGTTGAAGGCATTTAAAGCTAAGGTTGAGAATAAAATGGATATGAAAATAAAAGGTTTGAGGTTTGACAGAGGTGGAGAACTTACTTCTAATGAGTTTAACATGTTTTGTGAGAATCATGGGATAAAGAGGCACTTATATGCCCCTAGGACTCCTCAGTAGAATGGAGTGGTTGAAAGGCAGAACAAAATTATTCAAGAAGCTGCATGGACAATGATAAAAGAAGCAAACCTATCATAAGTCTATTGGAGAGAAGCAATTCATACTGTTGTCTACATAGAGAACAGAGTTCAAGTAAAAGCAAATGACACAAAGTCTCCCTATGAGATGTGGTATGGAAGGATTCCTATAGTTAAATATTTCAAAATTTTTGGAAGCAAATGTTATATCTGAAGAGATGAAGAACTAGGAAAGTTTGATGCAAGGTATGATGAAGGTATTTTCCTTGGGTATTCTACTAAGAGCAAAGATTATCAGTGCTATAAAAAAAGGCTAAGAAATATTGTTGAGAGTGCAAATGTCAAGGTTGATGACTTGATATATAGAAGGTTTCAGAAGTTAATGGATACATATCAGACTCAGATGAGTCCTCTTATAGAGAAGAATAAAATGTTGTTGAAAAGGAATTACTAACTTGAGAAGAAGAAGAAACTAGAGAAAAAGAAGTGCAGGTTGAAGAACAAGAATCTCTGAAACTCCCATGCATGTGGAAAGGAATCACACTAAAGACCAGATCATTGGTGATAAGAGAAAAGGTGTATTAATAAGAAGCAGAGCTACTAAAGAACAAGTAAATCTATGTTTACTCTCTAAAGTTGAACCTAAAATAGTAATGCATTCAAGGACAAAGTATATTTCAATAAGGTATCACTTTCTGAGAGAGAAGGTTGTATAGATTGAAGCAAAGCTTGAGTATGTGCCTACAAAGGTTTGGGTTGTTGACATATTCACTAAGGATCTTCCCAAGGATACATTTGAGTATCTCTGGTAGAAGTTAGGGGTTATTGCCCCTCCTTCCTTGAACTAGATGCATAAGGGGATGCATCAGTCTAGTGGATTTCAAGATTCATTCTTTTCTGGACTGATGATTGGAGGCTACCTCTCAGGGGGAGCAAACAGTAGTCATGATGATTGTTACAGTCAGGGGGAGTATTTAGAGTAGTGAAAGAAAAAGATGCTGCAGAGCAGTAGTGAACAGTGCAAGTATGTGTAGTATCATGAAAGGGAAAGTTGTGAAACCCTTTTCCATTGATGTCAAAGGGAGAGAAAGAACAATAAGTGATGAGAGAGAGAATAAGATGTGCAAAAGAAAGGGGGAGAGTAATAAAGTTAACAAAGATTGGTGTAGAGTTGTGTCTTGATGGTTTTTCACATCATGTGCTGCCATCACTCGCAAAGGGGGAGATTGTTACAAGTATGTGCTAATTGGTGTTGTCATTGATGTTAATAAGCTTGTGTTGTCATTGGTGTCAACTATGTCTTCTAATGAGGTTGTTGTTGTTTGATTAAGTTGTCTCACTAAACGTGATTGGTTTTCTTTGTAGAGGTGCTGAAGATGTTGAGGATATTCTTCTATTGTTGGGTTTCCAAGCGCCTTTCAAAAAAACTGATTAATTATGGAATAGTGTGTTGAAGAAGTCTTCTGATTATTATTCAAGTTTTTGCTCTGTATTCCTTTTGTATTGGAGATCTGAGTATGCAGTTTGAATATGTTGTTTAGAAGTGCTTGAAGATGCTAATTCTAGAATTTGGTGCTCTAGATCATTGTGCAGTGGAAGTTGTGTTCACCAATTTGAGATAAGTGTTTGATGGTGTTTGTAGTGTGTCTGGGAGAAAGTATTTTTCTCTACATTTCACTACAAAAGGGTTTTAGGTGTTGTGGTTCTAGATGTGTGCTTATAAAGTCTATATTTTCCTTCAGCTCAAGTGGTTCATGGTTTTCTGCTCTGCAAGTACATTTCTTAAGTTGCAGATGAGGAAAGAGCATGATATAGCTGGTTAAGTACTTTGGAGTGACGTTTCTTCAGGTGAAAGTTGTTGTAAGGAATTTGTTGGTTTTTAGGTGCTTGTAGATGTTTCTAGATCATGTTCAAGCTTGGTGCATGGTCTACATGTCATTGTGTGATTTTGAGGAAGTGTACATTTAAAAGTTCATGGTGTTAACACAAGGATGGCTGACTTAGTTGTTTACACTACTTGCAGTTGTGCTTTGGTGAAAGTGAAACCGTGACGAAGCATGTAAGAGTGGATTTAGGTCTATACTAAATTGTGATGTGGTTTGCATTCATTCCCTTCCTCCATAGGAATATTTAGGTCCAGACCTAATTTGAATTTTATGGGCTAAGTTGTGTTCCCGACCTTGGAGAATGTTTTCATGATTGATGATGGTATAAATAAGTGTCCAGGAGTCGTGGATGTAAGGGTACACGAGGTATATGATGTTTATGATGCAAATTTGACTAGTGTAGTGAGAGCTTTCATGTATTAGGCTATTGGATGTAGTGAGCAGAAGGTGTCTACTATTTTCAGTGTTGCTGCAAAGATGTGGTTTGTGTTGTGATGGATATTGAGCTTCATTGGAACTAAACTCCATGCATAGGTTAGATGAAATTAAATTAGTTTAAAGCCTGGCAGTGAGCCACTCTTCTCTTCTTTCATTATTTCTCAGTGGGCAGTGAGTCCACCTGTAGTGAGCATTCTCTCTTTTGGGAAGTGAGACTTTGTATATTCTGAGCTAATCCTCACTATTGTTTTTCCCTCTTAGGATTTTCCATATAAAATTTGGTGTTCTCTTATGTGTGGTGTTGTTATGATTTAGTTTCATTTATTTTCTTTTCATGCTTAATTATCATAACATGTTTGAATGTTAATGTGGATCTAAATATTTGTAAGGGTTTGAAGTTTTTTTACAACTGATTCACTCCCTTCTCAATTGTCCTATACATTCAATAGATCCTTGGTGAGATTGATGTGAGGCCACCTTTGTTACACCTCTTGATTTGACTAATTAGACTTGTTACATATGGATTTGTATTTTGACACTGTATAGTATTGGGGACGGTTGATCCCATACATTAGACTTTCTATAGCTTAATTTTGTGTTTGAATAGATAGACGTGTTGTTATATTATTCATGAGGTATCTATATAGGCTTAGGTTATATTCTTCTTCTATGATGATGAATACCTTGAACTAAATGATGGTATTGTATTTATGAGATGAGCTAAATTGAGTCGGTGAACTAGTATATTGATTTACAGTTTCATGATCAAAATGTTAAGAAAAGTGTCTCAACCTTGTAGCTTCAAAAGGTTACTATTTTTGGTCTTTTCAAATACCATTTATCTTGAAGAATGATCTAGAACTTTCAAAGTTTCCAAAAGGGCTAAAAATGGTAGGACTTACTATTTTTAGAAAGTTTACATTTGACCTCGCATTAACTTGAAATTTTCCCAGAAGGTGCGGAATAGATAAGTAAATGTATGTCGGGTGAGTTTTGACTCAAGATCATACCTGGATTGTAAGTTATTAAAGTTTCTATTTTTTGAAACTGTCAAAAAAAGTTTTGAACTCAATTATTGTAATCGAAACTTCCATAAATGTTTCAAAAATTGTGGTAACCAATGAAGTGGGTTACACAGTGATAGATCTCTTCATGAGATTTCTGACACATCAAATGGTTCATCAATCAAACACCTAGATCAAATGTTATATGGCCTCCAAAAGTTGGACCTCTTATTTTTTGGGAAATGTAAAAATGTGTTGGACACATAGAAGATCTATAAAGGGGAGAGTTACACATGTTGGTGTGTGTTTTGGCACATCACAAGGCATCTTTGATTGGAGATAATTTGGGCACCACTTTTGGGTGGTTTTGGCTCATGGTTTTGTAATTACCAATAATAGTTTATTATATTGTATGTCCTATATATTAGGAGCTGGAGATAGAGGTTGTGTGTAAGAATCTTATAGATGTTGAGTTACCTCCTGGATCTCTGGTTGGATATACTCTTGTAAAAGATTGCTCTACAAGTATATTGTAATCTTGTTGATTCTTGTATAATATATTGGACAACTTTGGAGTGTGGGGCTTTTACCTAAAAGAGTTTTCCCCACGTATATCTTGTGTTGTGAGTTTTGTGTTTGCATTTGGAAGTTTTTATTATCTTTCTGTTAATGTGCATCTTAATTTTTAACTGTAAAAGTAAAAATTTGCATAAATCTTTCCTTAGTAGATTAGTGTAGGAAGCATTTCTACATACCTTGCTTCCTTTCAATTGGTATTAGAGCCTGATCACCTTTGGCTCTAGTTGTTGGGTACAGGGTTTTTAGCTGATCTTTGTTTGAGTGGGAGCTTGTGTAGAGAATTTTGAAATCTTTGTTGTAGGTAAGAGATGGTGAGTACATCTAGGAGGTTTGAGATAGAGAAGTTTAATGGCAGTAATTTTGAGTTGTGAAAACTCAAAATGGAGGACATGCTTGTAGATCAAGATTTAAGGGATGCCATATCTGGTACAAAACCAACGGCAATGTCTCAAGAAGACTGGGATCTCAAAGATCGAAAAGCTAAGGATTTGATAAGACTATGTTTGGCTGATCCAATGCTCTTGAATATCCATGAAGAGAAGATTGCAAAGGATCTTTGGAAGAAGCTTGGAGATGTTTATCAGGCTAAATCCCTAGTGAACAAGTTATTCCTATGAAAGAAATTGTATTCTTTGAGGATGGAAGTTGGAGGATCTGTCACATGGTTTTGTTTTCCATAAATGCATTGTTCACAAAAATCAAACTCAATATTATAGTCATTCATACCCTCAAAAATATTTTTATTTTTTAGGGTCCTCAAACCCTTTTCACCAATGTGACCAAGCCTTTGGTTCGATAACATTGTCTTCTCAACTGGAAGTTTCATCTCCATAGAATGAGCACCCTTAGGTACCCAGAAAGCACAGCCATCGGAAGGAGATGCAATAGTATTATTTCATGCTTGTTCCAATGGTGAGGACAAAGACTCTGAAGCTCTCTTCTTTGAAATAGAGGCACTATTGCACTAAACTACACATGCATCAAGCTAAAATAGAGTGCTAATCTAAACAACCTTAGCCAACATCATAGATCCTCTAGTCATCTTGCATCCTCCATTTGAGAAAACAACATGCACACCCACATCATTCAACTTACTTACAGAAAGAAGGTTCTGTGTCAAACTAGGGATATGCAGAACACCATTGATTCCCTTCACTTGTTCATGAGGGAATCGAATCAAGACTCTTCCATGGATAACAATCTTCATGTGAGAATCATCACCCAAGTACACCTTTCCACCATCATATTCTTCATACTTCAAAAACCAACCCTGATGCGAGGTCATGTGAAAAGATGCACTAGAGTCAATAAGCCACACATCCTCAAATGCATGCATTGCAAAGGCAGCAACACATGCTTCTCCTTCATCCTGAGAGGATTTGTCAGAATCTGAATCATAATTCTTCTTCTTTTTCTTTTTCTCCTCCTTGTACTCCTTACAGAAGTGACCAGGTTGGCTACAGTTCCAAGACAGGGCCTTGGACTTTCTGGGAGACTTAGATCTCCTACAAAATTTGGATCTTCCTTTTTCTTCCTTCTTATCCTTTTTCTTTCCCTTCTCTTTAGATCTACCATGAACCACAAGAGCCTCCTTAGCCAATTTGATAGACTTTCTCTGCATTGCTTCAGACAATAGAGAAGAAACTACTTCAACCATATTAAAGGTGGTAGTGGTACTCCTAATGGCCATAACAAGGTGGTACCACAAATTTGGTAAGGAACACAGTAATGTCATACATCAATCCTCCTCCATCTTCACACCAACAGAAGTCAACTAGGCAACAAGCATATTGAATGTATTCATTTAGTTTTATTCTAGTTCTCATAAATCTTTTGAGGTGTTGGACTTGATTCATTCCGATGTGTTTGGTCTTGTTAATGTTCCTTTGATTTCAAAATCTATTTACTTTGTCTCATTCATTGACGACTACAGTAGAAGGACATGGGTATAATTCCTTAGAAGTAAATCTAAAGTCTTTAATAAATTCAAAGAGTTCAAAGCTCTTTTAGAGAATCAGAAGGAGAGAAAGATTAAGTGTTTCAGGACTAACAATGGTGGTGAGTTTTGTTCAATAGATTTTGACAAGTTCTATAAAGAACAGGGGATTGAACGGTACAAGATAACTCTATACACGCCTCAAAAAAATGGAGTTGTAGAGAGGATGAATAAAATGTTGATGGAGAGGGCAAGGAGTATGCTAAGTGGGACTGGTCTTGAACAAAAGTTCTAGGCTAAAGTTGTTGCTACCACTTGTTACCTAGTTAAAAGGTCTCCTACATCAATGCTCATTAATAAGACACCTATGGAGGTATGGTCTGGTAAAAATCCTTCATTAAGACACATTTGAGTATTTGGTTGTGAGGCATATGCACATGTGCCTAAGGAGAAGAGGCCTAAGTTGGAGAACAAGGTTGTGAAGTGTATCTTCATCAGTTATGGCATTGGTGTGAAAGGGTACAAGCTTTGGGATCTAGTGGCTGAGAGAGTTCTGTATAGAAAAAATGTAATCTTTAGAGAGCTCAATCCTTCTTCTATTATCTTGCAGCTAGAGAAAGAAGAGAAGAAAGATGATGTGGTTCAACTTCCTTCCACCCTTGAGAAAGTTGAACCAAAAACATCTATTGGACCTGATAATGAGGAGAGCTCTAGTAGCTTTGAATGTTCAGAAGAAGATGAAGAACCTTAGCCTCAATCTTTGAGGAGGTCCACATGGATAATGTAGTAACTTGATAGGTTAGGTTATTCATTGCATTATTCTAGTTGTATTTTTTCTTTGATTTCTAACACTGATGAGCCTAGAACTATGAAAGAGGCTATGGGTATGAAAGATGCAGGTTCCTAGAAGGAGGTCATGGAAGAGGAGATGGCTTGTTTAGAAAAAAATAATACTTGGGACTTGGTGCCTTTGCCTAAAGGACAAAAACTTGTTGGATGCAAATGGGTGTTCAGAAAGAAATTCGGTGTAGATGACAGTGTTGAGAAATATAAGGCTAGATTGGTTGCAAAGGGGTATTCTCAGGTGGAGGGAGTTGACTATGGTGAGATTTTCTCTCCCATTGCAAAGATGACATCTATTAAGTTCTTGTTATCTCTTGCAGCAGTGTATGATCTAGAAGTGGAACATATGGATGTGAAGACAACATTCCTTCATGGTGACTTGGAGGAGGAAATCTATATGTCATAGCTAGAGCACTATGTGGTGAAAGGTAAGGAAAATCTAGTTTGCAAGTTGAAAAAGTATTTGTATGTTTTGAAATAGTCTCCTAGGATGTGGTACCAGAATTTTGATGCCTTTGTGTTGAGTATTGGATTTCAGAGATCGAAATCAGATCATTGTGTTTATTACAAGTTTGATAATGATCACATTCTCATTATTGCATTATATGTCGGTGATATGTTACTCATTGGGAATTGAAAAAGTTTGATTTCTGATTTGAAGTGTTAGTTATCAGCACAGTTTGAGATGAAAAATCTAGAGGCAACTCCGTACATTCTAGGGATGAAGATCAGAAGAGATAGAGCAAATAGAAAACTTTGGTTAGGCCAGAGTAAGTATGTTAACACTATGTTGGAGATATTCAGCATGGTGGATTGCAAACCTTGACTATTCCTGTTACAATGGGGACAAAGTTATTTGTTGTAGATTGTCCAAAGTCTCCTTCTGAGATAGAGGATATGAGCAGAGTTCCTTATGCTAGTGCAGTTGGCAGTTTCATGTATGAGATGGTGTATACAAGACCAAACATTGCCCAATTAGTGGGAGTCCTTAGTTAGTTTATGGCTAATCCTGGACGGGTACATTGGGATGCTTAAAGAGAGTGTTTAGATATTTATGGGTGTAATGTCAGAAAATATCCCCTTGGGGGCTTTTCCCTCACAGGGTTTAGCTCTCGGGTCTCTAGTGTGCATTTAGGACATCTTGCATCATAATTCAACATCCTAATGGAATGAACCCTAGGTATCATGACAAATGGGGCCTAGGGGGACCCCTTGAACCTAACCCTACCCAAAATAGGGGGGAGGACTTGGGCATCCATGCCCTAGTCCTATCCTATTTTAGGTTAGGCCCAAATTTCTAGTGTCGGTTTATGACCGTTATTTGGTCCCTAGGCTGACACGGTAAGTTTGAATTTACGAAATCTTGGTGGGAATGTTTGTAGTTGCATATAAAAACATGTTTAGGCATTCATTTGTAAACTAGATGGCTATTGTGAACTCTATGCATTCTAAAGGTGATTCAAGGCTTTCATTGTGTTACAAGAGAAGATTTGTGTTATCTATGTGTTTGTGTTTGCAGATTTGAGCATCCATCTCCTCATGGAATGAAGAGCTTCTTCCTCCCATGAGATCTTCACTACAATGTGACATCTATTGTAATTATTGAGTATTTATCATTTGGTTTTTGTCTCTACCTCCCAAGGGCACGCACTCTCCATCTAGAAACAGTGTTCAAAAGACTTGAATGTCTCTCTTGGGCTTGACTGAGGCAAGCCTCTAAACACCACAACCTCCTCCCAAAGTTTTCATGATTGCAGGTTACAGGTTGGAGTTGCAGACAAAGCGAAGTTATAGGAGGGTACAATAGAGTGTTGGAATTGTAGATCAAAGAAGAAAATAGCTCCTCGGACTTGGGCGCCCACTCATTAGTCTTTGAAGTTCCGCAACGGGAAAAGTTTTGGTACAATAGATACAGGTTGCAGACCTTATTTCTAGATCTCAACAAAACACAGGGCCTTGGACTTGGGCGCCTGCTCTTTAGTCCTTGAGTTTTCTGCCTCTGAGCCCCAAAAATAGGTGCACAATTATTTGTTATTTTACATCTTTTTGCAAAAGCATTTTCTGTAATTCATTTGTTTACTGCGATATCTACACAATTAGGGTTTTAAGGCATAATCAAGCATAAGAGAACATAATTGGCAATCAAATCATAAAAATCCACGTTTCACTACATACCAATAGTGACCTAAGGTATGATAGTACATTGCAACTCGACCCTAGGTCCTTAAATGTAAGGGTGGAAGGAGGATATACACACAAAACTACCAAAAACCAAACATCCAAATTCCACCCATTACATTTTGGTGAACCCATGTTATTGGACTTGTTTGCACCTTGCTAAGTGTTTTTCTTCAGATTTTAATTGCTTTCATTCATTCATAGTATCATTCATCTTGGAAAATTTACAAAAAAATTGAAAAATTGAAAAATTGGAAAAAAATTACATTCTAGGGTTTCTAATTTAGATCAATTAATTTGAATTTCATCAAATTTCTAATTTTTACACTAGATCTGATTTAAATTACATAAAATTACAAAAAATCATTAATTTTCATTGCATTTTCATCATAAAATTGCTAGGGTTTTGTTGAAAATTGTGAATTTTGCATATAACCTAGTAATTTCAAAATCTAGGGTTTGTAGGTAAAATCTTGTTTCAGATTTTTCTACTGATTTTAGAGACTCATTCAAATTTGCATTTGGCTGTAGTCTTGTATTTTGGAACAAATTTACATTTAGATTTTTAAAATTTGCATTTTTGCATGGAAAAAGTCAACAAAAACTAGCATTTTCATTAATTTTTCATTAGATTTGCACTTGTTTTTTGCATGTTAGAGCTTGGAAATCATTTTCAGATCTGAGAAAATTTAATTTTCATCATATATCAGCTTGCAAAACATTCATATAGCATTTTACATCAAGATCTCAAACCTAGGGCTTGGAAAACATTGATTTTCACTAGATTTGGCCTTATCGACTCTCTAAAATTGCACTATAGGCGTGTTGTAAAGAATAATTTTGCACTAATTGATTGATATAATGGGTATTATCTTCTTCCCCTCCTAAAATTCTTTACAACACCTTGTTATTGGTCTCTTGTATTGAAAATTTGGTGAAAATTTGCACATTTTTACTATTTTTGCCCTAGGGTTTGACCTAGTTTGCACTCCAAGCATGTTGTAACAAATTTTATGGATTGATGTGACTGATATCATTGCTATTATTTTTTTAACCTCCTAAATATCTTTACAACTCCTCTTTTTCTTGGTCTTGGAATTGAAAAATCGTGAAAAATTGCATATTTTGCTATATTTTCACTAGGGTTTGACCTTGGGTGACACTATGTGTGTGTTGTGACAGATTTTTTGGCATTAGGTGGCTATTATTAATGATATTTTTTTTTTCCATAATTCATTTTCCTCACAATATCCTTTTTCATGCTCTTTTACATTGAGATTTGGTGAAAAAAATCACATATTTTAGCATATTTTCACTATATTTTGACTTGTCATCACCTTAGATTTTCATCAAGAGTGTGTTGTGAAGGATCTTATTGCTATATTGGATTTATATCAGACATATTATTTTCTTTCCATGATCAATATCCTTACAACACCTTTTATTTTATATATTTGCATTGAAAAAGTACAAAAAATCAAGCATTGTAGGTCATTTTTGCATATAGTTTGCACTTGTCTTTTGCGCACCTTTGGAAAACTTTTAAAATATGATCTTGCACTGATTTGAAAACATATATCATGGATACTTCCTCAAAATCTCTATTCGCATACATCATAGACATTGATCATTTCTCTAAATTCACTGATAAACATCCTCAAGTTTGGAATAAATAGCATACATTCATGATGTTGATCTCTCTATGTGCTCCACATATGAAATCAGTTATTGTATATATGATTTTTGATGACTTCACAAACCTCATGGTAATGTATCCTTGGATATTAGATGATCTCTCTAAATTCATGATCAATAATATATATACTAGTGATGATCTTAAAATGTTAGATGAAGCCTTAGATGGTTTTCTGGAACATTCCAATTCAACACCTATTACTAAAACATGTGATGATAACTTAGTGTATCCTATGATCCTTCTCCCAAGGTTGTTCCTCCTCATGAGGACACTTTGATTCAAGAGGATGATTTCATTGACACATCTTTTAACATCATACCACCAAATCTTCATTCTAATGCCCACTCTGGTCAAGATGAAGCATTACGAAATGAAGAGCCATCACCACTTTGTCATTCCAATGCTCTCCCTAGCCAAGAGGAAGCATTAGTGAATGAAGAACTCCCCTCACCAAATACCATTCCATGGGTAGATAATGATCTTACATCTAATAGTGATACAAACTCTATCCCTATCATAATGCACGAAACGTCTATGGATCATCCCATTGACCCTCTCCCTTTAGCTGATTGTTCACACACCTTGGATATCACTAAGGAAGAGAAGACCTTTAATGTCCCTCATTTGATTAAATATTCAAACCATTTGAACATCACTAAGGATGTAGCACTAGTGGATGAGAAGAAGTCCCTCACATTAAATCCTTCAAGGATGGATGTTGAGATCACTCAAAATAATTTGCTTCGCCTACCACCTAAGAGGATAGTGAATAAGTATACTAATGAACTCCAACAAGAAAACATTCCACCTAACATTGAGTCAAACCACGAAGCATTTAAGAATGAACAAAAGAATAATGACAAAGATTTGGCAATTGTACCTTATGTTTGGGATTGGGAAGAAAATCATTTGATTGTTAATAACCTCTAGCATGAGTCTCCCTACAGGTAAGTATTTCTAACCCTTTATCTCTGTCATGATGTGCTTCCCCCGTGATGTGTTATGTGTTGTTTAGGCCTCCTAGGATGACCTCTGATTCTCTTGTAAGGTCTAGGATACTAGGAGACCACATCTATTGTGACCTTCTTCTATTTGTATCATCATTCTTCTATATTGCCCCTCTCTCTCATTTCATTGTTATGTATTGTGTTTTACAGACATAGAGTTGTAGTTGGTGACTTGGGGGCACCCTCCTACGTGACTGTCCCTAAGACACTTGTTTCTCCTCTCTTATTTATTGTTCCCCTTCCTCTAGTATTTCTATCTAGTGGGCAGATGATGAAAAACATTTATACTGATGTGGACCTAATGTCCCTTTCGTGAGAAATAAAAAATTAGACTTAGTTCCTAATATGACGATGGGGTTGTATATCTTATCTGACACTTGTCTAGTGAAGCACTCATGCTTTCTACATAGTGAATTTGATGATGTTTTATCTCGTTTACAAACCTTAACAATACTGATGCTCTGTGCACTTTGTTTGTCTTTGAATCTAGCCTTGGTGGTACTTGATTCAGAGATCTTCACGATATAGCCCCATGGTTATCCTCAAACTCTGAATTCATAGTATAACCTTGGCTCTTTGTGTGATTAATCATATGCATTGATGTTGTTGTTTATCATGATTTTGTAGACACTAACATGTTTCTTGCAGGGATGTGTTTGTGGGAACATTTGGCAATCATAAAGTACATGTCACCTCCAGGGGGCATGGGCTTTGCGAAAGTCAGTGTTCCCTTGTGTGTTTTCTACCTACCTTAACGTGCTTGATATCAATGCATGATATCAACCTGTAACATCAGAAAATGTACCCTTGGGGGCTTTTCCCTCAAAAGGTTTAGCTCTCGAGTCTTTAGTGTGCATTTAGGACATCTTACATCATATTTCAACACCTTGATGAGAAAACCCCTAAGTGTCTTGACAAATAGGACCTAGGGGGACCACTTGAGATAACCCCCACCCAAAATAGGGGGGAGGACTTGGGTACCCATGCCCCAATCCTACCCTATTTTGGGGCAGTCCCAATTTTTGGGTGTCAGGTTGTGATCGTTATTTGGGTCCTATGCCGACATGGTAAGTTTGAATTACAAAATTCTTGGCGGGAGTGTTTGTAGTTGCATATAAAAGCATGTATAGGCATTCATTTGTAAACTAGATGATCATTAGATGATTACTAGTAAGCTATTATGTTCTAAAGGTGATTCAAGGCTTTTATTGTGTTGAAAGAGCAGGTTTGTGTTGTCTATGTCTTTGTGTTTGTAGATTTGAGCATCCATCTCCTCATGGAATGAAGAACTTCTTCCTCCCATGAGATCTTCACTACAAGGTGACATCTATTGTGATTATTAAGCATTTATCATTTATTTTTTACCTCTGCCTCCCAAGGGAATTCACTCTCTATCTGACCATGATGTTTGGAAGGTTTGAATGTCTCTCCAGGGCTTGACTATGGCAAGCCTCTAAACACCATAACCCCCCCCCCCTAAATTTTTCATGATTACAGGTTATAGGTGTTAGATCTGGAGAAAGTGAAGTTGCAAGAGGGTACAATAGAGTGTAAGAATTACAAATCAGTGATAGAAACAACTCCCTAGACTAGGGAACCTGCTCATTAGTCCTTAAAGTTTCCTGATAGGAAAACCTTCGGTGTAGCAGGAACAGGTTGCAAATCTCGACAAAAAGCAGGGTACTAGACTTGGGTGCTCGCTCATTAGTCCTTGACTGTTTCACTTTGGAACCCCCAAAATAGGTGCACAATTATTTATCATTTTACATCTTTCTATAGCAACATTTTCTATTATTCATCTATTTGCTGTCATATTTGCATAATTAGGGTTTTAAGGTACAATTGAGCATAAGAGAAGGTAATTGGCAATCAAATCATAAAAATCCAAGTTTCCCTACATTTCAATAGTGACCTAGGGTAGGATAGTACATTACAACTTAACCCTAGGTCCTTGAATGTAAGGGTGAAAGGAGGATATACACAAACTACCAGAAACTCAACTATCCAAATTTTACCCTTTACACAACCACCTTAAGGTGGGGGAATATATAAGGTAAGTTGTTTGTTCTAAATGCTAGTAAAATGTGTTTGAACAATCTTGAAATCTATTTTGTGTACCTCCTTTTCACCGTAAGGCATCTCCATGATGTGGGTGAGGTATACTTTTGAGCTCATACCTCCTTTTCACTGTAAGGCATCTCTGTGATGCAGGTGGGGGTTATATGCCATGCATCCTTTTCACTGTAAGGCATCTCCATGATGCGGGTGGGGTTGCACTTTCAAAAGTCCTCTACGAAGGCAGGGAGTGGTTTTGTGACTAACTCAACTCTTAAGCGTGTCTTCGGCGATTGTTGTGGTGAAGCCCAATCGTCAGTGTGTGCCTGTAATGTGCCTGAGATGGTGTTGAACCTAGGAATAGGGACACTCCATTGCTTGTTTTCCATGTTTTCTCCATGTCTTCAAAGTGTGTGTGTTTAGCGTACTTGCTTTGTTTGGTGTGTTTGTTGCCCCATATGCAGTCTAAAGATCTGTGCAATGAGTGTATCCCACATTTTGGGAGGTTTTGTGTGTCTTACATGTGTGTTGCCCCATATATGCAGTACATCCTGCATTATGGGAGGTTTGTTTACATTCCTGTACTTGCATTTGCATTTCATATATATGAGAAAAAGAAAAGAAAAAAAATCATCTCTATCTTCCATGCATTAATGTGACTTCTATGCATTTATTGTATTCTCTATGTTTTGTGTGACTGTTATTGTCTTCTCCATGATTTGCGTGCCTATTATTATCTTCAATGTGCTTGGTGTGTCTTCTCTGTGCTTCGCATGTTTGTTGTGCTTGTTGACCATACTTTAATGCATGTATTGGTCTCACGTTTATACATACATTAAAGTGGGGGCTAAATGTAATGTCAAAAAATGTCCCGTTGAGGGATTTTCCCTCAAAAGGTTTAGCTCTCAGGTCTCTAGTGTAATTTAGGACATCTTGCATCAGCATCTCGATGGAATGAACCATGGGTATCATAACAAATGGGGCCTAGGGTGACCCCTTGAACCTAACCCTACCCAAAATAGGGGGGGACTTGGGCACCCGCACCCTAGTCCTGCCCTATTTTGGGCTAGGCCCAAATTTTTATTGTCAGTTTATGACCATTATGTGGTCCCTAGGCTAACACGGTAAGTTTGAATTTAAGCAATCTTGGTGGGAATGTTTGTAGTTGCATATAAAATCATGTTTAGGAATTCATTTGTAAATTAGATGGCTATTGCGAATTCTATGCATTCTAAAGGTGATTCAAGGTTTTCATTGTGTTGCAAGAGCATATTTGTGTTGTCTATGTGTTTGTGTTTGTAGATTTGAGTATCCATCTCCTCATGGAATGAAGAGCTTGTTCCTCCCATGAGATCTTCACTAAAAGGTGACATCTATTGTCATTATTGAGCATTTATCATTTGGTTTTTGCCTCTGCCTCCCAAGGGCACGTACTCTCTATCTAACAATGGTGTTTAGAAGACTTGAATGTCTCTCTGGGGCTTGACTAAGGTAAGCCTCTAAATACAACAACCCCCTCCCAAAGTTTTCATGATTGCAGGTTACAGGTTGGAGTTGCAGACAAAGTGAAGTTGCAAGAGGGTAGAATAGAGTGTCAGAATTATAGATTAGAGAAGAAAATAGCTCTCTGGACTTGGGTGCTCTCTCATTAGTCCTCAAAGTTCTACAATGGGAAAATCTCTAGTACAACAGATACAGGTTGCTGACCTTATTTCCAGATCTCGACAAAAAGTAGGGCCTTGGACTTGGGCACCCGCTCTTTAGTCCCTAAATTTTCTACCTCTGGGCCTCAAAAATAGGTGCATAGTTATTTGTTATTTTACATCTTTCTATAGAAGCATTTTCTATAATTCATATATTTACTACCGTATCTACATAGTTAGGGTTTTAAGGCATAATCGAGCATAAGAGAACATAATTGGCAATCAAATCATAAAAATCTAAGTTTCCCTACATACTAATAGTGACCTAGGGTATGATAGTACATTGCAACTTGACCCTAGGTCCTTGAATGTAAGGGTGGAAGGAGGATATACACACAAAACTACCAAAAATCAAACATCCAAATTCCACCCATTACAACAAGGTTCTTCCGAGTATTCCTTATGTTATCATGGTTATCCTATAGGACGTCAACATTCACTTTGTATTCATTCATTTGTAGATTCAGATTGGGTAGGTGACATTGACAATAGGAGATCCACTAGTGTTTATGTGTTCACTATGTTTGGTGGTGCTATTAGTTGGATGAGTAAGCGACAACCTATGGACATTTTTTCCACTACTGAAGCTAAGTACATGGTAGCAACTCATGCCTATAAAGAAGCTATTTGGCTTAAGAGATTGTGTTCTGATGTTGGGTTTGATGTAGGGAAGATTAATATTTGTTGTGATAGTCAAAGTGCCATATGTTTGGTGAAGAATCCTACATTCCACATGAGGACTAAGCATATTGATGTCCAATACCATTTTGTTTGTGACATGCTAGAGGATGGGAAGGTAAACTTGGAGAAAATTGATACTTTGACGAGTGTTGTAGATTCCTTGACAAAACCTGTGAGCATATAGAAGTTCAGATGGTTTTTCAGAGTCTGTGGGCCTCTCGGCCCCTAGCAATTAAATCATGGTGTTGATACTCCATTTTCTCTTGCAAGATGTTTGACAAGTGGGAGAATGTTAAGAATTTAAGTGTCTCAACCTTGCAACTTTGAAAGGTTACTATTCTTCCCATTTTTGGTCTTTTCGAATACCCTTTATCTTGAAGAATGTTCTAGAACTTTCAAAGTTTCTAAAAGGGCTAAAAATGGTGAGACTTGCTATTTTTAGTAAGTTTACATTTGACCTCAGATTGACCTGAAATTTTCCTAGAATGTGCAGAACAGCTAAGTAAACATGTTGGGTGAGTTTCAACTCAAGATCATACCTAAATTTTGTGATATTAAAGTTTCTCTTTTTGAAACTACCGAAAAAAGTTTTAAACTCAACTGTCGTAATCAAAACTTCCCCAAACATCCTAAAAATTGTCATAACTAACAAAGTAAGTTATAGAGTGATAGATATCTTCGCAGGATTTCTGACACATCAAACGGTTCATCAATCAAACACCCAGATCAAAAGTTATGGCCTCTGGAAGTTGGACCTCCTATTTTTGGGAAATGTAAGAACATGTTGGACATAGAAAAGATCTGTAAAGGGGAAAGTTAAACATGTTGGTGTGTGTTTTGGGACATCACAAGGTATCTTTGATTGGAGATAATTTGGGCACCACTTTTGGGTGGTCTTGGCTCATGGTTTTGTAATTACGGTAATGGTTTACTGTATTGTATCTCCTATATATCAGGAGCTAGAGATGGAGATTGTGTGTAAGAATCTTATAGATGTCAAGTTACCTCATGTACTCTGGTTGGATATACTCTTGTAAAAGCTTGCTCTGCAAGTATATTGTAATCTTCTTGATTCCTAAATAATATATTAGGCAGCTATGGAGTGTGGGATTTTTTACCTGAAAGCGTTTTCCCCATGTATATCTTGTGTTGTGAGTTTTGTGTTTGCATTTAGAAGTTGTTATTATCTTTCTATAAATGTGTATCTTAATTTTTAACTGTAAAAGTAAAAATTTGCATAAATCTTTCCTTAGTATATCAGTATAGGAAGCATTTCCACATACCTTGCTTCCTTTCACAAGATTGTGTTGTTGGAAAGTAAATTGATTTGGGAATATAGTGAATTTTACCATGTGTTATGGAGGTGACCTACTTGAAATGTATGAACTCATGCGACCTCATGTGTGTGTGTGTGTAATTGTGTAGGTTATTTCCATGGCCAATGGAAATCAAAGGTCTACTAAGTAACTCTTGTATTTAACCAGTAATGGCAACCTAATCCCTAAGATGGATTAAGGTTATTGTTGAAATTGGAATGTTTTTAAGGTTTTTTATTTGTACACTTTGATTTATAAGCTTTCTAATGTTGTTGAGTAGTGAGGTGGATGATGAGTTATCATCCATATGTCCATTTTCGTCCATGGGTTTTAAGGGCTTTTAAAATGATGATTTTTGAGTTTTTTGTTGTTAATTTCTTGTGTTTAAGGGTCCTAGGTCAAGTACCTATGGGTTAGGTACCTTATAAACCTCAAATCATGAGTTGTAACTCATATTTGACAACTTTATTTGACCATGGGAGTTAAGTGGCGAGATTAGGGTTTTGGGATGAGGGTTGGGTGACTTGTCACATCCCAATCCCATAATCCTATGTCTCCCCATGCCTGAAATATGTGTGAGGAGAAGAGTGGGGAGGTGTGCTCTTGAGGAGGAATGAGAGGATGACAAGTGTCACCTCCCTACTACTCAATATCTCACACATTTATGAGAACACATATGGGGAGTGGTGCTTGGGAGATTGAATGAGAAGGTGACAAGTGTCACCTCCTCATTCATGAGGATGGTTTTTGAAGCCATTTTTATCTCCCTCTTGTTGATGTGAGAAGGGTTCTCTTTTTTTTGTCTTTGGAGTTGGATTTTTGGGAAGAGCTTGGGTTTTGGAGAGGATTTTTGAAGTGTTGGAGGACTCTTGTGTAGATCTTCTTCAAATCCTTCATACTTGGAGCACTTGAGAGGTAATCTCTCAAGAGTCTTCAAGCTTTTAGTTGTTTATTTATTTACTTATGGAATACATGTATTTAATGTTCTTATTTAGTTTTGCCATTATTTTGGGATGAGTTGTTAAGGCAAATGCTTACCACTTGTGTGGAAGATCTTGCCTTGTATTTGTGGTTTTGAGAGAGGTAACAACATCCTTAGGGAAAGCTCACTCCTTGATAGGAGTTGTTTGCTCGAGGCCTTATTTCAGAATATGGTTACGTTTGAGAGGCAAGAATGCCTCCTTGTGATTATTGGAGTAGGAAAATGGTTAAATTTGTAATAGAAGATGATATTGATGAGAAAATGCTTAAGTTGAGATATGAGAAGGGAGTGTTGAAGAAATGAGGAAATTGGTATTTGATGTCTTTCCCCTTCAGGAGAGTAGTCCACTCTCTCCCCCTTATTTCAAATTCATGGTATATGGATTTTGTGTTGTGAATATCCTTGGTTGGGAATGTTGCTTCTTTACTTGTGAGTGTGGTTTCCTCCCTGGTGCATGTGTGTATTTTGGGGTTACTTGTAGGCCTCCTAGCTTGGGGGAGGCTTGTGAGCAAGTCTATGGTTTGGTCATGAGCAACTCCATTGGCCTTGTTGTGTTATTTTGGCTTATTGCAAGTTTGGGCTAAGAAAGAAAGAATGGAGAAAGAGTCTCCTTGTGGAGCCTAGGCTATGTGTGGTACCTTTGTATTGATGTGATGGCTATGTAAAGTCTAAGCTCAAAGAGCTTTGTAATTGGGTAGTTAGGATGTGGGATTTAAGGGCTTCTTTTGTGAACTCCTTTTTATGTTTCCTACTCTTGAAAAGTTGTATTTACTTGAAAGAAAATAATGGAAAGAGAATCCTTTTCACCATATGTTTGTTGTCATTATTGAAATATTGTAAATCTAGATCAAGTTAAATGTTCCTCTCTCACCTACATTTTTTTATTGTTCATTACTTGGTTGCAAAAATAAATAAATAAATGATGAGTTTAGTCTATCTTATTTAATTGTTTTGAAATATGAAAATGCTTGGAAAAAGAAAATAGATGACTATGTTTAAAAGAAGAATCGGTTTTAAATATCTCTCACTCTACCTCTCTTTCTCTCATTAATTAGAAAATAAAAGGAAATATTGTGAAACCCCCTTGTAGACTTAATTTAAAAAGATTAGTATGATTTTAAGTACAATATGACTATAAATATTTTATTTGAGTTTTTATATTATTTATTTAAAAAAAAAGACTTAAGAGTCAAGAGTGATATATGTATATATTAGTATAGTCAAAGATTTTTTTAATTTATTTTAAATATTATTCTTTTTATTTTTATTTTTCTTACAGAGAAAGAAAAGAAAGTTTTTTTTAATATATATTTAAGAAAATAAAAATATTTGTTTAAAATATATTAAAAAAACTAGGGTTAACATTTATAAATATCAAAATAAAAATTAAGAACTATATATATGTGTGTGTGTTTGGAGGGGGGGAGGGGGGGAGGATACCCCATACCCCCCTGCGCGTTGCTATAGCAGTGGCAGAAGGGGGCGGGGGGGACCCCCCATAGCACCGCCTCGGTGGCACTGTGGGGAGGGGCTCAACCCTTCTTAGGGGGTGCGGTGCCCTAGGTGTCATGGACCCCCTCGAGGGTCATGGCACACAGGGGGCCAAAAACCCCGCCTGCACCTTTGCATACATAAAACTATTTTTTTGGTTCAGCCCATCTCTGTTCATTATAAAAATATTATATGTGTATTATATAAAATGCCTTGCAGTATATTCAGTGTGATTTATTTTATATCTCTTTTGTTACCTATATATATATCATATCATCCTCTATATATACAATGGACTATTTATATAGAGGCCTACATGTATATACACAGTTCTATGTATATACACAAAGGCATCCTTTGTTTATCTCTATTTTTTTTTTTTTTGTGTGTGTGTGTATATATAGATGTATGTATAATTTTTGTATATACCTATGGCTTTTATATTTCTCTTAAATACAATTGCTCTTTTTTAAATAGACTATTTAATGCAATTTTTTTATACCTCTATCTTTTTCTAAAAGACACATTATTTCAAACTAGTTGGAGAGAAAAATAAATTTCTATCTTAAGCAAACTAAAGTGTTTGAAAAATAGAAACTTAGAAACTTTGTAAATTAGAAAACTATTAGAATATAACTAAACATTGTTCATAAATAATTTTTCCCATAGGGAAGAGATTTACTTAAGCCTCCAACTCCAACCTGCAAAACTAAGACAAACATTTGTGAGTGAAATAAGAAATATAGTGCTTTTATAAAGATATTTTAGGTTTGAGAGTTTTGCCCTAATGATTAGGGAATGTTAAACAATTTTAAACCCATCTTTACTATTCAAACCCACTTAAGTGAATTTGATTCTTTTTGTAAGATCAAATAGTTGGTGTGTGTTTTGTCATAAAATGTGCCCCTAGGACTTCTACCTCCTATGTTTAACTCCAGGGTCCCTTAATTTGGATCATGCATGTTAGAATTGAATCATGAGACAAAATGCCCTGAAACCCATGATAAATGGGACATAGGGGACATTGCAGAGCTTAACTCTATCCCAAAATAGGTCTTAGGTCAAGGGTACCCATGCCCATGCCCTGCCATATTTTGGTGGGATCCCAAATTTGAATGTCGATTTGAGACCGTTAAAAAGTGCCCATTGCCGACATCTCAAGTTTGAATTACTAAATTAAAGTGGGAATGCATATATAAGCATGTTTAGGACTTCACTTGTAAACTAGAAGATGATTATGATATTTTGGCAAATTTATGATTTTAGAGCATTCAAGGCATTCATTGTGTTACAGAGAAAACTTGTTTTGTTGTCGTGTGGTGAAAGATGTTCATCTATTTGTGAGCTACACCTCCAAGGTGATATCTATTTGTGCTTCAATCAATCATTTATCAATTTTTTTTGCCTCTATCCTGTAAGGATATGCTCTCTCTATCTAACAATAGTGTTAAAAGGATTGAATACCATTCCAGGGCTTGATCGAGGCAAGCTTCTAAACACCACAACCACCAACCCCTCTTCTTGTGATTGTAGGTGACAAATGCCAGATCTCGAAGAGTGGAGTTGCAGAGGACTGTGGTAGATCATAAGGAATCAAGATCTGAAGAAAAAGGTGGGAAATAGCTTAGGAATGGCTTCAACACCCACTCTTTTTCCCCTTAGTTTCATGTCATGGAGAATCTCTGAAGTGGTGTAGTCATTGACATAAAAGATCCCGAAGCCCTTAGAAAAAGTAATACCTTGGGCTTGGGCACCCACTCTTTAGCCCTTGACTTTCCTGTATTCTGGAACTCAAAATCTAGTATGTATCTGATCCGTATTTAGTCTATCTATATGCAAGCATTTATCAGGTTCATCTATTTGTCTATGATTTTGCATAATTAAGGTTTTAAGCTAAATCAGACTAAAATCAACACATTAATCAATCAATTCCAAATGTTCCTATCATTACAAGAGACAACCAACCTGTAGCTAAATCCTCTTGAAGAAGTTGTGATTCAACTCAGTTAAATGTCCTTGAATGTTTGTAGTGAAAGGATGGTCTAACTAAATCACCTATCAATCCCATCTTCCCCCTTTTTCTTGCATAATAGTGTGTTTAATTTATTGCACTTGTAATCAATTAAACCCTTAGAATGTTTTTGTAATGTTATGCTGCCCAATTTTTGAGAGACCAGTTATTAGTTTTAAAGCTTTAGTTGGGTAAAAGTGATGGATGTTTTTAATGGAAAATTATTTATTTCATTAATTAATTGTAATGTTGTATGGCTTAATTTATAGGTCTTCCCTTAAATCTATTATGTTAGATTATTGAAAAGGCATTTAATCAAATTTAATTCCTTGCATTATTTTAATCCTGGTGGATGTTGCATTAATTCAAATTATAGTTTTACTTTTGTTTCTACATTATATTTTGGAAATTTTAATTGGTTATTTCATTTTTAGGGTTAGGGTTTCGACGTAGGTTGAAACCATTTTCTCACCTTTCTTCTAGGAAACCCTAGGGATGGATTTTTTATGGAGGCCACCCCATCATGGAAATGCTTGTTGTGATGTCTAAACCTAGTAGGTTAACCCCCATATCTAAGGGAAGTGAAATGAGTTCACACTTCCCTGACTTTTTTTATTACTGCCTCACTTTCGTGCAGCATGCTCAACACTTGTTGCTCTAGATACATTAAGAGCGTATACCATCGAGCATACATGTTGTGCACGAGGGGGTTTTAGCGTCGGGTTAGAAAATTTTTGTTAGTTTGATTTTCATTTCCACATGTAAAATGTGGGCATGAAACCCATTTAATGTTATAGTATAGGTATTTTTCGTCCCATCATGTATTGCTTTTATATCATACTGCCATGGTATTTCCAACAATATATGACATACATCCATTGGCATAATATCACACAATACCTCATCATTATAAGATCCTATATGAAATTTCACCAAACATTGCTCACTCACCAGTATCTTGTGCTCATCTTGAATCCATGATATCTTATAGGATGTTTCTACTTGTAACAAAGCTCTCCTCATGACCAATGATTCACCCTTCTCTGGTTTCCCTACTGAACTAGGTGATCCCACCAGTTCTTCCTCCGCATATGCTGCACTTGCACTATTTTTTGTCTTTTTGTTAGTACTCCCTTGATGAAATTCAAATTATCAGTGTCCTTTGCCTCCACACTTGAAATAGGTTCCTTTGGATGATCTCTTGTCAAACCCTCTTTCATATCTTTGGTATCCTTCATTGCGGTAAGAATTATGACTTCCTCAGTTGTTGCAGTAGAAATTTCTGTCATCTCTCCCTTGGTGATATGAGTTGTTGTCTCTTTCCTCTTTGTAGTATGGGCTACTCTCCTTGTTTTTCTCTACATATGATCTTCCTTTGTTGCATTGTGTTCTACCTCTCTAGAATTTTCCTCCTATACCTCTTTGTCTTCTCTCATATCTCTTGTTCAACTTTTCTTCAACTTTAAGCACAAATTGATATGTCTTTTCCACTATTGTCATCCTTACCAAACTTAGTTATTCCTGAATGTTTATTCTCAGTCCATTTATGTTACGCCACTTTCTCCTTGCTTTCTTCACTATGTCCAATTGTAATAATCATTCTATGAAATTCTCCAGTGTACTCTTTAGCTATTTTCTCCTTCTGACTTAGGTTTTACAATCTCTTCAATAGTTCTAATTCATAATCAACAGTTATGAATTGATTCTTCAAATTTTTCACCATTCTATCCCATTTTGTAATTCTTTCTTTTACTCGTCTATTTCTATCCAACTAAACTTCTTTCCATCAAATAGTAGCATGTCCTTTCAACTTAGTTTTTGCAAATCTCACTCCTTACGAATATTCAATTTCTTCATACTCAAAGTATTCCTCCATGTCATTTACCTAGTCAATCAACTCCTCAAGGTTCAAATTTCCCACATACATTAAAATCTCATTTCTAGGTCTCTTACCAATCTGAGAAATAGATTTCAACATCTTTACCTGATATGAAACTTCTTCTTCTAGGGTTTCCTCATTTTGGTCAGCAACTTGAACTCCTAATTTTTCATCATCATCACTTTCATCCTCATGTCTGGGGTTTAGACCTTACTTTCTATCCTCCTCTACAACATCCAATCTAACAAGTTTATGGTTCTTATCATCTCTATCATTTCATCCCTTCTTTCGGCAACATTGGTCATACTAGGAATCCTCCTTGGTGGAATCTTCTTCCTCATATCTAGTGCAACTGCCTTAATTCAGTGATCTGACTACAAGGTTGCAACTACCTCACAATTGGCACTCTATTGACAAACACTTGAAGTTTGCCTCAGGTCAACGATCTTTTCACCTCAAGATTTGTCAGAATGCCTTATCTCCCAAAGGATTCACAAATTGCTCTGATACCACTTGGTGCAGTCATGGATGGAGGGTCCAAGAATAGGATTGTCCAAACATGTAGCCTTAGATTAAACACAATGGAAAACACAAAGAATGGAGAAACAAATGGAATATTATTGATTCAATATCATAAATAGTTACAATCTTCATATGTCAGTATTATGTGTACTACAATAGGTTCATAGGCCTGTCCTCTAGCTTGTTACAATTTACATGAAAGATATAGCTTTGAACTGCTACTCTACAATCCAACTATCTTAAAATCCTAATTCATACTACTACTTTACTTTTTTTCTAATGCATATAGTGAATTGTTATATAGAAATTCTTGTTTCAAGGAATGTGTTGGGACATGAAAATTTGAAATTTTTCTTGTATTCTTACTCACCCATTTCTGACCAAACCAAAAAATATTTCACCCATAATCAGAATAAACAACTGATATATCCCATGACTCTTATCACAAATAATGTAAAGGGCCTCAATTTCTTAACATCAGCAAGACCTTCCTTTTGTTATACTGATCCATGATCTATGAGAAACTAATTGAAGTGGTTATCGACATGATAATAAGGATCGGGGAGAATGTTTTGGAAGATACCAATGGAGAAAGTGGCACCAATGACCTTTCATCGGGGAGAAAATGTTGTTGGCAAGAGGCACTATGTGGCTTCATGAGTGTTGTCATTGATGGCAACAAAGTCCATCCCACACATCCGCAGGACATGGTATGTCTATACTAGAAGTCAGATTGAAGAGTATCTTGGTCTGGTCAGAAAGAACAAAGCATGCAGCAAGGTCCAACAATCAGGTCTAGATCTCTCAGAGGAAGTATCTCAGTAAAGTATAGACTTAGGGAAGTCAAGAGGAGTACCTTGATAGATAGATTCCAGGGATTGAACCTTCGATAATGAAAGAGTGAAGAGATATGAACACCTAAGTATTGGGTTCCTATTTGGCATAGTAGACTGAGGAAGAACTGACTGATAGAGCATCAGACCTTAATCTGGATGAGATATTGATGGTGATCAAGGTTATTAAGGTATCATTCATGATTGGCTGACATGATTGATGACTTCTATAACTATCTTTTTGATACGCATCACTTAGTAAGCATGGATTCAGCTGACAGACTAGAGTTTGGAAATATCTGGAGTCTTCCAGATGCTGACTAGAAAGATGATTGAAATCATTGATGTAGATATATATACCAAATTGATTTCAGCATGAAGGTGTGTGTGGTGTGTTGTATTGTGTGAAGAAAAGCAAAGAGCAATGTGAAAGCAGTAATACAAGTCTAGTATGTGACAAGACAACAGTACTAAAGAAGAGGAAGAATGAAGTGCAGTAGATCAGTGTATTGAGCCTAACCAAAACTGAACCTCAGCATATGTGGATGCTTCTCATCAGTTCAAGTATCTTGTTATTTTCTTTATACCTTGTAGACAGTGAGTCTCTTGTACGTAGTGAGCCTCTTATGAGCAGTGTGCTCAGACAGTGAGCCCTAATTGGCAAGTACCATTTTGTACTTCTATTCTTTTAATAGAGAATACAATCTTGGGTTAGTCACCTTGTGGTTTTTCTCTTAATAGGGTTTTCCACGTCAAAATCATTGTGTCATGTGTATTGATTTTGTTTCTGCTTTCATGGTTATGGATGCTTATTTGGTTTAATGGTGCACTAGTTGTTAAAGAAGAACAGAAAGTCAAATAATTAAGATAACTAATTCAATTCCCCTCTCAGTTATCAACAAATGCATGGTCACGCCTATCGACATAGGGAAACACTATCGGTGAATACTCTACAAGCCCTCCCAATAGTATAAGTCATGCCGATGGTGGAGTTTAGTAGGACTCTCACCGAAGCATCTAGTGGAACGAAGGGAACTAGAAGTCATCAGTAGGACATTATCATCGGAAAGGAAAATCAAGGAACTTTTGATACTCTAAAGTCTCACTGATTGGAGAAAAATGCTTCGGCCTGGCTTACACTGATATGCATGAAGATCCAAACCTGATGACTTTTCATAGAACTAGACCTGACAAAGTTAAGTGTTTAAATAAATAATTGGTCAAGTCCGTCAAATGTATTTTGAGTTTGTATGTTTGGAAAAGGGAAACATACAAGATGATATACAAAGCTATATGCATGTCATAGAACCAAAAAGATTACGAAATGAGGTTTTATTGTTCTATGTTTCATACATTGTATGTATGTTTCAGGTTATACATTTCAATATACATATAATGCAGAACTCAAGAAAGGTTGAAATTTGGTTAAAATGATGCATCATGACTTAAAGTATATCGGAAGATGCATTGCACTTTGTAATAAGTGAAATCAAAACAAAGATTAATACTAATCAAATGCATAAACAGAATGATTATAACTTCCTTTTAACTCATGAATCCATGCCGGAAGGAGATGCACCCGATTAGAGCTCCTCAGATTTTTCCCGTGATTAGTGTGTAGATGTGGATTGCTCAATGCATACAACACAATGTAGATGAGAGACAAGTGGTTTGATGCCTGATTGAGATGGAGATGGGGAATGGCTAGAGTGATTTTGGCAAAGGTTTGATGAGATGAGGAGATTGTGGAGTGATTTTGGAAGAGTTCTGATGCATGAAGTGGTCTCCCCCAATGGCTTAGAGAGGGGTCCAATTTATAGAATTTTGGAGATGAGGATGGAGGGTGAGGATTCAGTTGATGAGATCAAGGGCTAGGAATAAAAGTGAATCTTTTATTCCTATGGATGAATTAATAATTCACATTTTTGGAAGAGTGGAGGATAGTGGATGAATAAATAATTCATCTTTGGGAAGAGTGGAGGATAGTGGGGGACAACTAAATTTTAAATTCAGTAAGTGGAGGATAGTGGGGGACAACTAAATTTTAAATTTAGTGAGTGGAGGATAGTGGGAGACAACTAAATTTTAAATTCAGTGAGTGGATGATGAGGTAAGCAGGGTTAATTAAGTGTTATCTTAATTAACTTAAGCCTAGGTTAATCAGATAAACAGGATTTATCTAATTAACAGGGATTAGGGAAATGGATAAATCATCTAAATAAATATAAGAAATATTCATTTAATTGATAGGATAGGCTTGTAAGGTTAAATGGATTAATTAGGTGAATTAATTGATCACCAGGGATATGTAGATAGGGAGAGTGGATTAGTGTAGAGGTATGAGAAATTGGTTTACAGAGCAATCCAATTTTAGGTGTCTACACACTTTATATATATCGCAGAGCCGAAAAGTAAGTAAACTATGGTTTATAAAAATGATGAGTCCGAAGAGGTGACACAAAGGACCTTGTATGTATTCAGCTTTGTATCTAAAAATTAGATACAAGTATTGTTGCATTTTGGAATATACAATCAGAAAAGTGATGTGGGCTCCACCATTTGCATATAGGGCTTGTATAAATAACAATGTATATCTTCGATATACAAGCCGATATACAAGTTAAAAGGATGCAAATAAGAGATACAAACCGGATGCGAAAAGAAAGTTAAATACTAAAAATTCTTTGTATGTTCGGGGTGCTTGTATGTTTATGATATACATACCCGATATACAAAGGAATAAAAATCATCGCTGGGGATAAAAGGTAAAGACAAGGTTTGTATAAGATGCTTTCTTTGTGCGCTTATACAAGATAACATACAAATGGAAATATACAAGAGAATAATATACAAAACCTAACATAATTAGAGATTTGAACATTATATACATCATGTGGGGTCTGAGTTTGTATGTGAGAAATGTATGTATCCAATATGCAAAAAGATGTACAAAAGATGATACAATTCCAGACCCGATTAGAAAGTCAAATTTTGAGAACTTTGTGTGAAGTTCGTGCTTGTATATTATAATGCATTGTATCTGATATACAAAAGGAGAGATGTAGTTGTGGATTGTATGTATATAAGATACATACAATGGCAGATCTAAAGATAATTCCAATTCATTTCATAAATCGAATGAAGTTCGCGATTGTATAAAAAGTGTATGCATACGTGATATACAAAAAAGGTGATACAAATGCAGATTCGAAGGTGATTTCAATTCATTTCATAAACCTGGTCAGACCTGCTCTTGTGTATAGAAGAAAATGTATTTGGTATAAAAAAGATATGTATGCAAAAGGAGGATGCAGGAAAATATACAAGGACAGATCTGAAATCCAATTTATTTTATAGACCTGATGGAGTCTACACTTATATGTGTGTCCCAAATGCATATACAAAAGTTGATACATAGGAATTTCTGATGCATATATGTTTATTACAACTTTGAGATGGATTTGTTTGTTGCTAGAGCAATATGAAGAGGGTCGTATAAAACAAAAATGAGATTTTGTTGATGTAAAAATTGATGTATTGCTTTCAACAATGAGAATAGGTGCAACTTATTTGATAGAAACTGTAATATGGAATACCTTGCCAAATGAAGATTAACGGATCCAGCTCTTAATCAAATTCATCTATTTCTTAATCCATTTATGTGAAAAGGTGTGAGCCATGAATAGTCATACTATTTCGGCCTAAAGTTTGTTTCCCACACATATATATCAGGGAAAAGAAGGCAAAAGTCAGAAGATCAGTAGATTAGAAAAAACATCATGATCAAAAGTAGGAGTTAGATAACTAGAGGGATTGATCAGTGCCGAAATAAAACATTATGCTGTATATTGTAAAATCTTTTGAAATTGTATAATGGAGAAAAATGCATAAATTAATGAGTTAATATTGGTGTCTATTGTTTGTTGAGCTAAACAATTATTTGGCTGTCTCCACATTGTTATTTCTCTGTTATTTGAACCTGAGTTTCCAAGTTGATATTTCAGTTTCATCGAGACACACTTGTTGTTTTCGTGTAATCAAATTAATTGGTTTCCATTAAAGAATTAAAATCCTTTTGATTGATTACAGTAACTTGGTAGTAACATTTGGATCAGTAAGAAGAGTCGTATAATTGACAAGATTGCCATACTATCTCCAACTCTATATTGTGTTGTTATTCAAATTGAGGATCTACTCCATTTGTCAATACACACTTGCTATCATTGTGTGATTCTGTTGATTAGTTCCTTCAAGGAAGGATTAAAAATCCTTTCAATAAGTTACAGTAACCTGGTAGGATCAAGTGGATCAATAAGTAGAGTTTGTCAGTCACATTCTTGCACATTTATACAAGGTATAAACAAACACAAGTGCCAAACAATCAGAATTCTAACCAGTAAGTAAATCATATATCATATACACATTGACTCCATTAGCCCAATAGAAATAGGCACTGGTCATACCAATTCCACTCTAGGATTCCATAAAATCTTATTCAAACAATTACATCTCAGATCTTAGTATTAGGATTAGAAGTAGTTTGCAAGCTTTCATCTATTCCACACTTTGTGCCATTGTGGGTAAATCCCTAAATTCATTTGAGTTATACATTCCTTTTATCTGCTTCGGCTTTCAAGGTTCACCCACCTAGGTTTAGCAGAGCCTGAAGTGTAGGGAGTCATCAACCATTTAGGTTAACTCTATTAGTTGGTTCAAAAATGTTGCAAGTCTGATCATAGAGCTTGGCATCCTCTTAGGGCTTGAAACCTGCATTTTTGATACCCAACAAAATGATCCATGTTCGTCTTAAGAGAATTCAAAGTTCAATGATTGATGAACTATGTAGGTCGGCTAGAACTCATACAATCATGCTCCACGTGTTGAGAAAACATGTTGCATTTTTGAGTACAGGTGCATCTGGTCCCATACTACCTTTTGAGTTATTTCATTTGGTGTGGCATGTCACGGGAAGGTGTCACAACTCCATGTGCTATGATGAATGTTGAATGCTCTGAACAGTGAATCCTAACAAAGCTTTTGATAGAGATAACTTTCAATAGGTGATTGTAAACTTCATGAATTTGAGATATGATGTAGATGAACTATTAGAGAATCTTACTCCTATACTGCAAACTATGAAGGGATCATGTGGTAGAATGCAGTGTAATCTACTAAGATTGAATTGACTAAAATGCAAGAAAATAAAAGAAACAAAATATTTTTGGTTGATGCAAGATTGTGTTTCAACCTGGGATGCTCCTACATCACAACCATAAATTTCCATCCACATGAAATTTATAAACAAAAACATAAACACAAATATATGACATGTCAAATATCAACATAAACATAAGTTCACAAATTTCCATCATATCTAGAGCATAAATGTCTATCTCTGAAACATAAACATAAAAACAAATTTCCATGTGATATCTCAAACATAAACATGTCTATCTCATAAACATAATCATAAACATAAATCTCCATGTGTGATATCTCAAACATAAATTTCTATCTCTAAAACATAAACATAATAAAAAATGTCCATGAAATCTCTAAAAAATAAACATAAGCACAAATGTCCATGGTATCTCTCAAACATAAACAAACACAAATATCAATGATATCTAAAACATAAAAGTCCATCTCTTAAACAAGTAAACTAGGTGGTTTGGTCATCAATTTGACTCCTAGTTCAAGAGCAACCCTTCGATTGCAAATCCTGCTCTGATAAATGTGTTGAGCCCCACATATGTAAAAGTTTAATTAAATTGTCTAATATATAAAAACATGAACTTCCTATGTATACATATACATACATACAAACATGAAAATTAACTCACCTATCCACTGACATGGTCAAGTGAATCATAGCTATGTATACGCTCTTCCCTCAAACTAGGAGTAACATATACTACCTCCAACTACACACATGTACATGTAAAAAAGAAAATAATTTCAAATATAATTTATAAATGTGTTAGGAATACGAGCATATACATTTTAAATTTTACAGTATAAATTTAACTTTTAAAAACTTAAAAATTATATGTACATACCTATGTCACACCAAGATCTTGTATTTCAGGTGCATCTCCTATAATAATGGTATCCATCAAACCCTATGTAGTGCCATCCTCTAATAGTTGTAGCAATGATGAGTGTAGTGGAATGTGCAAGCAAGATGCCATCAACCCTAAAGATTGTAGCATCTCCATAAAACTGTGACCTCCCACAACCTAATTAAGTCAATTAACAAATGTTTGAGCATGTGTAGTGGAAGAATGATTGGTAGGAGGTTGTGCATGTGCAATGATAGAATGATCATTAGGTGGTTGTGCATGTGTAGTGGAAGAATGATCAATTTCACGTGGCTCATGCACCCCAGTAAATGATCTAACTATATGATCTACATCAGAATGTTGGGAGTGAGCTACAAGACTCTCTAAATATCCATAGATGTGACCCAAAAATGAAATAACATCTACCAAAGGGATCTCAAGCTGTGATGAAATCACTAGGTATTCTCTCATCAGGTCCTCATAGAAATAACCTACAACCATATGAATCTAGCCATCAGTGCATGTAATGTAGGCTATATCATCTGAAGACAAGATGCTTGCAGTAAAATAGGGATCATATAACTAAGTAGGTGACCTATGTGGATGCCACAACAAGTATCGAGCCCCACCCAATCTACAAATATCCTCTGAGTCTACACTCCAATCTTAGAAATACTGTCAATTGCTTCTCATTGGGAAACAATGAGAACCTGATCACCAATAAAGCTCAGGGATGGAGAGATATCAAGCATCCTTTCATTAACCAAGGTTCTAAAAGTAGGAGGCTTTTGATATGCATGATTGTATCCATCCATATCGCATACCCTACCACTCCCCTATCCCAAATGAGGAGGTAAATCCAAATATTTTACGTTTAGGTTTAAATGAACCTCAACATATAAATGCAATGAAAAATATAATGGAATTTGGTTGTTATTTGTATAATGACCATGTGTAGCAAGAAATCAAGGGTATATCAATAGTGCCATCCTAGGGCATATGCACCTATGGTGCAAGAGCACCTTGGTTTCTATTTAGTTTTATGAGCCAAAATCAGGCATCTTATCTTTGTAAAGTGTAATAAGACTTTCTAAGGTCATTTTATATAAATTTGAGTCAATTTGAGTCAATGTAAGTCTTTAGAGGTTAGTTAGAGTAGATTTGTTCAAAAGTTGTCATGTTATCAAAAAGTGCAAAATTAGGAAGTTGAAAGGTCATTAGTTTGTAAGATGTTTTTTGGTCATTGAATCTCAAAGGACAGTTAGGAAAATGATTGTAAAAGGCATAAAGAGACCTTTGTATTGTCGAATGAAGTGGTGGTGTGTTTTGGAGATGAGGGGAATCAATACAATGACTATTTTCTTGTAGAATTTGAATGTTCTTCTCTATTTTAGGTTCTTGTACGACCTTGTATGGGTAGAAATCCAATTCTAAATGATTGTATGAGTTAGATACTTGAATCTTCTTTCCAATAGAGTTGGTTTCATGTGAATTGATAAAAGTTTGAGAAAGATATTGTAAGTTTTCTGAAAACGGTTAAAACCCTGGTTTAGGGTCATGATAGACCTTCAAATTTGTATTACTCCATTTCTCACCATTGAAAACTCCTACAAATTGGTGGATAGAAGGATATATATGTATTCTAAAAGATTTCTAGGATACAGGATTAGAGGATGAGGTTTTGGGCAAATATAACGATGCCCTAGGCTGTCAAACAATGTTTTGTGAGCAAATAAGGAACCTAGAGGCTAGGGTTTGATGAAAAGCCATTGGAGAAGCATGGGAGTTGGTTGGAAAAGAATAAGCAGGTCACATTAGGAGTGTTCGAAGTAATAGTGAAGAGATTTGGGGCCTGGAACCAAAGGAACCTATAAACCCTCATGAGACCAAGCCTAAATTAGGCCTAATTAGAACAGTGAGTCCTATTTTGAGGCTTGACGCCCAAAGTGACCTATACCCATTTTAAGATATGTTTTATTCAAGCCAAAAGGGTATCCAAAAGTGTTATTATTTTTTGGTTTTAGTGTCTTCCCTAAGAGTAAAATCCTGACAGTCATTTTAGGAGGGCTACAAACATTGTAATCAATTTGTGAAGGAATTATAAACAAAATGAGAAACTTGTGTTCTTGGGGTTTGTGAGGGGTTTTTTCATAATGTTTTAATCTTGTTAAAGTTGTCCCAATGTTGGGTTGGGTGTTTTATGTCCTTAAGATCAATGTTTGATTGTGACCAAGAAGTGCCATTGCTACACATTGAAGACAATCTGAAAGGAAGTGACCATTAATTAGTGCATGAAGGATCTTGGAGGGAGTTGGTTGAGTGAGTTAGAGTCTTTGAAGTGAAGGAAGAGTGTATGTAATCTTGTTTGGATTTGCAGACTTGAATACCAAAAGGTGTGCCTTTGTGAAGAGAATTGCCTAAGAAGTTTGCCTTGGAATTTGAGAAAATTGCTTTTGAAACCCATTGTTGTGAAATATAGTATCAATTGTCCTATTTGTTCCCCTACTTTACATCAATTAGTATTAGAGCTAGAAGGCTCTGGGAAAGGAAAGTTGTGTGTGTGTTGTTTTTTTGCAAGTTGAAGAAAGAACCTGGATGCCAAGAGACTAGGTAGTGAAGAAGAGAGGAAACCTAGGTGAGGTGTAATGCCCTTCATTTTTGGTTTGAGATAGATATTGGTTTTCTATTGTTTTAGATAGTTGATATAGTTAGTAGCTTTATATTGCACTTTGACAATTGGGTTATTTGAGATGTTAGACTTATGTTTGATGCTTATCATGATCATGATGACATTATTGATATTTCAGCTCATGATGTGTTTCAACATGTTTAGTTGATGGCTAGATGGATTATGCAGATTGATATAATCTTGATTATGTAGTTTAATGTTATATAATTGCTACTTAGGGATGCATATGTTATTGTCATGATCTCAGAGAAGGGACAGTGTAGTATTGCTCACTCTGAGCACCCTACTATACTGCGAATCCCTAACTCTGTGTATGTGTTATGTAGTATATATATATATATATATATATATATATATATATATATATATATATATATATATTGTATGTAACATATTGTTTTGATACAGGTTGTAGGTATCGGGCCTCGACTCCACCTAACTTAGCAAGTCTGAGCAGATAACATATGGTTTATTCCCTAGGTTAGTTCAATCATTAGGTTGTTGGTCGTTGTGAAATAAATATTTAAAATATTTATTTAAGTAGAGTCATGTTAATTTTAGGTGTATACATTTTTCCCCTCTTTGATGCAATGTGTTTTATCACATTGTTTCAAAGAATAAGAATTTTTGACAGTGATACATGCCCCAGTTTGCCCCTGGTATAAGTTTAACGACAGGATGCCCCCTCAGGAGATTGGACAAGAAGAAGGTAGAAGGCGTGATATGGACAATCTAATGAAGAAGAAGGTGAAAAATAGGTTAGGATGGAGAAAATGGGATATGGTTCGGAGAAACAGACATGGGAAGTAGTCACAACTGTCATACAGTCAGATATGGTTCACTTGCTATATATAGGAGCTGGGTCCACAAGTTCTATTCATTTGCACACTTTTCCTTAGTTGATTGGTCTTTGAGAGCTTAGGAGAGCATGGTAGCTAGAGCAATCGACAGAGAGATGGATATTCCATGTGAGGAGCACCAGTTTGAGGGAGTCCGACGATTTGATCTGCCAGCGGAGGTAGGACCAGTGGTATGTAGTTCATCAAAACTCGCTAAAAGTTATTTATTAAGACAATAAATGCTTAGGGAAAAATACTAAGATAGATGCGTCAAACTGTCATTTGGCATATACACTCTGAATTGGCGCATATGCTTATAAGTGGCGCATTTGAGATATACTATGGTGCATATGATAGTTTGGCACATATAGGCTTTGAATTGGCACATCCATTGCAGAACGACACATGTGACATAATAAGTGGCACATGTGCCAGAATGGTGCATACATGTCAAAGGTTGGCGCATGTCCCAGAATGGAGCATACACATCAAAGGGCAGTGCATTCATAGTGAAGAGGTGCATATGATATGGATCGACGCATTTGCCACCTGGATTGATGCATTTGCACTAGGAAAATCAGCTGACTTAACAAAATTAACCCAATTGGCACCTTGATCGATGTGTCAATTTATAAGTGATCTCCGAGATTGCCGAGAATCTAGTCAAGAGATGATATGCTTGTTTTGATTAATTTGATATGTTAAGTCATTGATAGGATAGTTTGATTGCTTTGAGTAGGTTGACTTGGATATGGATTTCTCTGATGCTATGTTTTGGTTGGTTACAGGAGGATATCCGGGATACCCTTATGTCACAAGAGCAGTTCCCTTTGTTGTTATTGCAGCAGTACATGTTGACAGAGATCGACCATGAGGCTCTTGGTGTGATGGGCTTGCATTATGTTTGCTTCATGCCTAAGGTTCACGTGAATCGGGCCATGTTGACTACAGTGGTGGAGCGATTCCACAGCGAGGATGGCACATTCCATCTTCCAATAGGGGAGTTGGTGATCACTGTTGAGGATGTGTATCAGATTCTACACCTCCCTATTCAGGGAGAGTTGGTCAAGTATAAGTCACAGTGGGATGCTAGATTAGTCAAGTGTAGATGGGTGTTCGATGACCCAGAGTTGGTGGAGTAGGTGATTTTGTGGTAGGACATACATGACTTCTATGACTACTTCCCAGGCATAGTGGTGGGATTGATTGGTGGCGTAGTATGCCCCGATAGGAGGTCACACGGCTTCCTGATTAGCTGGGGGAGGGTGTTAGAGAGCATGATTACTAATGGGACTAGGTATGCATGGGGTGTGTGTGTGCTTGCACACTTATACAGAGATATGCACCAGGTAGTGTATCACCAGGGAACCAGTTTGTCAGCAAGTGTGTCTTTCTTGCAATTTTTGTTGTGGGAGCACATAGCTATCACACAACCGATATGTCTATTTCACAGGCAGAGCGGTGAGCCCTACAGTTATGGCTATACAGGTGTGATTTCCCAGCACAAGTTGGGGAAGCTTGAGTACTAGAGACACGCATTTTATAATGTAGATTAGGTTGTCTGGAACCCATACTTATATTGCGAGGTATGGGATGATGAGGTGGACAAGCTTCCATACTGCTTTCAAACTTGGTGGCTCATTGGCAGGACAAGATACATATTAGAGAGGCAGATTGTGAGCAGAGTGTAGAGGTAGTTTGGTCGAGTACAGGGATGACCAGAGGGCCAGGCATGATTTGCTAGGACCCAGGTAGAGAGATTTAGGTGGGGTCCTGTAGCATCATACGAGGAGGCTTTGACAGACTTTTAGCAGATTCCTCATGCAGCTTGGTCCATGAGGAGGGACATAGTGGATGCTGGTATGATGCCAGATTATGAAGAGTGGTTTGCAGTGCATCCATTCCCCAAATATTTAGGGCTTGGAGAGTTAGCTCCTCGTATAGACGAGGAGGATTCAGATGACAAGGGTAGAGCTGGTAGGAGGAGAGGAGGATGGAGGAGGGGGAGAGGAGGTCAAGGGGATGATGGAGGAGGAGGAGGAGATGGAGGAGGAGGTGGTAGACCTAGACAAAGGAGGAGGTCTAGGGAGGGACTGTTAGGTCAATAGGCAGTTGCATAGCCACAGGCTGCAGGATAGGCATAGGTTCTAGCACAGCAGGTGGCCCCTTAGAGACAAATGTCACCACCACAGCAGGTGGCTCAACAGTAGATTCAGGGATAGGTGCCAGCATAGCAAGCTATGCAGCCTGATTTATAGCAGCATGCCATTGCGACACTACAAGATCAGATTAGGCAGCTAAGGTCTCATATGAGAGCAGCGGAGTCCTAAAGAGATGCAGATCTAGGATGGATATTAGAGATATCTAGAGAGAGGCGCAACTTTGGCTAGCACGAGGATGATGAGGGTGGAGAGGGATGCAGCAGTGACAACTATGGGTACAAATAGTGTTGATAACTGAGAGGGGGGAGGTGAATCAGTTATCGTAATTATTTGACTTTCTGTTCTTCTTTAACAACTAGTGCACCATTAAAACAAATAAGCATCCATAACCATGAAAGAAGAAACAAAATCAATACACATGACACAATGATTTTGACGTGGAAAACCCTGTTAAGGGAAAAACCACGGGGTGAGTAACCCAAGATTGTATTCTCTGTTAAAAGAATAGAAGTACAAAATGGCACTTGCCAATTAGGGCTCACTGCCCCAGCACACTGCTGACAAGAGGCTCACTGCCTACAAGAGACTCACTATCTACAAGGTATAAAGAAAGTAACTAGATACTTGAACTGATGAGAAGCATCCACATATGTTGAGGTTCAATTCTGGTTAGGCTCAATACACTAATCTACTGCACTTCATTCTTCCTCTTCTTTGGTGCTCTGTCTTGTCACATACCAGACCTATATTACTGCTTTCACACTACTCTCTACTTTTCTTCGCACTTCATAATACACCACACACACCTTCTCAGTGAAATCCATCTGGTATATATATTCGCACAAAGGATTTCAACATCTTTCTAGTCGGCATCCGGAATACTCAATATTTTCCTAAACTCTAGTCTGTTGGCTGAATCCTTGCTTACCAAGTGATGCGTATCAAGGAAATGCTTATAGAAGTCATCAATCATGTTAGCCAAGCATGAATGATCCCTTAAGAAACTTGATTACTATCAATATCTCATCTAGATTAAAGTTTGAAGCTCTGCCAGTCAGTTCTTCCTCAGTCTACTATGCCAAACAAGAACCCAATACTTAGGTATTCATATCTTTTCACTCTTACATCACTAGAGGTTTAATCTCTAGAATATATTAGTTATGGTACTCCTATTGACTTCCCCAAGTCTATATTTAACTGAGATACGTCCTCTGAGAGATCCAAACCTGATAGTTGGACCTTACTGCATGCTCTATTCTTAGTCACCAGACCAAAATACTCTTCAATCTAACTTTCAGTATAGACACACCATGTCCTGCAGATGTGTGGAATTGACTTTGTTGCCATCAATGACAACACTCATGAAGCCACACAGTGTCTCTTGCCAACAATCTCCCCCTTTGGCATTGATGGCAACACTTAGTGAAAAATGACTAAGTGTCACACTACACTCCCCCTTGGCTGATGCTCTGTTCTAATGTACACTTTACCGGAGCTCCCCCTTAGCTAGATTCCACATTTTTCACTGCTACTCACTCCTCCTTTGACATCAATGGCAAAGGGTAGGATCAGCACACCAAAATTTCCCAAAAATAATCTATACTTGGCTGTATAAATATAATACATGTTATACTTACATCTATTGAAGTATATCTGCAAAAGTTGTCTTCAACTAGACAAATTCTATTGCCCAACTCTACTTCATCCTGTCCAGAATTGAGATATGGCACTCAACAGGAATGCAAAAGCTTCTGCCCTCTTTAGATCTGTCAGATCACTAGTCTGGGTTGTGGTCTGAGCATCAGTTAGGGCCTCATGCATGGCCTCTAATTTAGGGATAAATATCCCTCTAAGTTCACCCATCCTACTTATTATGTTCTTCCTCTCCTTCTCAAGCTTCGTTATCTCATTTATGACTGCAATAGTCTGACATTCCTAGTTTATTATGGATATGGTGAGAGGATCAAAATTCTGAGAGCAGTTTGACAGTTTATCCTCTTGTTCTTTCACTTTCTTCTCAATATCCTTCATCACTTTAGACTAGGATAAACAAAATTTATATACTTCTCCACCACCTTTAAGAGCATTTTCTAAGCTCTTTATCCCAATATCCATATTTCTCCTATCATTGGTTATAAATCCTTGTATCTTGGAGAATATTTTTCCCAAAAACTCCTTCCAGACCTTTTCTTCAGCCGACTTCTCTAAGGAATCAAAATGTGTATTAATAGAATTTACAAGAGATTTTAGATTACCAGATGAGGAGGCCGAGAGATCCTTCTAGAAGGATGGCATGATCTTCTCCAATACACCGGATGCAATTTCTATCAGCTCACAGTCTTCCATGTGAGACTTCAGAAGCTTTTCTTTTGCCTTTTCTTGGGAAAAGGATGTTACCTTCATTGTTTGAACCAGGGAGAGAGAATCAAAGTTGAATGGTCCTTGAAGCAGTTTCGGTTCATCAATCTCTATCATTTCTTTAGTCAAGAAATACTTAATAGTTTCTACAGTGTCTCTTGCCAGAGATAGAGTCTTCTTTCCTTCTGCAGTCTTAGAACTATCTCCTAGGGTCTTTTCTATTTGAACTTCTTCTCTTCCCTTTGCCTCTTCTTCTTGACTGATTTTCTCCTCTACCTTTTCTTCTCCTTTAGATCCAGAGTCTGCTGGGGAATCCGGATGAGAGATATTTACTTCTTCATGTATTTCCTCTTCCAAAATAGAGGAATCCAAGTCCATGGTCTTCTCCTCACTTATCTCTTTTGGATCTTCTACATTTTTCTTAGTAGGTTCATCATCTATGTCCTCTACAATAGGGAGATTAAATTTCATGAAGGCATTCCAGAGGATGTCTTCAGTTTCTTTTGCCACTTTGTCAGTCTCTACAAGCATAAGCTGATTCATTCTAGCTTTGCTCTGAAACTCATCCTTGCAATCTTTGAAGATCATATTCATTTGTTTATGAGTGATTGAAGGATAGAGCTAAATAGCTATCTGTTCCCGGATCTCAAGGTCCTTTGCCTTAGCATTGTTCTTCCTTATTTCTAGTTCCTTCTCTAGGTTTTTGGGAATTAGAGATATGATTTCAATAAATGCCTTATTATAGATATTTAGATACCTAACTATAGCTTCTTACAAGATCTTCTAGTTAGCTTCATTATATTCATCATAGAACTCAGTCATTGGTTTTAGGTTCCCATCCACTGTGACTGATTTGATGATATCATTAATGCGGAGAGTAGGTTTTTCAACAGATTCTTCTACCTTTTCTTGCTTGTCTTGACCAGTAGAGGATTCACTGGATGTTTTCTTCTTCTTCTTCATTTTCTTTACTTCCTCATTTGTCTTCATCTCTTCATCATCCTTGAGGCTTGTGTATGATCTTGTAGCCTTTGTCTTAGTTCTCTTTTCTCCTTTACCGTATGGTTTTGCTTCCGGTTTTGATGCCTTTGAACTCTTAGTAGTGGCAGGTAAAGAGGTTTTAGAGGATCTGGTCCAAGAGGGGGCTTCTACTAGAGCACTTTCTCTTTCTGCTTCTTTCTTCTCTTTCTCTACCCTTTCCATCTTCTCTCTATTTGCATCTAGTGCCTCCTTTGAAATTCCATGCCTCTTGGCAAATTCTTCTACTTCTCTCCTTACTTTTCTCTTGATCTTAGGCTGTCTTAGTTCAACATGAACTTTTACACTAAGCTCTTGGTAGGTTCCAAACCTTTTTGCCTTGGGATCCTTGGGCTGACTCAGCAGATGTTGGATATGTAGTTCTAGGATTTTCTCATCAACCTCATATCCCATTGGCATGATCTATACTATTCTTGGTTCCACTGCCTCCATTAGGCATTGATCAATGTCTACCATAAAGCACATTGTATCCTTGTATTTCTAAAATAAAGATTGAGGGGTTCTTTCTCTAGCCTGCATCATGTTTTGGAAGTTTTTGAAGTAACCCTACAGTGTTGTGTTTTGTGCCTTGGTATCACCAAGCCCATGCAAGTAATCTCTGATTTGAATGGCAACAAGTCTATCATTTTGCCACATCCAGCCACTAGTTCTGGGTAGTTCATTCATATAGTAGAAGAATAGGCACAGTATCAAGCCACCATACTTGAATGAATTATTTTTATCCTTCTTTATTTTCTACAAATTCTCTAATAGTTGGTTCAAGAGAAGCTCACAAAGATCATAGTCAACATTTTCTCTTAGCATCTGATAAGCAGTGTAAATTATAGTTCTAGGTACTGAATTTTCCCTGCTAGAGTGATATATCTTGTAACCAATTATCATGGAGGCAAACTTGATATCTGGATCAGTGATATCTTCTATTGTCATTGCTCTCTTGTCAAATTTTGATCCGGTAGCCTCACTCACAGTTTGGTTTTTAACCAATTTGAGAATAGGTAACCCACCGAATGAGTACAATCTGGTTACCACCCTAATTGCATCCTTGGTTATCTTGAATGGCCTCATTAACCACATAAAGTTATCATGCATTCTATTGAGAACATACCAGATCCAATCATCTTCAGCAAAATAGGGGAAATGAATGTAATGTCCAAAATGCTTATCCCAGATGGCCTTGTACTGAGGTTTGAGTTCAAATGATTCATCTATCAGTTCCTTGTGGTAGATATCCATCAGCTTGGATTCCCCAAATTCTTCAATGTTTACGAGTATGTAAACCCTAACGTCTTCTACATGCAAAACTCCATGCAGAATGATAGAAAATGTGCCTAAGGGATCAACTTCCAGAGATTTGTAGGGGTGTTTCTTTAATTTTGGGCGTGGCCTATCAGTAATCTTCACAACATTTAGAGTAGCCATCTTTTAAAGATTCAGAGAGAGATATTTAAGAGTAAAAAATACCTTTTTACACCTTTAGGGTTCATGAAATGAGCTAGATAGGATTGCTGGACGAATTGACTTCTGTAGCTAATCTTTGAGAGGTTTGAGATAACTTTGTTGCAGAGCTCCTTCTTTCTTCTTTTCGAATGTAAATGTGCAAATGTTCAATAAGAGAACCCTTATATTTCCGCGCAAGCCCTAATTCCATATTGCAATAAATACATAGCTTAAGTCATTCTAGTTGCCTTGTTCTCCTTGTTCTAAGAAAGATCTTTTCCGGATCACTAAGATGCACTTGAAATTATTCTTGGTGACTGTTGACAATCTATCTTCCTTTCTCCAATCATTTCATCTATCCATAGATCAAGATTCCTCAATTTTGAATCATACCAGATCTAACTGTGAAAATCTTGCTTCTTACCGGATGGCTGTTGAACTAGATCAATCTTGAATGATTAACCTCTTCTAAATTTCTTGCGGATCTTCCATATCTTTACCAAGGCTTATTTAGATGTTTCTCTAAGAACCCTTTAATCCGCAACTTTTCATGTGCCAATTTCAGGCACCAATTAACTAGCTGGGGGAATTTGTTTTCCTTTTTGACTCCCCCTAAGCCAGAGCTCATCTTATTTAGTTTCGGGAAGGAATATCAGCACCAGATTCTGGTGCAGATCCATCCCTAACATTTTAGGTACTTCTCTTTACCCAAATCTTGTTCATCTCCCTTTGAACTTCATCCACATTCAATTTTCCTTTTCCTTTGTCTTGATTTTGATTTTGGTGCACCGGACCCCTTTTATCCTAATTCTTACTTCTGCAGAATTTGGCAATATGACTAGATCTATTGCAATTATAGAAAACAACATTTCTTTGCACATTTGACTTGTATCCTATTAATCTGCATTGATTAGCCATATGTCCCATTCTATTGCATGCAAAGCATCTACCATTGAATGAATTGTTTATTTGCATATTTCTACATTCTTGAGATTTCTGACCTTACCTTTTGCAGTTAAAACATTATCTGGAGAAGGATGAATTAGTCTAGTTCATTCTTCTTCTACACTAATTTGCTTTATGACCAAAGTTATTGCAATTGTGGCAGTATCCATTGAAGGATGGATATCTTTGAGCATTTGGTTGCCTTACCGGTGGTCTTCTAGGCCTATTCCTTGAATTTCCTAATCCAGAGTTCTTCTGACCAGATCTAGAGCTTTCCCCTTTCTCATACCCCAAGCTTTGCTTGTCATCTACCCTCTTTTGGCTTTCAAGGAGAACTTCAAGTTCAGTAGAGCTTATCTTGAATATTTCTTTGTATTCATTTGCTATTTGAAGATCCCTTTTAAGAGTGTCTATCTGATTCTGAAGTTGTTCTTCATTGTCTCTAGCTTCTTCAAGATTAGATTCCAGATGCCAGATTATTCTATCCATTTTGTGGTAGTCTTTTGACTTCTCCTTGAGAGATTGTTTTAGATTATCTTCACTTTTTCTTTTCTCTTCAATTTCTTGGGTGAATTTCATAACTCCTAATTCCATTTCATGTCTTACCATAATGACTTCTTTAGATAACTTCTCACATAGCTTGATTTTCTCATTCAGATCTTCATTAGTATCATTGGCTTCACTTTGACTTGCTAATTGTTGAAGTAGTTCTTTTCTTTTCTTAATTGAGATACTTAGCTTTTCTTTGAGTTCATTTATGAAATCATCATCTTGTTGGAGTCTTTCCCTCAGGTTGTTGACTTCAGAGAGAGATTGCTCAAGATCATCTAGGGCAAACTGAAGTTGTTCCCTCATACCATACATATCCATTGAGATTCCCAAATCTTACTCAAGTTGTTAGGCTCTGTTAGGAGGAACTTATCTTTGATACCAATTATTGATAACTGAGAGGGGGGGTGAATTAGTTATCTTAATTATTTGACTTTCTTTTCTTCTTTAACAACTAGTGCACCATTAAAACAAATAAGCATCCATAACCATGAAAGAAGAAATAAAATCAATACACATGACACAATGATTTTGACGTGGAAAACCCTGTTAAGGGAAAAAACACGGGGTGACTAACCCAAGATTGTATTCTCTGTTAAAAGAATAGAAGTACAAAATGACACTTGCCAATTAGGGCTCACTGCCCGAGCACATTGCTCAGAAGAGGCTCACTGCCTACAAGAGACTCACTGTCTACAAGGTATAAAGAAAGTAACTAGATACTTGAACTGATGAGAAGCATCCACATATGCTAAGGTTCAGTTCTGGTTAGGCTCAATACACTAATCTACTACAGTTCATTCTTCCTCTTCTTTGGTATTGTTGTCCTGTCACACACCGGACCTGTATTACTATGTTCACACTACTCTCTACTTTTCTTCGCATTTCATAATACACCAGACACACCTTCTCATCAAAATCCATCTGGTATATATATCTGCAGAAAGGATTTCAACATCTTTCTAGTCACCATCCGGAATACTCAATATTTTCCCAAACTCTGGTCTGTTAGTTAAATCCTTTCTTACCAAGTGATGCGTATCAAGGAGATGCTTATAGAAGTCATCAATCAAGTCGGCCAATCATGAATGATCCCTTAAGAAACTTGATTACTATCAATATCTCATCCGGATTAAAGTCTGAAGCTTTGCCGGTCAGTTCTTCCTCAGTACTCTACCAAACAGGAACCCAATACTTAGTTGTTCATATCTTTTCACTCTTACATCCCCGGAGGCTCAATCTCTAGAATATATTAGTTATGGTACTCCTATTGACTTCCCCAAGTCCACATTTAACTGAGATACATCCTCTAAGAGATCCAGACCTAATTGTTAGACCTTGTTGCATGCTCTGTTCTTGGTCACTGGACCAAAATACTCTTCAATCTGACTTCCAATATAGACACACCATGTCCTGCGGATGTGTGGAATGGACTTCGTTGCCATCAATGACAACACTCATGAAGCCACACAGTGTCTCTTGACAACAAATGGTACTTCTATCTTTTTGGTATCACAAGTGTAGCAGGCACAAACACAGTTAGCCTAGGTATAGAGTAAGCTTGCCAGGGTGCAAGCTTAGGCTTAGTATTACAGAGGTTTATACCATGGGCCAGTGTCAGCAACTCAGTGTGCACCTAGCTTTAGGAGCTAGTCTGTGGCATCTTAGAGGGTAGGTGAGTCTTGATCTGTAGGCTCAATAAGGGGCCCACAGTAGTCAGGGGGAGATAGAGGAGAGGGCAGCGCAGGGAGCAGTGCTCCACGATAGCAGGGTTAGATAGACTGGGACACTTGTACCATTTTTGAGTTGATGTACACATTGTTGATGGCTGAGATAGCTTGTATATGTACTATTTTTGTCCTGAGACATGTATCACCATCTTGTTGTACTTTGTATACATTTTATGGCATGATTCTGAGAGATGGATAGATATTCTTGATATATTGTACATTTGGTATGGTTTTATGATTATACGATGATGTAATTATTGATGTTCTATATGCATATGTTCTATGTTGATATGTTATGGATGCAATCTATCTTGTGATGTTTTGTATTATGTGATGCATACTAGATGGATTGTAGGATGATTTGATATGTAAATGCAAATGTGACATGTTATGGTTATGATTATGCAGCTCTATATGTATTTGTCTATGTTTTTTTTTTTTTTGATAAGATATGTGGATGTAAATGTCTGTGGATGACCTAATGCACTTTATTATGTATGCAAATTATTTAATCATGTGAATGACTATCTCATGTGATATGATATGTGATTTATACTATGTTTTTGATATGTCCAAATGTACTCAATCGACATAGTGATGATATAGATATGTGGAAGAGAAGAAATGAAGAAATGAGGCTTTCATTTGATATGTTGCAAGATTTTCTTATTACACGATTGATATGGACTTTTGGATATGGAATGGATGTGGATTGTCATCTTGATATTTGCAAGTCTTTTTCCTTCATCATTGGGCACTTTTTGGTATTTTTCTCTTTTTGAAATGTTGTAAGGAAATACAAGCATCTAGGTATAATTAGACCGAGATGACTAGAGTATTCCTTACATGGATTTTGATATAGCAAGTTGGTACAAGCATCTAGTCAAACTTGAATCTAGATGACCTGAGTACTTCTTGCATTTCAATAGACAAGGATTGCCCCTTTTCATGTTCAGACTCTTGAAGTCCTCGATGATCTTTTGCTGATCACGTCATTAGACAAAGTCATCACATTACTAAAGTTTGATCCATAGATAGCAGTCAAAGAAAAAGATTAGCATCTCTATCTTTTGGCATCCTTGAGTAGCATAGGAAGACATAGTGACGAAAATCCAAGATTTTGTTAAGTTAACCTATTCACAAAAGCATTCTTGCATTAGATGTGTCTTTTTGCTATAATTGATATAGAATCAGTTTGAGTGCTTCGGTATGGTGCTCTATTTTGCTTTGGATAGGTTGATGTTCTATGTCAAGATTTTTGTTTTGGGAGGCTTACTTTGTTGCGCTCAGTTGTCTAATGAAAGGTATCACAATCTTTTATTTGTATCCTCTAAGAACATGTGGCATTCAAGAATCCAAATCGGCAACCAGGTCGAGGAGTTACCCCAAGTTTAGACAAGGATCGACTTATTATGGGAGATAGGACAAACAAACTTGGAGAGAAGGACCCTAAGGGACTGACCTAGTGCCTCGAGGGCTCATTGCTAAATGGCCTTACCTACATGATGACGTAGAGGCAACGTAGTTCGGGGTAAACTTGATGGACCTAAGACCTAGGTGTTGGCAAAGATGGAGAAAAGGTATGGACTCAGATAGATAGAAGAAATAGACACGGGATGGATGGGACAGTGGAGCGGAGTGAAGCCTCGGGGGTGCATTGATAATGGCCTTGCCTACGTGATAGCTCAGAGGCGATGTAGTTCAACAATGATTCAAAGGACTAGTTCAAGATGAATGATATGATGGACACAAGAGATATGAAGTCACAACTGATGGAGGAAGTGGTTTGTCACATATAGCGCTTGTTTACCAAGTTTTCACCACTTTCTTTTATTTACATGGAAGCTAAAAGTACACATGACGCCTGTTTGCTAGATTTTCATCATGGTACCTATCCAAGGGGCCTATTTGCTAGGTTTTCACCAAAGGACGATTATTTTCTATTTTTTGAATTTTTTTTGTTTGTTTTTTATCAATTTTTTAATTTTTTTGGGATAGATGGATAAGGAAAGTAGAAACTCAAGCATCTAGCTCCCTGAAAGGTGATAGTCCTGCTAGATAGATGCTGTCGAATGGACCATGTCAAGTGTGCTCATAGATGTTGGTATAGAATTGCATGAAGGTGAGATATGGAGAAGGTAGATATTGGATAATGGAAGATGCAATAGTGGATTATGATGCAAATATACAAATTAGAAATCTTATGCAAAAGCATGGACCACGGGAGTAGGATGGGGAAGATATGTAGGATAGTAGTGGAAGGGAGGGAAGATGGAGTTATACGGAAGTGTTGTGGAATGGAAGGGAACTATGACCAACAGTTGCATATACTATGATACACATTGAAGTTTATGATAGGCAGGTGGTGTGGGAAGTAATGGAGATTTTTGCTTGGTGGATGAATGATTTAGGAATTTAGACACCCACATAGACTTAGTATTTTTCTGATTTTTGCTTGTCTTATGGGATCGAGGAATTGGATACTTTTGGATGGAATGGGAGAAAGTGGATTGTTGGGATGCTTTATAGGTGGATGCCTCATTTGAATTGATGGCATTTTGCTTGGGTGCCCAAACCATTTTGATTGTAGATTGTACCTGTGAAGGTATGGGCTTGGGTATATGTAGCTTTTGTGCAACTTCTGAGATAATTATTTGTTACTTGGGGACCCATGCCTTTTTCAGTTTGGCATTGAGGTGTGTGGGTGTATACAGCTTTTGAGATGGAAAATTCTTTGATTCTTGGCTTTTGTATCCTAGGTCATGAGGACACTTAGGACTTTTTACTTGAGAGGTAGAGGGATCCAAATTTTTTCTATTGAAATCTCTTGGGATGGTGGAAGTGGGGTAGGTGTAAGCTCTTTGTTTAGACAACATGTGCATTTGTTGGCCATGTTTGGGATTGTTAGAGGATTTATAGATGGATGAATAAGGTGTTGGAAGAAGTGGTGGTAAAATGCACGGAGGGGTGTTAGGAGTTGGAAGTAGTGGAGGTAGATTGGATGGTGGAAGGTGTATGGTCACATGCTCTTGACAATTGTATGATGATGGAGGTGGAATGGTGACATATGTTTTGGGGATATGATAGGGTTTGTGATGGAAAGTGGTGGACTTAGGAGGAGTGGAGGAAGTACCAACATCTTGAGATTGTTCATCTTGGGGTATGTATCCAAGGCCATATGAGGGTGGAGGAACTTTGACATGGATAGGTTCCAAAATACCTTGTTCATGAAGCCCTAAGCCTTTACCTTGATAGTTCATATTCTAGAATATGCGATGGATAGTGGGATTATGTATAGGTGGAACACTAGACATGAGTTCCTTATTAGATAGAGAAGGTGAAGAGATAGATAACGGTTACTATTCTCCTAAGGAAGCATATTCATGCATGAAGGTAGTGAGACTAAGGATATAGGACGATGGATTTGTAGCTTGGAAAATAATGGATGGTGAAGGATCACTAGAAGCTTGATCATCATTATGCTCTTTAGGATCTAAGTTATTAGGTTGATCATTCATGTGCACTTGGGAGGCAAGTGTCTCATCAGAGGAAGTGAAAGTTGTTGGATCATGGATGGGATTAGATGGAAGAGGGATAGAATTAATGGAGGTTTCCTGCTCATGGATGGGTATGGGATCAAGTTGTTTAAGGACATCTTCTTCATAGGGAATATCTTGATCATAGAATAGATAAAGATTATGGATGGGTTGGAGTTGGATTTCCTTCTCATGTATAGGATCAAGTTGCTTAAGGATAGCTACTTCATCAAAGATAGTATCTTGATCATAGAAAAGATAAAGGTTGTGCATGGGATGGAATTAGATCTCTTGCTCATGTATAGTTGTTGGGAGATGGATAGGATCAAGTGGTTGATGGAGGGGTTCATTATTATGGATATCGTCTTTATCATGGAAAAGATACATGTTATGAATGGGTCGTAGGAAAGTGATTTGATCTTGACTTGGACGAGGGGTTAATGTTTCCACATGCTCTAAGGTGTGCTCTTGATATAACTCTTGATCTTCTTGAATGGAAATTAAGGTAGAAGACTCTTGGGTAGGCTCTTGGTCGACAACATGAAGGTTCGATGGACCTTAAATTTGGTTACTAGTAGAAGGTTCTTTGATAAGCTCAAGGGGTTGCGGATGACATGAAGGGGTTGTAGGATTTGACATGGCATTGGAAGAATCTTTAGTAAGGTCAAGGACCAGATTTTGGGGACATGGTTGACTCTCTGCTGGTAGTCCTTGGATCACATCCTTCGTAGGTGTATGGGTAGATGAATGAGGTAATGGATGTGTGGATTTGGCTTTCTCCATAGCTTTTCTTTTGTTGTATAAATTTAGAAAATATTTTTCCCAAAACTCATCTGATTCTTTTTTGGTTGCCCATTTAGAGTTTGAGGAACTAGATGGTGGCATTGGTGTAGAACTGGTATGCTTTGGGATATGTGTCTTAGAAGATAGCGAAGGAGGACTAGTAGACGGGGTGGTATATGATTTCTGACTTGAGGTGGTGCTTGCCTTGTCAATAGTATCATTAAGATGGGAAAAGAAGGTATGATTTTTGGGTGAGGCGTAGCTGGTACTGGCACGTTCAACTTGTAAGATTGCCATTTCTTGTTGTAAGACTTGGATTTGTTGAGCAATTTCTATACAATTTTGAGGCGAGGGACCTAAGTTTATTTGCAATTGCAGATATTGGAGTGTTTGAGTAATATATTCTAATTGGTTTGCCATCTCTACAGAAATTGACACAAGACCAGAAAAGCTTACTGTGATAGATGTACAGCTACAAATGACTAGAAACAGAGGATAAAAGCGCCGTAGGTTGAAGCAAATGCCCTAATATGGCAATTTTTATATGCACTGCAATAGTGATCAAATGTGTTGTAAGTCTAAGTATATGCGTTGTAGGTTGAATCAAAAAGTACCGTTTTGGTTTTAGTTTGGTTTTTTTAGAGTTTTTGGCACGTTTTTCAAAAAATTCTATTTTTGGTTCAAAAACTTGGTCTTTTCTTGAATGTTGAGTTTCAATTATGGCAGAGACACAACAAATGCATAGAAGTTTTCATGATTTTTATCTTTTGTTATTTTTTTGTATTTTGGACTTTTTGACTCAAGAACAAGTACAACCTAGGCTGGATAGGATAGTATTTGTTGAATCCCCTAGCTGTGCATATTCAAAGCGTGTAGCTCCAGGATCTGGTAGCACCGGCTCCCCTCCATGGGACTCACTTCTCACACATACCAGATCTGGGTTTCCTTAGGCTTGTACCCCCACCGAACATAGGATTGTCCCTGCTACCTCTACTAAGAATCACATGAATCAGGGCTGCTTCAAAGGCTCCACCTTTTGTGTCAACAAATAGGGGTTTTTGGTATACTAAACAAGTGGCTAAGTAGTCAAGGCAACCGTTCGAGTGGTTACATGTGTGGCGACACTACTCTCTATTATGGAGTCTCCCAGCATCCAAGGGTTACGCCTTAAAGGGTTTTGGGGGAGGTTGGCCGTTGGTGTAACACAACAGCACTCGTTGCAGGAAGCTTTCACCTCAAGCACAGTTTATTTAAAGTGGATCAATAGGGCTTGGCTTTAGCTTGTTTCCACTCAGGGTCATTCCCACTTGGATAGGTGGGCATCCAAGGGTAGGCCCCTCTAAAGGTTATACAGATGGAATAACAAGTCTAGCGTTCTGATCACCCAGTAAAGGGGAGAGCATAAGCCTATTGTCATTCAACAAACACAGAAGACAATGATTAATCCAAACCTAGTTAAAAGGAAAAAAACTAAATGTGCTATCTACTTGGGCACTCACGCATTTGTTAACTTTGAAGTGTTTAAAAGATAGCAATCTTCATTCTTGTTTGTGAGATAGCAATATTTTAAACTAGGAAAGAAAGCAACAATGCAAAGATAGTAGTGGTTCAGTTACTATCCTCCTAGTTAAAGACTACATGAGATTTGCATGCATGCATTTTTTTTTTACTTTTTCCCTTAATTAATCTAAGTGAATTAATCAATGTAGCTAAATGATCTAATCCAGCTTCTAATCCTGCAAGACAAACATTAGCTTACACATAAAAATTAGATGAAACCCTAAAACCACAGTACAGAATAGAAGCGCCGCTATGCAGTCTGAATGCGTAGAAATAGAGCTTGCATGGATCGTTTTACAGATGCGCTAAGACAGGTGTCAAAAGCATTGTAAGAGGAGACATATGCATTATTTAAATATATGCGCCGTTAGACAGTATGAAAGCGTCGTAAATCAGGATATATGCACTGTAATTATGCAAGTGCCAGAATAGGAAGCGTATGTGCTATCTTTGAGAATGAATGCATCATAGTATCATAGGTGCTAGAGTAGGAAGCGTATATGTTGTCTTGGAGTATGGATGCACTGTAATTCCGTAAGCATCAGAGCAGAAGGTAAAAGTGCCAAATCAGATGTTGAATGTGCCAGACTTTTGCATGCGTCAGAACAAGACGTAGAAGCGTCATTTCAAAGGATAAATGCACTAGATGCACCTGTCAGAACCCTGTACGACACTTGTATGGAAGCCTGTCACTAATAAACTCATATTTTGATTAGATTAGGGGTAAGAGCCCCATGGTGGGTGCCAAAAATGTGATGGGTGAAATGTGAGATTAATCAAATCAATAACAAAACCCAATACATCAATGAAATATGAAGGAAAAAGAGATTTAAAATAGTAAATAGAGATACTTACAACCTTCACATTATGCCTTCCATTTCTCACCTTTTCTTTCTTGATCTTGATGGAGATGAAATGGCCCTCAGGAAGCTTGCTTCCTTGCTTCAATTCCTCAAGATGACAAGGAGAAGTTGGCTAGGATACTTTCTTGTATTTGAAGATGAACTTCAAATACAAATGTGAGTGGATGGTAAATGAAGTACTATGGAGATGGGGTGCCAATGGTGCACTATATTTCCTGCAGCATAAGTTTACTCAAATGATGGATATTAAAATGAAGAAGAAGAGGGTTGTATTTATAGAGTTGTGTGAGAGAAGATCAATGGTTGAGAAGAAATAAGAAGATCAATGGTAGAGGATGTTCAAGAGAATGTGCATGAATAGAAGAAGGACATGTGTCACTCAAAAAGAAGCTTTGTTGAGTTAACTGCTTTCTGATGAGTTTTGTTTTTCTTAAATTAGAATTTATTTTTCTAATTTAAGAGCAAAGTTGCTTTAACTCAGCTTTTGCTTTTGTATGACAAGAGAAATATATTTTTAGAAGATATGAAGATTTTTAGAAGATAATAAAGCATAATTAAATAAATAGATTTATTTAATTATTTGTAGATAATTTGGAGGAATAAAATAAAATATCAAATATATTTTATTTTTGTGGAGATTTGAGATTTTATTTAAATAAAATTGCGTTTTATTTAAATTTGGAAGAATAAAAGATTCTAATTAAATAATTAAAATTATTTAATTATTTAGAAGAAATGAAGTTGGTGTAGATGAATTTATTTAATTAAATAAATGTAATTTATTTAAATAAATGAGAGGAAGTGAATCAAATAAATAAATAAATTTATTTATTTATTGATAGAGGAATATGAAGGTGAAATAAATATTTAAAATATTTATTTAAGTAGAGTCATGTCAATTTTCGGTGTATACAGTCGTCATGTGGTTTGTAGGATTATTGTTGAGTCCTTGTTTAGTCAGCCCATGTGTATTCTAGTATGCATAAATTGATCAATAATATTATAATGTTATTATTGTCAAACATTATAGTATTTTTGCTTAGTCATAAAATTGGAACACTATTTAGTGGAATACTATTTAAGTAAATTTTAATGTAGAATCAATTAACTATTTTAATGTTTATAAAAACATATATGTGAGTCAAAAGCTTTATTTTAATTCATTAATCTATATAGTTATGTATAGAATCATTCTGGTGAATAATTAAATGTGGTTAGTTGTCATTTATGCTTCCAGAGTGGGGAATCTCTGTTATAAGTAAAAATTTAAATTCTTCTAGTGTGGGGGGATTCTTGGAACAGATTTGGTGTTAGTGGGCATTTATGACTCTTGGCTATTTTGTTTTTGGGGGATTTTGGGAAGAGGGATATTTTTTCTGAGGAAGGGCAAAGGGAGAGATGTCTGGAGAAGGATTTAATTTTTGGAGCGGAAAAGTACGGGTATGTCAATATTGTTGTATAGTTAAATTCTGTGAATTTCTTTATTCTTGCCTATGTTGTGCTCTGAGTAATTAGATTATTTTAATGCTTAGTTTGCTCTCGAAGTTTTGGAAACTCTGAGTCTGAGTCATCTCCCTGAACATTCTAGCTCCTCAAAGGAAACTAATCTGTAATTCACCTTTTTCAACTCTATAATCATTATGTGACTTGTTGGATGCTATTACAAGATGATTTGGCAAAAATAGCTAGCCTGGAAAACCATCTCACTACACCACTAACCTTTTTCCTTAGATGGGACAACTGTAATTTTTGCCCTAAAGTCCAATTCAAGCATGTGGGTTCTTGTCGTATTAAGATTATCTTGTTTTTGAAATCTCATTTGCCTATTATTTTTCCCACAGATTCATTGTTTCACTTGAGTGTCAGATTTCCTAATGTAAATCTTGTAGGACTGTGGAAATATGAGCTCGAACCATGTGTCCCTCTTGCAACCCTACCGTTCTCCTTGAAGGATGTAATCAAGCTCTTTTGTGATCCCTTCGAAAATGCTTATCTTAACCCAGTCCACCTTGTGAGGGAGAATCTACAAGCTCCAATAGAAATCTTAGGGTTCGATGCCCCTCATCGATGCCATGGAGACTATTGACCTGATGGAGTCACTTCACATGAAGCCGCGGCCAAAGCATGTAGTGATCTCTGTTTTGTGTGACCACATTTATCCCTAGTGACATCTTGTTGCTGCCTTAGTTTCATCATGCCTCCCTCTCTCTATGGATGATGAGCACTCAAACCAGTCCATCGACTGAGGAGGGAGGTTGAAAACTTGACTCCCCTTAATAGTTTACTGCAGTGGAAATTTTATTTCTATGAAACCCTCGCCTATTCGAACCCTCCAGATTCCCTTGAGCTGATTTTTGTTCAACGTTCATATCTCTGTAACTTGTTTATTTCCTTGGTCATTGTCAGTGGTGGGTTTTATGAGTCGGAATGGTTGCTGATTCGTATTTCTTAGAAACTTCCCTTATTTCATTTTAGACCAGTGTTTATCTAACATCTTGCTTTGTGGAGTAATCAAGCAGTGATGATGGCTACGTTTAGTATTGTCTGATGTTTATTATTGCCCAGTGTCCATTCCATCAGAGAAGGGTCGGTCGCTGAAACTCTTTAAGGTAGGTTTTCCTTAAAAATCAACCCCGTATGTAGAGCTTAGGAATTAGGTGGCTAAATATTAATTACCTTAATAAAATTTTCCATCGTTGGCCCCATGTAGTCAAACTTATAGGAATATAGTACTCCTTTCCCCCGTTAGGTTTTGGTTGATAGTGATCTTCTTTTAGGTGTTATCTATCTAGTCAAATAAGGCTTTGAAGAGATTAGAAAATTGGTATCACTAATAATTAACTTAGAACGATTCATTTTAAGAACCAAATTTTATGATCCTAGAGTGCTTTGTGATTTAGTTTAGTGTTTTTGGTTATAAGATTTCATAATAAAATTAATCATGGGGTTTGGAAGAAGTTAGAATAGAATTTAATTTCATAAAAATTTACCCTTGCTTATTGATGTCTCTATTGGTTAATTGTTATATATATAGGTCAAATTAAGATTATTTTAGAGTCAAATGTGTTCAAAATAGTTCCTTAGAATTATAGTCGTATTATGATTGTATTAATCTAATGATGTTTAACTATTATTCTTTCTTGAGTAGGTTTAGTGTCTTGTAAAGTTTGGAGCTCTTTATTGTCGATAATACATGTCTATAGAAGGAAGTAAGAATGTTTTGGATATAGGTTGTAATTTTGTATTAACTTTTTCGTTGAAGTGTTTCATTTTCGTAAACCTTGTTTAGAAGTGGTATGTTGAGTCATTGTTATCATAGTGTAAGGTAGTGTTGTGATGTTCACAACACACCCCATTTTACTCCTTAGCAAAATGAGGAACCCTACTGTCGCTTGCTCCCTTGTTTTTGTGCTCTGGGTGGTAATGGTAAAAAGTAGCATCACTCAGTATGTATGTGCATCACGTCAGGGACATTTGTGATCTTCATGTATGACCCCAATTTCAAATTCTAGATTTTGCCTCAAGAAGCCTGCCATGTGAAAGAGTGTAAAATTCTAAGCAGGTTTGCCTTTTACATCACCACGAAATTTGGCCAAGTAAGAAAGTTATGGCAAATCAAAGTTCTGGTCAAACCTGATATTATGGGGGGGTCATATTCCAAACATCAGTCACCTTATGAAAGATCACCCTGATGTTATTTTATCACCTGATCTTTCGATTATCACCCTTTCGCAAAATGTCACCCTGATACCAATATCCCGCTGATGTCACCTAGGCCCGATAAATAAAGGAGATCAATATGACGGTGACATTATCACCCTTTCACCTCGTGGAGGTATGTTTCCAATATCACCCCATCCTATAACATGATGATGACATTATGGTAACTGCAACGATAAAACAAAGGCATCAACATGCTAACATCATCCCAATCTTTCTAAGAGGGGGGGTCATTTTAGATCAGGGGGTCATCTTCCAAATATCACCTGATCTTAAAATGTGACCCAATATACAAAGCTTGACATGACGATGATGCCATCCTTTCAGAGGGTGATATTCTTTAGGGTTCCTTCCTTGGGGTTAGATTTCTCAGACCCTGATTTTCTTCAATATAACCATGGCGTCATCCTTCCACACTTTAATGAAGCTCACCCATGATGATGACATCATCATCATATCTTGACTTAATATGAAAGTGCCCAGAAATCTACATGTAGATGATGGAACTGAAAGGTTATCAAAAGGAATTAAATACTCGTATGCATGCAGATTTTCACAGAATCATGACCCTATATATACAATTGCACTTTCAAAGCATGATTTAATATAAGTGTTTCTCCTCCTACTGATTATGTAAATGATGGTGCCTAACTTCAATATGATGACCGCAGGTGCACAGGTTAGAAAAGGAGGTGCATCGGCCAAAAAGATGAGGTTGATGAGACATTGTTGGCTCACTTTGATCGAGGGTGGTCATGCCGATGACCAGCATGATGTGCAATCACGATATAAGGCAAGAAATGCAGGGTAGGTAGATTTCAAACCCATTCCAGAACCTGATGGTGTGCAGGTGGAGACACGACAGAGCTTTAATGGCGAGGGACATCCCAGGCAGTGGACCGGATCCTGAGAGGTTGAAAATGCACTAGGAAGGGACAATGCTTTCAATGCGGCATAATGCAGGTGGAGACTTTATGGAGGGAGCAACTCCCTGTCTGGGGTTGTTCAAATTCTTGGCAGGATCCGTTCTCCACCGTCTGATGCTGCATTTCAAGATGTAGACCATTGATTTGTTGTGGTTTTCCAATGCACTGTACTGGAGGGGAAAGGCAAGAAACATATATTCAGCCCCTGCACTTTGTAGAAAAGGGAGGTCAATCATAAAATATCTGACCTGTAGGAATTTTATGTAGGAGATCAGATTACTAAGACTACTGAGGACCAAATTGTTGAAATATTCAAGGTTCTCTCCTTAGATCACTGTAAATGTACTTGTTTTATGAACATACTATATGGATATGAAGCTTAAGATTATATCCTGATTATAAACCTTGAGTAATCTTCAAGTTAACTTTTGGATATGTACTGGTGAATGTTGTGTTCTATAGAAGTGCTTTCATTTCATTGCATGTTGTTGTCAACTCTACCTCTGAAGATTTGCACTAGATCATGCTGATTTGTGGAATGTCCTGGTGAAGTATGATTCCATTTTTCTTCTCTTCATTGCTATATGGGAACATGCATGTGGATCAGTGATCTCAGTTAAGTAATTTTAGGAATATCTCTCTCTAACCCTTTTTCTCATTTTAATTTCATAGAAATCACTTGCATAACTACATATCATGATAAATATTAAGTAGAACAGAGGAATATGTTGACATCCCGTAGACAATTGAATATCATTAGCATATTTGTTGAGCTAGATGCATGTATTGTTGAAAATATCATGCAAAGAATCACTGATAAGGGTAGAACTCATGCAGATATCCAGTTAGATGCAACCTTTGAATGAATATTTTGTGTAGAGTACCCCCTCTGTATGAAAGCATTGTTGCAGAAGCAAAATCTACAAATCTACGTAAGACCCCAAAATGGAAAACAAAAATACACATCAATCACTAAGTAACATCAGCAGATTATGAACTAATCATCGGAGACTTGGGATCATGAATTATTTAAATTCATCATATCTTTCAAGATAAACAAAGGTTGTTGTGTAACATTTGTTTTGTCTATTTGTGTGTGACCAACATCCACATCAACACCTAAACTGGTGCTAGAAGGAGGGCTTGAACAAGGAAATTGTAGATTCTTGCAAACATTACTTAAACATCATGTTAGTTCAAATTCTAACTAGTAAACCAGCCAAGTTCCCTTAAATTTTTTTTGAGAAATCCTGGCTTTCAAGCCAAATACTAGGTCCAGATCTAGTGGACTCTTTGAAGAACTACCTATCAGGGGATTTAGACCTAGGACTATGGACATTCATCACTCCCCCAATCCTAGTGCGTCTGGAGCTTCACCAGAGCATACTCCTACAACTCCTATTAGCTTACAAATACCTATAGGGCCACCTGTCACACCTCAGGTCCAACCTCAACTTGTTATACCTCAGGTCCACCCTCCACCAGTTTTGATGTCTTCTTTGCTGCAGAGTCACTGCTGACCTTCAATGCATATCATGCTTTGCCTAAGAATCTTGATAAAATCTTTCCTAGGTATCATCCATATCAAGATGCTGATGATCATATCAGAACATTCAAGGAGGCTTGTTGTAGGGTTGGGTATGAACATGAGGATGTGGTATGTAGGTTATTCCCATTTTCCTTTGGGGAAAAGGCCTATAACTGAAATGTTAGTCTTGGACAAGGTTCATTCAGTTCATGGGATGTCCTAGAGAAAGCTTTCAAGGATAGGTTCAAGGTACCAATAGATCCTTCAATAAACTATCATTTATTTGCCACCATCAAGAGATGTGAAGGAGAACCTATTGCAAATTTTAATGCAAGGTTCCAAAAGATGTTGTCTAAGGTGGTTGCTCCCTATGTTATAACAGATGAAGCTGCTAGGAGCATTTATTACTCAGTTTTGGACCCTTTGACTTCCATGTTTATCAGAAGAACACATCCTGGTGTAACAACTTTAGCACAGGCTTTTGAAGAAGCCATCAAAGTTAGCCAGCAATTAGCTCCTGCTCCCACACCAAATGTTGCCTTCCCTACACTTCCTGGCTATCTAACATACCCTGTCCCCCAACAGACCAGTAGGGTCATGATGCCTTTAGCAGTGATGCCAACCCCTTTGTAGATACCCCCACTTAGTATCATGCCTCCACCAAATGGGAATGGCTAGATGTCACAATATCCAAGACAAACACAAGTGCCTCAGTCTATGGAACAATCCAACAATAACAATGGATCTTCTTTTTTCAAGCCTCAGACAGAAAATGTAGTGGCCAAGGTTCAAGAAGAAAAAGAAGAAATCAAGGAAATATCAGCCTAGTTAAGGAAACTTACCACTGAGGTCACCCATCTAAGAAATCAAAACTTCTACTCTTAGCCTAATTAAAATAGAGGCTATGCTAATGACAGACCTAATTATCTTGACAGGGGGTACAGCAATAATTATAGCAACAATGGTAACAATAATCCTCCTAGACAGCCTAGAGTGTTGAACACTAGGCCAAACAATGGTTCCTTGCCATCACCCCTGGACAATCAGCCCTCTAGTGAACCTAGGTAGACTACTAGAGTGAGCCTTGCAAAGGCGGCACTTACAAACTGGTGCAGAATACATAACACCAACACTCATGCAGAGCTAGACTGTCCTCAATTTAGGATTGCTGCCAATATTTTCCAAGCTAAAGTGTCTAGTACCTTAGGTAACCCACCCTATGCAAAGGGAAATAAAATTGTCCCCTATGAGTATGACTCTACCCTAGTGCTAGAAAGCTTCATACATTACCCTTATCAGCAGACAATTTCATCACATCAGGATTACACCTCAACATGTGAGGAATCAGCCATGGCTTTTGAGTCTAACTATGTTTTTCCCTTTGAGGATGAGAATGAGCCATCAGCTGAGCATGAAGAAGTCAATGCTTATCAACAACAACCTCAAGGTAGACACAACTACAACTTGAGGAATAACTCAAATAGGTCTACTGATCCTTTGACCACTTCCTTGCCTCCAAACAACTTCAATACTCCACCTGATCCCCAGGCAAGCAATAAACCTAGATTCCCCAAGGTAAACACTCAGTATTTGACACCACAGACCACAGCACCAAAAGCTACAAATCTGCCTCCTGAATCTAACAAGTTGGTTTCATATCTGACTGATGAAATGAAAAAGATCAAAATCAGCCTACCATTGTCAGAATTGCTTGGAACCCCCACAATCAAGAAAGCCTTCATGAGAACATTGGATGATCCTGCTCAAAAGGAAGATAGCCATACCTCAGGTTAGTCTAGTAGTAAGGATCATGCTGTAAGGCCAATTATTTTACCTTCCTTATTGTGATCATTATGCCATGCAGTAGATGACATTATCAGACCTTAGTGATTATGTTTCATTATGTAGACTTGATTTTTATCCACTGTTTATGTTAGGACATTGATTTGACATATGTGACTTCATTTGATCATAGTGATGCTAATTGTGTGATTCAACTTACGAGTTTATATTTGATGATGTATTGTGATGAGATTCTAGTGATTATGTGATATGGACTAATTGACATATGTTTGGATAGTGCAGTTAATTTGGATTTATGTATTAATGGATATTGTTGTATTTGTTGTGTGAATTTAATTTCCAGTTGCTTCGGCTATGACTTTTCATGACAGGACTGACACTTGATCGAGATGTGCATATTTTACATTCCCTAGCCACGGGAAATCAGAGGTAGAATTCACACTATGTTATCCCCTGTAAAGCCGATCCATTCCCAAGAGGGATAAGGATCACGTTTGAATTTGGGTTTGGATTTATTGTGCTTGATTTAATTTTATTTATTTTGGCCTTAGTACCCCTTTTATTTAAAATTGATTAATAATAAGTGTTTTATAATTTCACTTGAATTATACCACTTAGTATTTATCTTATTTATTTAAGCCATTTAAATGTGGATTTTCTAAACCCTTCATGAACCCTAGTGTCCTAAAAGTTACCCTAGGTGGTCAACCATGAGTCTAGGGTCAACTTGGACTATCTAACCCTAGTTTTGACTCACCTTAGGTCACTCTAAACCATGGTTTAGTAAAAGTGACGAATTTAGAAATGAGGAAAGATGAGGGATGGGCCTTGCCTTGGGAAGGACCCATCTCCCATCCCAAAGTCTTGGAATCATTCCCAAGGTAGACTTGGGAGGTCTCCAAGAGTCCTCCAAACTCCCAAGTGAGTGGGAGCACCACTCAAGACCTTTGTCTTCTTGAGGTGTGAGTGGGAATCCAACTCACCATTTGTCCCCCTCCCACTTGTGTGGAAGCACAAGAGGGTAGGGTGGAGATGGAGGTGGAATGAGGGGATGACATTTGTCATCCTCATACTTCCTCTCCTTTGCAAGTGGCATAGGAGGGGGAAGGAGGAGGTGACAAGTGTCACCTTCTCATCCCTCATGGCCAAGTTGATGGCCTATAATAGCTCCTCTTGTAGAGGAGTGGGGGTTCTCTTTTTCTAGTCTTTTTCCTTGCAATTTGGAGAGTTCTTGAAAATTTTTGTTTTCCTTTCTAGTTTGGAGGAGTTAGGGAAGGTTGGAGAAATTTTGAAAGTTGGAAGGCTTGGGAAGGCTTGGAGCTCTTCACCAATTCTACTTCCATTGTCAGGGCCTTGAAGGTAGGCCTCTTAACTTCCTTCTTACCTTGCTTATATGATGTTCAATATTTTAGATTTTGGTTTTGTGTTTTTTGCATTATGATGTTTGCATTGTGATGTTGGGTTGGGTGTTATGGTGAGAGCACCTCCAATGGAGGTAATGCTCAACTTGTATGGGTAGGGGAAAGGAACCTCCTTGAGGTCTCTCCCATAGTTTGTATTTGTGCCTTGAGGACTCTTATTGGAGGAGTGAATTAATTGAATGGCAAGAGTGCCAGGTGATTTATTGTGAATCTTGTGGATTGTGGTGTTTTGGGGAATTTGGCTTGAGGCCATGAGTTGAGATTGTTATCATTGGGAGCCCTTTAAAGTTGAGGGGTCCATTCCCTACCCTCACTAAACTTATTTTCATGAGTTGAGTATTGTGTTAATCATATGGGGTGTTTGTGTTTATTGCATGATTGTTGTTGTGGAATGAAACCCTGTGTGAAATCCCTACCTCCCTAGCTCGGGGGTGATCCTCTTGCGGGTCTATGGTAGGGAGGAGAGCTTTTCCTTTCATAGTGGCTGGTTTTGTTGCCTTGTTGTTGTGTTCTATTGCAGGTTGTGAGAAAAGGAGTGAGGATGTTTTGGAGTCTTCTTATGTGGCCTTGAAGTGTCTTAATGGTTGTTGGAGCCATGGCCATTATGGTCCCTTTCGTATTTTATTTATCTGGTGAAAGAATACTAAGTTATCTACCATAGAGTTGGTTGAGATAAGTAGAGAAATGTAAACACTATGTTAATCTATATAATGTTGTTTGTTTCTTGTATAATGAATTTGGCTGTCATGAGTTGTGTAATGCAAACAATGTCTTCATATTATTTGGATGCTGATTATTTTTCCTATAATGTGAGTTAAGAATTTAGAATTACATGGGAAATAAGATTATATTTTTCTGTCATTATAGTTAACAAAGAAAACATGCATGTGTCAAAAGGATGCTGATCAGATCTTGTTTTAGATGAAAGAAAGGGAAGTGCATTTTCTGTTTTGTCATTAATCTTGCAAAAAAAAATATAAATATGAGTTGAAATGACATGTTAGATGTTATTGTAGGAGAATTAAAGGAAAATACATCTAGTTGCAGAATAGTTTTATTGCCTGCAAAATAAAGGGGAAGGTTAATTCAGATTACTGGTTTGAACCTTATAAACTCATAATATTTGTTGTTGATAAAACTAGGAGCAAGATGTATTTTTGTATGGCATATTACAAAGAAAAAAATATATATAGAGTTGTTGTTTTCTAGTTACTATTTAAATCTGAAAATCATTTTTTCCCCATTTTAGGTCTTATCTTCTGAAGATATGTATTTTAAAAAATAAATAAATAAATAAATAAAAAATATACATGTTGTGTATTTGCTACTTTATAAACTATATATTCTTTTATTTACACATATAACATATGTATATATATAAAATATATATATATATATATATAATGCTTTAAAAATGGCATATACAAATAATATATGTTGTGAAGAGAAAAAAGATTTCATTTTATATATTTTAAAATATATATATATATATATATATATATAAAGAAATGCCAAAAGGGGTTGCGGGCAATGCCCACAGTCCCCCCTTCCCCATAGCAGCAAAGGGGTGTGGGTGAGGCAGAGCCTCCACCTACACCCACGGGTGTGGGTGGGGGCTCCCCCTCCCCCACACCCCACACCCCCATACTCCCCCGTAAGAACCTACACCCCACACAACCCCCCCCCCCCGTAATCCCCTGTGCATAGCTCCCCCACACACCTCTTCCCCATAACCCCCGCGGGAGACTCCCCACCCCACCGCCCTTGACCTCCACATAACCCCCTTCCAGCAGATCTGCCACCATACGACTCTCCGCCCTCTACCCTTGACTCCGTTGGCGGTGCCGCCGCCATACCTCCTCTCCCTCTGCCCACTATGCCTCCCGCCTCCGTTGGTCCTCCCTCTATCCTTAGCCCTGCAATAAACTCTTTTTTTAAAAGAAAAAAAAAAAAAAACTCCTTCATGTATTTTGTGTTGGACACCATTTCAAAAAAAATAGTATAGTTTATTTCAAAATGCATACAAATCTCTCTCTGTCTAAACAAAAAAAGACAATATAGTATAAACAAAAGAGAGAGAAGGGACTTTGAGATTTAAATAGAGACTCCATTTTGTAAACCTCTGGGCATCCTCGATGGCCTCCATGAATATCCATGAAACCATAACTTGCACATAAAAATAAAAAAAACAAACACATAAAAGGGAAACAAACAAATCCAAGAAGAAGAGAAAATAAGATAAGGAAGTTAGGGCAAAGAGGAGAGTAATACAGATGAGAGAAAAGAGGAAATTAGGGTAACTTAGAAAACAGTTCTTTTTTTTTATAATAGTGCTTTTCTTATTCTCTTTTAGAGGATATTTTATTGGTGAGATTGTAAATTGTATCTCAATTAAAAACCTCCATCCTTTTCTTATTTTTTTTAAAATTTTAACCTTTGTGATCATTTAATTTGTTTCTAAAATTTGGAGTAGGGTGACTTTCTTAAATTGATAATGTCTGATGTTTGAATTTTAATTTCTGGGAATTCTTTTAAATAGTTTTCCATTTTCTTATGGATTATTGTTGCATTTTTTAATTTTAATCGCTTTGTATATTAATTTTACCTTGGAAAAAAAAAATTAATTAACCTTTTTATTCTTGTTAGAGAGGGTATTAACCCCTTGATTTTTAATTCGTCTTAATTGGGTTTTCATTTTATATTCTTTTATTTTATGTATTTAACAAGATAGTAGTGTTGTTATCTATTGACCCTTATTATTATTATTTTATGGGGAGGGTTATTTAAACCCTCCTCCCTCATCCATTTAATTTTCAAGTGAAACATTAAACAAATTGATAAAATTATGTTTAATGACGAACTCAGTTTTTTGTTGGAATTTTAATTATCGACTTGTCTTTCTAAATTAATTTTTATTTTTATTTTTATTTTTCGTTATATCATTGACTTCGTTCTAGGTTATTTTAATATTTAATCCTTTATTTTTTATTTTTTATTTTCCTATCGATGGTTATTTAAAATTTATTTTTGCATTTATTGAAACACATTATGCTGCCAGAATTTTGCTAGAATTTCTTTGGGTTTATTTTATGCGTTGTGTTATTTAATTTTTCTTCCATCATCCCAGCTTAATCAAGTGCCATCATGCCATGTCATTTATCTATTTTTGATCTGGGTTAAGTTAGGGATTGATGTTGGAATCATCTTCACCTAGGTAACTTAGGGTAAAGATTGGATTTGATCTAACCCTAGAAGTGACACACTTCATGTTGCATACGCCTAGACGGCCTACACCATCACGATCATGTCGACATGTCTACGCCTTTGCGTTTTGCCACCGAGCACACAGACATGTGCGAGGGGGTCCTTAGGGTTAACGAGAAAAAATTTTCACAGTTCGTGTCGTGACCACATGGCAGATGTGGTCATGACATGCATGTTCCTGTGTCATGTCCCACGGGAGATGTGGGCATGACATTTGGTATCAGAGCCAGGTTTCTTGAAACACTGGGCTTATTTTAGGCACATTATTGTTTCCGCAACTATGATTAACTTATGGCTACCTCATTTTGTAGGATGCCTCCCAGACAAGTTTGGTGAGCGCAGACCCGCCGCACTCCACCCACAGAGGTACACGCTGATTCTTCAGCTATGGGACTGGGTCAGCCAATTCCACTAGTACAGCCAGTTCCACATGTTCAGCTAGGTCCACAGGTTTAGCCAGTTCCACCGGTACAGCCAGTTCTATAGGGTCAGCCAGTTCCACAAGTTCAGCCAGTTCCATAGGTACAGCCAGTTCCATAAGCACAACCAGTTCCTTAGGTACCGCAGGCACCACTGACCCCACCAGATATGGGAACACAGATATTACAGGCCTTAAAGGCTATCTTAGATAGGTTTCCACCGGCTGTAGTAGAGCCACGTGTAGAGCCCCGCGTAGAGCCACGAGAGGCACCACGTGTGGAGCCTTACGTCGAGCTACCAGAGATAGAGGAGGTTGGTTCAGCCAACAGGGCCTGTAGTAGGAGCCGCACACATCAAGCTAGGCATGACGAGATAGTACGAGTAGAGCACTTTGGTCACAGGCCTTATGAGTATCATGCAAATGAGCCTATCAGGGGGAATAGAGATAGAGGAGATCCCATTAGGGACATATTGAGGTTTAACCCTCCTACATTCATTGGGACCATAGAGGAAGCTGAGGCAGAAGCTTGGCTTATCAGGTTAGACAGGTGCTTCGCATTGCATCCTTACGAGGGTAACATGAAGGCCCATGTGGCAGTACACTTATTGCAAGATGCAGTAGCTACCTGGTGGCACACTAAGGAGTGCAAGTGTCACCTTTCTTTAGACACCCTCACATGGGAGACCTTCATTGAGTGCTTTAATGCATGCTACTTATCAGGCCATTACAGATAGCATCATATAGACGAGTTCCATGACCTTTAGCAGAGGGGACGCTCAGTATGAGGCTAGGTTTACAGAGTTATCTAGATATGCAGAGTATCTCCATGACGAAAAACTCCTGGTGCTTAAGTTTATTAGGGGACTAAACCACAGTATAGCAGGGCCTGTTCGGATGGCAGATCCCCAGACTTTGAGTGATGCTGCCGAGAAGGCATATATACCTGAGGAGATTCAGGGATGAGGGCAGAGTTCTCACCCTCAGTTTTAGGATTGGGGACAACAGCAGCATCAGTAGAGTTTCCATAGACCATCACAGCCACCTCATAGAGGAGGATTTAGTTCAGCACCGTTACCTCCTAGACCCTCACAGCAGCAGCAGAGAGCTAGGACACATTAGAGGTTACATGGGGGACATAATAGAGGTTGGCAACAGTAGGGCCCACATTGAGATTAGAGACAGCAGGGACCACCTGCAGGACCCGTGAGGTCGCAATAGTCTTATAGGGGCTCACAGGGGTCTACTAGCAGATCAGGACAGTAGCAGTCAGGTAGGACTCAGACTGCACAAGTATAGGTTAGGGGCCATTGTTATGTTTATGGTGGAGCTGGACACCTAGCTAGAGAGTGTCCACAGGGTTTTGTAGCACAGGGACAGCCTCGTGCAAGAGGATCTGTGCAGACTGTGGGTGATGTGGGTAGATCCCACCGTATGTTTGTAGTAGTAGATAACCACCAGGCAGATTTTTAGGCATCAAGTATGATTGGGGGTAACCCCATTTCTATCCTTTTTTATTCTGGTGCTACGGATTCATTCATATCTCCATCATTAGTGGAGCATTGCAGGCTGGTGGCCTCTAGGCAGGGTGATAGGTGGGTAGTTGAGTTGGCTTCATGTGCCAAACTGATAGTAGATGCTTTAGTCCACAACTATGAGATTACCTTGGGACCCTTCACTACAGTATGTGATCTTAGAGTCATGACATTAGGATCCTATGATGTGGTGTTGGGTATGGATTGGCTTGCGGCTCATCGAGCCAAGCTAGATTGTTGCCGAAAGGGGATGAACTGTTTAGACAATCACGGCACATCAGTTGAGATTGTGGGCATGTAGAAGCCCATCACGGTGCGTATGATATCTACTCAGTAGCTTAAGTGCTGCATGTGGAAGGGATGTTAAATGTTCACCATCATAGTGAGAAACAGATTAGATGACGAGCCAGAGGCATTTTTAGATGATCATCCCATCCTTAGAGAGTTTGCCGATGTACTCCCAGCAGAGTTATCAGGGATGCCTCCTCGATGTGAGGTAGACTTTCACATAGACTTAGTGCCAGGTGCCAAGCGAGTGTCTTGTACACCCTACAAGATGACCACACATGAGCTCACTGAGCTCAAGCTATAGTTGGAGGACTTGCTCGAGAAGAGGCACATCCAACCGAGCATTTCACCTTGGGGCACTCCTGTCAGCTTCGTGAAGATGAAGCATGGGTCTCTTCGTTTGTGCATGGACTACACGTAGTTGAATAAGGTGACGGTGAAGAACCGTTACCCTCTACCCAGGATTGATGATCTTTTTGACCAGATGTAGGGAGCTAGGGTGTTCTCTAAGATAGACTTGAAGTCTGGGTATCATCAGTTATGTATCGTAGAGGCGAATATCCATAAGACCACCTTCTGGACTCATTATGGACACTATGAGTTCACAGTGGTTCCCTTCAGCTTGACGAACGCCCCCGCAGTGTTCATGATCCTCATGAATGGGGTGTTCTATGCCTATTTAGATCGGTTCATGATCATTTTTCTTGATGACATTTTAACCTACTCATGGACCAAGGAGGAGCATGAGGAACACCTTCATCAAGTTCTACAGTGTTTGTGAGAACAGAAGCTTTATGGGAATTTGGCAAAGTGTGCATTTTTCAAGATAGAGGTTCAGTATCTGGGGCATATCCTATCTGGTGATGGAATCTTAGTAGATCCATTAAAGATCAGGGCTATCAGGGATTGGCTAGCACCCACTAGTGTGACAGAGGTCAGGAGTTTTATGGGGTTAGCTAGTTATTACCATCCCTTTGTTGAGGGTTTTTCTCAGATTGCACACCCCATCATTTCCCTTCAACAGAAAGGGAAGAACTTTCTATGGGCTGAGCAGTGTGAGAGGGCCTTTGGGGTCCTCAAGGAGCATCTCACCAGTGCTCCTATTTTAGTAGTCCCTGATCCTGCAGCAAATTTCATGGTTTGCACAAATGCATCACTTGAGGGATTAGGAGTTGTACTTATGCAGGGTGGTAGAGTGATCGCGTATGAGTCGCGAAAGCTCAAGACCCATGAGCTGAACTACCCTATGAACGACTTGGAGTTAGCAGTAGTGGTTCATGCTCTAGTCCGTTGGAGACATTTCTTGTTGGGTCATCGCTTTGAGCTCCATTCTGATCATCACAGCCTCCAGTATATCTTTACACAGTCGAATCTGAATGCCCATCAACGGCGTTGGATGGAATTTCTCTGCGAGTATGACTTTGATGTCCACTACATAAAAGGGAAGGAGAACATGGTTGCTGATGCATTGAGTTGGAGGCGCCATGAGCTCTTGACCTTGACTTTGAGTGTGGACTTGAGGGATCGCATTATACAGCATCTACTAGAGGATGGATGGTTTCTTGAGGTGCAGCAGGAGATCAGTTCACCGAGTGCCCTTGTGGGCAAGTTTGTAGGGTATACACTTGACATAGATGGTTTACTTCGTCATCAACAGCGCATCTATGTACCCCACATAGGTGACCTGCATACTGTAGTGCTATCAAAGGCTCATAGAGCACCATACACAGCACATCTGGGGGTGAAGAAGATGCATGCCAATCTATGACAACTATACTATTGGGCAGGTATGAGACGAGATGTAGCAGAGTTTGTTGCTCATTGCCTTGAGTGCCAGAGGGTCAAGGCTGAGCATCAGCATCCAGCAGGTCTCCTATACCCACATGATATACTTGAGTGGAAATGGGACACCATTTCCATGGATTTTATTGTTGGTCTTCCTATGTCTTCGTGTTGCCATGATGCCATCATGGTGACAGTCGACAAGCTGACCAAGGTGGCTCATTTCTCACCTGTACACATGATGTACAATGTGTCAGTTGTGGCGAAGGTATTCTTAGATGATATTGTGAGATTACATGGAGTACCCCGTTGCATCATCTCAGACAGGGATTCAGTTTTCACTTCAGCTTTCTGGAGAGCCTTACAATAGGCATTGAGCACACAGCTCAATTTTAGCTCCGCTTATCATCCTGAGACAGATGGATAGATAGAGCGGGTGAATCAGGTATTGGAGGACATGCTTCGGATGTATGTTATGGACAATCAGTCTAGATGGGAGGAGTATCTTTATCTGGTTGAGTTTGCCTACAATAATGGGCATCATAGCTCACTAGGTATGCCTCCCTTTCAGGCTTTATACGGCAGACCATACAGGACACCATTGAGTTTGGATTAGATAGAGGACTGAGTCACCATTGGTCCAAAGCTAGTTTAGGATATGGAGCAGTAGGTCACAGTGATTAGATAGAGGTTACAGGAGGCACAAGATAGGTAGAAGAAGTATGCCGATTCTAAGAGGAGTGATCAAAGCTTCTCAGTGGGTGACAAGGTATTCCTTAGAGTGTGGCCACACAAGAGTCTAATCCGTTATGGAAAGGGCTCTAAGCTCACACCACGGTTTGTAAGACCCTTTGAAATTTTAGAGCGGATAGGACCAGTTGCCTATCGTCTAGCATTGCCACCTAGCCTGTCACGTATCCATGATGTCTTTCATGTTTCTATTTTAGGACATTATATATCTGATGTATCTCACATACTGGACTAGAGTGCTTTACAGGTAGAGGCAAACAGGCAGTTGGCATTGGAGCCAAATTGCATATTGGCTCGTCGGATGCTGGGCCTTCGAGGTCGAGAGCTGGACTAGGTTAGAGTCCAGTGGGATCGATATGATGAGGTCACAGTGACTTGGGAGGATGCAGCTAGTTTTAGGGCACTCTATCCTCACCTTTTTTATGACTTCCAGGAGGAAGTTCAGTCTTAGGGGGGAGGATGTGAGGCCGATTATTTTACCTTCCTTATTGTGGTCATTATGCCATGCAGTAAATGACATTATCAGACCTTAGTGATTATGTTTCATTATGTAGACTTGATTTTTATCCACTATTTATGTTAGGACATTGATTTGACATATGTGACTCAATTTGATCATAGTGATGCTAATTGTGTGATTCGACTTACGAGTTTATATTTGATGATGTGTTGTGATGAGATTCTAGTGATTATGTGATATGGACTAATTGACATATGTTTGGATAGCGTAGTTAATTTGGATTTATGTATTGATGGATATTGTTATATTTGTTGCGTGAATTTAATTTCCAGTTGCTTCGGCTATGACTTTTCATGACATGACTGACACTTGATCAAGATGTGCAGGTTTTACATTCCCTAGCCATGGGAAATCAGAGGTAGAATTCACACTATATTATCCCCTGTAAAACCGATCCATTCCCAAGAGGGATAATGATCACGTTTGAATTTGGGTGTGGATTTATTGTGCTTGATTTAATTTTATTTATTTTGGCCTTAGTACCCCTTTTATTTAAAATTGATTAATAATAAGTGTTGTATAATTTCACTTGAATTATACCACTTGGTATTTATCTTATTTATTTAGGCCATTTAAATGTGGATTTTCTAACCCCTTCATGAACCCTAGTGTCCTAAAAGTTACCCTAGGTGGTCGACCATGAGTCTAGGGTCAACTTGGACTATCTAACCCTAGTTTTGACTCACCTTAGGTCACTCTAAACTATGGTTTAGTAAAAGTGACGAATTTAGAAATGAGGAAAGATGAGGGATGCGCCTTGCCTTGGGAGGACCCATCTCCCATCCCAAAGTCTTGGAATCATTCCCAAGGTAGACTTGGGAGGTCTCCAAGAGTCCTCCAAACTCCCAAGTGAGTGGGAGCACCACTCAAGACCTTTGTCTTCTTGAGGTGTCAGTGGGAATCCAACTCACCATTTGTCCCCCTCCCACTTGTGTGGAAGCACAAGAGAGTAGGGTGGAGATGGAGGTGGACTGAGCGGATGACATTTGTCATCCTCATACTTCCTCTCCTTTGCAAGTGGCATAGGAGAGGGAAGGAGGAGGTGACAAGTGTCACCTTCTCATCCCTCATGGCCAAGTTGATGGCCTATAATAGCTCCTCTTGTAGAGGAGTGGGGGTTCTCTTTTTCTAGTCTTTTTCCTTGCAATTTGGAGAATTCTTGAAAATTTTAGTTTTCCTTTCTAGTTTGGAGGAGTTAGGGAAGGTTGAAGAAATTCTGAAAGTTGGAAGGCTTGGGAAGGCTTGGAGCTCTTCATAAAATTCTACTTCCATTGTCAGGGCCTTGAAGGTAGGCCTCTTAACTTGCTTCTTACCTTGCTTATATGATGTTCAATATTTTAGATTTTGGTTTTGTGTTGTTTGCATTATGATGTTTGCATTGTGATGTTGGGTTGGGTGTTATGGTGAGAGCACCTACAATGGAGGTAATGGTCAACTTGTATGGGTAGGGGAAACAAACCTCCTTGAGGTCTCTCCTAGAGTTTGTATTTGTGCCTTGGGGGCTCTTATTGGAGGAGTGAATTAATTGAATGGCAAGAGTGCCAAGTGATTTATTGTGAATCTTGTGGATTGTGGTGTTTTGGGGAATTTGGCTTGAGGCCATGAGTTGAGATTGTCATCATTGGGAGCCCTGTGAAGTTGAGGGGTCCATTCCCTACCCTTACTAAACTCATTTTTATGAGTTGAGTATTGTGTTAATCATATGGGATGTTTGTGTTTAGTGTGTGATTGTTGTTGTGGAATGAAACCCTGTATGAAATCCCTACCTCCCTAGCTCGGGGGTGACCCTCTTACGGGTCTACGGTAGGCAGGAGAGCTTTTCCTTTCGTAGTAGCTGGTTTTGTTGCCTTGTTGTTGTGTTCTATTGTAGGTTGTGAGAAAAGGAGTGAAGATGTTTTGGAGTCTTCTTATGTGGCCTTGAAGTGTGTTAATGGCTATTGGAGCCATGGCCATTATGGTCCCTTTCGTATTTTATTTATCTAGTGAAAGAATACTAAGTTATCTGCCATAGAGTTGGCCGAGATAAGTAGAGAAATGTAAACACTATGTTAATCTATATAATGTTGTTTGTTTCCTATATTATGAAGTTGGCTGTCATGAGTTGTGTAATGCAAACAATGTCTTCATATTATTTGGATGTTGATTATTTTTCCTATAATGTGAGTTAAGAATTTAGAATTACATGGGAAATAAGATTATATTTTTCTGTCATTATAGTTAACAAAGAAAACATGCATGTGTCAAAAGGATGCTGATCAGATCTTGTTTTAGATGAAAGAAAGGGAAGTGCATTTTCTGTTTTGTCATTATTCTTGCAAAAAAAATATAAATATGAGTTGAAATGACATGTTAGATGTTATTGTAGGAGAAATAAAGGAAAATCCATCTAGTTGCAGAATAGTTTTATTGCCTGCAAAATAAAGGGGAAGGTTAATTCAGATTACTAGTTTGAACCTTATAAACTCATAATATTTGTTGTTAATAAAACTAGGAGCAAAATGTATTTCTGTATGGCATATTGCAAAGAAAAAAATATATATAGAGTTGTTGTTTTCTAGTTACTGTTTAAATCTAAAAATCATTTTTTCCCATTTTAGGTCTTATCTTGTGAAGATATGTATTTAAAAAAATAAATAAATAAATAAATAAAAAATATACATATTGTGTATTTGCTAATTTATAAACTGTATATTCTTTTATTTATACATATAACATATGTATATATATAATGCTTCAAAAATGGCATATACAAATAATATATGCTGTGAAGAGAAAAAGATTTCATTATATATATATATATATATATATATATATATGCCAAAGGGGGACTGCAGGTAACACCCATAGTCCCCCCTTCCCCATAGCAGCAGAGGGGAGTGGGGGAGGCGGAGCCTCCACCCACACCAGTGGGTGTGGGTGGGGCCTCCCGCTCCCCCACACCCCACACCCCCATACTCCCCCGTAAGACCTACACCCCACACACCCCCCCGTAATCCCCTACACGTAGCTCCCCCACACACCTCTTCCCCGTAACCCCCGCGGGAGACTCCCCACCCCGCCGCCCTCAACCTCCGCATAACCCCCTTCCAGCAGCTTTGCCATCGTATGACTCTCCACCCTCTACCCTTGACTCTGTTGGCGGTGCCACCGCCATACCTCCTCTCCCTCTGCCCACTATGCCTCCCGCCTCCGTTGGTCCTCCCTCTATCCTCAGCCCTGCAATAAACTCTTTTTTTAAAAGAAAAAAAAAACTACATGTATGTCGTGCTGGACACCATTTTTAAAAAAATGGTATAGTTTATTTCAGAATGCATACAAATCTCTCTCTATCTAAACAAAAAAAGAGAATATAGTATAAACAAAAAAGAGAGAAGGGACTTTGAGATTTAAATAGAGACTCCATTTTGTAAACCTCCGGGCATCTTCGATGGCCTCCATGAATGTCCATGAGACCCTAACCTGCACATAAAAATTAAAAAAAAAAAAACACACAAAAGCGAAACAAACAAATCCAAGAAGAAGAGAAAATAAGATAAGGAAGTTAGGGCAAAGAGGAGAGTAATAGAGATGAGAGAAAAGAGGAAATTAGGGCAACTTAGAAAATAGTTCTTTTTTTTTTATAATAGGGATTTTCTTATTCTCTTTTCAAGGATATTTTATTTGTGAGGTTGTAAATTATATCTCAATTAAAAACCTCCATCCTTTTCTTATTTTTAAAAAAATTTTAACCTTTGTGATCATTTAATTTGTTTCTAAAATTTGGAGTAGGGTGACTTTCTTAAATTGTTAATGTCTGATGTTTGAATTTTAATTTCTGGGAATTCTTTTAAATAGTTTTCCATTTGCTTATGGATTATTGTTGCATTTTTTAATTTTAATCGCTTTGTATATTAATTTTACCTTGGAATAAAAAATTTAATTAACCTTTTTATTCTGGTTAGAGAGGGTATTAACCCCTTGATTTTTAATTCGTCTTAATTGGGTTTTCATTTTATATTCTTTTATTTTATTTATTTAACATGATAGTAGTGTTGTTATCTATTGACCCTTATTATTATTATTTTACGGGGAGGGTTATTTAAACCCTCCTCCCTCATCCATTTAATTTTCGAGTGAAACATTAAACAAATTGATAAAATTATGTTTAATGATGAACTCAGTTTTTTGTTGGAATTTTAATTGTTGACTTGTCTTTCTAAATTAATTTTTAATTTTATTTTTATTTTTCATTATATCGTTGACTTCGTTCTAGGTTATTTTAATATTTAGTCATTTATTTATTTTTATTTTTTCCTATCGATGGTTATTTAAAATTTATTTTTGTGTTTATCGAAACGCGTTGTGTTGCCAAAATTTTGCTAGAATTTCTTTGGGTTTATTTTATGCATTGTGTTATTTAATTTTTCTTCCATCATCCTAACTTAATCAAGCACCATCATGCCATGTCATTTATCCATTTTTGATCTAGGTTAAGTTAGGGCTCAATGTTGGAATCACCTTCACCTAGGTAACTTAGGGTAAAGATTGGATTCGATCTAACCCTAGAAGCGACACGCTTCATGTCGCATACCCCTAGATGGCCTACACCATCACAGTCACATCGACATGTCTACGCCTTTGCATTTTGCCACCGAGCATGCAGTCGTGTGCGAGGGGGTTCTTAGGGTTAGGGAGAAAAAATTTTCACAGTTCGTATCGTGACCACATGGCAGATGTGGTCATGACACGCATCTTCCTGTGTCGTGTCCGCACGGGAGATGCGGGCATGACACATGCTGCCAGGGATGTTAACGTCAAACCTAAAACCTCAGACACTGTTTAAGTTGCAGAGACCTCCTACATGGCCCTATACAAAGACAAAAGTGAGTCACCTCCTTTCCTCATGACCATAAGGATGTTCAGTAAAAATTTGTAAAATTGTTTGGTAGACTCAAGAGCATCTACCAATGTAATGCCCCTGTCCATATGCAATGCTTTAGGATTGCATCCTGCTAAATCCTTAAAGAAAGTGACACAATTAGATAAAACAAATGTAAGTGTGGTAGGAGAACTAACTCACATTAACATGCAGCTAGCATCAGATCCTAGAATCCAACACTACATCGATATTCAAGTACTCGATATAGCTGATACATATGGGATGTTGCTCAACAGAGACTGGTCAAAGTGGTGCAAAGCACCTAGGAGCAGTTTGACACCTCAAGCATTTGGATATATTTTAGATAAGTTATGGTTTTGTTCAATGTATGTTTGTAATAAGGCCTTTAGCCATGATTGTATGGTCCACTCTATATGGTCAAGATGATTGGGGTAATCATATAAACCTCAATCATGCTTAGTCCATCTAGACCCTTGTTGAGTCAATTAGGCCTAGTAGGTCTAATGATGTTTTCTTTGAGTCTATTGGCTAGTTTTGTGTTTTGTCATGTTTAGGAGAGTAGGATAGTTGTTAAGACTCCATTGGACAAGTGAAACCAATCGATGTCTTTGTGCTAAAGCAAAATGCCATAGTGTCTAGTGTTGTCAATAGTGTCAATGACACATTGACCGATTGCAACTCCATTTTGGCAGTTGAAACTATTTGGATAAGTTGCACACTGACTTGGATCAGTCTATAATGTTGTTTTCTCACTCCTGTACGGCAGAGAAGTTCCTGTACGGAGTTTTGGGCATTGAAACAATAAAAATAGTTAGTTTTTCCCTATTTTTCTCGCTATGTACGGCCTGCATGGATTTTCTAGGTGAGAAAATGTTATTTTTATGAAACTAGACTGAGTCAGGGTTTGAATGCAATAGGTTTAAGGTCTTGAAGTGGTTAGAGTGAAAAGTTATTGCATTTTGTTTCAAAACTAGTCTAAAACCCTATTTTCTAGGGTTTGTCACATAAATCCAGCCCTAGAATGCATTCCAACTAGTAAAATCTCTTGAAAATTAGTGAAATGTAGGCTAGGGTTGTATATTGCATGATTCCAGAAGCATTTGGCTAGGAAAGATTATTTTTGATTTTTAAAGTGATGCCCTAGGTCAAGTATTACCATGTATTTGACCAAACTTATGCTATTTGATGTTGTAAATGACAAAATCTTGATAGGGTGAGTGAATGAATGGTTGTTTTGAGTTGTTTGGATGTGGTAGAGGTGTTCCAAATTTCTGTCCCTGATCTATGAACCCAAATTTGACAACTTGCTTTGAAATCTAGCCCTAAACTGAACAATTAGGCCTAGAGACCTAGTAGGTGTTCTGAACCGCTGGAGTAGAATGGGAACTGGAGGTTTGGAAGTTTGATAGAGTCCCTTAAAGGGTATCCAAATCCATCATTTACTTGCCTAGTTATTTGGGGTTTTGTCAAGTTGTGTGGAGAAAACTAGGTTTGGAGGGCTAGTAGCCTTACTAGTCAAAGTAGAGGTTAGAGAATTGTAGGAAGTTGGGAATCAAACCAACTACAAGGAAAGTGTTTATTGACCTATCTTAAGGTGTGGGAGAAGCCTTGAGGGTTGAGTCATAGCCTGGATATCAAACCTTCATATACCCTTGGATGTGCCTTTAGTTGGTTGAAGGCTATGTGAAGTGGGTGAGTGGGCAAAGGAGAATAGTAAACCTTGTTTTGTTGCTTCCCTTGTGCCACTCTGCATCAGGTGGAATCAAAGCCATCAAAGAGATGGGAGATAGAGATGAAGAGGAGAAGGTCCCTTCAAGAGTGACTAATGCCGAATTGACAAAGATAGTGAGAGAGCAAGCAGCCAAGAACAAAAGGATGGAGGATGAGATAGAAAAGTTGAAGAAAGACAAGGACAAGAAGAAGAAGCTAGAAGTTATCTTAAATTCAGAGGAAGAGGATCAAGATGAAGAAGAAGAAGTGCCCATGGAAGAGCCACAAGGAGGCATGTCAGAGAGACAATTCCTAGATGCTCTTGGAAAGTTGAGTAGGAAGGACAGTAAGGTGGATTTACCTATGTTTCCTGGTAAGATGAATCCAGAGGAGTGCCTTGATTGGATAGAGGCAATGGAGAACCATTTTGAATGTGAAGAAGTCACAGAAAATTAGAAGGTAAGGATTGCCAAATCAAGAATGAAAGGGCCAGCCTTGAGTTGCTGGAACTTTATTCATAATGAGAGGATAGAAGATGATAGGAACCCTATCTCTACATGGAGGAAGATGGTGCTTGAAATCAAGAAGCAATTTGTTCCTGAAGACTATGAAGTCAACTTGCACAAGAAGTTGCAAAACTTGAGATAGAAGGACATGGATGTGAGCACCTACATAGAGGAGTTTCACAAGATGATATTGAAAGCCAAGATGCCTGAGAATGAAAAACAGAAGCTTGCAAGGTATCTCAATGGCCTTAATTTCTCCATTCAAGATGAATTAACCCTCTTTAACTCAGAGACAGTCCACAAGTGTTTTCAAATGGCATTGAGGATTGAGGACAAATAAAGGAGAAAAGGTGATTCAAACAGTAGCAGCAGAGGCAGAGGAGATCTAAACTTCAGGGGTAGAGGTAGATTTCAAAACAGAGACAACTTTCCTAGATACCAAGAAGGTAGATCACAAGAAGGCAGCTAAGGATAGGCTGACAGAAACAATCCTGATAAGGGTCAGTTTAGAGGGAGAGGTAATGGCAGAGGAAGAAGTGGGGGCAGGGGTCCCAATGTGTTCATTGGAAGGTGTTTCTCTTGCAATCAGATAGGACATCAGTCCTTTAGGTGCCCAGAGAAGATGGGAAACAATTCTACAAATTAGAAAGATAGAAGGGTGCAACTCCTTCAAGAAGAGGACTGTCAAAGCACCACATCATACCAAATAGCCTCTTCCAAGTCTATAGCACCAGAGAGTGGAGAGTGCATTATGTTTAATAGGTCCCTCATCATGCCAGCCACCAAGGAGTAGCCCCAAAGGAACAACTTGTTCAGAACCACTTGCAAGGTGAAAGGAAAAGCCTGCAAGGTAATAGTTGATTCAGGTTCTTCTGAGAATTTAGCTTCTAATGAAATGGTGACTAAGTTAGGATTGCAAAGGATACCTCATCCTAACCCCTATAGAGTCTTTTGGCTAATCAAGGATCAACAAATTGTGGTGAAAGAGCAATGTTGGGTTGAATTCAAGATAGGTGAATATCATGATAGGATTCTTTGTGAGATAGTAGATATGGATGCATGCCACCTTCTTCTTGGAAGGCCTTGGCAACATGACACAAGTGCCCAACATGATGGTAAGCAAAATGTGATTCATTTGTCCAAAAATGGTGAAAATTTCACAATGACTCCTTTGATTGATGATTGCAAAGAGAAGATCATTTCTAGTTCAATTATGTTGGTGGGTGAAAAAGAGTTTTTGGCTAACCTCAAGGAAGAGAAAGTGCCATGTTTTGCAGTAGTCATCAAGCCCAAGGATGTAAATCCCAAGAAGGTTAAAGTGCAGCAACCTCTTAGGAGGATTGGACCAAAGGAAGTAGAAGAACTATTGGAAAGGTTCCATGATGTGATAGCCGATGAGAGTAAGGATGCCCTTCCACCAAAGAGGGAGATTAGTCATTGCATTGATCTCATCCCTGGATCCACCCTACCAAACCAAGCAGCCTACAAGTTGACTCCGAAGTAAAATGCAGAAGTGGCAAGACAAATCTAGGACTTGTTGGATAGAGGACTTATAAGGAGGAGTATTAGTCCATGTACAATACTTGCAGTACTTGCACCCAAGAAGGAAGGTACATGGAGACTATGCACTGATTCCAGGGCCATTAACAAGATTACTATCAGGTATAGATTTCCAATGCCTAGAATAGAAGATTTAATGGATTGCTTGGGTAGGGCTAAGTATTTTACCAAGATAGATCTAAAAAGTGGTTATCACCAAATCATGATAAAGGAGGGGGATGAGTGGAAAATTGCCTTCAAAACCAATGAAGGACTATTTGAATGGGTTGTCATGCCTTTTGGCTTATCAAATGCACCAAGCACCTTCATGAGATTGATGAATGAGGTGCTAAAATCTTTCCTTAACAAGTTTATTGTTGTGTATTTGGATGATATATTAGTTTTTAGTAACAGCAAGGAAGATCACATAAGACATATCCATCAAGTGCTTAGGAGGCTTCAAGAGGAGAAGTTGAGAATCAACCTTGATAAATGTGTCTTCCTACAAGAAGAGTTGATATTCTTGGGGTTTGTCATCTCTAAGGGTAGCCTAAAAATGGATCCAAGAAAGGTGGAAGCCATTCTTAATTGGCCCACACCTATAACAACCTTTGAGGTAAGGAGTTTCCATGGTTTATGCAGCTTTTATAAAAAGTTCATTAGAGGGTTTAGTGCTATTTGTGCTCCACTTCTTGACACCATAAAAGGGGGCAAGAAATGTGTATTTGTGTGGACAAATGAGGCCAATCAAGCCTTTGAACTGTTAAAGAAAAAAATATCAGAATAACCGGTCCTTGTTCTACCTAATTTTGACAAGGTCTTTGTGGTAGAGTGTGATGCAAGTAAGAGGGTTGTTGGGGGAGTCCTAAGTCAAGATGGGAGGCCTGTAGCCTTCTTTAGTGAGAAGTTAAATGAGGAAAAATAGAACTACTCTACCTATGATCTAGAATTATATACAATGGTCCAATCATTGAGGAAGTGGAGACACTATTTATTGCCTAAGGAATTTATAGTTTTTACTAATAACCATGCATTGAGCTTCTTGAACAGGCAACAGAAGTTAAACCATAGACATGTCAAGTGGATAGAGTACATCCAAGCATACACCTTCTCAACAAAACACAAGAAAGGAGTGGCCAATAAGGTAGTTGATGCCTTAAGTAGGAGAAATCTTGTTGTGCAGACCATTTAGTTGGAAAGTACAGGTATTCATGCCATCAAAGATCAGTATGCAGCAGATGAAGACTTCAAGGAACCTTACCTATCTTGCAAAGCCATGACAGGAAGGTATAACACTGATTTTTCTGATTTTTTGATACAAGATGGATATCTTTTCAAGGGTAGTGTGTTATGCATCCCAAGAGGGTCTGTTAGAGAGAATATTATTAAGGAGAAGCACTATGGCAGCATGTCAGGCCACTTTGGCATTGATAAGACCCTAGAATTGGTTAGGAGATACCATTTTTGGCCAAAGTTGCCAACTAATGTAAGAAAGTTTTTTGAAACTTGCCAAATCTGTCAAAGAGCCAAGGATCATACATCAAATATAGGATTATACACTCCACTACCTATTCCTTCAAAACCTTGGGACTCCATTAGCATGGACTTTGTACTTGGTTTGCCTAGGACAAAGAATGGGCATGACAACATTTTTGTGGTTGTTAATAGGTTCTCAAAAATGGCTCACTTCATCCCATGTAAAACCACACATGATGCCTCACACATAGCAGGTCTTTTCTTCAAGGAAATAGTCAGATTACATGGTCTACCTTTGTCCATAATCTCTGACAGAGACCCCAAGTTCATAGGACACTTCTGGAGGACACTGTGGAAAAGACTAGGTACAAACTTGTCATTATAATCTGCCTATCACCCTCAATCTGATGGATAGACAGAGGTGATTAATAGGTCACTTGGCAACCTCCTAAGATGCCTAACAAAGGAGCAGGGTGCTAGTTGGGATTTAGTTTTAGCTCAGGTAGAGTTTTCATACAATGACACTATCAACAGAAGCACCGACCTGTCTCCTTTCCAAATTGTTTATGGCACTCACCCATTGGGTATTTTGGAACTTAGAGAGGTTAGAGGACCAAAGAACAACAGTTCCTTGGCTGAAGACTTCATTCAAGTGATGAGAGATGTCCTTGAACAAGTAAAACATAAATTATAGTCCACTTCTCAGAAGTATAAATAGTCTGTTGACAGAAAGAGAAGGGATTTGCAATTCAAGGAAGGGGATTTGGTCATGGTCCACCTTAAGAAGGAGAGACTCCCTATAGGTAAATATACCAAGCTGCTTATGAAGAAGATTGGGCCTTGTGAAGTGCTCAAGAAATGTGGAGAAAATGCATATAAAATTAGACTTCCGGATGGCATTGCTTTGTCACCAATTTTTAAAGTTTCAAAACTTTATCCCTATAAAGGATCTGATCCTCAGACTATTGAAGAAGTAGACACTCCAAGAACTAATTCCTTCATCTCTTGATCAGATAGAGTGTATTTTGGATCACAGGATTGCAAAACAAACTAGGAGGCACACATATTATGAATATTTGGTGAAGTGGCTCGATAAACCTCAGGAGGATGCCACTTGGATGAGCAGAGTAGACATTGAGAAGGCAGGTTTCACATTTGACAACATTCCTAACTCAAGAGACTTGAGTTCTATTTGACAGTGGGTGTATGGCGCATGGCACCTAGGAGCAGTTTGACACCTCAAGCATTTGGATGCATTTTTGATAAGTTATGGTTTTGTTCAATGTTTATTTGTAATAAGACCTTTAGCCATGATTGCATGGTCCACTCTATATGGTCAAGATGATTGGGGTAATCATATAAACCTCAATCATGCTTAGTCCATCTGGACCCATGTTGAGTCAATTAGGCCTAGTAGGTCTAATGATGTTTTCTTTGAGTCTATTGGCTAGTTTTGTGTTTTGTCATGTTTAGGAGAGTAGGATAGTTGTTAAGACTCCATTGGACAAGTGAAACTAATCGGTGTCTTTGTGCTAAAGCAAAATGCCATAGTGTCTAGTGTTGTCAATAGTGTCAATGACACATTGACTAGTTGCAACTCCATTGTGGCAGTTGAAACTATTTGGAGAAGTTACACACTGACTTAGATCGGTCTATAATGTTGTTTTCTCACTCCTGTATGGCAGAGAAGTTCCCGTACAGAGTTTTAGGCATTGAAACAATAAAAATAGTTAGTTTTTCCTTATTTTTCTTGCTATGTACAGCCTATATAGATTGTCTAGGTGAGGAAATGTTGTTTTTCTAAAACTAGACTGAGTCAGGGTTTGAATACAATAGGTTTGAGGTCTTGAAGTGGTTGGAGTGAAAAGTTATTGCATTTTGTTTGAAAACTGGTCTAAAACCCTATTTTCTAGGGTTTGTCAGATAAATCTAGCCCTAGAATGCATTCCAACAGGTAAAATCTCTTGAAAATTTATGAAATGCAGGCTAGGGTTGTACATTACATGATTCTAGAAGCATTTGGCTAGGAAAGATTGTTTTTGATTTTTAAAGTGATGCCCTAGGTCAAGTATTACCATGTATTTGACCAAACTTATGCTATTTGCTGTTCTAGATGACAAAATCCTGATAGGGTAAGTGAATGAATGGTGGTTTTAAGTTGTTTTGATGTGGTAGAAGTGTTCCAAATTCTTGCCCCTAATCTATGAACCCAAATTTGACCACTTGCTTTGAAACCTAGCCCTAAATTGATCAATTAGGCCTAGACACCTAGTAGGTGTTCTTAATTGCTGGAGTAGAGTGGGAACTAGAGGTTTGAAAGTTTGATAGAGTCCCTTAATGGGTATCCAAATCCATCATTTACTTGCCTTGTCATTTGGGGTTTTGTCAAGTTGTGTGGAGAAAACTAGGTTTGGAGGGCTAGTAGCCTTACTAGTCAAAGTAGAGTTTAGAGAATTGTAGGAAGTTGGGAATCAAACCAATTGCAAGGAAAGTGTTTATTGACCCATCTTAAGGTGTGGGAGAAGCCTTGAGGGTTGAGTCATAGCCTAGATATCAAACCCTTCATATACCCTTGGATGTGCCTTTGGTTGGTTGAAGGCTAGGTGAAGTGGGTGAGTGGGCAAAGGAGAATAGTAAACCTTATTTTGTTGCTTTCCTTGTACCACTCTGCATCACAAAGACTCTTAACAGATATGTGTCAACTGATTTGAGTCATATGTGGTTGCCCTGGAGGGGGATACCAAATCAAATAAGGGTAGATGCTGAACCTTGCATGAAGCACATGATCATCGAATATAACAGAACGAATGAGATCATGTATGTGGATGTGGAACCTAGAGTTTACTCCATCAGACCCCAAACTACCAACATAGAGGAGATCCTGATGTTTGACGTGCATGATCATGATGATGGTCCTCAGGGTGATGAAGTAAAATTGGAGTCTGATTGTGATCCTAAGAGAGAAATAGGAGTAGATCATTTCAAAAGTTTTGAGATGCATTTGTCTAAAGAGGTGCAAAGGTGTCAGATGTTAAATGTACATGTTCATGATTTTCTAATTGATGACTGGTGCAGGTTGCATGATGAGGCACATTCTGAGAAAACTTGTGACACATGTTTAGACATACTAGAGCTGGAACGAGCATAGAATGAGGCATCTTCATCATCATCAGTATCATCATCACCCGCGGTGAGTTCTGCAGATAGTGATTATGATACTGATTTATGTTTGTTTCCCACAAGAACAGGTGGATGCACACAGCAGGATGAAGGTCCTATTCAGATGCCAGAAGAGATACTGGTGTGTGATAGGAGTAATGTTAAAAACAAGAAGAAGATCACCCCAGGGAGTGATTGTTTAGTGGAGTCAGATTATGAGTTATCTGATGAGGATACGGGCAGCAATCTGTCCAAATTTGAAGAGTTTCTGTCTAAAGAAATCCAAAAGGTGACACAGCAACGGAGGCCTCCTTAGGATGTCTTGATTGAATGCTGGTGCAGGTTACACGAAGCACCTCATTCAGAAATGTCTTGTTCATTATGTTTGCATATTTTGGGAAGGAAGACGCTACCTAGTCCAGATGATGTTCCTCCTGATGATAAAGGAAAAGAAGAAATATTAGCTTCCCATGAGGCTGATAAGGTGATGTCTAAGAAGGTTCGGATACAAAGGTTAAAGTGGATATCCAGTGCTGCCGCTGCCAGAGCCAAAAGAAAGAAAGAAGTCCCAGACAAGCTTTTAGATGAAGATAAGCTGTGGATCCTCAGGTTTGATGGATCCAAGTCAAAACAAGGAGCTGGAGTAGGAATAGACCTCATTGATCCATCTGGAAAATCCTACTTGGTAGAATATAGACTACAGTTCCCATGTACAAACAATGTGACAGAGTATGAAGCTCTAATTCATGGGATACTGTTTGCACTTAGAAAGAAGGTGAGAATTCTGCATGTCTATGGGGACTCAAAATTAGTTGTTAGATAGGTAAGAGGTATATACTCCTGCAATTACAAAAGGTTGTCCAATTATAGACACAGGGTGTGGGACTTAATAGAAGATTTTGATGCATTCAATATCATCCATGTCCCTAGAGAACAGAACCATAGAGCAGATGCTCTAGCCTAGGCTGCAAGTACTCTAGAACCTTTGTCCATATCAAGTTTAAAAATATTCTCAGTTGAATTAGTATCAGTGCCTTTAGTACCTGACAATGTAATTAATCTTCAAGTATTTGATGATGATTAGCATATATTGGATTTTATTTCCAATAGAGATGTTTTTGAAGCACAGATCATAGATGAAATAAATATGGAAGATCATGTCTGGGAAGAAGAAGAAATCCTAGAGTTGCCTAACAATAGGATCCCTAAGGGAATGATGGAGCTGGAAAGAGTGTTTGATCTGGATAACATGCTGAAACAGAGGGATCTTCCAAAAGCTGATGAAGGAAGTACTCACAGGTGGACATTGGGTAGGGTGATAAAAGAAGAAATGTTCTGATTGGAAAGGTTTGTATAGAGGAAGAATTGAAAAGAATAACCCAAGCCCTCAAAGACTATATCCATGTCATTGCCTGGATGTATGATGAGCTGAAAACTTATGACACATCAGTCATCAGTCACACAATCCCCTTGAAGCTAGATGCCAAGCTCTTCAGGCAGAAGCAAAGACCTATCAATGCCTTGCTAGAGCCCATCATCTTTGAAGAAGTTAAAAGACTACTTGATACTAGGATCATATTTCCTATGAGACACTCCATGTGGGTGGTGAACCTAGTCCGAGTGAGGAAGAAAAATGGTGACATCAGACTGTGCATGGACTTCAGAAACTTAAACAGGGCTTTTGAAAAGGACAACTACCCTTTGCCTTCCCTAGATGAAGTCCTGCAGATTGTGAACGGTGCCAAGATGATGTCCTTCTTTGATGGTTTCTCTAGTTACAACCAGGTGATGGTGGACAGAATTGACAGATTGAAAATCACATTCACCACCAAGTGGGGGATCTTTACCTAAAGGTGCATGCTGTTTGGGTTGATAAATGCTAGAGCCACATTCCAGCGAGCAATGGACATAGCATTCAGAGGCTTAATTGGTCAATGCATAGTAATATACATGGATGACTTGATGGTGTTATCTAAAGAAAAAGGAAATCATGTAGAGGACCTGAGAAAGGTACTCAAGAAGTGCAAGCAGTACGGGATATTCCTGAATCCTAGAAAGTGCATATTTGGGATGACCACCAGGAAATTGCTAGGCTACCTGATAACTAAAAATGGGATCATCATTGATCCTGACAAAGTGGAATCCATCATGAAAATACAACTACCAAGAAGCAAGACAGAGCTCAAGTCTTACTTTGGTAAGATTGATTTGGTTAGGAAGTTTATCACTAGCTTTGTAGAGAATATCAGGCCCTTGAATGTCATGCTCAAGAAGGACGCGAAAATTGAATGGACACCGGTGGCTAGAGTAGCTTTTAAAGACATTAAGAAAGCTATATCAAATGCTCTAGTCCTGACCAGTCCAGATTATGCCAAGGACTTCTACATCTACTCATTTGCTTTAGAACATACTTCTACAGCAATGTTGACATAAAGAAATGAAGAAAAGGAAGAAAAGCCTATAGCCTTCATGAGCTGCCCTTTCAAAGATTCAAAGCTTAGGTACATGGATGTTGAAAGGTAGGCACTTGCTCTGATTCGAGCAGTCAATAAATTTAGGCATTACATCCTGAGAAGCAGGGTGATTGCTATAGTACCTGATGTAGCAGTGAAAATGCTACTAATGCAAAGTGAACCAGGGGAAAAGAGAGCTAAATGGATCACTGTCCTCCAAGAATATGATATGGACATTACACCCATGAAGTTAGTAAGAGGATAGGCATTGAGCCAAATGATATCAGAGATTGATCCTAATATCATGAGCCAACAGTATGTTGTGAATGCAAAGGAAGATGGAGCATGGTACTCAGACATCAGGCACATCTTGATCACTGGAAGATGCCCCTAAGAGCCCTAAAGATAAGGTCACAGAAATATATGATGAAAGGAGGAATCCTTTCCAAGAAAAATTATGAGGGGATATACCTAAGGTGCCTAGAAAGATCAGAAGTAGATAAGGTGCTAGCAAAATTGCATGATAAGTTTGGGACTGCACATGGATCATCCTTAGCCACCACTCATGCTATCCTCAGGGTAGGGTATTATTGGCCCACAATTTTTAAAGACACTGCTGAACACACCAAATGTTGTCATATGTGTCAGGTTGCAGGAAACAGAGAAAAATATGTTGCTCAACCTTTGCAGCTAGTGATGGAGATGCGCCCATTTTCTCAATGGGGAATAGACTTCATAGGACCTATCAATCCTCCATCATCCTTAGGTCAAAGGTATGTTTTAAGTATTACTAACTACTATACCAGGTGGACTGAAGCTGTCAGTAGTAAGACATGTAATGCTGAGGATGTCATTAAGTTTTTGGAAAGCAATATAGTGACCAGGTATGGAGTTCCATATGCTTTAGTATGTGATAATGGATCTTCTTTTGCTTCAATGAAACTATCAAGTTGGGCTTTTGATTATGGGGTCATCTTAGAATTCTCCTCAAATTACTATCCTCAAGGGAATGGATTAGCAGAATCCACAAACAAGAACCTATTGAACATCATAAAGAAATTAACGGAGAAGAACCCAAGGGAATGCGATGCTTTGTTGAAATATGCCTTGTGGGTAGATAGAACTAGGAATAAGGCTACATTAGGAAATTCTCCTTTCCATCTAGTATATGGGGTGGATCCCATCCTCCCTGTCAACTTAAAGATTCCTACACTGCAATTTACACAAGAATACCTAGGCATAGATAATAAGCAAGAAGTTAGGTTGCTACAACTGATGCACCTAGAGGAAAAAATAAGTGTAGCAATTAATCAATTTGCTAAACATCAGGGTGTTGTCAAGCACTAGTTTAACAAAAGAGCTAGAATTAAGGCTTTCAGGATCTCAGATCTAGTCCTGATGTGGGACAAAGCACATGAAAGAAAGGGTGATCATGGTAAGTTTGATAAACTCTGGATAGGCCCCTTTCAAATTTCTTAAATTTTAGGAGACAACACCTTCAGGATTAAGACCTTAACAGGTGAGGATGTTCCATTGCCAGTTAATGGATAGTTCCTCAAACACTATTTTCAAGCCTAAAGATGCACCATGACAATCATGTGTATCATAATGTATATTCTTTGTATAGTTGTTTGTACAGTTTGCCTTTATGATTGGTTGCTTTGCTTTGTTTCCTCAGCAGGGATGTTTGTTTTGATTTAGAGTATGAAGAAGAAGATTAACAACCATTGAAAACAATGGAAAATTTAGAATCATTTAGGTTAATTGTTTGAGATTCATGCATAACTTGTTGTGACTATCATGAATGAAGAGAGTTAGTTGACTTGTGAAATTTTGTATTCAATAAGAATGGGTTGAGTATTCAAGGAATGTTTCTCACAATGACACACCTAAAATCCTCGGGTTTGTTGAACTTACTAGTGTAGATATTAGGTGAAAAATTAGAGGTCACCCTTGCTACCATTACAATTCTCAGCTTAATTTCAGCAAGTGACCACTCCTTGCATCATGAAGTTACAAATTCAATATCTTATGAAGTTCTATCAAATAAAAAAATATATATATATATATAAAGTAATATATGGATTTTACTGAAAATCCAAGTTAAGCCATCTAAGTAACTCTACTAGGGCTATAGACGCTCGCTGGCAGTGGGGCACTACTTAGGAGAATTGTAACGATAACCTTATCGGGGCTATGGACGCCTACTGGCAGCAAGGCTCTATCCGATTGGCTATGAGGGAACATTCTCACCTATGTAGGCTAATATCAGTAACTGGTTTGTTCAACTAATCTTCAAGATGAGGATCATTAATCACATGCACCCACTTAAACTAAAAGGAAAATTCATGCACCTTATTGAATACATTGAGTCTCAGGTTAAATGATGATTTGCAGGAAAGATAGTAGGAAGTTATGCATCTATTTCTTTCATTTTTCCTTAATGGTTTCAACTTTTGGTTGTTTTGTTTGGTTGCTAGTTGTTGTGATGTTCACAACATGCCCCATTTTACTCCTTAGCAAAATGAGGACACCTGCTGTGGCTTGCTCCCTTATTTTTGTGCTCTGGGTGGTAATGGTAAAAAGTAGCATCAGTCAGTATGTATGTACATCATGTTAGGTGCATTTGTGATCTTCATGTATGACCCCAATTTCAAAGTCTGAATCTTGCCTCAAGAAGCCTGCCATGTGAAAGAGTGTGAATGATGTAGAGTACAGTCCAGTTGAAGCGTATGGTACCCGGTCAACACCTCTTTGGGGCCTGCAAGACAGCCAAATGAAACTATCTCAGCAAGACCTTTGAATTGTCTCACCGAAATATACCCACTCTTGCCTATCGGCAAGACACTACCCCGTCGGTCAAGCTCAAAACTCCTTCACCGACCTGTTCAGTCATTCCGATGAGTGGCTTCCGAAAATGCTTCATCGGAAAGATACAACAAAATGTCTCACCGATATGCCCTTATCGGGCTGACAATGGCTATCGGCCACTTTAAGATATTTCACACTGATGAACCATTGAACACAACTGTCGGCAAGACTTCTTACTCCTCACACTGAACACTTGACACCAGCTTCCCCATCGGTGAGACTTTTAACTTTCGGGTTGAACCATTTCCTTGAACCATTTCATTGAACCGCTGTCTTGAACCATTTCATTGAACCACTGTCTTGAACCATTTCATTGAACCGTGAACTATTTGGTTGAACCCGTGAACCATTGAACCAATCAACCAATTCAATTTGGTGGTTCAACAGTGAGGTTCATTCTAAAGGTTCAATGCCTAGGTTCAATCTGTAGGTTCACCGCCTAGGTTCAATGCTGAGGTTCACACCTCGATATTTTGGATGCCAACTCCCTCGTCGGCTAAACCTAAATTATCAGCCTAACCTGAGATCCTTCCACCAATGCACCCTTCTCTCGCCGATATAACTATTATCGACTAGACATAACCTTTTGGCGAAAATGTTATTTCTTCCACCGATGACCTTAGTCAGGCCGATAGACCTAGCACCCGCTCCACTGTCGACAAGACTTTTGTCTATCGGCGCCACCCTTCTCCTTTTCGCCGATGGTAATTCTTACACTGATGCTTCCTTCATCGGCAAGACTCCCATGTTCGTCACCCCGATCGGTGCAACCTCCTACTATCGGCCCACAAACAGTTTCTCAGCCTGATGCCTTAGGTCATGCCGAAACACCTACACCAACCTCTTTCAGCCAGACTTCTACTGTCATTTCAACTTGAAGAACTTTCACCGATGTTATGTTTCACCCCAATGGACTTAGTCCATACCATCGTCGGTGAGACTTACTACCATTGGACTAGCACACTTCCTCTTGGCCGATGCCCTAACTCTCGCTGATGGGCCAAATACAGAATACCTACAGAAAAATTACTTTATACAGGTGACGGGTATTCACAACTAGAACGAATAAACAAAGTTGGGGAATTAATCTACAAGTCCATTCCATTGATTTCCCCAAAAATCTACCAGTGGAATGGATTTATCCACTCAACTCGACCATAGAGACACAAAACTATATTCTATACAGACTCTACACAGAAGAAATTTCTACACAGAGTAATCTACACTAGATATTTACACAGTATTCAGAATCTGGAAGGAAAAACAACAAATTGCAGAACTTCTATTCTTTCTTGATATTCAGAAATACATACGACTATTCAGAGACCAGAGCCAAAAACTATCCCCTGTCCTCTCTACAAAAGGTTTTCCCCTTTTTATCTTTCCCAATGCGAGGGACTGACATTCTCCTCTGTTTTTGGGATTTGATCTTTTCAAAATTATAGGTGGAAACCCTTACTCTATTACAAATGACATCTGTTTTGCATAAGACAGCAAAACTCTTAAAGCTAAGACACCTTGATTAACCTCCCCTTAATCCAAGCTGTCAGAAAATTCATATAGAAAATGCTAACATTGGGTGTTATATTTGAAGATGCTATAGATAACATGAAATGTTAAATTAAAGTTAGTCTTCTTCTCCTTCCTCTTGTGTATATTGGTCCTGTTGAAGGGGTGCCCCTGCACCATACTCCCCGGGAGAAGAGATCTCAAGCCCCTTTGAGATCAGAGTTTGGAGGTCTGTACCATGCTTTGAAATCTGGTCAGGAGTCATCCAAACTACCTCTGAATCTGGTTGTCCTTGCCAGGCCACCAAATACTCCAAGTATTCTTTGTTTCTGGTCTTCTTGAGCACTCGTGAGTCTAAGAACTGGTTCAACTTTGGTGGATCATGCTTCAAAATGCCATCAGCTGCTGCCTGCAATGGTTCCTGTTCTACATCTGCATTTGGTTTGTATGGAGTCAAATCACAGACATTGAAAATTGGGGACAATCCAAGATTAGGAGGAAGTTGGATCTCATATGCATTCTATCCACACTTCTTTAAAATTTGACATGGTCCAATCTTCCTCTGCATTAGCTTGGTATACTTACCTTTGGGGAGCCTCTCCTTTTTTAGATTTACCCAGACCAAATCTCCAATTTCAAACTGTAAATCTCTTTTCTTCTGGTCAGCATATGTTTTGTACTTCGTTGTAGCTTGTTGGAGTTGGTGCTTGACTTGATCATGTACTTCTTTAATAGCTGAAGCAAAAGCTTCACCATCTACACTAATAGGCTCTCCTACAGGTAGATCTCTCAGCTCCAGAATACCCCTTGGATGAATTCCATACACTATCTGAAAAGGTGACTTTCCTGTACTCCTATTGATGGTGTCATAATAAGAAAATTCTGCTTGTGGGAGGATATTATCCCATTTCTCTCCATGTTGTCTGGTTAAACCCCTGAGTAGGTTACCCAATGAACGGTTAACAACTTCAGTCTGCCCATCTGTTTGAGGATGGTAGGCTGATGAGAAAGACAAATTTGTTCCCAGCTTTTTCCAAAGAGTTCTCTAGAAGTGGCCAATAAACTTCACATCTCTGTTTGATACTATGTTCAATGGTAAACCATGTATTCTCACTATCTCTTTGAAAAACAAATCAGCGACATATGAAGCATCACAAGTGGTTTTGCATGGCAAGAAATGTGCCATTTTACTGAATCTGTCTACTACCACAAAAACACTATCATATCCTTTCCTTGTCCTAGGCAAACCTAGTACAAAATCCATGCTTAAGCTCTCCCATGGCATAGAAGGAATGGGTAATGGCTGATACAAACCTGCATTTGTGGATCTTCCTTTGGCTTTTTGACATATTACACATGCTTCCACAAATTTTCTCACATCTGCCTATAACTTAGGCCAGTGGTAATGTCTTTTTACAAGATCAAGAGTTTTATCAAGACCAAAATGTCCTGACAGAGCCCCACAATGTTTTTCCTAAATAATATTCAGTCTCATAGAACATCTGGGAATACATAGTTGTCTACCTTTGAAAAGTAATTCATCTTGGATCAAAAATTTAGAAAACTCAACATGATATTTGTCTCCAAAAGAAGTACATACCTTATAGACCTCTCCAAAGTCTTCATCATCTGCATACATTGTCTTCAATGAATCAATCCCAACACTCTCCAATTGGATCTGATTTAAGGTCAGAACTCTCCTACTCAAAGCATCTGCTACTTTGTTCTTAACCCCTTTCTTGTGCTTGAGTGTGAAAGTGAAAGCTTGCAAAGTTTCCACCCATTTCATGTGTCTATGGTTCAGTTTCTCTTGACTGTGTAAGAAACTGAGGGCATGATTATCTATGAACACTATGAATTCTTTGGGCATCAAGTAATGCCTCCATTTCTTAAGTGACTGGACTAGAGCATACATCTCCAAATCATAGGATGAGTATCTCCTCTTGGCATCATTTAATTTCTCACTGAAGAATGCAATAGGCCTACCTTCTTGGCTGAGTACGGCTCCAATGGCAATATGACTTGCATCACATTCTACTTGAAAAATCTTGCTGAAATCAGGAAATGCAAGAACTGGTTGTTCTGCCATCTTCTTCTTCAATGTTTCAAAAGAATTATCTACCTCCTTTGTCCATGTAAACTTGCACTTCTGTCCTCCCTTTATAGTGTCAAGCATGGGTGCATAGATATGACTAAATCCCTTTATAAACTTCCTATAAAAGGTTGCTAATCCATGGAAACTTCTAACATCATTCAAGCTTTTGGGTGTTGGCCAAGACAATATGGCACTTACCTTTTTTGGATCCATTCTCAGTTTGTTATGTGAGATAACAAATCCCAAGTAGATGATCTCTTCTTGCAGAAATAGACACTTTGCTATATTTATCATTAGCTGCTCTTCATGTAACCTTTTGAGAACCAAGTCTATATGGATGAGGTGTTCTTCCCTCATATTGCTGAAAATCAGGATGTCATCTAGATATACTATGACAAATTTACCTATGAACTCTCTCAAGACCTCATTCATCAATCTCATAAAGGTACTAGGAGCGTTGGATAAACCAAAAGGCATGACCTTCCACTCATATAACCCCTCATTTGTCTTGAATGCAGTTTTCCACTCATCACCAGGTCTAATCCTAATCTGATGATAACCACTCTTTAAATCTATTTTGGTGAAGCATTTAGCACCTCCTAAACAATCAAGTAAATCTTCTATCCTAGGGATTGGAAACCTGTACCTGATTGTTATCTTATTGATAGCCCTTGAATCAGTGCAAAGTCTCCAAGTGCCTTCCTTCTTTGGTGCTAGTACAGCCGGTACTGCACATGGGCTTAAACTTTTGCCAATTAGACCTGTCTTCAACAACTCTTCAATTTGTCTTGCTACCTCTGTATTCTGATTTGGAGTGAGCTTATATGCTGCTTTGTTTGGAAGTGTAGATCCTGGGATCAGATATATACAATGGCTAATGTCTCTTATGGGTGGTAAGGAACTTGGCATCCCATCAGAACTAATGCCTCTGTACTTGTCCAATAGCTCTTGGACAGCTGGGTCTATGAATTTTTGTCTCTTTTCTCCCTTGACTTCTTTCTGCTGTTCCTTGTTTACCTTTAGGCAAGGAATTAGAGCATATGTATCTACTCCTTCTTCTCTTATCTCTTCCAGGAATTATCTTCCTTCTGCCATCATCACTTTAACCTCTTTTCCTTTTGTCTCCACCTCCGTCTCCATTAATGGTATCAATTCTATCACCTTACCATTCTTGGTGATGGAATAGGTGTTCCTAACTCCATCATGGTATGCTTTTAAATCATACTACCATGGTCTTCCAAACAGGAGATGGCAAGCATCCATCTTGGCAATGTCAAACAGTAACCTATCCTTGTATGGGCCAATTTGAAATTCTACCCAAGCCTATTCTTCTACAACTGTTTGCTGTCCTTGGGTAAGCCATGAAATTTTATAAGGGCAAGGATGTGGCAGTCTCCTAGGATTAAGTTTTTCTACCATCTCAATGGATACAAAATTCTCAGTAGATCCAGAGTCAATTAGAACTTTACATACCTTTCCTCCTGCCTTGCAAGTAGTTCTGAAGAGAGACTTCCTTTGTGGAGGTTCTTTTCCAGGCACTATCATGGTGGTCATTGCTCTCCTAATCATCAAAGATTCCCCATTCTTAGGATATCCATAACTGCTAGGAGCATTCACACTTTGAATAGTGCTTGAGCTTGCTACACTCTGACAATCAGATTCTTGGATCAGATTGATCCTCTTTTCTCCTATTGAACTTGTTACCTTTGCTGGACATCTGCTGGCTATATGGCCTTCTTGGTTGCAATTGTAACATCTGATAGGTCCTCTTCCCTGAGATCTTCCTCTAAAAGGTGGTCTTCTACCCCTAAAGTTTCCCCTTTGATTGTAGCTTCCTCCTTGGTTCTGACTATTATCTCCTCTACTGGTCTCTTGGTTAGATTCACTCTGGTATCCAAATTCTCTGCCTCTAAAAGGACTTCTTCCTCCTCTCTGTTGTCTTCCCCTACCTCTATGGTTCTGCTCATGCCTTCTCTTTAGTTTTTCTTCCACTTTGAGTGCTAACTGATAGCACTTTTGAACTATATCTGGATTATGCAGATTTAAGTCTTCCTGGATGTTAAGTCTTAATCCATTGAGGTATCTTGCTACCTTCTCTTCCTCATCTTCCCTTACCTTTGTTTTTACCCACAACTTCATGAATTCTTCTGTGTATGCACTGACATCTAGCTCCTTCTGCTTCAAATTATGTTTTCTCTTATGTAATTGGATATTGTAATCCAAAGGAACATAGGCCTCCTTCACCAATACCATCATTCTCTTCCATGTTGTAACTCTGTTCTTTCCCTCTTTCACCCTGTCATCTTGGATGAAATTCCACCAAGTCAATGTAGCTCCTTTCATTTTGGACTAAGCCATCTTCACTCGTTGGTGTTCTGGTATCTCTTCTGTCTCAAAGAAATTATTCAAGCAGTCTATCCACTCCATTACTAAATCAGGTTCCATTTTTCCTGCAAACACAGGCAGGTCTATTTTCACATCCATGGTCCTTCTTTCCATGGACCTGAGGGCATTGAGTAAGGGTCTCTGGTCTATAGGAACCACTAGCTCTTCCTATTCTGGGGTCTCCTCTTCATCCCCATCTTCTCATTCACCAGAGTTTTCTTCCCCTCTCTCCACTCTTTCCCTCAACTTCTCTAGTTCTTCCTTCAATGCCTGATTCTGAGCTCTATCAGCTCTACTCTCTACTATTTGCTTCTTCACCAAGGTTGTCAATTCAGCATTGGTCATTTTTGCTAGAAGAGTGTCTGAAGCTTCTCCTTCTAACATTTTACTTTATTCTTTTACTACTAGATGGAACAAATACCTTCAGGAATGAAATTTACACACTACCTTTCCTAGAGCTTTCTCTCGCTCTGATACCACCTGATGCAGAGTATAGTCCAGTTGAAGCATATGGTACCTAGTCAACACCTCTTTGGGGCCTGCAAGATAGCCAAATGAAACTATATCTGCAAGACCTTTGAATTGTCTCACTGAAATATACCCACTCTTGCCTATCGGTAAGACACTACCCCGTCGGTCAAGCTCAAAACTTCTTCGCCGACCTGTTCAGTCATTCCGATGAGTGGCTTCTGAAAATGCTTCATCGGCAAGATACAACAAAATGTCTCATCAATATGCCCTTATCAGGCTGACAATGGGTATCGGCCACTTTAAGATATTTCACACCGATGAACCATTGAACACAACTGTCAGCAAGACTTCTTACTCCTCACACCGAACACTTGACACCAGCTTCCCCATCGGCGAGACTTTTAACTTTTGGGTTGAACCATTTCCTTGAACCATTTCATTGAACTGCTGTCTTGAACCATTTCATTGAACCGCTGTCTTGAACCATTTCATTGAACCATGAACTATTTGGTTGAACCTGTGAACCATTGAACTGATGAACTAGTTCAATTTGGTGGTTCAACGGCAAGGTTCATTCTGAAGGCTCAACGCCTAGGTTCAATCTATAGGTTTACCGCCTAGGTTCAATGCTAAGGTTCACACCCTGATATTTTGGATGCTAACTCCCTCGTCGGCTAGACCTAAATTATTGGCCTAACCTGAGATCCTTCCACCGATGCACCTTTCTCTCGCCGATATAACTATTATCAGCCAGACATAACCTTTCAGCGAAAATGTTATTTCTTCCACCGATGACCTTAGTCAGGCCGATAGACCTAGCACCCGCTCCACTATTGACAAGACTTTTGTCTATCGGTGCCACCCTTCTCCTTTTCGCCGATGGTAATTCTTACACTGATGCTTCCTTCGTCGGTGAGACTCCCATGTTCATCACCCCAATCGGTGTAACCTCCTACTGTCGGCCCACAAATAGTTTCTCAGCCTGATGCCTTAGGTCACACCGAAACACCTACACCAACCTCTTTCAGCCAGACTTCTACTGTCATTTCAACTTGAAGAACTTTCACCGATGCTATGTTTCACCGCAATGGACTTAGTCCATACCATCATCAGTGAGACTTACTACCATCAGACTAGCACACATCCTCTTGGCCGATGCCCTGACTCTCGCCAATGGGCCGAATACAGAATACCTACAGAAAAATTACTTCATACAGGTGACGGGTATTCACAACTAGAACAAATAAACAAAGTTGGGGAATTAATCTACAAGTCCATTCCACTGATTTCCCCAAAAATCTGCCAGTGGAATGGATTTATCCACTCAGCTCGACCATAGAGACACAAAACTATATTCTATACAGACTCTACATAGAAGAAATTTCTACACAGAGTAATCTACACTGGATATTTACACAGTATTCAGAATCTGGAAGGAAAAACAACAAATTGCAGAACTTCTATTCTTTCTTGATATTCAAAAATACATACGACTATTCAAAGACCAGAGCCAAAAACTATCCCACCGTCCTCTCTACAAAAGGTTTTCCCCTTTTTATCTTTCCCAATGCGAGGGACTGACATTCTCCTCTGTTTCTAGGATTTGATCTTTTCAAAATTATAGGTGGAAACCCTTACTCTATTACAAATGACATCTGTTTTGCATAAGACAACAAAACTCTTAAAGCTAAGATACCTTGATTAACCTGCCCTTAATCCAAGCTATCAGAAACTTCATATAGAAAATGCTAACATTGGATGTTATATTTGAAGATGCTATAGATAACATGAAATGTTAAATTAAAGTTAGTCTTCTTCTCCTTCCTCTTGTGTATATTGGTCCTATTGAAGGGGTGTCCCTGCACCAGTGAAATTCTAAGTAGGTTTGCCTTCTACATCACCCTAAAATTCAGCCAAGTAAGAAAGTTATGGCAAGTCAAAGTTCTGGTCAAACCTAACATTCTGGGGGGATCATATTCTGAACATCAGTCACCTTATGAAAGATCACCCTAATGTTATTTTATCACCCAATCTTTCGATTATCACCCTTTTGCAAAATGTCACCCCGATACCAATATCCTGTTGACGTCACCTAGGCCCGATAAATAAAGGAGATCAATATGATGATGACATCATCACCCTTTCACCTCGTGGAGGTATGTTTCCAATATCACCCCATCCTATGACATGATGATGATGTCATGGTAACTGCAGCGATAAAACGAAGGCATCAACATGCTGACGTCATCCTAATCTTTCTGAGAGGGGGGGTCATTTTAGATTGGGGGTCATCTTCTGAATATCACCCAATCTTAAAATGTGACCCGATATACAAAGCCCGACATGATGATGACGCAATCCTTTTGGAGGGTGATATTCTTCAGGGTTCCTTCCTTGAGGTCATATTTCTTGGACCCCAATTTTCTTCAATATAACCATGGCATCATCCTTCCACACTTTAATGAAGCTCGCCCATGATGATGACATCATCATCATATCCTAACTTAATATGAAAGTGCCTAGAAATCTACATGCAGGTGGCGGAACCGAAAGGTTATCAAAAGGAATTAAATATTCATATGCATGCGAATATTCATGGAATCATGACCTGATATATACGTTTACACTTTCAAAGCATGATTTAATATAAGTGTTTCTCCTCCTGCTAATTATATAAATGATGGTGCCTAACTTCTATATGATGACCACAGGTGCACAGGTTAAAAAAGGAGGTACATCAGCCAGAAAGATGAGGTCGATGAGACATTGTTGGCTCGCTCCGATTGAGGGTGGTCATGACGATGACCAGCATGATGTGCAGTCATGATACAAGGCGAGAAATGCAGGGTAGGTGGATTTCAAACCCATTCTAGAACCTGATGGCGTGCAGGTGGAGACACGACAGAGCTTTAATGGCGGGGGACATCCCAAGTAGCGGACCGGATCCCAAGAGGTTGAAAATGCACTAGGAAGGGATAATGCTTTCAATGTGACAGAATGTAGATTGAGACTTTATGGAGGGAGCAGCGCCCTATCTGGGGGCCGTTCAAATTCTTGGCAGGATTCGTTCTCCACCATCTGATGCTGCATTTCAAGATGCGGACCGTTGATTTGTTGGGGTTTTCCTAGGCACTATACTGGAGGGGAAAAGCAAGAAACATATATTCAGCCCCTGCACTCTGTAGAAAAGGGAGGTCAATCATACAATATCTAACCTGTAGGAATTTCATGTAGGAGATTGGATTACTGAGACTACTGAGGACCGAATTGTTGAAATATTCAAGGTTCTCTCCTCAGATCACTATAAATGTACCTGTCTTATGAACATATTGTATGGAGATGAAGCTTCAGATTATATCCTGATTGTAAACCTTAAGTAATCTTCAAGTTGACTTCTATATATGTACTGGTGAATGCTGTGTTCTATAGAAGTGCTTTCATTTCATTGCATGTTGTTGTCAACTCTACCTCTAAAGATTTGCACTGGATCATGCTGATTTGTATAATGTCCTGGTGAAGTATGATTCTAGTTTTCTTCTCTTCATTGCTATATGGGAACATGTATGTGGATCAGTGATCTTAGTCAAGTAATTTTAGGAATCTCTCTCTCTAACCCTTTTTCTCATTTTAATTTCATAGAAATCACTTCCATAGTTGCATATCATGATAAATATTGAGAAGAACAGAGGAATATGATGACATCCCATAGACAACTGAATATCATTAGCATATTTGTTGAGCTAGATGCATGTACTATTGAAAATATCATGCAAAGAATCACTGATAAGGGTAGAACTCATGCAGATATCCACTTAGACACAACCTTTGAATGAATATTTTGTGTAGAGTACCCCCTCTGTATGAAAGCATTGTTGTAGAAGTAGAATCTACAGATCTACGTAAGACCCCAAAATGGAAAACAACAATACACATCAATCACTGAGTAACATTAGCAGATTATGAACTAATCATCAGAGACTTGAGATCATGAATTCTTTGATTCACCGTATCTTTCAAGATAAACAAGGGTTGATGTGTAACTTTTGTTTTGTCTGTTTGTGTGTGACCAACATCCACATCAACAGGTAGCCCTTGGAACACCATTGGATATTATTATCGACTTGTAATAATGATGAAATTGAGTTTATTTTTCTTTTTCCTCTTTATTCTCATTGGCCCTAAATCATATTGGTCTAGGGGAAAGTCATAGTCGTTTAAGCCTAGCTTTCATATCAGGAGATGTAGTTTTGTATCATGGTAAAGAGTTCAAATTACCGACTCTAGTGGCTTAACCGCTTGGGTTTCAACTTGTTAATTGTGTCATTCTGTTCCAATGTTGTATTGATTTGAGATTGTGAAGTGGATAAGGTAACTTTTATTGTTGAGGTTAAATTTTGAATGGCCTATGTAATGGATGTCTTGTAGACCCTTGTCCATTCATGTTTTGGTTTTTGGATGCTAGTTGTATAAAGGAGGGTGGCTTCCATTATGGGGCCGGTGCCCAAAGTGGCTTCCTAGATAACCACATGGAAGTTGTAATCAAGTGATAACTTAATTAATTTATCTAGGTGGGTTGGGTAGTAATTCACATAATAAGATAAGTATGATGCCTCACCAATGCCTTGAGTGCTCTCATAGACTAAGGATGGGATGAGAAGGCTGGGTTGGCAAGGTCGACCTCCTTGTCCCCATCAAAGGATGTGTTGGCTCCGCATGTGTCACCCTATGGGGCCGGTGCCTATAGAGAGGTCACCTGGATAACCATAGATGGGGGTTGGTTTCTAGTGAAAGATAGCCTGGATAACCCATGCTAGGACCATGCGATGACACTCTCCTTACTACAGATTAATTACTTCTTGTTTTTATCTTTGTTGATGCCTCTAGAGAACTATATTGTCTTATCTTAATGTGACTTGTCCTCATGATTGTCTAGTCTTAATGATTGTCTTGATGTGTTGACTAGTCTTGTTGATTGGTGTAGTCTCAATTATCTATTTAATCTATGTCGAGTTGTCTTCTGGTACACCTGGTCTTAGGGGAAACCTCATTGTTATTTCCTAGCTCAGAGGGGTGGACCTGAGGGTTCCACGTGGTTGGGTGGATGAGCTATCCATTGGTCTTTTTGGATGTTATGGTTTGAGATCAATGCAGAAGTGTTCCAGTTCCAGATTTGTTCTGCATCTTCTGAGTTGTAGTATACATTCATAGTTGTACTACTTTGTAAACCGATGTGATCAGTCTTGTAATCTTGTATTGAACCTTTGTAATTATTCATCTTTGCAAATGAATTATGTTAATCATCTTCTATTATGTTATAATGTATATCACTTGTATTGTTATAATTTTATCTGATGCAATTATGTTCCCTAGAGGTGTTAGCTATTCATTTCATTTAATGTTGTTAATAGTGTAATTGTATTTAATGACTAATGCATTTACTTGCCTCAAAAAAAATATATGTCTGTTATTTTTGCTCTTGTAGTCTAACACTCTAGGGTTGCATGACGGGGCATCACATTTGGTATTAGAGCCAGGTTTAAACACTGGGTACTCTAGTTACAATTAAGCCCATTATGTGACCTAGTGCTTAAACTCTGTAGATTAACTTCATCCCTCTTGTTTCCCTTTATGTATGTAATAAATCATCTTTTGGTGTTGTAGGTAGATGCCTAGAGGTAGGGGTCAAAGTCATGGAAGAGGTAGGGTTCGTGGGAGAGGTGGTGGCGGTACACCTCCTCCCAGTTCTCCTCATGAGAGTGCCCATGAAGGTGGGGGTTAGAATATGGAAGGTTAGGACTAGCCTGAGGGAACCCAGTTGTGACAGTTACTTGAGGAGGCCCTTGCCTGCTTAGGCCCTAGACAGGAGGTTGAGTAGCCTAGAGGGGGTCAGGAGGTAGATTAGCCAGAACCTAGGGAAAGAGAGAGATCACCTAGGTAGAGAGAGTTGACAGCTGAGTAGGAGGCCACACTAGCCAGCCATATGAGATATCTACTGAGGGCATGCCCTCCCACCTTTGACAAAGCTGGTAGTTGTCTAGAGGTGGAGACTTGCTTATTGGATATAGGCAGGTGTTTCACCATGCATCCTTATGGTAGCAACACCAAAGCTAGATGTGCTATTTTGCATCTCTGAGGTTTTTCTTTGACTTGGTGGCGGTTAGAGGAGCAGAAGCTGCACTTGGACATTAGCACTATTTCTTGGGAGTTGTTCTTAGAGAGATTCAAAGCTCGTTTCCTGTCGGATCATTGGAGGCTACGTCACGCAGATGAGTTCCATGAGCTAAGGAAGATGGCCATGTCAGTTGAGCAGTATGAGTGCAGATTCTATGAGCTCAAGCAATATGCGGGTATTAGAGATGACGAGTCTATGTTGGTGCATCATTTTATCAGGGGCTTGAATGCCCAGATTAGTGAAGGGGTTCATGTATTCAAACCTAAGTCTATGGAGGTAGCAGTGGAAAAGGCCTGGTTAGTGGAGGAGAATTTGGCTATGGCACTCGGTGGGCATACTGGTGTGCATATTGGTAGTGCACCATCTGTAGGATATAATTCTCATGGTGGTCATGCTCAGGCATCAGTATCTCATGCACCCTCAAAGGGTGGATGACAGTAGCACCCTCAGACCAAACCGAAGAATTCTTAGACTCACATGGTATTAGATTTCAGAATAAGAAGAACCGAAGTTGGCAGTGTTCTAGACAGGACTATGTTAATCATCCCACTTAGAGTACGTAGTCTATAGCGAGCAGGGATAGTTTCCAGTAGTCTAGTACTTTCTAGGGTGGCGATGGTTTTGGTAGAGGCACTAGGTGCTTCTCTTGTGGCCAACATGGCCATATTGGTAGACAGTGTCCTTAAAGGAGTGCTTTAGGGTTTGCACATCGACTGGTGGCTTGAGAGCCAATGGTTGGTGATGCAGGAAGATCGTACAGAGTCTTTGCAGTAGTTGATAACCGTCAGACAGAGCATTACGGCACCGTTGTGGAAACTTCTAGTTTCATGCGAGGTATTGATTTTTCTATTCTCTTTGATTCTAGTGCATTTGATTTGTTCATATCTCCTTCTCTTGTGGAACATTGTGGCTTAGTGGCAACAAAGCAAGATGAGAGGTGGTAGGTTGAGTTAGCTTTTGGGGATAAGGTCACAGTTGAGTCTCTAGTGCTCAGTTGTGAGTTGAGGATTAGTTCCCTATCTACTATAGTAGACCTTCACATCCTACCCCTTGGTTCATATGATATAGTTTTGGGGATGGATTGGTTAGAGGCCCATCAGGCAGTGATCAATTGTCAGCATAAGTCTATTAGTTGTGTGGATGATTCTGGTAGAGGGGTGGAGGTAGTAGGAGTTCAAAGACCTATTTCCCTACGTATGATCTCCACTACACAACTTAAGAGATGCATACATCAGGGATGTCAGCTTTTTGTAGTGTCATTTAGTGACTTGGACATGGAGGGGAGTCGAGAGGCATCTCTTGATGATCACCCACTTTTGAGGGAGTATGCTGATGTTTTTCCTTTTGAGATTCTAGGGATGCCACCTAACATCAACTTTAGGATTGATCTTGTCCCTGATACAAAAGCTATCTCATGAGCTCCATACATGATGACCACTCAAGAGATTAAGGAGCTCTAACTGCAGTTGGAAGAGTTGTTAGCCAAGGGATTCATTTGACCTAGTGTCTCTCCTTGGGGAGCACCTGTGATCTTTGTGAAAAAGAAGGATGGATCTCTGTAGCTGTGTATCGACCATTGACAGCTCAATAAGGTGATAGTGAAAAATAGGCACCCCTTACCTCAGATCAATGATTTATTTGACCAGATTATGGGAACAAAGGTGTTTTCTAAAATTGACCTTAAGTTAGGATATCACCAGTTGTGGATATTTGAGGTAGATATTCATAAAACAACATTTCGTACTTGTTATGGACATTATGAGTTCACAGTAGTACCATTCAGGTTGACAAATGCACCTTCAGTTTTCATGAGCTTGATGAATGGTGTTTTCCGCACTTATCTTGACAGGTTTGTCCTTGTATTTCTGGATGATATATTGATCTATTCAAGGATTATGGAGGAGCATGAGGAGGATTTGCGTCAGGTGTTGCAGTGTCTGAGAGAAAATTACCTCTATGCTAATTTGTCAAAGTGTGAATTCTTTCAAACAAAGGTGAAGTATTTGGGTCATGTCATCTCTAAAGAGGGTATTGCAGTGGATCCATCAAAGATCCAGGATATTATGGATTGGCCTACACCTACTAATGTTTATGAGGTTTGTAGTTTTATGGGTTTGGCAAGTTACTATCACCATTTTGTTATACAATTTTTGAGGATTGCCCATCCTATTACTTCCCTTCATAGGAAAGGGAAAAAGTTTGTTTGGTCAGAATAGTGTTAGGTAGCTTTTCAGACCCTTAAGGAGTGGTTGACTAGTGCACCTATTTTAGCAGTTCCTAATCCTACCAGGGACTTTGTGGTATGTACAGATGCTTCTCTGGAGGGTTTAGGAGTATTTCTAATGTAGGATGGTCACGTGATTGCCTATGAGTCTTGCAAACTCAAGGATCACGAATTAAACTATCCCAGTCATGATCTAGAGTTAGCTGCAGTTGTGCATGCCTTAGTGAGGTGGAGGCATTTTCTCTTAGGGCATCAGTTTGACCTACATAGTGATCATCATAGCTTGTAGTATATTTTCACATAGCCAAACTTGAATGCGAGGCAGAGGTGATGGATGGAGTTCTTGTGCAAGTATGACTTTGAGGTCATGTATATTCAGGGCAAAGAGAATGTGGTAGCAGATGCTCTTAGTTGTCAAAGACATTAGATCTCAACGGTCTCTCTCATAGTTGACTTGAGAGGTCAGATTCTCGCAGCACTTCCTACTAACAGTTGGTATTAGGAGGTGAACTCTGAGATTGAGTTGGGTAGACCTTTGGAGGGTAGATTTTCTGGTTACTCTCTTGAGCCAGATGGTCTTTTGTGACATTTGGGTCATATCTATGTTCCTAATTCAGAGGGTCTTCATACCCTAGTGTTGTCAGAGGTGCATCGGGTACCTTATTCTACTCATCTGGGTGTCAAGAAGATGCATGCAGATCTGCGTCAGGTGTACTTTTGGAGTGGCATGAAGTGGGATATTATTGATTTTGTGTCTGGATGTCTTGACTATCAGAGGGTGAAGATGAATCATCAGTACCCTGTAGGTCTTTTGCAGCCTCATTTAATTCTAGAATAGAAATGGGACATCATTTTGATAGACTTCATTATCAATTTGCCGGTATCCTCTCATCGACATGATGCTATTATGGTCACTGTGGATAGGTTGATGAAGGTAGCTCACTTCTCTCATGTCCGTTCTTCTTATAATGCTTCTACGATGGCCAAAGTGTTCTTAGAGGACATAGTTAGACTTCATGGGATTCCTCGTAGGATCATCTCCGATAGGGATCTAGTTTTTACTTCTGCCCTTTGGACTTCACTGTAGCATGCCTTGGGGACACAGCTAAACTTTAGTTCAGCATACCATCCTGAGACTAATGGATAGACTGAGAGGGTTAATCAGGTTCTTGAGGATATGCTTAGGATGTATGTGATGGATCAGCAAAGCTATTGGGAGGACTACCTATATTTGGTAGAGTTTTCTTATAATAATGGATATCACAGTTCTATCAACATGTCTCCATTTTAGGCTTTGTATGGTCATCCTTGTCTGACCCCTTTGAGTTGGGATCATCTCGAGGATAGAGTTCTTCTAGGTCCAAATATTCTTAGAAAGCATCTGGTGATAGCACAAGATAGACAAAAGAAGTATGTAGATGCTCATAGAGTCGATCGACAGTTTTCAGTTTGGGATTGGGTGTTCTTGCGTGTGTGACCGTGAAAGAGTCTGATCTGCTACAGAAAGGGCTCTAAGCTAGCACCATGCTTTGTTGGACCTTTTGAGGTGTTGGAGAGGATTGGTCCTGTTACTTATCATTTTGCTTTGCTACCCAGTCTTTCACACATCCATGATGTGTTTCATGTTTCTGAACTTAGACCTTACTATCTAGATATTGCTCATGTTCTTGATTGGACTGCTCTATAGGTAGAGGACGGGCAGCTGGCTTTGGAGCCCGTAGGAATTCTACAGCATAGGAGACTTTCTCTCAGGGGCAGAGATGTGGAGCAGGTCAGGGTCGAGTGGGATCCTAATGACGAGACTTCTGCTACCTAGGAAGATGCTTCCAAGATGAGAGAGTTATACCCTTACTGATGCAGAACACAACATACACTCAATAGAATTGTGCCATTAAACATATGAGAGCCAAAGATTTAGAAGTTGGAACATAAAAGAACTTGTATTCATCAACTCTACTGCTACAATGAGAGAAAACTCTCTTATATCCAAGAAAACAAAAAAAACAAAAAATTACCTTTTTTGGTAGATTTCGACAATTGTCAGATTTTGCCATTTTAGGTAATTTTACAATCATATCTTGAGAATCCAATTTTTTCCCAAAAGATTTCTAAAACTAAGGTAGGACGAAAGGACAAATAATATTCTAAATTTGAAACATGAGTTTCAAGTTATTACAAAAGCAACTTTTTTAAAAATCTAGAAAAAAACACTAAATTGCCATTTTGAGGGCCAAGATGAAAGTTTCAACCCCAAAAAAGTGCCAAGACGGGGTCCAACCCACTATGGTAGGTTGGGAAACCAATGGCCACCTCATAACGCATCCACCTACAAAATTTTGTGGAAAACCCACATCTGAGTCATAAGTTATGACCTCCTGAAGTTCCTACATCATTCTCCTCTAGTTGAAAAGAACGCAGCTCCTGCAAGTGAGTGTCTTCAAACTACTGCCACTTGACTGGATCCAACTACTGCACTTCCCACTCTGTAATCCACATGCTATCTGTTGGTGGCAATCCTTCCCACTGTACTAAATACTTGTTGTACTGCCCTTGCCGAGTGTAGATAGTTTTCTTATCAAGAACCTGTGCAATCTTTTCCTTCTTATGGGGAATGTGGTGGTGCCATGCCACTTCTGGTTGACTATCTTTAGCATCATCCTCACCATGGAATGCATATAAATTAGAAACATTAAACATAGGAGAAATATCAAGATCATCTGGTAAACTGACCTCATATGCATTATCATTGATCTTCTTTATAATTTTGCAAGGACCAATTTTCATGTACATCTTGTGGTATGTTCCAGTAGGAAACCACTCTTTTCTCAAATATACCATCACTAAGTCACCTTCATTGAATGTCTGATGTCACCTACTAGCATCCACTGTATTCTTGTACCTCTCATTAGTGTCCTGCAACTTCTGTCTCACTTCGTTCTGCAACTGTTGAAGGTGTTTTGCAAATGCTTTGCCATCATCACTGACCCTATCTTTCATTGGTATCTATACCAAATCTCAAACACCTTAAGGATTCCTACCATACATAATTTGGAAAGGGGACTTTCCCGTTGATCTGTTAACAGAACTATTATAGGCAAATTCAGCCTGGGGTAATGCCAAGTCCCATTGTTTTGGCTTTTCTCCAACAATACACCTCATCAAATTTCCCAAACTCTAATTGACTACCTCTGTTTGCCCATCCATTTGAGGATGGTAGGCACTGCTAAACTATAACTTGGTCCCCATCTTCTTCTATAAAGTCCTCTAGAAATGACTGAGGAATTTGGTATCCCTATCAGAGCTAATAGTCTTTGGAACACCATGCAGTTGAACAACTTCTGAAAAAAATAACTCTACTACCCTCATTGCATCATTAGTTTTCTTACAGGCATTAAAATGAACCATCTTGGAGAACCTATTGACAACTACAAAAATGGAGTCATTACCTTGTTGAGTATGTGGAAGTCCCAACACAAAGTCCATGCTCAAATCTGTCCATGGTGCAGCTGGTACTCGTAATGGCATATACAACCCTGTATTCTGTGAACGTCCCTTAGCCACTTAGCAGATTTTACACCTTGTTACATACTTAGTTATATCCCTTTTTATCTTTGGCTAGTAATATTTATCTTTTATCAAGGCTATTGTCTTGTCCTTGCCAAAATGTCCAGCCAACCCACTACTATGAAATTCTCTGATAATGTTTTCCCTCATAGAGCTAGCTAGTATGCATAGTTGTTTTCCTTTAAATAGATACCCATCTTGCATAAAATATTCACCCCTAAAGTGATCCAAGTTACCAGATACTGGTGCCTTCAATTGTTCCACAATCTCCCAAAAATCATCATTAGACTCATACAAATTTTTGATGGCATCAAAACCAATCACCTTAGTTTCCATTGTGGTCAAGAGTGAAACATGCCTACTTAACACATCTGCAACCTGATTTTGTTTTCCAAACTTATGCTTCAACACAAAATTGTAACCCTACAAGAAAGAGACCCACTTGGCATGCCTACTATTCAACTTTTTATGTGTGTTTAAGTATCTCAGTGCAATATGATCTGTAAACAATACAAACTCCTGGGGAACTAGATAATGTCTCCAATGCCTCAATGCTTGAACAATTGCATAAAATTCCAAATCATAAGAAAAATAATTCTTTCTCACTTCATTCAGCTTTTCACTAAAGAAAGCTATAGGTTTTCTAGCTTGGCTAAGCACATCACCTATTCCCACATGGGAGGCATCACATTCTACTTCAAATACCTTATCAAAATTTGGCAATGCAAGTATAGGTGCTTATGTTACCTTTTGCTTCAAGTACTTAAAGCTCTCCTCAGCATCCTTGGTCCATACAAACTCCCTTCCTTTGGTGCAATCTATTATAGGAGCTACAATACTACTAAAATTTTGAATGAACTTTTGATAGAAAGTGGCCAAGCAATGAAAACTTTTTACCTCTATGATGCTTCTTGGACTAGACCATTCTAGAATTGCCCTGACCTTTTTTGGATCCATTCTGACACCATCTTTAGAAATGACAAAGCCTAAAAAAACCAAATTGTCCTGCATGAACCTACACTGCTTCAAATTGGCATAGAGCTTCTCCTTCCTTAATACACCAAAGATGATCCTCAAGTGTTGTAGGTGCTCTTCTTTGTTGTTACTAAATACCAAAATATCATCAAAATAAACTACCACAAACTTACCAATGTAAGGGTGTAGTATAGTGTTCATCAATCTCATAAATGTACTAGGCACATTTGATAACCCAAATGGCATAACCATCCACTCATATAATCCATCTCTAGTCTTAAAGGTTGTCTTCCACTCATCCCCTTCTCGAATCCAGATTTGGTGGTAGCCACTTCATAGGTCGATCTTGTTGAAATATTTGGCCCTTGCAAGGAAATCCATCATGTCCTCCATACGAGGTATAAGAAACTGATACTTGATGGTAATCTTATTAATTGCTCTGCTATCAGTGCACATCCTCCATGTTCCATCTTTTTTTGGGGTCAACAATGCAGGTATAACACATGGGCTCATGCTCTCTCTAACCACACCTTTACTTATGAGTTGTGTTACTTGCTTATTCATCTCTGCAAGTTGTGTTGGATTCATCCTATAAGCTGCTTGGTTGGGTAGAGTTGCTTCTCGAATCAAATCAATATGATACTGAATATCTCTCTTTGGCGGTAGACCATCAGGCAATTCACTAGTCAAAACATCAACAAATTCTTTCAATAGCTCTGCTACTTCTGGGGGAACTAAAATGTCTTCCTCTTCACCTTTTTTCACTACTAATGTGTATTAACACCGTGTCACCTTCATTTCTTTAACAAGATCTCTTTCAAACAACATGGTCTCACCTTTTCCTTCATCCTTGAGAGGCAATAAAATCACCTTAGAGCCATCTTTCCAAAAGGTGTATGTGTTTTTCTCTTCATCATGCATAACTTTTCTATCATACTGCCATGGCCTTCTCAATAACACATGACATGCATCCATTGGGACAACATCACACCATATCTCATCCCAATAGATCTTCCCTATGTTAAACTCAATTAGGCATCATTTATCAATAGTGACTTCATTTCCCTTTCTAAACCATGCAATGTAGTACGGATGAGGATGTTTTTCATAGTGTAAATTCAATTTTTCTACCATTTCTTTAGAAACCATATTTTCACAACTACCTCCATCAACAATAACTTGACATACCTTGCCACCTGAAGTGCATCTAGTTCTGAAGATATTGGTTCAAAGCCATGAACCATCAGAGCTTTTGGCTTGTGTTTTCTCCTTCTCTAGAATCACCATTGCTCTTCTCATCATGAGACTTTCTCCCACATCTAGTGGAACCTTTAGTTCTGTCCCTTCCACTCCATGCTGCATTTGAATCAGGTTCACCCTAGGTTGTCCTCCTTGATTTATTTCTTGCATGTTATAATTTGAGCATTCAAATTCCCTATGACCTTCTTCTCCACATCTGAAACAAGTGAAAGGCCTTCTCTGGTTTTCCATCCTCTACCGCTACCATAACCTCTACCTCTTTAAAATCCCCTTCATCATTCTTGATTCAGAGAATCTTGTCAAGTGTCTACTTGTTTTTCCAATCCATGGGATGACTCTCACCTGGCATAATTTGAACCTCCTCAAAATGGGGTTGATGTACCCCTTCTTCCTCCTCTATTCCTCTGATGGTATTGTCTGTTTTGTTTTTCTTCAGCATTTAGAGCCAATTGGTAAGCCTCTTCCATACTGTTGAGTCGATGCATACTCAATTCATCTTGAATAGAAAATTTCAGGCCATTCACATATCTAGAAGCCATATGTTCATCAGTTTCTTGATACTCTATACGTATAGACAATGTATAAAACTCATTTGTATAATCTTGCACAGAAGAGAGGTTCTCCTTTAAATTTTGAAACCTATGAAAAAGGGTTTACGCATAATCTATGGGCAAATTTTTTTATCTCAACTTCTCCATTTTATTCCATGTCCTGATCTTATCCTTACCTTTCCTTGTTTGTTCCTTTTGAAGATGATCCCCTCATTTTTGGTTTGAGATAGATATTGATTTTCTATTGTTTTAGATAGTTGATACAGTTAGTAGTTTTATATTGCACTTTGACAGTAAGGATATTTGAGATGTTAGACCTATGTTTGATGCTTATCATGATCATGATGACATTATTGATATTTCAATTCATGATGTGTTTTGACATGATTAGTTGATGGCTAGATGGATTATGTAGATTGATATAATATTGATTATGTAGTTTAATGTTATCTAACTACTAGTTAGGGATGCATATGTTATTGTCATGATCTCAGAGAAGGGACAGTGTAGTATTGCTCACTCCAAGCACCCTACTATGCTACGAATCCCTAACTTTGTGTATGTGTTATGTATATATATGTATACAACATATTGTTTTGATACAAGTTGCAGGTACCGAGCCTCGACTCTACCTGACTTAGCAGGTCTGAGGGGGCCCTTGCACCAATGGATAATGTTGATGGAGATAACATGAGGTTTATTCCCTAGGTTAGTTCAATCTTTAGGTTGTTGGTCGTCATGTGGTTTGTAGGATTATTGTTGAGTCCTTGTTTAGTCAGCCCATGTGTATTCTAGTATGCATAAATGGATCAATATTAATATAATGTTATTATTGTCAAACATTATATTATTTTTGCTTAGTCATAAAATTGGAACACTATTTAGTGGAATACTATTTAAGTAAATTTTAATGCAGAATCAATTAACTATTTTAATATTTGTAAAAAAATATATGTGGGTCAAAAGCTTTATTTTAATTCATTAATCTATATAGTTATGTATAGAATAATTATAGTGAATAATTAAATGTGGTTAGTTGTCATTTATGATTCTAGAGTGGGGAATCTTTGTTATAAGTAAAAATTTAAATTCTTCTGGTGTGGGGGGATTCTCGGAATGGATTTGGTGTTAGTGGGCATTTATGACTCTTGGCTATTTTGTTTCTAGGAGGATTTTGGGAAGAGGGATATTTTTTTTGAGGAAGGGCGAAGGGAGAGAGGTCTAAAGAAGGATTCAATTTTTGGAGCGGAAAAGTACGGGTATGTCAATATTGCTGTATAGTTAAATTCTATGAATTTATTTATTCTTGCCTATGTTGTGCTTTGAGTAATTAGATTATTTTGTTGCCTAGTTTTCTCTTGAAGTTTTGGAAACTCTAAGTCTGAGTCATCTCCCTGAATGTTCTAGCTCCTCAAAGGAAACTGATATGTAATTCATCTTTTTCAACTCTGTAATCATTCTGTGACTTGTTGGATGCTCTTACAAGATGATTTGGCAAAAATAGCTAGCCTGCAAAACCATCTCACTACAACACTAACCTTTTTCCTTAGATGGGATCGACTGTAATTTTTGCCCTGTAGTCCAATTTGAGCATGTGGGTTCTTGTCGTATTAAGATTATCTTGTTTTCAAAATCTCATTTCCCTATTGTTTTTCCCATAGATTCATTGTTTCACTTGAGTGTCCGATTTCCTAATGTAAAGCTTGTAGGACTGTGGAAATATGAGCTCAAACCATGTGTCCCTCTTGCAACCCTACCGTTCTCCTTGAAGGATGTAATCAAGTTCTTTTGTGATCCCTTTGAAAACTTTTATCTTAACCCGGTCCACCTTGTGAGGGAGAATCTGCAAGCTCCAATAGAAGTCTTAGGGTTCGATGCCCCTCACCAATGCCATAGAGATTGTTGACCTGATGGAGTCACTTTGCATGAAGCCGCGGCCAAAGGATGTAGTGATCTCTATTTTGTGTGACCACATTTATCCCTGGTGACATCTTGTTGCTGCCTTAGTTTCATCATGCCTCCCTCTCTTTGTGGATGATGAGCACTCAAACTAGTCCATCGACTGAGGATGGAGGTCAAAAAATTGACTCCCCTTAATAGTTTACTGTGGTGGAAATTTTATTTCTGTGAAACCCTCGCTTGTTCGCACCCTCTGGATTCCCTTGAGTTGATTTTTATTCAACGCTCATATCTCTATAACTTGTTTATTTCCTTGGTCACTGTCAGTGGTGGGTTTTATGAGTTAGAATGGTTGCTGATTCATATTTCTTAGAAACTTCCTCTATTTCATTTTAGACCAGTGTTTATCTAATGTCTCACTTTGTGGAGTAATCAGGTAGTGATGACGACTACATTTAGTATTGTCTGATGTTTATTATTGCCCAGTGTCCCTCATTCCGTCAGAGAAGGGTTGGTTGCTGAGACTCTTTTAGGTAGTTTTTCCTTAAAAATCAACCCCGTATGCGGAGCTTAGGAATTAGGTGGCTAAATATTAGTTACCTTAATAAAATTTGGTGTCGTTGGCCCCATCTAGTCGAACTTATAGGAATATAGTACTCCTTTCTGCCACTAGGTTTTGGTTGATAGTGATCTTCTTTTAGGTGTTACCTATCTAGTCGAATAAGGCTTTGAAGAGATTAGAAAGTTGGTATCACTAATAACTAACTTAGAACGATTCATTTGAAGAACCAAATTCTATGATCCTAGAGTGCTTTGTGATTTAGTTTAGTGTTTTTGGCTATATGATTTTGTAATAAAATTAATCATGGGGTTTGGAAGAAGGTATTAGAATAGAATTTAATTTAATAAAAATTTACCCTTGCTTATTGATGTCTCTATCGGTTAATTATTTTATATATATATATAATGGTCAAATTAAGATTATTTTAGAGTCGAATGTGGAGTTCAAAATAGTCCCTTAGAATTATAGTCATATTATGATTGTATTAATCTAGTGATGTTTAACTATTATTCTTTCTTGAGTAGCTTTAGTGTCTTGTAAAGTTTGGAGCTCTTTATTGTCGATAATACATGACTATAGAAGGAAGTAAGAATGTTTTGGATATAGGTTGTAATGTTGTATTAACCTTTTCATTGAAGTGTTTCATTTTTGTAAACCTTGTTTAGAAGTTGTATGTTGAGTCATTGTTATCATAGTGTAAGGTTGCCCTTGGAACACCATTGGATATTATTAGTGACTTGTAATAATGATGAAATTGAGTTGTTTTTCTTTTTCTTCTTTATTCTCATTGTCCCTAAATCATATTGGTCTAAGGGAAAGTCATAGTCGTTTAATCCTATCTTTCACATCGGGAGATGTACTTTTGTATCATGGTAAAGAGTTCAAATTACTGACTCCAAAGGCTTAACTGCTTGGGTTTCAACTTGTTAATTGTGTCATTCTATTCCAATGTTGTATTGATTTGAGATTTTTATGTGGATAAGGTAGCTTTTATTGTTGAGGTTAAAGTTTGAATGGCCTATGTAATGGATCGGATTGTAAGAAATGGATGTCTTGTAGACCCTTGTCCATGCATGTCTTGGTTTTTGGATTCTAGTTGTATAAAGGAGGGTGGCTTCCATGGTGGGGCCGGTGCCCAAAGTGGCTGCCTGGATAACCCCATGGAAGTTGTAATCAAGTGATAACTTAATTAATTTATCTAGGTGGTTTGGATAATAATTCACATAATAAGATAAGTATGATGCCTCACCCATGCCTTGAGTGCTCTCACAGGCTAAGGATGGGATGAGAATGCCTAGTTGGCAAGGTTGACCTCCTTGTCCCCATGAAAGGATGTGTCGGCTCCACATGTGTCACCCTATGGGACCGGTGCCTATAGAGAGGTCACCTAGATAACCATAGATGGGGGCCAATTTTTAGTGAAAGATAGCCTGGATAACCCATGCTAGGACCATGTGATGACACTCTCCTTACTATAGCTTAATTACTTTTTTTTAATCTTCGTTGATGCCTCTGGAGAACTATATTGTCTTATCTTAATGTGACTTGTCCTCATGATTGTCTTGATGTGTTAACTGGTCTTGTTGATTGGTGTAGTCTTAATTATCTATTTAATCTATATCAAGTTGTCTTTTGGTACACCTGGTCTTAGGGGGAACCTCATTGTTATCTCCTAGCTCGGAGGGTTGGACCTCAGGGTTCCAGGTGGTTGGGTGGAAGAGCTATCCATTGGTCTTTTTGGATGTTATGGTTCGAGATCAATGAAGAATTGTTCCAGTTCCAGATTTGTTCTGCATCTTCTAAGTTGTAGTATACATTCATAATTATACTATTTTGTAAACTGATGTGATCGGTCTTGTAATCTTGTATTGAACCTTTGTAATTATTCATCTCTGCAAATGAATGATGTTAATCCTCTTCTGTTGCATTATAATGTATATCACTTGTATTGTTATAATTTTATCTGATGCAGTTATGTTCCCTAGAGGTGTTAGCTATTCATATCATTTAATGTTGTTAATAGTGTAATTGTATTTAATGACTAATGCATTTACTTTCTTCAAAAATATATATGTCTATTATTTTTGCTCTTGTAGTCTAACACTCTAGAGTTGCATGATGGGGCATCACATGAGGTGTCACAAAGACAAGAGGAAGCAAGGTGAAAGAGAATTGCTTGAGAAAGGAAAATTGATTTGTGGAAGAGAGTAATGCATGGAAGTTTGCAGAGTAAGGAGATAACAAGCAAGAATCAAGAGAAGAGAAAAGAGACAAGTGTGAAGAAGGAAAAAGGTGACAAGACAAAACTAGAAAGTCTTAAGCAAGAGGTACAAAGGTTGGGTCAAGCTTTGGAAGAAATGGAGACAAGATTTTCTCTAGATGTAGTAGTTGAGTAGTTGTCATTTACCATTGAGGAGGATGGTACAATAGCCCATCAACAAGATTATTCAGAAAAGAAGGAGACAATCAAGGACAACAACATTAGAGGAAGAGCAAAAGCAATCTCAAAAAGAGGAAGAGGTGAGCAATGAAATGGTGAGTACATCTATGACTGTTCTGACATCAAGCATTGAATAGGTTCAAAAGGACAAGTTAGACATAGTTATGGATGAGTCTTCATAACATTTTCAGTTGTTTGAGTCTAATGAGCAAGATGAACAAGTAGAGAAGGGTGTTGATGTTGCTAATAAAGTTGGTGTTGATATTCAAGTTGCTGATGAAGAGTTGTAGACCAAAATGCTTTAGTCAGATGTTGTTATGTTATAGCAGTCACCAAGAAAGAGCAAAGAACCCATTGCTGGTACTAATCAAGTTGTTTTTGATGTTGTCATTATCCAATTGCAAGTATCCAGAGATGCAGATAGGAAGCATCTTATTCCATTTGACAAACCTAAGTACCTTAACAAGAAGTTGGGAAAACCTAATGTGAAGATGAAGCAAATATTGCACTATTTCAAGGTGGATGGAATTTAGGTATTTCAAGATATCAGCCAAAAAAACTTTCAAACATATTTCTCATGTTGATATTCCTTATTCAAGTGGACTTGAATTTCTTTCTTCTCTGGGAGTATGGTGCAGGAGCACCTTGGTTTCTAGTTAGTTTTATGAGCGAAAATTGTTCATCTTATCTTTGAAAAGTGTAATAAGACTTTCTAAGGTCATTTTCGGGTAAGTCTTTAGAGGTTAGTTAGAGTAGATTTGTTCAAAAGTTGTCATGTTATCAAAAAGTGCAAAATTAGGAAGTTGAAAGGTCATTAGTTTGTAAGAAGTTTTTTGTCATTGAATCTCAAAGGACGGTTAGGAAAATAGTTGTAAAAGGCATAAAGAGACCTTTGTATGGTCGAATGAAGTGGTGGTGTATTTTGGAGATGAAGGGAATCAATACAATGATTGTTTTCTTGTAGAATTTGAATGTTCTTCTTTGTTTTAGGGTCTTGTATGGCCCTGTACAGGAAAAAATCTAATTCTAAATAATTCTATAAGTTAGAGCTTTGAATCCTCTTTCTTGTAGAGATGGTTTCATGTGAATTGATGAAAGTTTGAGAAAGATATTGTAAGTTTTCTAAAAATGGTTAAAACCCTGGTTTAGGGTCATAATAGACCTTCAAATTTGTATTACTCCATTTCTCACCATTGAAAACTCCTACAAATTGGTGGACAGAAGGATATATATATGTATTCTAAAATATTTCCAAGCTACAGGATCAAAGGATGAGGTTTTGGGCAAAGATAACAATGCCCTAGGTTGTCAAACAGTGTTTTTTGAGCAAATAAGGAACCTAGAGGCTAGGGTTTTATGAAAAGCCATTAGAGAAGCATGGGAGTTGGTTGGGAAAGCATAAGTAGGTCACATTAGGAGTGTTTGAAGTGATAATGAAATATGTTATCAATTGTCCTATTTGTTCCCCTACTCTACATCAACCTAGTCACATGATACACCCTCACAGTAGTTTCAAGGGCATACTGTGGGAAATTTTTTATTTTGATAGTTTGTTTTGGCAAACTAAATTGGACCTCAACTAATGTAGCATCACTAGAAACTTGTTCTTGCATTTGGGCTACAATGGCTGCTAAAATCTCACTAGAGTATTCATGGATGTCCCATAAAACATCTAATTTGAATTAAACTCTCTAAATAGTGTCACAATTTGTTCTATAAACCTTTGTGGTCAAGGGGTTGGCTATAACCACTCTCAATCTATCAATCTCATAGTCCGTATGTACTCAAAGGCCATCCATATTAGTGCTGCACAAAAAAAAATTAAGTTCTAATTTAAATTTGTATCTGTCACATGCTGCACATATATTCATATCATGTAAGGGTAAGGTCAAACATGTACATGAGTATGAAAAACCTAAGGTCTAGTAAATTATAAAAGTACTCTTCAAAATACTTTATGGACAAATGTAATTAATATTGACATGGGCTGGAAATATTTTTATAAATTGGTACTGGAAATACTTTTCCTAACATCATTTTCCTCATCTATCATTTAGAATCCATAATGAACTTTTGATAATTATCTAACAAAGGCTAAAGTCAAGAAAAATATGCAAGGGATTATAATTCTTAGAACAAGCTCTAATCTAAGCCCTCTATCTATAGAAATCCAAACTAAGAAATAGCTCTCAATTCTATCAATATCTAAGAAGTAGCAATCATAAATTCAAATCAAATTAAGTAGTAAAATATTGGCATGTTTGTGTTGGGAATTAAGGTGTCTCAACCTTGGTAATTATTTGCATTTGTAATGTTTGTATTTATTATTCATTGCCTATGTTGTAAATAATTGGAAATTCCACTTTGTCATATTGTGGGATGTGGCACGGTGATGTGTCAATCCTACATGGATTGTGACAACTTGGTATTTTCTCCTCACATGAGGAGATAGGCGTCCCACTTAGTGGTAGGAATATTTTTCCATGTGTTGGCATCTTCTATGTTGTGTAAGGAATGTTTGATCGAAACGGTTATGACAGATTCCTATGACGAATCTATGACATGTAAGAGTCGAGAATAGAAGTTTGTAAGACAGGTAATGACATGTGTCATGAAGCATCTTTGACTGAGGCATATTTGGGCGCCCCAAGGTGGAATATTATGTGTTGTAAGAGAATATGCTATTAATAGCATGTGTATGATAGATTCTCTTACACCTGTAAGTTGTAACCACTATGACAGATTCTATGACGGTCATAAGTGTCGTAAGAGCATCTGTCATAGCCCATTTTGGAAAGTGGTGACCTCTTTGGGATGGGAGCTATGGACATGTGTCAAATACATTCTACAATGTTGACCAAGTGTCCCTAGGAATGGGTTTTGGTCCAAGATGCCATATTGGACGCCCATTCCAAGAAAGGTCCAAAATTGCCTTGTATGTTCTATTTAAACAGGTGCTTGGAGATGAAGTTTGTATCACAGGTTTACAGGTATTATTATGCTACTAGATTGACTCTAGACATGAGTGTTGAAGACCATTGAAGCTTGCAGTGCAAGTGTGTTGTAAACATTCTTTTAGATTTGTTAATACATTGTGCAGGTTTCTAAGTGTGGGGTTTTTCACCCGATAAGGGTTTTCCCCACCATAAATCTCTGTCTCTCTTCTTCTGTCTTCTTTCTGGCTCTTGTGTTTTGCTGCAATATCTCATGTTAATGGTTTAACATTTCTGTAATAGTTAGGATAAAGTTGAATTTGCATAGCCCTCTCCTCAATAGATTAGTGTAGGAAGCATTTCTGCACACCTAGCTTCCTTTCAGTTGGTATCAGACCTTGATCACCTTTGGTCCTAGTTGTAGGGTAGGGGTTTTTTGAGCTAATCTTAGGTTCAGTGGGAGTCTGTGTAGAGCATTCTATATCTTATTGCAGCAAGGATATGGTAGGCACATCAGGAAGGTTTGAAGTAGAGAAGTTCAACGTCAATAATTTTGAGCTGTGGAAGCTCAAAATGGAAGACATGTTAGTTGACTGAGACCTTTGGGAAAGTGTGAATGGAACTAAACTAGTTACAATGACACAACTTGATTAGGATCTCAAGGATCAGAAGGCTAAGGGTCTCATAAGACTTAGTCTTGCCGATTTTGTGTTGTTAAATGTCCATGAAGAGATCACTGCAAAACTCCTTTGGAAGAAGTTGGGGGATGTGTATCAAGCCAAATCCCTTGTCAATAAACTTTTTTTGAGAAAGAAGTTGTATTCTCTTCAAATGGAGGATGGAGGATCCGTGGCTGAGCATATGAATGCCTTTAACATACTGGTTGCACAATTGACATCTATCAGTGTAAAGATAGAGGAGGATCAATGTATGACCCTATTTTGTTCTCTGCCAGACTCATGGGATCATCTTGTCATGGCAATCAGAAGCACCACATCCACATTCAAAATGGAAGAGGTGGTTTCTTCACTGTTATCTAAAGAGATGTAGAGAAAGTCTTCTAAGGAATCCAAAGAAGCCCTTGCAGTTCGTGGAAGACCCAAGGAGAAAGGGAAGAATAAGGACAAGAAAGCTAAGAAGGGTAAATCCAAATCCCGTGGGAGATCCAAATCTCCTGGAAAGTCCAAGGCTCTTTGTTAGAACTATGGCAAGACCAGGCATTTCTGAAAGGAATGCTAAGAGGAGAAGAAGAAAAAGAAGAAAGCTCCTGATTCAGATTTTGACAAATCACAAGATGACGGTGATGCCTTCATTGCAGCCCTGGTAACCCATGCATCTGATGATATGTGGCTAATTGACTCTGGTGCATCATTCCACATGACCTCAGATCAAGACTGGTTCACTATGTATGAGGAGTTCAATGGTGGAAAGGTGTAACTGGGTGACGACTCTCATCTGAAGATCGTAGGTCGTGGAAGAGTCTCTATCCAATTCCCTGATGGTCGAGTGAAGGGGATCTCTAGGGTTATGCACATCCCAGGCTTAGCACAGAACCTACTTTCTGTAAGTAGTTTGAATGATGCAGGTGTGCAAGTTGTCTTTTCAAAAGAAGGATGCAAAATGACTAGAGGATCTATGCTGCTTACTAAGGGTACTCAAAGAGGTACTTTGTTTCAGCTGGAAGCATGCATTGCACAATGCAATAGTTCTTCTGACTCAAGGAAGAGGGAAGCAGTCACTTCATCCCCACCATCTGAACGAGCAGTGAAGAAATATGTTGTTTCTAATCTTGATGGTTTTAATCATGCATTGGAAGTTAAACTTCCTGCAGAAAAGACAATGTTATGGCATAAGAGATTTGGCCACATTGGTGAGAAGGGTCTGCGTACCTTGAAAAATAAGAACTTCATTGAGGGGTTAGATGATTGTAATCTTGAGTTTGACTTTTGTGAACATTGCATTTATGGAAAACAAAACCGTGTTCAGTTTTGCTCAAGTTCTCATAAGTCTTCTGGTGTGTTGGACCTCATTCATTCTAATGTGTTTGGTCTTGTTAATGTTCTTTCATTATCAAAATCTATATACTTTGTATCTTTTATAGATGATCACAGTAGAAGAACATGGATTTATTTTCTCAGAAGCAAATCTGAAGTCTATAGCAAGTTTAAGGAGTTTAAAGCCTTTGCTGAAAATTAGACTGGTAAAAAGATTAAATGTTTGAGAACTAACAATAGTGGTGAGTTCTGTTCTATAGAATTCAATAAGTATTGCAAGGAACTTGGGATTGAAAGGCACAAGATAAATCCATACACTCCATAGAAAAATAGAGTTGCAGAGAGGATGAATAGGACACTGATGGAGAAGGCTAGGAGTATACTTAGTGGAGCTAGTCTAGAACAAAAGTTTTGGGTTGAAGCTGTTGCCACTGCTTGCTATCTGGTAAATAGATCTCCTACATCAGCTCTTGTTGGAAAGACATCCATGGAGGTGTGGTCTGGTAGAAAGCCTTCAGTAAGGCATCTTCATGTTTTTGGTTGTGAGGCATATGCACATGTGCCTAAGGAGAAGCGGTCAAAGTTGGAGAACAAAGTTGTTAAGTGTATCTTCATCAGCTATTCTGTTGGTGTGAAGAAAAAGAAAAGAAAGAGGATGTTTTTCAGTTTCCTCTCACCCCTGAGAAGACTAAATAGAAAGACAATGTTGGACCTAATGATGAGGAGAGCTCTCATAGCTCTGAAAGCTCAGATGAAGAAGATGAACCTCAACCTCAGCTCTTGAGGAGGTCTACACGGATAAGGAAGTAACCTGAAAGGTTTGGTTTTACATTGCTTGATTCTAGTTGTGCTTATGCTTTGCTTACTAACAGTGATGAACCTAGAACTGTATTAGAGGCTATGGATATGAAGGATGCAGGTTCCTAGAAGGAGACCATGGAGGAAGAAATGGCTTCTTTGGATAAGAATCAAACTTGGGACTTGGTGCCTTTGCCTCCTAGACGGAAACCCATTGGATGCAAATGGGTGTTCAAGAAGAAGATTGGTGCAGATGCCAGTATTGAGAAGTATAAGGCTAGATTGGTTGCAAAGGGGTATTCACAAGTGGAGGGTATAGATTATGGTGAGATCTTCTCTCCCGTTGCAAAGCTGACATCCATTCGATTCCTATTGTCACTCGTAGTAGCTTATGACTTGGAGGTAGAATAGATGGATGTGAAGACATCTTTCCTTCATGGTGACTTGGAGGAAGAAATCTACATGTCACAACCAGAGCATTACATGGTAAAAGGTAAAGAAAATTTGGTTTGCAAACTTAAGAAGTCTTTGTATGGTTTGAAGCAATCACCTAGGAGATGGTACTTGAAGTTTGATGCCTTTGTGTTGTCAATTAGATTTGTGAGATCAAAATTGGATCACTATGTTTATTATAAGTTTGATGGTGATCGTATTCTCATTGTTGCACTATATGTTGATGATATGTTGCTCATTGGGAAGGGTAAAAATATGATTTCTGATTTTAAATCTCAGTTGTCAGCTTAGTTTGAAATGAAAGATTTAGGGGCAGCTAGGTACATTCTAGGAATGGAAATCAGAAGAAATAGAACAAACATGAAAACTTTGGTTATTAAGTCAGAGTAAGTATGTGAAGTCTGTGTTGGACAGATTCAACATGGCAGATTGTAGACCATTGTGTGTTCCTGTTTCTTTGGGGACAAAGTTGTCTATTGAGGATTGTCTAAAATCTCCTAGTGAGGTGGAGGACATGAGCAAAGTACCTTATGCTAGTGCTGTTGGTAGTTTGATGTATGCTATGGTCTGCACAAGACCAGACATTACCCAAGCAGTGGGAGTCCTTAGTCAATTTATGGCTAATCCTAGACGGGTTCATTGGGATGCAGTTAAGCGAGTGTTCAGATATTTGAGGGGTACTTCTGAGTATTCCATTTTCTATCATGCTAATGTTTCAGGACCTCCACATTTTGTTGATATTCGTGGATTTATGGATTCAGATTGGGTAGGTGACATTGACTGTAGGAGATCCACCAGTGCTTATGTTTTTACACTGTTTGGTGGTGCTATTAGTTGGATGAGTAAGCAACAACCTATTGTTGCTTTGTCCATGACAGAAGCAAAGTATATGGCATCAACTCATGCTTGTAAGGAATCCATTTGGCTTAAGAGATTATGTTTAGATATTGGTGTTGATGCAGGTCAAATCACAATCAGTTATGATAGCCAGAGTGCAATTTGCCTTGCAAAGAATCCAACTTTCCATGCTAGAACCAAGGACATTGATGTTCAATTTCACTTCATGAGGGACATGGTTGAGGATGGAAAGGTAAATTTGGAGAAGGTAGATACTTTGAAGAATGTTGCAGATGCATTAATGAAACCAGTGGGCACAGAGAAGTTCAGATGGTGTTCAGAGTCTATGGGCCTCTCTGCCTATAGCAGTTAAATCCTATTTTTCTATTGGCTCTTACAAGGTGTTTGACAAGTGGGAGAATGTTGGGAATTAATGTGTCTCAACCTTGATAATTCTCTGCATTTGTAATGTTTGTATTTATTATTCATTGCCTATGTTGTAAATAATTGGAAATTCCACTTTGTCATATTGTGGGATGTGGCACGGTGATGTGTCAATCCTACATGGATTGTGACAACTTGGTATTTTGTCGTCACATGAGGAGATAGGCGTCCCACTTAGTGGTAAGAATATTCTACCATGTGTCGACATCTTCTATGTTGTGTAAGGAATGTTTGACCGAAATGGTTATGACAGATTCCTATGACGAATCTATGACATGTAAGAGTCAGAAATAGAAGTTTGTAAGACAGGTAATGACATGTGTCATGAAGCATCTTTGACTCAGGCATATTTGGGCACCCCAAGGTGGAATATTATGTGTTGTAAGAGAATATGCTATTAATAGCATGTGTATGATAGATTCTCTTACAGCTGTAAGTTATAACCGATATGACAGATTCTATGACGATCATAAGTGTCGTAAGAGCATCTATCATAGCCCATTTTAGAAAGTAGCAACCTCTTTGGGATGGGAGCTGTGGACTTGTGTTAGATGCATTCTACAATGTTGACCAAGTGTCCCTAGGTGTGGATTTTGGTCCAAGATGCCATATTGGACACCCATTCCAAGAAAGGTCCAAAATTGCCTTGTATGTTCTATTTAAACAAGTGCTTGGAGATGGAGTTTGTATCACAGGTTTACAAGTATTGTTATGCTTCCAAATTGACTCCAGACATGAGTGTCAAAGACCATTGAAGCTTGCATTGCAAGTGTGTTGTAAACATTCTATCAGATTTGTTGATACATTGTGCAGGTTTCTGAGTGTGGGGTTTTTCACCTGATAAGGGTTTTCCCCACCGTAAATCTTTGTCTCTCTTCTTCTGTCTTCTTTCTGGCTCTTGTGTTTTGCTGCAATATCTCATGTTAATGGTTTAACATTGCTTTAATAGTTAGGATAAAGTTAAATTTGCATATCCCTCTCCTCAATAGATTAGTGTAGGAAGTGTTTCCACACACCTAGCTTCCTTTCAGTTTGCATGGGAAAGAATAAACAATTGGGTCCTTGTACATAGCACAAATTATTCTTCACAATAAATAATTTAACTAGATTGCACACTTTCTTAAATAAATTTTACATAATTATTTACACTTGTGGTGATTTTCTTAGTTTCTTGTGCATCTCTTTAAATAATAGAATAATGGCGATTCACTAAGTCCTTTTAAATTGTTGGTATAGCTCTTAATAGGATCTTTCATGTGCATTTTCTAAAATTCAGCCTAAATTTATTATATGCTAATTAATTTTATTTTTCTTTGTACTATGCACTTTTGGCCTCGATAAGGCTCTACAAATCATCCACTTGAGCAATAAGTGATTCTGGTCCTCTTTTGGAGTCAAATTGAATCTTATTCAAGAACTTCTACTCAAGAGTTTAAAGGTTTTTTTTAGGGTTATAATTGTAGATTCCACATATTTATTTAAATGTGAATGGAAGGTTGAACATTAAAAAGAGTGTTGATTGATCACATTTTTCTACTACATCTCCTTTTGAGATGAAAACATAGGCTTCTTTCCCTACTTCCTTGAATGTGGGTTTCTACTATATTAAACTTAGAATAGAAATGACATGTTTCTACTATAGTCAATTTGTAATTTAAAATAACTATCAACAACAACATGCTTGCAAAAAATGTGAATAAATAAATTTCTACAAGCTCAAACCCTAGGATGTGCATATATTAAATACATGATATGATTAAGATCTAATCAAACAACAAACATCACAAATAAGATTTCATATGTCCAAAATCAATTTAAGAGATTAGTCTCATAAAGTTTAAGATAAGATATGAGTGCGTAGCTATTTCACATGTGAGATTGATTTCATCCTTGACTTACTAGGGTATATATGTGATACATGAAACAAATTGGTTATAATATTAAATGATGATGACATGATAGTGAGACATAATTAAAGAATTGGTACAAAAAAATTGGCTCTATAAACTATTGTGCCACACCCTCTACTCCTAATTTTAAATGTGCTATATGTGACCTTATCCTACTTGTGTGACCTTGTTTCCTATCACTAATTATTTGTGGGATCTTTCATGTTTTCCTAAACTTGTTTCCAAAAAAAGTTTCATGCTAAGAAGCATGAGGGTGTTTACTTGGAGGAAAAAAATTTATGACCTAATATAGTATCAAGACAATAACTCAACCCCCTAGAAGAAACTACAAGTTTCATTACACAATATGCATGAATGATGATGCAATTTAATAAAACACTAACATGCACATTTTGTCCTTAGATGCTCTTGAAATTGAATGATAATTTAATTTAATTCTTATGTTGGATGTTCTTTTGTGTTGCTAATTATTAAGATAAGAGTATTAGTATAGGTTCTTCATTGTTCAACTCAAGGTATTTAGTGTATGGGCCGATAGGCTAATCCTAGTTTTTTGAAATGTTAGCTCACAAGTAGGAAAAAACAAATTTGAAATAGGTGGACTAGGTTTGGGACATGATAATGAGACATAATAAATAAATTGATACTAAAAATTTAGCTCTATAAACTATTGTGCCACACCCTAGATAGTCCTAGTATTAAATGTGTTATATTTGACCCTATCCTACTTATGTGACCTTATTTCCTACCACTAATGATTTTTGGGATCTTTCATGTGTTCCTAAACTTGTTTCTAAAACAATTGTCATGCTAAGAAGCATGATGGTGTTTACTTGAAGGAAAAAAAATTATGACCTAATCTACTATCAAGACAATAACTCAAACCCTTGGAAGAAACTACAAGTTTTATTACACAATATGCATGGAATGATGATGCAATAATAAAACACTAAGATGCACATTTTAAATGTGCTATATGTGACCCTATCCTACTTGTGTGACCTTTTTTCCTACCACTAATGATTTGTGGAATCTTTCATGTGTTCCTGAACTTGTTTCTTAAAAAAATGTCATGGTAAGAAGCATGATGGTGTTTACTTGAAGGAAAAATTCTAATGACCTAATCTAGTATCTTGAGACAATAACTCAACCCACTAGATGAAACTACAAGTTTTATTACACAATATGCATGCAATGATGATGTAATTGAATAAAAAACTAAGATTGACATTTTGTCCTTAGATGCTCTTGGAATTGAATGATATTGTAATTTCATGCTTATGTTGGATCTTATTTTGTGTTACTAATTATTAGGATAAGAGTATTAGTATAGGTTCTTCATTGTTCAACTCAAGATATTTAGTGTATGGGCCGATAGGGTAATCCAAGTTATTAGAAATGTGTTGTGATGGTCACAACATGCCCCATTTTACCCTTTAGCAAAATGGAGACCCCTTTCTTGCTTTTTGCTTTTGTGGCTTGCTTGTTTTACTTGTTGGACAATATTGGTAAATGTCTTAAGTGCTTGAAATACAAGGTGCACACTTCTTGGTAGGAAAAGGTTGTTACTGATGAAATAAGCATGAAAATCTATCTAGGGTTGCCTTTTGAATTATTTGAAAATTTGGCGTATTGTTGAAGTTAGGCCTTGGTCAAGAAAAGTCAATTTTACATATTTGGTTAATGGGATGATGGGTTCATAGGCTGTTTTTTGAATTTGTGTGTAGATGGTTACAATGGGATATGGATATTGAATGTTGAAACATCCATATCCATATCTAAGTCCCAGAGGTCAAACCTAAAATCATAGTTCAAACTTGTTAAAACTCATTTGCCTTAAAGCAGGTGTGAGGGTAAGAGATATCATGATTTTAGATATAGTAAATGAAACATAGCAAGATGTGGATCCTAGATGTTGAGATATCCACATCCAAGTTCCCAAAATAATTCATATCCCAATGACTGTGTTGTCCAGGGTTCCAAAAAGTGTGGCTAAGAGATTTTGGGATATGGATATACTAAACGAAACATGATTGGATGTGTATTTTAGATATTCAAAATATCTATATCCACATCTAAGTTTTATTAATGTCCAAATCTTAGGGGTGAGAGAAATGAAGTTCAGGGATGTACTAAGTGGACTATGTGTTGGATGTGTCTATTGGATATCAAAATATCCATATCTACATCCACATTTTCATTCCCAATGTTGATCTTGTTTTAGTATTCCATTTCTAGATCCTAAGCAATCCAAAATATGTCTTAGTGCATAGGTTTCAACCACAATGATGAATAGAGAGTAAAATGGGATGTGTATATTAGATGTTTAAACATCCACATCAACATCCATATCCAAGTATCAGAATCCTTTGTATCCCAGTTGATATCCGATGGTTGATCAATGATGTAATTGACAAAAGTGAGTCCAAATAGTACCTAGGTTATATGAGCCATAGTGGGATGTGGGTCTTGGACATCAAAATATCCACATCCACATCCAAGTTGTCCTCATCATGTCCCAATTTTTGCATTAGCACAAAATGAGTGTTGGATATACATAAATGAATTGAGTCATGAAATCAATACCCAATAGTCATTCTTATGATCCTAACTGATCGAGTCAAATGAGTCAACTATCCCAAGTCCAAAATTGGGTGATGTCACCACATCCCAGTATATCCAAGTCTTGTGAGAGAATAAAAGTGAATATCCCAAAATTCAAAAGTTGGATACAACGAAAAGTAAGATCCCAAATTCAAATTAGAGGGATATGTTGAACTCCTCCCTGGCCCATTCAATGTTGACCTACCTCCCTGCCATTGATGGAATTAGGTTATTTGTAACCCTTTAAAACATTTGTAAATGCATTATTTTCAAAATTACAAAGTAATTTGCAGAGAATCATGAGAGCAGTTTACAATGATTCAAAGGTGGTTCAGAAGTGATCCAAAAGGCAAATTATTTAGTAAATCAGAGAAAGAAGTATGCAGGAAAAGGCATAATAGAGCAACATACAGTTCATATTATATAGTGTTTGCGTCTATGACTAGGTACATACTCTAAATCATATCACTCTCTATTTTCATGTTAATACCAGATAATTAGGGTATTGTTGTAGTAATGAATAATGAGTCAGTAAAAATGTAGTGGATAAATGGATTGATTAGAATATTGTTTGAAATTTGTCCAGTGTCGGTAAAATTTTGTAAAAGTGAAATTCATGTTTTTCTGTAACAGTAAACCCTAGGAAATGATAAAGTTAGGTTAAAAGGATGTTGTTTATAACAGGAACCATGACAAGGGAAAAAGAGACCTATGAGAAGTTCACTTCACCTAGTTTTAGTTCCAAGATCATCCCATTGGGGCATCACATTGCTGATACAAATGCATGGGATTTTGATTTCATGGGATTGATATAGAAAGCTAGGGATCCTAATGCTACCCTATTGTTATAGCACATTATGATCAATGGATTATATTAGGCAGTTGGTTTCCCCATGGCAATGGAGGCAAAGGAGTTGGTTCTATAGTGCATTCGTCGCTATAACTTGCAGATGAGAAAGGTTGCTAATGAGGATAGGGTGTATACAAATTTGACTGAATAGGGTATTGCTAACACTTTTGATATACTAATAGTCTCTCTGATGATGGAGCTAGATGTGGTTAAATATGAGGAAGATTATGTGAAGATGATAAGTGAAAATTGTAAAGGATATTCCACCGAATATTCTAAAAGGTGCCAACTGGAGACAACTATATGAAATGTTTGTGACTGTTGATCTCCTTTAGTGAATTGTAACCATGGATGTGAAATGTAACAATGTGGAGGATCCAGACCTATATAAGGATATATACTGTTCTATTTTGAGGATGTGTGTGTGATCTAAGAGCTTGTTAAAGTGAAATTGTATGTGAGAATTATTGAATTCACACGTGTCTGCAAAGATAATGATGATGAATTGACATATCTTATCTTTGTATTTACTAAAACACTGGTGTTGTGTATCTAAAATGTATCTTTTGATAGAGTGAAAGTCATATCTAATTGTATATTTCAAGTGACAATTACATTTAGTAATGAAAATATCAAACTGCTGCATCTTACTTTGGAGTGCAATTTAAATGTTTTAAATTATTGAATGTTTCCTTTGAATCTTGCATCCTTTCCATGGTGGTTGTGACCTTGTTTGTCTAACTGTGAGAAGGATTTTACTATCAATTTGTATATTTCTACATGACACATTCATGTAAGTACAAAAGAACAAGATTCCAAAGTGAGAATTGTTTCTAAACCTTATCTTTTGTCTTTATTTGATCAGATTTCTTATAATTAGCCTAAAATGTGAAAATCCAAAGGAAATTATCTAAAATTTATACAGGGATTGTGCAAATGATTAAAGATTCAGGTGATTTTCATAAATATAAGTAAGTGAGAACACAAACTTTAAAGCTTTAAGAAGATTTGCATGGAATGTCTAAAGTTTGTGCCAGTAATTTGTAATTTGTAAAGTATTTTGATATTTGATAATTTGGAACTAGTGAGCAAAGAGTGTAATAAATCTAGTGCCCCTTAAACAAATAGCTTCACATTGAACTACTGAGTGATCTAACACAATCATGACCTGACTAACAGAGCCTTGGGATTATAAATTCCTAGTGAATTTATCATATCTTTCAAGAGAGATCAAGTTCCTTTGTGAATTTTATCTGTGTGTTGTGTGTGATTAACATTTGCATCAACATCTTTCTGGGAAGGAGAGCTGATAAGATTTAGAGTAGACTTTATAAGCTAGCTCACAAATCTAGTTCAACAACCAGGACCAAGTCTTGTATATGCCTAAAAATGACACGAATCGATCTAAATAAATATTCTTAATATTTATTTCATTCTAATTCCTTTATTAGTAAATAAATCAAATTTATTTATTTGATTCATATTCTTCTAAATTAATTAAATATCAAATTATTTAATTACCTCTTCTCATGTCTTCCAATAATTAAATAAAATCCTTTATTTAATTAAATTCTTCCAAATCCTCTTATCTACAATTAAATAATTCTTAAATTATTTAATTAAGTCAAATTATTCTCCTTCAAAATTTAAATAAATCAACCAAATTTATTTAAATTCTCTCAATCTCTATAAATAAAATACAATAAAATATTTTATTTATCCTTCCAAAGCATGCACAAACAATTAAATAAATTTATTTATTTAATTTGCTTTCTTATCTTCTAATTCCTTAAAAATCTTCCAAATCTTCTATAAATAAGTCTACTTCTTCATGCACACAAAATTAAATAATCTATTATTTAATTTCTCTCAAATCATGCAAAAGAAAATCACAAGTTGAGTTAATTGATTTATTCTATCTTGTTTTTATTAATAACTCTCAAATTAGAAAAAAGATTTCTAATTTATGAAATCAAATCTTATCTTTATAAAAGAAAGTAGTTAACTCAAACAAAACAACTTTTGTGTGACATTTGTCTTCTTTCTCTTTGTGCACATCCTCTCAAGTCTTCTATACCATTGATCTTCTTATTCTTTCTATACCGTTGATCTTCTCTCTTGTGGGTCTATAAATTGAACCCTCTTCCTCCATTTCTATCATCCAAGATTTTAGTGACATTACTCTACAGGAATCACAACGCGCCTTTGGCACCCAAGTCATTCTATTTGCTTGCGATCAAATGGTTACCATCACCATTACCATTGTTGTGAAGTTTATCTTCATTGCAATAAAATATCATAGTCATTCCCACTTGACATCTTGGAATAACAAAGAAGTGCGCCTTTTGAGGGCCATATTCATACACAAGATTATTTGAGATATGCAATCAATGGAAGCCACGAAGTGAATAGGTTTGCAAGGTTTGAAGTTCTTTGTTTGATTGATTTCTTTATTTCTTATTTTCATTGAGTTATGGGTATTATTGATATCATTGATATTTATGCATAATTTCCCTTAACATTTTTGGTGCCAAAAATGTTACTAGAAATATTGTCAAAAGTATTAAACTATAAATAAACCAATAATCTCAATAGAAATTGCAAGTAACAAAGATCAAATAACAAAGAACAAACCGTGCAAACCTTGTTACTTTGCTACTTCCATTGTTCGCCTAGTCTCAATCAATCTTTTGTATGAATGAAGCCCTCAGAAAGCATACTTCCTTACTTTGTTTTTCAAGATAATGATGGAGAGATGGCTATGATACTTTTTGTAATCAAGAGAAGCTTCAATACAATAAAAAGGGTGATCACAAGCAATGGAGGAACTTGGTTGCCAAAGGCACGTTGTGATTCCTATAGAGTAAGGGTACTAAAAGCTTGGATGATAGAAATGGAGGAATTGGGTTCAATTTATAGACTCATGAGAGAGAAGATAAATGGTATAGAAGACTTGAGAGAATATGCATGAATAGAAATAAGACAAGTGCCACACAAAAGCTATTTTGTTTGAGTTAACTGCTTTCTTTTATAAAGATAAGATTTGATTTCATAAATTAGAAAGTTTTTTTTCTAATTTAAGAGTTGTTGATAAAAACATGATTGATTGAATCAATTAACTCAACTTGTGTTTTTCTTTTGCATGATTTGAGAGAAATTAAATAATAATTATTTAATTTTGTGTGCATGAAGAAGAAGATTTATTTTTAGAAGATTTAGAAGATTTTTGAGGAATTAGAAGATAGGAAAGAAAATTAAATAAATTAATTTATTTAATTGTTTGTGCATGATTTGGAAGAATAACTAAAATATTTGATTATATTTTATTTTGAGAGGTTGAGAGGATTTAAATAAATTTGATTGATTTATTTAAATTTGGAAGAAGAATTGACTTAGTTAAATAACTAAAAAATATTTAATTGTTTGGAAGAATTTAATTAAATAAAGGATTTATTTAATTTTAACTTTAGAAGAGTGTTTTGTGGTTACACAACATGCCCCATTTTGACTTGACAAAATAGGGACCCAACTTTTTTGCTGCTTTGGCTTGTATTTCTGCTTTGGACGATCTGGTAAAATTAAGTCATGCAGTTAACCCTGCAGGGGGTAGATGAGTCACCATGACGAGGTTAGTTGCCAAAGTCAGTATTTAATATTATTAACCTCATGGTTGGAATGTATATGAAATTCCAAACAAGTTTGCCTTTTGGATCACCCTAAAATTCTCTAAGAGGAGAAAGTTATGTTAAGTCAAAGTTTCGGTCAAACCTGATATTCTAAGGAGGGGGGTCATATTTCAAACATCAGTCATATTATATAAAATCAACCCAGTATAGGTTTATCACCCGGTAATCACTTGGTCTACAAGGTCCAGACGTCAATTTTACATGATAGCTATTATCTACCTGTCAAACAACTTCACATAGTTTGCGAGGGGTCATATTTTTAATATCCGTCATCTTATGAATATCACCCTCGTCGCAAAATATCACCCTATGCCAATATGATGATGACATCATCTAAACCAAACTAACAAAGAACATCACCTTGGTGATGAAATCATCATTTAATTTTACCACGCGGAGGTATATATCTGATGCCCAACATATTCAATAACATGACGATGACGTCATTACAACATAATGCTTAAACAGGTTGCTGACATGGTGACGTCACCCTAATCTTTTTTCAAGGGGGGTCATTTTATTTGTGGGGCCATATTTTGAACATCCCCTAATTTTAAATTCATGACCCGATTTACATGTGGTCAATGTTAACCACATCACCTGATTCTTTTGCACTAATTTTGCTACTCAAAGGCGGAAGGTCATTTTATCCAGGGGGTCATATTTTGAACATCACTCGATCTTTCAAAGATCACCCTCTCCCCCTATTTCCTAACATTAAATGGACTTAAATGCGATAGATGGATTCCTGCCAATTGCGAATACAATTCAAACACATGGCATCATCCATGGATTCTCTACAGAAGATTGATGGATTAAGCCATCCCAATGTAGTTTTACCCTAATTTGCCCTATGGATGCATTTAAAGGTAACTTTCCAAGGTTATTTTCATTTACCTTGTGAAAAAACAAGAAATTATAGAGTAGAGAAGTTAAACCCTCATACGAGCTACTTGTGAACAGACCAGATCTTCTAGCATAACGGAACGGGTGATCATGAGCATTTGCAACCCTTTTCCATAATCAGCCATCTAACCTAGGAGGAAAGCGTTATCAGGTAAGTAATTGAAAATCCTCCTATTATCATTATTTGCATGTTCCGGTAGTATGTTCTTTCTTGTGGTTTGAATCTGTAAATATGCATATCATGATGAAGTAAAGAGTAATGAATAGAGTATGCATGATGTCGTAGAGATATAAAATGTTGTATGAATGCATATGGATATAGTATGGTAAGACAAGGCATGTTTATTGTAGGATTCCATGGTAGATCTTAGGTGGAATAGGTCTGATGTAGAATTTCTTAAGCCCATGTTTGTTAAGCCCGAGGGGGTACAATTCAAGTATGGTGTCATTGGTGACACTCACCAAGGAGATACAGATCTAGCAGTATAGTCAACTAGAATAGATCATGATAAGGACAATACCCTTTTGGATGCAATATATGTTTTAGGAATGTGGCATGCCGCTAGCTTCCCATATGCCATGGACACACCAGAGCTGGTAGTAGAATGTGCCAGGAACTATAACCCTCAGACCAAGCAGGTGGAGAAGCATGGAAGAGTATATGCTGACTTTTCAATTAAGGGCATCACCTCTGCGTTTAAATTGCTAGTTGGAAAGAAGGTGGTTAGTGTGGATCTACATAAACTGGAGACAGAGTATAATAACAATAAGAAGAATGCAAGGAAGAGGATGTACCAGTGGAGGTCAAAGAGCAGTATCTACACTGCCTCAGCTAAATTGTCCGTACACTGGTATAAGTTTGATTTTGATGATGAGTACCAGTACATGATTGCCCTACTTAGCAGGATAACAAGTATGCCTCATGCTGGAAATTTTAAGAATTGGATGTTTGGAATCATGCAGATGGTCCTTTATACAGATAACAAGCCATTATGGGCCAAGGTCATCAATGATGCATTGGATGAAGAGATGAGGAACCTGGGAGGTCAGGAATGCTCATTCCATATGACCTCATATGTTGTGTACTCATGTGCCTACAAGGGAACCTCTAATGTATTGACTATAGTGGGTAAGGCTGGTGGTGATGTAGATGATGCCCACATATGGGATCACTATCCTCAGCTACAGAGAAAGAACTACCTCCTAGATTACAAATTCATGAATGATGCATTCTCTATGCATCTAGTCAGAACAATGGAGGAAGACGGAACCAAGAGACTAAGCATGGAGGCTTAGGAAGTTGTTTATAGACATGGGGCCTAGTTCATCCAGTATGCCACATTTTCAGATATAAGAATAGAAGGATTTGAAGAACAACCCTTTATGCTACCAAGGTACCCTACTGATGGGGTGGTCCTAATGGAGTTTCTTAGACAAGTGTCTACCATAGTGAAGGCATATAAAGCACAAAAAAAGATACCTCCAGTACTATTTCTAGTGTCTATGGGCAGGTATATGTGCTCAGATTCACAAAACATAGAACATGCCATGGGTAGTCTGAAATTGATGTACTTGTAGCCATTTCCATTAGCTAGATCTTATGACCCCTATGGCAGGATGCAGAAAATAATAGGAAAGCCTATTTATCAGAAACATCTAGAGGATTTCTGGATGGACTGTGAGGATGAAGCTGAGGTGAGAAGAAGAAAATACCAGAGGCTCACCTTGAACTAGATATGGACATATGACTGCATCCCAGTGCTATCACAACTAAAGAAGGATGATGGAAAAATGATGGAAAAATGAATATGAAGACAAGAAGGTGTGCAATGACACCATCTCAACCCCTGATCTAACACAGCTAGAAGACATTTCCTTGGATCAATTTATAGGTGGGGTGCTACAGTTAAGCCGAGCTTGGGTAGATGAATAGATAAATAGATTGAAGAAAAGGGGTGTAGCCCTTACTGTTGATGCCAAGAAGAAAAGGAAGGAACTAACTAATGAGGAGTATGATGACTTCCTCAATGAGAAAGGGAAGTCCAATGGGGAGAGGTTACCCACCCAAAAATAGAGGAAAGGTCCCCCTAGAGGGAAGAAAATTGAAGATGAGCCTAAAGGGGTGATAATCGAAAGAATTACCATACCAGCTATAGGTGCATCAACATTAGGATAGGCATCCACATCATTTGCACCGCCTCTGATGGATAAACCAAAGACAAAGAGGATCCTGAGGCCAGCTGTTGAAATTAAAGAAGTACAAGATCAGGGCCAAACCTCATAGCAGGATGTAGAAGAAAATATCCCTTTTTAGGAAGTACAGGTAGAAAAAGAGCCTGCAGGTGATGACCTAATGATGGTCAGTAGGAAGAGGAAAGCAGTACTGTTGACATCACCTGCCAAGAAGCAGAGAATGTCCATGCGGAGTGATATGAGGGTTGATCCCATTATATTAAGAGGGGCTGGTGGAGAAGCATTTAAGGAGCTGCAGCATGATGTGCCACTGCCCACCATAATCAAGTTTAAGACTGAGAGGGCAGAGGAACAAGCAAAAGAGACTTCCAAAGCAAGTTAGGGTGGTCCTTTCTTCTTGGAGGACATCGTGGACCTATCAGATGATGAAGTAGTATAGAATGTAGCCTCTCAAAGGATGGAAACTCTTGCTTCCAGTACCCACATGACTCCACATGGGACCCCATTAGCACAGATGGCGGTATTGGAGGAGGTGAAGAAAATAATTCAGGAAGAAAAAGAAAGTAGCCCAAAGAGGACAACCCAATAAATTAGGTTTGACAAGTTGGTCGATCAAGTGACTATCCCTCTAGTTATAGATTTGACATTTAGGGAGGATGTGAGCCCAAAAGACAAAGCAGGTGCACCTGATATGATAGAGAAAGTTGAAGTAGCGAAGCAGGCAAAAAAAGAGAGCAATGCTCTAGATATGGGCCAGCAACAGCATGAGATACCCATTGAGCCAAAGATAGTGGAAGTCCAATAGAAAGGCAGTGGTGATAAGGATACATCAGGTGATGATGCTGCCTAGACTCAAGGAGATACAAGAGAAAAAGATAAATCAGGCCATGAAGACCTTAAGACACAAGATGTCGGTGCATCAGGTAAGGAACAAGAAGTGACCCAAGGTTAGGGTGATGCACTAGGCCCAAACACATAGACAACCACAGATGTTAATATGCCTCAAGATGAGGAAAATGCTAAAGTAGATGAAACTGAGAAAGAGGGAGTGTAGGATCAAGTGCAGGATCAAGCGTAGTGATGCAGAGTGGGTAGTGGAATCATGAAAAATGACTATCGGTCAGTTGGTACCATACATTTCCTGTGTATGTTATTCATCAGCAAGATACACTTCATCGGCAAGCTTGAACCCTATCATGCTGAGGTCCTTCCTCTGGCCGATGTAAGTACTTTACCTTGGTTGAACCTCTGAACCTCACTTACCATTGAACCAATGCCATCGGTTGAATCGCTTAGTTAAAATGCTATCAGTAACTCACAATTGCTCTGTTGAACCATAGGAACCAATCAGCTTTACTGAACCGTTGAATTGTCGGCCTGTTTAACCGTTGAACTGTTGAACCAATTTAATGAGTGGTTCAACTGTCATTATTTCTTTAGCAATGTCTTCGTCACTGAATGGTTGAACCAAATGATCAGTTGAACCATTGAACCCTATGAACCATTGAACCAGTTCAAAAGTTCAGACCAACACTTAGCCAGTTCAAAAATTCCTTCGAAGCTTTACTTACCTTCTCATCAGTATTCATCAAGCCAAATGAACCCAATGTGCAGATGAACCGTTGAACCTTTCTTTAAAGGTTCAACAAAGACTTTCTATTTGGTGGATTACTTGCTAACTACATTGAACTGAAAACCCATTGAGTCTTTGAAAATGGTTCAAACATAGAAATTTTAATTGTCTGCAATGTTGCTATGCACAACTAAAAACAAACCCGCGCAACTTCATCAAACCACTTCTCCATAAACATATAGATTTTTCCAACTTTAACAACCTAGCACATGAGGATGCTAGGGTTCATCTTAGCATGCTATAAAACTTGATCCTGTGAAACAAAATGCACAGAAACAAAACAAAAAAATCTAACCTAATATATACACCCATTCCACCGATTATGAAGAAATCAATCGGTGGAATGGAATAAAGAACCCATCGTGACTACAAACCAGAGAATCGACTGTTCAAGGAAATCGAACACCAAAACACAAACAGGATCTTTCTTTATTACTTCCAGATGCAGATATCTGATTACATAGTTTTTGAACTCTACTATTCTCTATAGAAATCTTAAACTATCTAAAACTTTCTCAATCTATATTCTCTAATTGATTAGACTGATCTATTTAACTACTTACCATCAGTAGTACTGACATGATTCCCAGTGGCTAGGAGACAATTCCAAGCGGCTAGGAGAGATAACCAACTAACAAACTCATAACAAATTAACAACCTTATCATGATAGCTCGATAAGGGTCCTAGGGAAAAACAAATAGAAACCGAATTACAAACACCAATGACAAGTCTGGTCAAACAGACCTTATTACATTTAATATAGAAAATGCATAAATTTCATAAGACCCTAGTATTCATAGGGTGCTCCTGTACCATACTCCCCAAGAGAAGAAATCTCAAGTCCACTTGAGATGAGAGTTTGAAGATCTGCACCCTGTTTGATGATCTACTCTTCAGACATCCAAACTGCCTCTAAATCAGGTTTCCCTTGTCAAGCCACCAAGTATTCTAGATACTCTTTGTTTCGGGTCTTCTTTGCCATTCTTGAGTCTATAATCTTTTGCAATTGTGGTGGAGCATGCTTAGGAATATCATCATCTGCTACATCCTATAATGTTTCTTGTTCCATATCTGCATTATGTTTGTATGGAGTCAAATCACATACATTGAAAATAGGTGACAATCCAAGATCAGAAGGAAGTTGGATCTCATAAGCATTTTGTCCACACTTCTTCAAAATATGACATGGTCTAATCTTCTTCTACATGATCTTAGTATATTTTCCTTTTGGGAGTCATTCCTTCTTCAAATTAACCCATACCAAATCTCCAACATCAAACTATACATCTCTCTTCTTTTTATCAGCATGTTCTTTGTACTTCAAAGTAGTTTGCTGGAGTTGGGTCTTGACTTGATCATGTACCTCTTTGATTGCTACCGCAAAAGCTTCTCCATCTACACTAATAGACTCTCTTGTAGGTATATCTCTTAACTCCAAAATACCTCTACGATGGATACCATATACTACCTAAAAAGGTGACTTTCCTGTACTCCTATTGATGGTGTCATTATAAGAAAATTCTGCCTGTGACAGGATGTTATCCCATTTCTCTCCATGCTATCTTGTCAAAGATCTGAGTAGATTTCCCAATGACTGATTGACCACTTCAGTCTAGCCATCTGTTTGAGGATGATAAGATGATGAGAAAGATAAATTGGTTCCAAGCTTCTTCCAAAGAGTCCTCCAAAAGTGACGAATAAAATTCACATCTCTGTCTGAGACTATGCTCAATGGCAATCCATGTATCCTCACTATCTCTTTGAAAAATAGGTCTGCAACATATGAAGCATCACAAGTGGTTTTGCATGGAAAGAAATGTGCCATCTTACTGAATCTATCTACTACCACAAAAACACTATCATATCCCTTTCTTGTTCTAGGTAAACCTAACACAAAATCCATACTTATTCTTTCCCATGGTCTGGAAGGAATGGGTAATGGCTGATATAAACCTACATTAGTTGATCTCCCTTTTGCTTTCTGATAGATCACACATGTCTCCACAAATCCCCTTACATATGACTATAAATTAGGCCAATAGTAATGTCTCTTCACCAGATCAAGAGTCTTATCCAGACCAAAATGTCCTGCCATGGCTCCACAATGTTTCTCCCTAATTATGTTCAGTCTCATAGAACACCGTGGAATGCACAATTGTCCTCCTTTGAACAGTAATCCATCCTGTATCAGAAATTCAGAATATTCAACATGATATTTGTCTTCAAAAGAAGTACACACTTTGTAGATCTCTCCAAAATCTTCATCAACATCATACATAGTCTTCAGGGAATCAATGCCAACACTTTCTAGTTGAACTGATTTATGGTTAGAGTTCTCCTGCTCAAAGCATCTGCTACCTTGTTCTTGACCCCTTTCTTGTGCTTGAGTGTGAAAGTGAAAACTTGCAAAGTTTCCACCCACTTCATGTGTCTATGGTTCAGCTTTTCTTGGCTGTTTATGAAACTAAGGGCCTAATTATCTGTAAACACTATGAATTCTTTCGGCATCAAGTAATGCCTCCATTTTTTGAGTGATTGGACTAGAGCATACATCTCCAAATCATAGGATGAATATCTTTTCTTAGCGTTATTTAATTTCTCACTAAAAAATGCAATAGGCCTCCCTTCTTGACTGAGTACTGCTCCAATTGCCATGTGACTTGCATCACATTCAACCTAAAAAATCTTATTGAAATCAGGAAGTGCAAGGACTGACTGCTGTGCCACCTTCTTCTTCAATGTCTCAAATGAATCATCTGCCTCTTTTGTCCAAGTAAATCTGTACTTCTATCCTCCTTTTATGGTGTCAAGCATGGGTGCATAGAAATGACTCAACCCTCTTATAAACTTCCTATAGAAGGTTGCTAACCCATGGAAACTTCTGACATCATTCATGGTTCTCTGAGTTGACCAAGACAATATGGCACTTACCTTCTCCTTATCCATTTTCAATTTACCCTATGAAATGACAAAACCCAAATAGGTGATCTCTTCCTACATAAACAAACACTTTTCCAAGTTGATCATTAGTTGTTCTTCATGTAACCTTTTGAGAACCAAATCTATGTGTCTGAGGTGTTCTTCCCTTGTATTGCTGAAAATCAGAATGTCATCTAGATATACTATGACAAATTTACCTATAAATTCTCTCAAAACCTCATTCATCAACCTCATAAATGTACTGGGCACATTGGATAAACCAAATGGCATGACCTTCAACTCATACAACCCTTCATTGGTTTTAAATGCAGTTTTCCACTCATCTCCTAGCCTAATCCTAATCTGATGATAACCATTTTTCAAATCTATCTTTGTAAAATATTTGGCACCTCCCAAAAAATTAAGCAAATTCTCTATCCTAGGTATTGGGAACCTATATCTGATTGTAATCTTGTTAATAGCCCTTGAATCAGTGCAAAGTCTCCAAGTGCCTTCTTTCTTTGGTGCTAGTATAGCTGGTACTGCACATGGACTTAAACTCTTACCAATATGGCCTATTTCTAACAATTCCTCAATCTACCTTGCTACCTCTATATTTTGTTCTGGTGTAAGCTTATATGTTGCCTTGTTTGGTAGTGTAGATCCAGGGATTAGATCTATGCAATGATTGATGTCCCTCATAGGTGGTAGGGACCTTGGCATTCCATCAGAGATGATGCCTTTGTATTTGTCCAATAACTCTTGGATTGCAGGGTCTATGAACCTTTGTCTTTTCTCTTCCTTGACTTCTTGCTGTTGTTCCTTGTTCACCTTTAGGCATGGAATTAGAGCATATGCAATTACTCCTTCTGCTACTATTTTTGTCATAAACTGTTTGCCTTCTACTAGCATTACCTTGACTTCTTTTCCTTTTGATTCTACCTCCTTCTCCATCAATGGTTGTAATAGTGTCTTCTCACCATCCTTGGTGATTGAATAGGTGTTCCTAACTCCATCATGTTGTGCTTTCAAGTCATATTGCCATGGTCTTCCAAGTAGGAGATGGCGAGCATCCATCTGAGCTATATCAAACAATAATCTGTCCTTGTATGGTCCAATTTGAAACTCTACCCAAGCCTATTCTTCCACAATTGTTTGCTGACCTTGAGTGAGCCATGAGACCTTGTACGGGCAAGGATGTGGTAGTCTCCTAAGCTTAAGTTTTTCTACCATTTCAATAGACAAAAAAATTTTAGTAGATCCAGAATCAATTAGAACTTTACATACCTTTCCTCCTGCCTTACAAGTAGTTTTGAAAAGAGCCTTTCTTTGTGGGGGTTCTTTGTCAAGGACCTTCATAGTGGTCATTTCTCTCCTAATCATCAAAGCTTCTCTATCTCAGGATACCCATATCTGATAGTATTGTTCACATTCTGATAAGTGTTGGAGCTTGTTGCACTTTGACAATCAGATTCTTGGATCAGATTTGTCCTCCTGTCCCCCCTGAACTTGTTGCTTTTTTTGGACATCTACTAGCTATGTGGCCTTCCTGATTGTAATTATAACATCTGATAGGACCTCTTCCCTAAGATCTTCCTCTGAATGGTGGTCTTCTGCCCCTAAAGTTTCCTTTTTTATCATAACTTCCCTTTTGAGTTTGGCTATTATCTCCTTTGCTGTTCTCTTGATTTGAGTCTCCTTGCTGTCCAAATCCATTTCCTCTCCCTCTGAATGGACTTCTTCCCCCTCTTTGCTGTCTTCCTCTTCCTCTATTTTCTTCTCTTGTCTTCTCTTTAGATTTTCTTCCACTTTGAGTGCTAATTGGTAACACTTCTAAACTATATCTGGATTATGCAGATTTAGGTCTTCTTGGATCCCAAATCTCAACCCATTGAGATACCTTGCTACCTTCTCTTCCTCATTCTCCTTCACCTTTGTCTTGAGATAGTTTCATGAACTCTTCAATGTATGCACTGACATCTAACTCCTTCTACTTCAGATTTTGTCTCCTCTTATGTAATTGGATGTTGTAATCCAATGAAACATAGGCTCCCTTCACTAAAGCCATCATCTTCTTCCAAGTAGTAACTCTACTTTTTCCTTCTTTCACCCTAGCATCTTGGATGAAATTCCACTAGGTTAGTGCAGCTCCTTTCATTTTGGATTGAGCTATCTTCACTCTTTGGTGGTCTGGTATTTCCTCTATTTCAAAGAAATTGTTCAAGGAGTCTATCCACTCCATTACTGAATCAGGTTCCATTTTTCTTGCAAACACTGGCAGGTCTATTTTCATATCCATGGTCCTTCGCTCCATAGATTTGAGGGCATTAAGTAAGGGTCTCTGGTCTGCAGGAACCTCTATCTCTTCCTACCTAGGGATATCCTCTTCATCCCTATCTTCTCGTTCACCAGAATCTCTTCCCCTTCTGACTCTGTCCCTCAATTTTTCCAACTCATCTTTCAAGGCCTGATTCTGAGCACTAATTTCTTTGCTCTCTATAATCGACTTCTTTACTAGGACAACCAACTCAGCATTGGTCATCCTTGCTGGGAACTCTTCTGATCCCTCCCCATCTAACATTTTATTTTCTCCTTCTTCCCAAAGATACAACCTTCGCTCTGATACCACTATGATGTAGAGCGGGTAGTGGAATCATGAAAAATGACTATCAGTCAGTCGCTAACATACATTTCCTGTATATGTTATTTATTAGCAAGATACACTTCATTGGTGAGCTTGAACCCTATCACGCCGAGCTCCTTCCTTTGGCTGATGCAAGTACTTTACCTTGGTTGAACCTCTGAACCTCACTTACCATTGAACCAATGCCATCGGTTCAATCACTTAGTTAAAATGCTATCGACAACTCACAGTTGCTCTATTGAACCACAGGAACCCATCGGCTTTACTGAACCATTGAACTGCCGACCCGTTGAACCATTGAACTATTGAACCAGTTCAACAAGTGGTTCAACCGTCATTAGCTCTTTAGCACTGTCTCCGTCACTAAATGGTTGAACCAAATGGTTGGTTGAACCGTTTAACCCTTTGAACCATTGAAATGGTTCAAAAGTTCAGACCAACACTTAGCTAATTCAAAAATTCCTTCGAAGCTTTACTTACCTTCTCATCAGTATTCATCGAGCCAAATGAACCCGATGTGCAAACAAACCATTGAACCTTTCTTTAAAGGTTCAACAAAGACTTTCCATCTAATTTCAACCAACTGTTGAACCCAATGGATTACCTGCTAACTCCATTGAACCAAAAACCCATTGAGTCTTTGAAAATGGTTCAAACACAGAAATTTTGATTGTCTACAATGCTGCTATACACAACTAAAAAAAAACCCGCGCGACTTCACCAAACCACTTCTCCACAAACATACATATTTTTCCAACTTTAACAACCTAGCACATGAGGATGCTAGGGTTCATTTTAGCATGCTATAAAACTTGATCTTGTGAAACAAAATGCATAGAAACAAAATAGAAAAAACTACACTAATATTTATAGCCATTCCACCAATTACGAAGAAATCAACCAGTGGAATGGAATAAAGAACCCATCGCAGCTACAAACCAGAGAATCAACTGTTCAAGGAAATTGAATAGCAAAACACAAACAGGATCTTTCTTTATTACTTCCAGATGCAAATATCTAATTACACAGTTTTTGAACTCTACTAATCTCTACAAAAATCTTAAACTATCTAAAACTTTCTCAATCTATATTCTCCAATCAATCAGACTGATCTATTTAACTACTTACCAATAGTAGTACTGACATGATTCCCAGTGGCTGGGAGAGATAACCAACTAACAAACTCATAACAAACTAACAACCTTATCATGACAACTCGATAAGAATCCTAGGGAAAAACAAACAAAAACTGAATTACAAATACCAATGACAAGTCTGGTCAAACAAACCTTATTACATTTAATATAGAAAATACATAAATTTCATAAGACCCTAGTCTTCATGGGGTGCTCCTGCACCACACAGGATCATCATGTGGACATTCCATAGGATCCTCCCACACAAAAGGAGGCCCGTCAGGAAGAAGATATGTAAGAAGATTCCTGTCATGAGGAACTCCATGGGGAAGAATTTAGCAAGTCGCCTTCTCCACCTAGAATAGAGGCAGATACTGGATATCATGGCAAACATGATGATGGCAATGGACATCAGGGATCCAGAGATGAAGTGCCTCAGTGGTTGGAGAAAGAAATAGGTATGGAACAAGGTCTTGAATTTCAAGAATTTCATGTTTCTACCTTATTTGCAGAGACAATAATGAAGCCCAAGAGGAAATCCAGATTGACATCATCTATTAGAAGAGATCTTGCTATATGTAGAAGGACTGCCCAAGTAGCACTTCCCACTGTAGAGAAACAGAAGGGCAAGATCACCCTTGAGGAGTTCCAAATCACAACTGTTGATTTGGGTTTTGCCAATGAAGACCAAGAGGGTTAGGAGGGGAAGGACATCATTGATTCTTTAAGCCAAAGAGTAAAGAAGGAGAAAGAGAAAAATAAATAGCATAAAGAGCACATTGCTCAGTTGCATTCATATATAAAGGGGTTGATTAACCCTGATAGCACACCAGTGGATCCAGCAGTTCCATTGACTGTCATATCTTAGGAGGACGTCAACAAGTTAGACCTCATGAAACATGAAGCCATGATCATGGAGAAGTGGATGCTATCAACCCTCCCAAGAGCTAAAGATGTATTGAGAACCTCTTTACAAAGGTGGAATTCTTTAAGTAGTTTGAAGAGAAAAGTAGAGAAATTGCAAAATAAAACAGGGAGGTGGTCATTCCAATTAGAGAAGGACCTAACTGCTTTGAGTGAGATGAAGAGGATTGATCCTCAAATCCTAATAAACAATCAGGTGTTGAATAATAACACTACCCTACTGATAGATGTATGGTATGAGGATATCAGGTTTGAATGTGATATCCTGAAGAAATGTAGTGGCAAGCTTAGGGATATTAGTATAAAGTTACACAGTATGATGGCACACGAAGCAAAGATTCTTGAAGCATTAGAAGGGAAAGTAGAGGGAAAGATAGAAAATCAAGACAGACTTTACTATCAAAGCTCTGCATGATAATTTCTAGCTGGTACCTGATGACCCGCTCACCCACCATACACAAGAGGTGATGAACAAGATCATGAGGATAAAGGTCAGGGTGGAGATGTACAATGAGACTTTAAACATCAGAAAGGGTAAGCTGGACGTGATCAAAGATAAATTCTAGTCTCACAAGCATGCCATAACAAAAGCAAAAACCCAAGATGGTGGGAGGTCAATAAAATATGTTAGGGTTAGCCAGAAGAAGATATCAATTAAATGCAAATAAAGATTAAACAGAGAAATGGAAATACACAGAATTAATAACAGCGAGAGACAAGATTTAACGTGGTTCACCCAAACTCAGGCTACATCCACCAAACCAAGAGTCCAATATTATTATCTAGTAAATCAAACCGATTACAATCAGCAATCCTTGCAACTCAATACCACTGCAAATGCTACAATACAAAATCCTCAAACCCTAACCCTTGGCCGCTTTTTATCAAGCCTTTTTGTTGGTTACAAAAAATTAGGGTTTTCTTATGTCGGTCATAAAAAATAGGATTTTTTAAGTCAGCCCTAGGATTTTTTAAGTCAGCCCGAACCCCGACGAGGATACATGGCTAGTGTACAGTACTTTCCTGATCAGTCGCCACCTACCAACAATCTCCCACTTGGAGACTGATCAGGCTCCACACCAAAACAATCTCCCACTTGGAGACTGATCCTGGATGACACCGCTGTGCATGCAGCTCCCACTGGAAATAAGCACCCTAGACTCTACTGTTCAATTTTTATTATGTTCAGTCTAGAAGACCAATCGAAGCTGAAGAGGAGCTCAGCTTCTCCCTTGTCACTGCCTTTGTAAACATATCCACTGGATTTTCATCTGTATGTATCTTTTCCAGCCTTAACTATCCATTATCCAACACTGACCGAATAAAGTGATACCTCAACTATATGTGTTTGGTCTTTGAATGCAAGGCAGAATTCTTTGCAAGATGTATGGCACTCTGACTATCTGTATACAAAGAACTGTTAGCCTATTGTTTACCCAATTCTTCCATGAAAGATTGCAGCCATATCATCTCCTTGCTTGCCTCTGTTGCAGCTACATATTCTGCCTCGGTGGTGGATAAAGCAACCACCTTTTACAATCGGGAAATCCAACTCACTGATGTTCCACCTACAGTAAAGACATAACCTGTAGTACTCCGCCTGGTATCAATATCCCTTGCCAAATCTGAGTCTACATAACCTGCTAAATCAGTATTAGAGCCCCCAAAACATAAGTGTTTATTAGATGTACCTCTCAAATATCTGAGAATCCATTTGACCGCATTCCAATGCTCAAATCCGGGATGACTCATATACCTACTAATGACTCCGACAGCATGTGCAATATCTGGTCTTGTGCATACCATGGCATACATTAAACTTCCTATAGCTGAAGCATAGGGTATCTTGGACATTTTCTCTTCCTCCTCTTGTGTCTTTGGACACATCTCCTTAGTCAATTTCAAATGACTAGGCAAAGGTGTACTGACAGCTTTGGCATTCTCCATATGGAATCTCTGCAACACCTTTTCAACATAAGTAGCCTGAGATAGAGTCAATTTTCTATTCTTCCTATCTTTGCAAATGTTCATACCAAGGATTTGTTTTGCTGCCCCCAAATCCTTCATATCAAATGACTGTGATAACTGATGTTTTAACTCTCTAATGTGATCCATGTTAGACCCAGCTACAAGCATGTCATCAACATATAAACATAAAATGATGTAGCTATCAGTATCTAACCTCTTAAAATAAACACAATGGTCAGAATTACACCTACTGTAGCCTTGCTCAGCCATAAAACGATCAAATTTCAATTACCATTGCCGAGGTGCTTGTTTCAGGCCATACAAGCTTTTCTTCAATCTACACACTTGTTTCTCCTTACCTTTGACCTCAAATCCCTGTGGTTGTGCCATGTATATCTCCTCCTCCAAATCACCATGGAGAAAGGCAGTTTTCACATCTAGCTGTTCCAAATGCAAATCTTCAGCAGCCACAATACTTAAAATAGTACGAATAGAAGTCATCTTGACAACCAGAGAAAATATCTCATTAAAATCAATGCCCTGTTTCTGTGCAAATCCTTTTACAACTAACCTGGCCTTAAATCGTTTCTTACCTCCATCTTCCTCTTTCAGCCTGTAAACCCATTTGTTTGGTAAAGCCTTTTTACCTACAGGTAACTTACATAATTCCCAAGTCTAATTTTTCAGCAAGGAGTCCATTTCTTCTTGCATGGAAAGCTCCCACTGAACTTGTGTATTCACCTGCATAGCTTCATCATACCCTTCTGGTTCACCAGCATCTGTTAACAAAATAGAATACAAAGAGGGAGAAAACCTTTCAGGAGGTCTACTTATCCTTGTTGACCATCTAACATTCACTGGAGTTTGTGGTATTTCTGGTTGCTGTTGCGGAGCATGAGGAGCCACTGGAACATCACTATTTGGAGTATCATCTAGCACCACATAATCCTTTTCTTTCTTCTCATGCTACTGCAACTGATCTTTGTACAACACCTTCTCATTGAATATAACATCCCTGCTTCTCACAATTTTCTGATTTTCAAAATCCCAAAGCCTATAACCAAATTCATCAATGCCATATCCAACGAAGGTACATTTTTTTGATTTCGCATCCAGCTTGGTTCTATTTTTAGAATCTATATGTGCAAATGCTTCACAGCCAAAGGTTTTCAGAAAAGAATAACTCACCTTCTTGCTAGTCCATGCTTCCTCTGGAATACCACAGCCCAAAGGAACTGAAGGACCTCTGTTAATTAAATATATAGCAGTGTTGACAGCCTCTGCCCACATGTTTAAAGGCAGTCCAGCATGCAATCTCATGGTCCTTGCACGCTCCATTATTGTCCTATTCATGCGTTCAGCAACTCCATTTTCCTGTGGAGTCCCTGGAACCATTTTTTGCCTACGAATTCCATTAAAGGAACAATAGTCTTCAAATTCTTTGCTGCAATACTCACCGCCATTATCAGATTTGAGACATTTTAATCTTTTACCTGTCTCATTTTCAACCAAGCTTTTCCATTTCTTAAATGTTTCAAATACATCAGATTTCTGTCTAAGGAAATAAATCCAGACCTTCCTAGTTGCATCATCTATGAATGTAACATAATACCGAGAGCCACCAAAAGAAGATACCTGAGCTGGTCCCCATACATCTGTATGCACAAGCTCCAACTTTTCATTTTTCTTTTGCTCCCCATCTTTGAGAAAACTGACTCTCTTTTGTTTTCCATACACACAACTTTCACAGAAATCCATATTAATACATTTCAGACCTGGTAAAACTTTCTTAGAATGAAGTACCTTCATACCTTTTTCACTCATCTGCCCAAGTCTGTTATGCCACAGTGTTGTTTCAGAACCTGCAGCAACTTTTTCAGTCTCTTCCTACAAACCTGCAGCAACTGTTCCTAAACCTGTTTGTTTTTCCTCTATAAAATCTAAAGTAGAAGGAACAGTATGACCTGTACAAAGATATAAGGTGCCTACTTTTACACCTTTTTCTACTACTAAGGCACCTTTTGAAACCTTCCAATTTTTATCAATAAATGTAACAGTGCAACCTTGTTTAGTTAGTTGCCCTGCTGAAATTAAATTCCTACTGAGCCTTAGAACATGCCTCACCTCTTATAGTAGCCAATGATTCCCATTCTGCAACTTAATCTTGATTCTTCCCTTTCCAACAATCTGACAGGGTTCATTATCTCCCAAATAAACCAGCCCAAAATCCCCTTGGACATAATCAAGGAAATAACTTCTATGGGGCGTAGCATGAAATGAGGCCCCTGAATCTAAAACCCATGAATCATCAGCATTATCTAGGGAAATAATCAAAGCATCATCTTTAGACTTATTGCTTACCACATTTGCTTCCTTATTGCCTTCTTGTTTGTCTCCTTTATTTTTTCGAGACCAGCAATCTTTCTTCAGATGACCTGGTTTTCCACAGTACCAACAATCCTTCTGTCCTCTGGTTTGGGATCTTTTGTCCTTTGATTTTCCTCGTGACTTCCCATGACCTCCAGAACCTTTTCCTCTCTCTTTTGATCTACCCCTGCTTTCTGCGTTCAAAACACTGCCTGATTTGGATCCACCTGAGCTTTTCTTACGAATTTCCTCACTCAGAATAACACCAACAACATCATCAAATTTTAGGGTATTTGAACCAGAAACAGAGTTACTAACCGCCATTACCAAACTATCCCAGCTTTCAGGTAATGAACATAAAATCAAGAGAGCTCTAACTTCTTCATCAAATTTTACATTTACAGAAGTCAATTGACTGACAATCGTATTAAATTCATTTAAATGACCTGTCACAGATCCACCTTCAACCATTTTCAAATTAAACAACTGCTTCATGAGAAATACCTTATTTGAGGCTGAGGGTTTTTCATACAATTTAGCCAAAGCTTTCATTAGACCATCTATTGTCTTCGCTTCTGTTATATTGAATGCCACCAACGGTGCCAGGCACAACCGAATGGTTCCCAGTGCCTTTCTATCAAGAAGATTCCAATCCTCATCAGACATTGTTGCCGGTTTCTTGGCTACTCCTTCCAACGGCCTCCATAAATCCCTTTGATAGAGGTAATCCTCCATCTGCATCTTCCATAACTAATAGTTCTGCCCATTGAATTTATCAACTTTTGTTTTACCCTCGTCCGCCATTGCTCCCACTCAACCGTGAGACTTTCCTGCAGACGATAATCGAACACAACTTGGCTCTGATACCACTTGTTAGGGTTAGCCGGCAGAAGATATCAATTAAATGCAAATAAAGATTAAATAGAGAAATGGAAATACACAGAATTAATAACAGCGAGAGACAAGATTTAACATGGTTCACCCAAACTCGGGCTACATCCACCAAACAGAGAGTCCAATATTATTATCCAGTAAATCAAACCGATTACAATCAACAATCCCTGCAACTCAATACCGCTGCAAATGCTACAATACAAAATCCTCAAACCCTAACCCTTGGCCGCTTTTTATCAAGCCTTTTTGTCAGTTACAAAAAATTAGGGTTTTCTTATGTCGGTCATAAAAAATAGGATTTTTTAAGTCGGCCCTAGGATATTTTAAGTCGGCCTGAACCCCGGTGAGGATACATGGCTAGTGTACAGTACTTTCCTAATCAGTTGCCACCTACCAACAAAATAGTGCAGGCATATGAGAATATCAGGATAGCAATGAAGGTCCATATACAGGATGATGTTCATTAGGGTGATAGAGATACAAAAAGTAATCAGGATGATGATCATGATGAAGAAGAAGAAAATGAAGAAGAAGGACCTGAGGAATAAATGAAGATCCATCACAAGAAGACATATGCATAAGGTACTCATAAGGTCTTGAGTCATCCAGATGGTTGCCAGCTGGTAGCCTATGCCACGAGGAGATGTTGACTGAGTCAAAGTATGATTACCTACCATTGATCTTAATTGACAAATCCTGATTGTAGGTCATTTGTAACTGCTCCCTCACCTTATTCTATAAAAGGTGCAAGGGTGCCATATTTTGAACATTTGGAAATTTAATTGGAATTTGATTGCTAAAATATCAAGACTCATTTCAAAGTTGTTGTAAATGTACATGTTATGCATATTGAATGAAAAAGAAGACAATTTGATTACAAATCATAAAAAATTTTGAGTAATCTGTGTTTGAAATCTTGATACATGCATTGATCGGGTGTGTCCCTTGGAGTGCTTGTCAGTCTACATGTGTTGTTTTCATTCCTTATCCTTTGAAGTTAGCATCATCCATATCCAGCTGTGGAACATCTTGGTGAAATATGGTTTGATTTCTTCTCCTCATGAATGTATCTTGTATGTATATGGTTTAATGGCTAAAGATTCACTAAACTTAGAAGCATTCTTTTAAATTTATTTCAATTTCATAACAATTCATGACCATAATTGAAAATAATAGAGAATTAAAAGCAAAAAACATGAAATATGTTTGATATCTTGTAGATAATTGGAAATACATAACATATTTAGAGTAAAAGCATGTTAAATTGACAAATATCATTCAAATTCATACAAATATCAAGAGATACATGCAAATATCCACTTATAGACACATCATTTGAATAAATATACTATGTAGAAGAAAGAACAGGTTCATGATGATCAATAATCAGAAGAATTGATCAAACTTGCAAATACATCAGCTATCTTTGGAAGTAGAGTAGAAATAACCTCTCTATGGAATAAATTTACAAGAAACAAAACAATACTGATCATCAAGACAAATGTAAGACCCCTTGAAATGGAAAACAACATGTCACATCAACCTTTGAGTAACATCAGACATTCATGACCTAATCAACAGAGACTTGGAGTCATCAACTTATCCTAAGTTGATCATACTTTACAAGGTAATAAAGGTTTGTTGTGCAAATTTTTATGCATGTTGTTATGACTAACAATTACCATGAACATAATTTGGCACTACAAGGAGGGCCTCTTCATCAATAGATTTTGTCTGATTTGATGATGCAGACAGAAAGGTAATACTCATGTAGCTCTGTATTTCAAGTCATATGCAAAGATTTGCTATTTTAAGTCCATGTATGCTTGTCCTTTACAAAGTTTTCAAAATTGAACATAAATATTTCAAGCTTTGAGGTTGATCACCATAAATGTTTCAAAGATAAGTCCTATTTCAAGTCTTTTGCTAAAAGCTTTGAGGTAATCTACTTAAGAGACCTGATATCCAGTTGCTTGTGTCCCAAAGTCTCATATCACCTTATATTTGCATCATTTCTGCAAATATTGTGTAAATATCTGGTCAATTTTAGTTTTTGACCATAAATATAGCCTCTGCTAGGGTGTTTCAACCGATCTTTATAGTAAACAAGCCAACTTTCCTTTAAATTTAAGAAATCCTGGCTCTTAGGCCAAATACCAGGTCCAGATCCAATGGACTCTTTGAAGAATTGCCTATCTAGGGATTTAGACCTAAAACAATAGATATTCATCATTCTCCTGGTTCTAGTGCATCAAGAGCTTCACCAAAACATGCTCCTGTAACTCCTATCAGGTTGCAAACACCTACAGGACCACATGTCACACCTCAAGTCCAACCTCCACCTGTCACAATGTCATTCTTTGCTGCAGAGTCACCTCTGAATTTCACTGTATATCATCATTTACCTAAAAATCTTGATAAGATTTGTCCTAAATATCATCCATATTAGGATGTTGATGATCACATTAGAACATTCAAGGAAGCTTGTTGTAGGGCTAGAATTGAACATCAGGATGTGGTATGCAGGTTATTTCCATTTTCCTTAGGGGAAGAGGCATATAACTAGAATATCAGTCTTGGTCAAGGTTCAGTCGGTTCATGGGCCACCTTGGAGAAAGCCTTTAAGGATAGATTCAAAATACCTATAGATCCTTCAATGAATTATCATCTATTTGCCACAATCAAGAGATTTGAAGGAGAACCTATTGCTAATTTCAATGCAAGGTTCCAAAAGATGCTCTCTAAGCTAGTTGCTCCATATACTGTACTAGATGAAGCTACTAGGAACATATATTACTTAGCCTTAGATCCTTTGACTTCTCTGTTTATCAGGAGAGCACATCCTGGAGTCACAACCTTGACAGGAGCTTTTGAAGAAGCTGTCAAAGTCAGTCAACGGCTGATCCTCATTCCAACACCTAATATTGCATTTCTAACACTCCCTACTTATCCTACATATCCTGCTCAGCAACAGACTAATGGAGCCATGATACCTCTAGCTGTAATGCCAAGTCCTTTACAGATACCTCCACTTAGTATCATGCCACCTCCAAATGGAAATGGTCAAATGTTACAATATCTGAGACATATGCAGGTACCTCAGGTTGTGGAACAGTCCAATAACAATAACAATGGATCTTCCTTTTTTAAACCTCGAATAGAAAATGTAGTAGCCAAGGTTCAGTAAGAAAAGGAAGAAATTAAGGAAATATCAGCACAACTAAGGAAACTCACCACTAAAATCACTCACCTGAGGAGTCAGAATTTCTATTCTCAACCAAACCAGAATAGAGGATATGATAATGATAGACCTAATTATCTTGATAGGGGATACAACAATAATTACAATAACAAAAATGGTAACAATAATCCCCCTAGATAGCCTAGAGTGTGGAACACTAGGCCAAATAATGGTTCTCTATCATCACCCTTAGATAATCAGCCTCCTAGTGAACCTAAACAAACCACTAGAGTGAACCTGGTAGAGGCAGCCCTTACAAACTAGTGCATAATACATAACACCAATGCTCATGTAGAGCTGGATTGTCCTCAGTTCAGGATTGCTGCTAGTATATTCCAAACTGAAGTATCTAATACTTCAGGTTATCCACCTTGTGTTGAAGGAAATGAAATTTTCCCCTGTGGATATGATTCTGCCTTAGTGCTAGAAAGTTTCATCAATCATCCTCATCAGTAGGCAATGTCACCTCATCAGAATTACACCTTAACATGTGAGGAGTCAGCCATGGCTTTTGAGACTAATTATGTTTTTCCATTTGAAGATGAAAATGAGCCATCAATTGAACATGAAGAAGTACATGCTTATCAACAACAATTTATCAGGGTAGGCATAACTACAATCTAAGGAATAACTCAAACAAACCTACTGGTCCTTTGACTATATCCTTGCCTCCAAATAATTTCAACACTCCTCTTGATCCTAAGGCAAGTAATAACCTTTGATTTCCCAAAGTTAGTGCTCAGTACTTAGCACCACAAAATACAGCACCAAAAGCTGGTAATCTACCTCCTGAGTCTAATAAATTGGTCACATATCTTGTAGATGAAATGAAAAAGATCAAAATTAGCCTGTCATTGTCAGAACTACTCAAAACCCCAGCTATCAAAAAAGCCTTCATGAAATCCTTAGATGATCCTATTCCAAAAGAAGATAATCATACCTTAGGTCAAATTGGGAATAAAGATCATGTTGTTAGGGATGTTAATGTTAAACACAAAGCTCCATCCACTGTTCAAGATGCAGAGACTTCACACATGACCCTTTACAGAGATAAGACTGAATCACCTCCTTTTCTCCTTACCATAAGGATGTTCAGTAAAAATTTACATAATTGCTTAGCAGATTCAGGAGCATCTACCAATGTAATGCCCATGTCCATATGCAATGCCTTAGGATTGCATCCTGCTAAGTCACTGAAGAAAGTAACATAGTTAGATAAAATAGAGGTGAGTGTGGTAGGAGAATTAACTCACATTCATATGCAGTTAGCATCAAATCCAAGAATTCAATACTACATTGATATTGAGGTAGTTGATATACCTGATACCTATGGGATGCTACTTAGTAGAGATTGGTCAAAAACCCTCAATGGATACATGTCCACTGATTTGAGTCACATGTGGTTGCCCTGGAAAGGAATACCAAATCAAATAAGAATAGATGATGAGCCTCGCATGAAACATATGATCATTGAATACAATAAAACCAATGAGATCATATATGTGGATGTAGAACCCAGAGTTTACTCCATCAAACCCCAGACCGTCAGGATAGAGGAGATCCTCATGTATGATGTTCATGTTCATGATGATAATCTTCAGGATGATAAAATAACTTTAGAGTCTAATTGTAACCCTGGAAATAAGACAGAGGTAGATCACTTCAAGAATTTTGAGATGCACTTGTCCAAAGAAGTGCAATGTTGTCAATTGTTGAAAATGCCTATTCATGATGTTCTGATTGAGGGATGATGTAGGTTACATGATGAGGCACATTCTAAAAATACCTGTGATTCTTGCTTAGACATGATGGAACTGGAATAGGCATGTAGTGAGGCATCATCATCATCATTCGTGGTAAGTTCTACAGATAGTGATAGTGATACTGATTTTTGTTTGTCATCTATAGAAACAAAAGAATGCACATATCATGATGAAGGTCCTATGCAGATGGAATGGATACTAGTGTGTAACAAGAGTAATACTAAAAGTAATAGGAAAATCACCCTAGGAAGTGATTGTTTGGTAGAATCAGATTATGAACTATTTGATGAAGATAGGGGCAGTAATCTGTCCAAGTTTGAAATTTTTTTATCAAAACAGATTCAAAAAATGATACAGCAGCAAAGATCTCCACATGATCTTCTAATTGAGGGATGGTGCAGGTGGCATGAGGCACTACATTCAGAAACTACTTGTTCATTATGTTTGCATATTCTGAAAAGGCAGATGTTGCCTAGTCCAAAGGATTTTCCTTCTGATGGTAAAGAGAAAGAAGAGATATTAGCTTCACATCACCCAGATAAGGTGAATTATGAGAAAATTGAAACACCAAAGTTGAAATGGATATCAAATGGTGCATCTGCTAGAGCTAGAAAGAAAAGAGAAGGCCCAGATAAGCCTTTAACTAAAGATAAGCCATGGATCCTCAGGTTTGATGGATCCAAATCAAAATAAGGGGCTGGAGTAGGAATAGATCTTATTGATCCATCTGGTAAATCCTACTTAGCAGCATACATATTGCAATTCCCATGCATAAATAATGTGACAGAGTATGAAGCTCTGATTCATGGGATATTGTTTGCACTCAGAAAGAAAGTGAAGATTTTGCATGTCTATGGAGACTCAAAATTAGTAGTAATATAGGTAAGAGGAATATATTCTTGTAATTACAAGAAGTTGTCTAATTATAGACATAGGGTATGGGATCTAATAGAATATTTTGATGCATTCAACATCACCCATGTACCTAGAGAACAAAATCACAGGGTAGATGCCTTGGCCCAAGCCGCAAGCAGTTTGGAACCATTGTCCATATCTGGTTTGAAGAGATTTTTAGTTGAATTAGTATCAATACAATATGTGCCAGATAATGTAGTTAACCTTCAAGTATTTGATGATGACTAGCATATTTTAGACTTCATCTCAAACAGAGATGTCTTTGATGCCCAGATCATAGATGAAAGAAATATGGAAGATCATATCTGAGAAGAAGAGGAAATCTTGGAGTTGCCTAGTAACAAGATTCCTAAAGGAATGATAGAGTTGGAAAGAGCATTTGATTTAGACAACATGCTAAAATAGGAAGATCTCCCTAAAGTAGATGGAGGAGAGTATTCACAAGTTAACATTGGACATAATGATGAAAAAAGGAATGTCCTGATTGGAAAAGTGTGCACAGAAGAAGAACTAGAAGGGATAACCCAAGAACTTAAAGATTATATCCATGTCATTGCTTGGACATATGATGAGTTGAAAACTTATGATACATCCATCATCACTCATACTATACCTTTGAAGCTAGATGTCAAGCCTTTTAGACAGAAACAAAGACCTGTTAATGCATTGCTAGAGCCCATCATTTTTGAAGAAGTTAAGAAATTGCTTAATGCCAGGATCATATTTCTTGTGAGACATTCCACATGGGTGGCCAACCAGGTCCCAGTAAGAAAGAAGAATGGTGACATCAGATTGTGTGTATATTTCATAAATTTAAATAGAGCTTCTAAAAAGGATAATTATCCTTTTTCTTCTCTGGATGAGGTCTTGCAGATTGTAAATGGTGCCAGGATGATGTCATTCTTGGATGGTTTTTCAGGTGACAACCAGGTGATGGTAGACAAGATAGATAAGTTGAAGACTACATTCACCACAAAGTATGGAATATTCTCCTACAGACGCATGCCTTTTGGATTGATAAATGCTAGGGCAACATTTCAGTGAGTGATGGATATAGCCTTCAGAGGGCTAGTTGGTAAATACATAGTCATATACATGGATAACTTGATAGTTTTTTCTAAAGAGAGAGGGAGTCATGTAGAAGACCTCAATAAGGTACTAAAGAAATGTGAACATTACAGGATATCCCTAAACCCTAAGAAATGTAGATTTGGGGTAACCACAGGGAAGCTATTAGGTCACTTGATAACAAAGAATGGGATCATCAATTATCTTGAGAGAGTAGAATCAATTATGAAGATACAGCTTCTTGGAAGCAAGAAGGAGCTCAAATCTTACTTTGGTAAGATTAATTTTGTTAGAAAGTTTATTACTAGTTTTGTAGAAATTGTCAGACCATTGAATGCCATGCTCAAGAAGGATGTCAAAATTGAGTGGACACCTAAAGCTACAGCAGATTTTGAAGATATCAAGAAAGCCATATCTAATGCTCCTATTCTAATTAGTCTAGATTATACCAAAGTTTTTTACATTTACTCATTTGCTTCAGAGCATACATCCACAATAGTACTAACACAGAGAAATGAGGCTAAAGAAGAAAAGCTTGTATCCTTCATGAGTTGTCCTTTCAGAGATACAGAACTTAGATACATGGATGTTGAAAGACAAGCACTTGCTCTAGTTTGAGAAGTCAAGAAGTTCAAACATTACGTCTTAAGAAGTAAGGTGATCACTGTAGTACCAGATGTAGTAGTAAAGATGTTTTTAATGCAAAGTGAACCAGGTGAAAAGAGAGCCAAATGGATTATTGTCCTCCAAGAGTATGATATGGACATAACACCCATGAAATTAGTGAGAGGACAAGCATTAAGTCAGATGATATCTGAAAGTGATCCTAACATCATGAGCCAATAATATGTCATAAATACAAGGGAAGATGGAGAATGGTATTCAGACATCAAGCACATCTTGATTACTGGAGGAGTCCTTTTCAAGTAGAACTATGAGGGAATATACCTTAGATACTTGGAGAGGAAAGAAGTAGATAAGGTGCTAGCAAAATTACATGATAAGTTTGGAACTGCACATGGTTCATCCATAACTACCACTCATGTTATCCTCAGGGCAGGGTAGTACTAGCCCACTATTTTTAAAGATACTGCTGAACAAATCAAATGTTGTCATATGTGTCAGGTTGCTGCAAATAGAGAAAGATATGCTGCTCAGCCTTTGCAGCTAGTGATAGAGATGTGCCCATTTTCTAAATGGGGAATGGATTTCATGGGACCTATCAACCCTCCATCATCTTCAGGCCATAGGTATGTTTTGACTATCATCGATTATTGTACCAGGTGGACTAAAATTGTCAGCAGTAAGACATGCAATGTTGAGGATCTAATCAAGTATTTGGAAAGCGATATAGTAACTAGGTATGGAGTTCCATATGCTTTAGTGTGTGATAATGGGTCTACCTTTGCTTCAATAAGATTATCAAGTTGGGCTTTTGACCATGGAATCATCTTGAAATTTTTCTCAAATTACTATCCCCAAGGGAATGGATTAGCAGAATCCACAAACAAGAATTTATTGAACATCATAAAGAAATTGATAGAAAAGAACCCAAGGGAATGGAACACCCTATTGAAGTATTCCTTGTGGGTAGATAGAACTAGGATGGAGGCTACATTAGGAAATTCTCCTTTTCAATTAGTATATGGGGTGGATCCCATCCTCCTTATTAACCTAAAGATCCCCACACTGTAGTTTGCACAAGAATATCTAGGCATAGATAACAAGCAAGAAGTTAGGTTGCTTCAGTTGATGTACCTAGAAGAAAAAAGGAATAAAGCAATTGACCAATTTGCTAAACATCAGGCTATTGTCAAGCATTAGTTTGACAAAAGAGCTAGAGTTAAGGCTTTTAGAATCTTAGATTTAGTCCTTATGTGGGACAAAGCACATGAAAAGAAAGGAGATCATGGTAAATTTGATAAACTTTGGATAGGTCCCTTTCAAGTTTCAGAAATTTTAGGAGACAACACCTATAGGCTTAAGACCTTGACCAGTGAGGATGTTCCATTACTAGTTAATGGGTAGTTTCTCAAGCATTATTTTCAAGCCTGAAATAGTGTCATGTAAGTCATGTGTATTATAGTGTGCATATTTGTATAGTTGTTTGTATAGTTTTGTTTTGTTTTTGTTTGTTTGCTTGTTGAGTTTTGTTTTGGTTAGTCAAGATGATGTAGCTCATCACCCAAAGAAAATAACCAAATTGTTAAGATTCAAGTGATGAGAACAAATTCATATATAGGTTATGACTCATTTTGAGAAGTATTGGTGATCAGGTATGTGATATCTTTTCATCAGGGTGCCCTTTCTTGACCAAAGTGATTCTTTCACAATGACTCACCTAACAGCCTTGGGTTTGTGGAACACATAAGTATAGGTGTTAAGTGAAAAATCTAAAGGGACTCCCTTGCTACTAATGCAATCTCCAACCTAAATCAGCAAGTGACCATGCCTTGCACATTAAGATTACATGATGATATCATATGAATAAGAGAAATAAATATTGAAAATCCAAAAAAAAATAAAATTAGGCCATCTAAGTAAATCTACCGGGGCTATAGACGCCTGCTAGCAGTGGGGCTCTACTTAGGGGGATTGTATAGATAACCTTGCCGGGGCTATGGACACCTGCTGGGAGCAAGGCTTTATCCAGGTTGGCTATGAGGGATGCTCCCAAACTATGTAGCTTAACATCAGTTACTCATGTTTTCAACTTGCTTTCAAGATGAGGATAATTAATCATTTGCACACACCTGATCCTTTGTTAGCATTGTTGCCATGATGAAAACCTTATCATTTAGAAGGATTATATACTTATACTTAGAAAGAGTTAAAATACTATGTTAGAATGTGGTCACATCACTTGAATCATTGGAATTTAGTTATTTTCTTTGGTGGCAAGTTGTTGTGTGGTTACACAACATGCCCCATTTTGACTTGACAAAACAGGGACCCAACGTTTTTGTTGCTTTGGCTTGTTATTTTTCTGCTTTGGGCGGTTTGGTAAAATTAAGTCATGCAGTTAACCCTGTAGGGGGTAGATGAGTCACCATGATGAGGTCAATTGCCAAAGTTAGTATTTCATATCATTAACCTCATGGTTGGAAAGTATACAAAATTCCAAATAGGTTTGCCTTTTGGATCACCCTAAAATTCTCTAAGAGGAGAAAGTTATGTTAAGTCAAAGTTTCGGTCAAACCTGATATTCTGAGGAGGGGGGTCATATTTCAAACATTAGTCATATTATATAAAATCACCCCGGTATAGGTTTATCACCCAATAATCACTTCGTCTGTGAGGTCTGGATGTTAATTTTATGTGATAGTTGTTATCTGCCCGTCAAACAACTTCACATAGTTTGTGGGGGGTCATATTTTTAATATCCATCATCTTACAAATATCACCCTCATTGCAAAATATCACCCTATGCCAATATGACGATGACATCATCTAAACCCAACTAACAAAGAATATCACCCTGGTGATGAAGTCATCATTTCAATTTACCTCGTGGAGGTATATATCCAATGCCCACCATATTCAATAACATGACAATGACGTCATTCCAACATAATGCTGAAACAGGTCACCAACATGGTGATGTCACCCTGATCTTTTTCCAAGGGCAGGTCATTTTATTTGTGGGGTCATATTTTGAACATCCCCTGATTTTAAATTCATGACCCGATTTACATGTGGTAAATGTTGACCACATCACCCGATTCTTTTGCACTAATTTTGCCACTCAAAGGTGGAAGGTCACTTTATCCAAGGGGTCATATTTTGAACATCACCCAATCATTCAAAGATCACCCCCTCCCCCTGTTTCCTAACATTAAAAGGACTTAGACGGATTCCTGCCGATTACGAATACAATTCAAACACATGGCATCATCCATGCATTCTCTACAGAAGATTGACAGATTAATCCATCCTAACGTAGTTTTACCCTAATTTGCCTTACGAATGCTTTTAAAGGTAACTTTCCAAGATTATTTTCATTTACCTTGCCAAAAAATAAGAAATTATAGAGCAGAGAAGTCAAACCCTCATACGAGCTACTTGTGAACAAACCAGATCTTCCAACGTAACGGAACGGGTGATCATGAGCATTTGCAACCCTTTTCTGTAATCACCCATCTAACCTAGGAGGAAAGCATTATCAAGTAAGTAATTGAAACCCCTCATGTTGTCATTACCTGCATGTTTAGGTAGTATGTTCTTTCTTGTGGTTTGAATATGTAAATGTGTGTATCATGATGAAGTAAAGAGTAATGAATAGAGTATGCATGATGTTGTAGAGATATATAATGTTCTATGAATGCATATAATTATCGTATGGTAAGACAAGGCATGTTTATTGTAGGATTCCATGGTGGATCTTAGGTGGAATAGGTCTAATGCAGAATTTCTTAAGCCCATGTTTGTTCAGCCTGAGGGGGTACAATTCAAGTATGGCATCATTGGTGACACTCACCAAGGAGATACAAATCTAGCAGTACGGTCAACCAGAATAGATCATGATAGGACAATACCCTTCTAGATGCAATATATGTTTTAGGAATGTGGCATGCCAGTAGATTCCCATATGCCATGGACACCCCAGAGCTGGTAGTACAATGTGCTAGGAACTATAACCCTCAGACCAGGTGGGTGGAGAAGCATGGAAGAGTATATGTCAACTTTTCAATTAAGGGAATCACCTCTACATTTAACCTGCCAGTTGGAAAGGTGGTTAGTGTGGATCTACATAAATTGGAGACAGAGTGTAATAACAATAAGAAGAATACAACGAAGAGGATGTACCAGTGGAGGTCAAAGAGCAACACCTACACTACCTCAGCTAAATTGTCCATACACTTGTATAAGTTTGATTTTGACGATGAGTACCAGTACATGATTGCCTTACTCAGCAGGATGACAGGTATGCCTCATGCTGGAAATTTTAAGAATTCAATGTTTGGAAGCATTTAGATGGTCCTTTATATAGATAACAAGCCATTATGGGCCAAGGTCATCAGTGATGCACTGGATGAAGAGATGAGGAACCTGGGAGGTTAGGAATGCTCTTCCATATGACCTCATATGTTGTGTACTCATGTGCCTACAAGGGAACCTCTGATGCATTGACTATAGTGGGTAAGGCTGGTGTTGATGTAGATGATGTCCACATATGGGATCACTATCCTCAACTACAGAGAAAGAACTACCTCCTAGATTACAAATTGGTGAATGATACATTCTCTATGCATCTAGTCAGAACAATGGAGGAAGACAGAACCAAGAGACTGAGCATGGAGGCTCAGAAAGTTGTTTATAGACATGGGGCTGGGTTCATCTAGTATGCCACATTTTCATATATAAGAATAGAAGGATTTGAAGAACAACCCTTTATGCTACCAAGGTACCCTATAGATGGGGTGGTCCTGATGGAGTTTCTTAGACAAGTGTCTACCATAGTGGAGGAATATAAAGCACGAAAGAAGATGCCTCCAGTACTATGTCCAGTGTCTATGGGATGGTATATGTGCTCAGATTCACAGAGCATAGAGTATGCCATGGGTGGTCTAAAACTGATGTACCTACAGCCATTTCTATTGGCTAGACCTTATGACCCCTATGGCAAGATGCAGAAAATAACAGGAAAGCCTATTCATCAGAAACATCTGGAGGATTTCTTGACAGATTATGAGGATGAAGCTGAGGTGAGAAGAAGAAAATACCAGAGGCTCACCTTGAACTAGATAAGGACATATGACTGCATCCCAGTGCCAGCACAACTGAAGAAGGATGATGGAAAAACAATGTCAAATAAATATTAAGACAAGAAGGTGTACAATGACACCATCTCAGGCCCTGATCTAACATAGCCAAAGGACATTTCCTTCGATCAATTTATAGGTGGGGTGCTGCAGTTAACCCAAGCTTGGGTAGATGAATAGATAAATAGATTGAAGAAAAGGGGTGTAGCTCTTATTGTTGATGCCAAGAAGAAAAGGTAGGAACTAACTGATGAGGAGTATGATGACATCCTCAATGAGAAAAGGAAGTCCAATGGGGAGAGGTTGCCCACCCAGAAATAGAGGAAAGGTCCCCCTAGAGGAAAGAAAACTAAAGATGAGCCTAAAGGGGTGATAATCGAAAGAATTACCATACTAGCTGTAGGTTCATCAACATCAGGATAGGCATCCACATCATCTATACCACCTCTGATGGATAAACCAAAGACAAAGAGGATCCTAAGGCCAACTGTTGAAATTATAGAGGTACAAGATTAGGGCCAAACCTCATAGCAGGATGTAAAAGAAAATATCCCTTTTGAGGAAGTACATGTAGAAAAAGAGCTTGCAGGTGATGACCCAATGATGGTTAGTAGGAAGAAGAAAGTGGTACCACTGACATCACCCCCCAAGATGATGCAGAGTGGAACGCAACAGAGGCAACCTAACAGGAAGGAGCTGCCAATAATACAAACAACCTGATAAAGATGTCTATCGGCTGAACATCATCATCATATTTCCTAACACCAACAGCATCATCACATTTCAACAGCATCATCATATTTCAGATGATCGCAAATATCCTCCTGTCGATTACTATTTACCTCCTTCGTTTGTCACCTATCATCATCATCATGATAATCAGCGGGCGCAAACATCCTCCGGTTGCACTATTCATCGGGTGCCAAATACAAGCGGCATCATCATGATATTCAATATCACTTTCGTCAGCAGGATATCCAAATATCCGGTTGTCCAAATATCCTAATGACGTTCCACTTCAACAACTTGCCTTCGATGCTTCACTGCCCGACGATACAAGCAACAGCATCATGATATTGTTCATCCGGTTCTTCGAAACCTCCTGATGATGCTAATACAACTTCCTGCCTACGCCGATACCTTTCCACTTAGCGACAACAGGATAAACTCACACAGAGGGATTTCTTAATATCCTGATGACGATGACGTCATATCCTGATGGCGATGACGTCACACATCATCCTGATGAACTCTTCAACACTTAGCCAAAAAAACTCAACTTTCACACCCGCATCCGTTAGCGATATGCGGATGATGACCTTCCGAGAGATGATCCTGACTGTGATATATACACTGAGTATATATCCAACTCAAAACATCATGATGCACCTGCAACATGCAAATTTCACCAACTTCGTGACCCGATCCTGATGGCGATGGATTCGCAGATGATGTTGCGGCTCGTTCCGACTGGAAACGCACATGCAGACTCCTGTGTATCCTTCCACTGCATGAAACATTCACAACCGCATAATTTCACAAAGATCATGTGACGACCGGGCCGGATCACCTCCAAACCAAAATCTAACAGTTTATCTTCTAGACCTAGCACATGAGGATGCTAGGCTGATTTACAGCATGCTTCTAACAGATCTCCTGAACAATGCAATGCATAAATAGAAAACACAAATGCAACCTAAGCTATGATACAGGACCATTCCACCGATTTGCAGGATCAACCGGTGGAAGGGTTGAAAGTGGTCATTAGCTTGCAAAACGGAAAGGAAATCAACACAGATGCAAACAGATAATGCAAAAGACGAGATCTTATTCAATTGAAATTCAATGTCCTGAATACAGCTTCACAATGTCTGAACTGCTCTCCTGAATATCAACTCAACACCAGTACATCAATATCAAAACTATATCCCTAAACCCTACAGATCGAAGGTATATATAACAAATCCTTCGAGTACTACTAACATCACTTCCCAGCGGCTGGGAGCTTCCAAGCGGCTGGGAGAGAGGACAGCTCAGATAACCTTATCCCGATCTCTAACTGCCTCTAACTGCCTACACATACTCCTATGTTGAACTATTACATAGCATCGGTCCAGAGGACCTTATTACATGAGAAAGTCAAACATACTAAAAATAGATTATCCCGTCAGCATGATGATAACTATCCTACATCCTGATCATGTATGTCATCATGCGGACCTATATCCTGATCATGTGCGGGTGCTCCTGCACCATACTCCCCAAAAGAAGAAATCTCAAGTCCACTTGAGATGAGAGTAGCAAGGTCGGCACCATGTTGCTGTATCTGTTCGGCAGTCATCCATACTGCTTCAGAAGTCGGCTGTCCCTTCCAAGAGACAAGGTACTCCAAGTACTTCTTGTTCCTGGTCTGTTTGATCACTCTAGTGTCTAAAATCTGCTGTATCTGTGGAGGATCATGTTGAGGAATGTCTTCAGCAACTGTATCCAGTAGAATATCCTGATCTGCATCTGGATTAGCCTGGTAGGGAGTTAAGTCACATACATTGAAGATAGGAGATAAACCAAGATCAGGTGGTAGTTGGATCTTATAAGCATTTTGTCCATGTTTTTGCAAAATCTGACATGGTCCAACTTTCTTTTGCATGAGCTTAGTATACTTCCCCTTAGGGAGCCTGTCTTTCTTCAAGTGAACCCAAACCAAATCTCCAACAGCAAATTGAACATCCTTCTTCTTCTTGTCAGCATACTCCTTATACTTTAAGGTGGTTTGCTGGAGTTGGGTCTTAACCTGATCATGAACTTCTTTGATTGCTTCAGCAAAAGCTTCTCCATCTGCACTAACAGGATCTGCTGTAGGTAGTTCTCGCAACTCTAAAATACCTCTGGGATGTATTCCATATACTACCTGAAAAGGCGATTTTCCTGTGCTCCTGTTGACAGTATCGTTATATGAAAACTCCGCTTGAGACAGAATATTGTCCTACTTCTCTCCATGCTGTTTTGTCAAGCATCTAAGTAGATTCCCTAAGGAACGGTTCACAACCTCAGTTTGTCCATCCGTTTGAGGATGATATGCAGAGGAAAATGATAAATTGGTTCCCAGCTTCCTCCATAGGGTTCTCCAGAAATGACCCACAAACTTCACATCTCTGTCTGAAACTATGCTCAAAGGTAACCCATGAATTCTGACAACTTCCCTGAAGAATAAATCTGCAATAGATGAGGCATCTGCAGTGGTTTTGCATGGCAAGAAATGTGCCATCTTACTAAACCTGTCCACTACAACAAAGACACTGTCAAATCCTCTCCTGGTCCTTGGTAAACCTAAAACAAAATCCATACTGATACTTTCCCATGGTCTGGAAGGAATGGGTAAGGGCTGATATAACCCTGCATTAGTTGACCTGCCTTTAGCCTTCTGACAAATTACACAGGTTTCTACAAATTTCCTGACATCTGTCTGCAACTTAGGCCAGAAATAATGCCTCCTGACCAGATCAAGAGTCTTGTCTAGACCAAAATGACCTGCCATTGCTGCACAATGTTTCTCCTTGATTATATTCAACCTCATAGAACACCTTGGGATGCACAACTGTCCACCCTTAAACAACAATCCATCTTGGATCAGGAATTCAGAGAACTCAGCATGGTATTTCTCCCCAAAAGAAGTACAGACCTGATATATTTCTCCAAAATCAGCATCAGACTCATACATGGTCTTGAGTGAGTCAATGCCAACACTCTCTAACTGAATCTGATTTACTGTGAGAACTCTCCTGCTCAAAGCATCTGCAACTTTGTTCTTAACCCCTTTCTTATGCTTCAAGGTAAAAGTGAAAACCTGTAGTGTTTCTACCCACTTCATATGTCTGTGGTTTAGCTTCTCCTGACTGTTGATGAAACTCAAAGCTTGATTATCTGTGAAGACTATGAACTCCTTTGGCATCAGGTAATGCCTCCATTTCTTTAGGGACTGAACTAGAGCATACATTTCCAGATCATATGATGAATACCTTTTCTTAGCATCATTGAGCTTTTCACTGAAAAATGCAATTGGTCTACCCTCTTGACTGAGTACTGCTCCAATGGCCATGTGACTGGCATCACACTCTACCTGAAAGATCTTATTGAAATCTGGAAGTGCAAGGACTGGCTGCTGTGCCACCTTCCTCTTCAATGCCTCAAAGGAATCATCTGCTCCTTGAGTCCAAATAAACCTACACTTTTGTCCTCCTTTGATGGTATCCAACATGGGTGCACAAATATGACTGAACCCTCTGATGAACTTTCTGTAGAAGGTTGCTAACCCATGGAAACTTCTGACTTCATTCATGGTCTGAGGAGTTGGCCAATTCAAAATGGCACTCACCTTCTCCTTATCCATCTGTAGCTTGCCTTGTGAGATGAAAAAACCTAAATAGGTGATCTCCTGTTTCATGAACAAACACTTGTCCAAGTTTATCATCAGCTTCTCTTCATGTAATCTCTTGAGAACCAACTCTATATGCCTGAGATGTTCTTCTCTGGTGTTACTGAAAATCAGAATGTCATCTAAATAGACTATGACAAACTTACCAATAAATTCCTTCAGAACCTCATTCATCAGCCTCATGAAAGTACTAGGGGCATTAGACAAACCAAAAGGCATAACCTTCCATTCATACAAACCTTCATTTGTTTTGAATGCTGTCTTCCACTCATCACCTGGTCTAATCCTTATCTGATGGTATCCACTCTTCAAGTCTATTTTAGTAAAATACTTGGCATTTCCCAAACAATCAAGTAAATCCTCAATTCTGGGGATTGGAAACCTATACCTGATTGTGATCTTGTTGATGGCTCTGGAATCTGTGCAAAGTCTCCAAGTGCCTTCCTTCTTAGGTGCTAGTACAGCTGGTACTGCACATGGACTCAGACTCTTCCCAATCAGACCTGAATTCATCAATTCTTCAATCTGCCTGGCTACTTCTGCATTCTGTTCTGGGGTAAGCTTATAAGCTGCTTTATTTGGAAGTGTAGACCCTGGAATCAAGTCTATGCAATGACTGATATCTCTTATAGGTGGTAGGGATCTTGGCATTCCCTCTGAGATAACACCTTTGTACTTATCCAATAACTCTTGGACAGCTGGGTCTATCAACCTTGGCTTCTTCTCCTTCTTGGCTTCTTGCTGTTGTTTCTTATTCACACTCATACAGGGGATTAGGGCATATGCAACTGCACCTTCTGCTGCCACTTCTTTCATAAACTGTTTGCCTTCCATCAGCATGACCTTCACTTCTTTACCTTTAGACTTCTCCTCTTTCTCCTTCAATGGGAGTAGTGTTACATCTTTACCATCTTTAGTGATTTTATAGGTGTTTTTGACACCATCATGCTGTGCCTTCAGATCATATTGCCATGGTCTACCAAACAAAAGGTTGCAAGCATCCATCTTGGTGATATCAAACAACAACTTATCCTTATATCCACCAATCTGAAACTCTACCCAAGCCTGCTCTTCTACAGTTGTCTGCTGACCTTGAGTAAGCCATGAGACTTTATATGGAGATGGATGAGGCAATCTCCTAAGCTTCAGCTTCACCACCATTTCTTCAGACACAAAGTTCTCAGTAGAACCAGAATCAATCAAAACTTTACAAGCCTTACCTCCTGCTTTGCAAGTGGTTCTGAAAAGGGACTTCCTCTGAGGGGCTTCTTTATCAGGTACCTTCATGGTAGTTACTGTTCTTCTCATCATCAGGGACTCTCCACTTTCTGGATATCCATAATTCTCAGGACCATTCACACTCTGAAAATCATTAGAACTTGTCCTACTCTGATTATCAGGTTCATTGACCAGATTTGTCCTCCTTTCACCTGTTGAGCTTGTGGCCTTGTCTGGACATCTGCTGGCTATATGGCCTTCTTTGTTACAGTTGTAACACCTGATGGATCCTCTGCCCTGGGATCTTCCTCTGTAAGGTCTTCTACCTCTGAAGTTACCTTGCTGACTGAAATTCTCTCTCTGATTCTGACCATTGTTGCTCTTGCTATTGTCCTGACTGGATTCTCCTTGATATCCCTGTCCTTGTCCTCTGCCTCTGAAAGGACTTCTTCCACCTCTTTGTTGTCTTCCTCTTCCTCTGTTGTTCTGATCTTGCTTTCTCTTCAGCTTTTCTTCCACCTTCAGTGCCAACTGAAAACTTTTCTGCACTGTATCTGGGTTATGCAGACTCAGATCTTCCTGAATATTAAACCTCAGTCCATTCAGGTATCTGGCTACCTTTTCTTCTTCACTTTCTTTCACCTTGGTCTTCATACAGAGTTTCATGAACTCTTCTGTATATGAGCTGACATCTAGCTCCTTCTGCTTCAGGTTCTGCTTCCTCTTGTGTAGCTGGATACTGTAGTCCAAAGGAATATAAGCCTCCTTTACCAATTCCATCATCTTCTTCCATGTGGCAACTCTACGTTTTCCCTCCTGCACTCTATCATCCTGAACAAAGTTCCACCATGTCAAGGCAGCTTCTTTCATCTTTGACTGTGCTATCTTCACTCTCTGCTGTTCTAGTATCTCCTCTGTCACAAAGAAATTGTTCAGACAGTCTATCCATTCCATTACTGAATCAGGGTCCATCTTACCTGTAAACACTAGCAAGTCCAGCTTCACATCCATGGTTCTCCTCTCCATGGCCTTGAGGGCGTTCAACAGCAGTCTCTAGTCTGCAGGAACGACCTCCTCGCTCCAATTAGGGATATCCTCTTCTTCCCTATCATCTTCTCTACCAGAACCTACTCTGCTCCTCAACTTTGCTAATTCATCTTTCAACTCCTGATTCTGAGCCTTCACGGCCCTGCTTTCTGCAATCTGCTTCTTCACCAGAACTGCCAACTCAGCGTTGGTCATCTTTGTTGGGAACTCAGATGTTCCTTCTTCGTCTGACATCCTGCTTATCTTTTCCAAAAGATCCTAACCTTTGCTCTGATACCACTATGATGCAGAGTGGAACGCAACAGAGGCAACCTAACAGGAAGGAGCTGCCAATAATACAAACAACCTGATAAAGATGTCTATCGGCTGAACATCATCATCATATTTCCTAACACCAACAGCATCATCACATTTCAACAGCATCATCATATTTCAGATGATCACAAATATCCTCCTGTCGATTACTATTTACCTCCTTCGTTTGTCGCCTATCATCATCATCATGATAATCAGCGGGCGCAAACATCCTCCGGTTGCACTATTCATCGGGTGCCAAATACAAGCGGCATCATCATGATATTCAATATCACTTTCGTCAGCAGGATATCCAAATATCCGGTTGTCCAAATATCCTGATGATGTTCCACTTCAACAACTTGCCTTCGATGCTTCACTGCCCGACGATACAAGCAACAGCATCATGATATTGTTCATCCGGTTCTTCGAAACCTCCTGATGATGCTAATACAACTTCCTGCCTACGCCGATACCTTTCCACTTAGCGACAACAGGATAAACTCGCACAGAGGGATTTCTTAATATCCTGATGACGATGACGTCATATCCTGATGGCGATGACGTCACACATCATCCTGATGAACTCTTCAACACTTAGCCAAAAAAACTCAACTTTCACACCCGCATCCGTTAGCGATATGCGGATGATGACCTTCCGAGAGATGATCCTGACTGCGATATATACACTGAGTATATATCCAACTCAAAACATCATGATGCACCTGCAACATGCAAATTTCACCAACTTCGTGACCTGATCCTGATGGCGATGGATTCGCAGATGATGTTGCGGCTCGTTCCGACTGGAAACGCACATGCAGACTCCTGTGTATCCTTCCACTGCATGAAACATTCACAACCGCATAATTTCACAAAGATCATGTGACGACCGGGCCGGATCACCTCCAAACCAAAATCTAACAGTTTATCTTCTAGACCTAGCACATGAGGATGCTAGGCTGATTTACAGCATGCTTCTAACAGATCTCCTGAACAATGCAATGCATAAATAGAAAACACAAATGCAACCTAAGCTATGATACAGGACCATTCCACCGATTTGCAGGATCAACCGGTGGAAGGGTTGAAAGTGGTCATTAGCTTGCAAAACGGAAAGGAAATCAACACAGATGCAAACAGATAATGCAAAAGACGAGATCTTATTCAATTGAAATTCAATGTCCTGAATACAGCTTCACAATGTCTGAACTGCTCTCCTGAATATCAACTCAACACCAGTACATCAATATCAAAACTATATCCCTAAACCCTACAGATCGAAGGTATATATAACAAATCCTTCGAGTACTACTAACATCACTTCCCAGCGGCTGGGAGCTTCCAAGCGGCTGGGAGAGAGGACAGCTCAGATAACCTTATCCCGATCTCTAACTGCCTCTAACTGCCTACACATACTCCTATGTTGAACTATTACATAGCATCGGTCCAGAGGACCTTATTACATGAGAAAGTCAAACATACTAAAAATAGATTATCCCGTCAGCATGATGATAACTATCCTACATCCTGATCATGTATGTCATCATGCGGACCTATATCCTGATCATGTGCGGGTGCTCCTGCACCACAAGAAGTAGAGAACATCCATGTGGGGTGATATGAGGGCTGATCCCATTGTATTAAGAGGGGCTGGTGGAGAAGCATTTAAGGAGCTGCAGCATGATGTGTTGTTTCCCACCATAATCAAGTTTAAGACTTAGAGGGCAGAGGAACAAGCAAAAGAGACTTCTAAAGCAAGTTAGGGTGGTCCTTTCTGCTTGGAGGACACCGTGGACCTTTCAGATGATGAAGTAGTGCAGAATGTAGCCTCTCAAAGGATGGAAACTCTCACCTCCAGTACCTGCATGACTCCACATGGGACCCCATTAGCATAGATGGTAGTATTGGAGGAGGTGAAGCAAACAACTTAGGAAGAAAATGAAAGTAGCCCAGAGAGGGCAGCCCAACAAATCGAGCTTGAAAAGTTGGTTGATCAGGTGACTAGCCCTGTAGTTATAGATTTGACATACAGGGAGGATGTGAGCCCCAAAGACAAAGTAGGTGCACCTGATATGATAGAGAAAGTTGAAGTAGCCAAGCAGGTAGAAGAAGCAAGTAATGCTCTGGATATGGGCCAGCAATAGCATGATATACCCACTGAGCCAAAGATAGTCAAAGTCCAATAGAAAGGTGTTGGTGATAAAGATACATCAGGTGATGATGCTACCCAGACTCAAGGAGATATAGGAGAAAAAAGATAAATAAGGTCATGAAGACCTTAAGACACAAGATGACGGTGCATCAGGTAAGCAACAAGAAGTGACCCAAGGTCAGGGTGATGCACTAGACCCAAACACACAGACAACCACAGATGTTAATATGCCTCAGGATGAGGAAAATGCTAAAGTAGATGAAACTCATAAAGAGGGAGTGCTAGATCAAGTGCCGGATCAAGTGCAGGATCATCATGTGGACATTCCATAGGATCCTCCCCCATAGAAGGAGGCCCCTCAGGAAGAAGATATGCAACAAGATTCCCCTCATGATGAACTCCATGGGGAAGAAATTAGGAAGTCACCTTCTCCACCCAAAATAGAGGTAGATGTTGCAAGTATGGGCCTAACAGGTGTTGTCATTGATGTCAACATACTCCTATTGCGTTAATGATAAGGATTGGATGAGTTGTGTGCTGAGGATATTGAGAAAATTAGTCCTAATCAGGAACAGAGAAGAACAGTGAAGACAATGAGGTAAAGATCCTAGTTAAGATGAAGATCAGAGGATTTGCTTCAAAGGGTTTGTAGATATGTGTCTTAAGATGATCCAATAAAGATTTCAGAGGTCCACATGAAGATCTAAAGAAGTTGTGGCTGCTCAAGTAAAACTAGTTCTGGCAGATGTTCAAAGGTGACAGAGTGATACAAATAGGTCTGGTGAGATCTGGAAATGCAATATCCTATTCTGTAGATTTGGTGGAGTGTTTAGGAAGTCCATGTGAAGTGACAACTCAATTGGTTCATGGTCTGGATGTCCGCAAACATCTATTCCATTGTGACAATGATGACAAACTGTGTTCTATCGATTCTGAATGGAGATAAGGATTTCAGTAAGCAGATGTAGTGTGGATGTTCTTGGTGATTCAGGCAAGCTTGTGGAAGTCTTTGGATCATGTCTAGTTTGTGTTGTTGGTCTACATTAGAGTTTGAGCTCGTAATTAAAGAATAACTTCTGGATGATGATGTTCTTCCTAACTCTAGCCGATCAGATGAGTTACACATCCTGTGGATGATCTTGAAGATGTTATGTGAGGGTTGGCATGTTCCTAAATGAAGATTGAAGTCTTAGATCTATGTGGCTGATAGTGTGTTGATCCGTGCGAAGTCTTTTTGTAATTAGTCATGTTGTATTTATGTATTTGCTCTGTAATGTATATCAACTTGGATGATTATCCCTAAGTCGATGTCTTGTATAAATAAGGAATTGTAAAGTCATTTCAAAGGTATCCTGTGGAGATGAGAGTGTGGTAGTGAGGAGGAGAGCGAAAGGTAGAGCAGAAGTATTGGGCTTAAATGGAACTGACTCAAGCATGGTGAAGATGCTATTCTTCAATTCAAGTATGTAATACTTATTATTCTGTAGACAGTGTGTCTCCTGTAGGCAGTGAGCCTCTTGTGAGTAGTGTGCTCAGGCAGTGAGCCCTAATTAGCATGTGCCATTTTATTCTTTCTATTCTTCTAATAGAAAATACAATCTTGGGTTAGTCACCCTATGGTTTTTCTATTAACTGGGTTTTCCACATCAAAATCTTGGTGTCATATGTGTTAATGTGTTTCTACTCTTGAATTGTTGCATTATGTTTCTATGATTGATTTATTATTATTCTGCTGAATTAAGGAAAGGATTTAAGAGATTAAATTGGAAGAAAGTTTTAAACAACTGATTCACCCCCCCTCTCAGTTGTCTGCCCTAAATCTAACAATTGGTATCGGAGCTAAGTTCCTCTAAAAGGCTTAACTGCTTGAGGAGATCCAGGATGTCGTCGTACAAGAAGGATAGTCTGAAGTTTGATGGAACCAATTTTACTCTTTGGAAAAGTCACATGCAATGTCACTTGCAATATATGGGAATGTAGTATTGGACCATGGCTTCAAAGAAGTATACTCCTCCACATAAAGGACCAAGAACCGTTGATGAAATCACAAATACTGAAAACAACCTGCGGACTAAAGAAGCTCTTCTAAGTGCCTTGTCTGATTCAGAACTGACAAATGTTGTTGACCTACAAACTTCTTTTGAGATTTGGGAAAAACTAGAACTTCTGCATGAAGGAGACAAGGATGTTAAATGTGCCAAGCTACAGAGTCTGAAAGAAAAAATCAAAAATTTGAAGATGAGAGAAGATGAAAATATCACTACTTTTATGCCAAGAGTAAATGAGCGTGTTTGTGGCATTAGATGTGTTGGTGGAGTCTTGGATGAAGATGAGATCATTGGCAAAGTTCTCAGATCCCTTCCTAACTCTTACAAATACAAGGATGTTGCTATTGAAGAATTCAGATCTTTTTTAGGTATCACAAGAGATCAATTGGTTGGTAAATTGGTTACATTTGAATTGACTGAGTTTGGAGATGCCCCCCTAAGACTAAATCTGCATTCAAAGCTAGTGCCTCTGTTAAAGGAAAACAAAAGGTTGATCTAGGAGAAAACTCTTCAAGGAAACTATCATGGTATGAAAAAGCAAGAAAAGACTTGGAAGAAGATGAAGCAAAAGCCGCTCAACTTGAAGCCCTTATTCCAAAAAGACTACCAAGAGGATCTAGTAAGTATGAAGGAAAATTGCCTTTTAAGTGTTTTAACTGCAATAAGATTGGTCATTTTGCCTCAAGGTGTTCGAAAAGATTTTTAAGGCCAAATCCTAATAGATCAAGGTTCTAGAAGAATTGTTACTATGTTTATGAAGATGATGATAAAGAAGGAGCAACAAATGATGAATCAGAGACAGGAAACAAATCTAGAAGTGATTGGGTATTTATTGCCATCAAGGAAGGAGATGCAATGCCCTCTGAATCTGTCAATCATAAAATTGTAGAAAGAGCTCTGGTTGCCCAAATTGAGGAAAAGGATGATTGGGTCATTGACAGTGGATGCTCTCACCATATGACAGGTGACAAAAACAAATTCATAGATTTGGAAAGGTATGAAGGAGGAGTGGTAAAATTTGGTGATAATTCTGCTAGTAGAATCAATGGTAGAGGAACTATTTATTTTGATGGAAAGAACAAAACTAGTAATGTACTATTTGTTCAAGACCTAAAGCACAATCTTCTCAGTGTTGGACAGTTGGTCAACAAAGGCTATGATCTTTGATTCAAAAATGGAAAATGCAAGATCTTTGAAAGTTCTGGAACAAAGATTGCATCTGGTACTCAAACTAAAGGTAACATCTTTCACTTGGTTGGTACTGGTAAAAGTTGCTTATTTGTTCAAATTGACCAGAGTTGGTTGTAGCATAGGAGAATGTGTCATGTGAATTTTGATAACATCATCAAGATAAGAAACATTCAGGATGTAAGAGATCTTCCATGATTGGTAAAGCCTATCAATAGTTTGTGCAAGGAATGTTAGTTGGGTAAACAAAGCAGAGTCTCATTCAAAAGCAAGGAACAATCTTCTATTAGATTATTGGACTTAGTTCATACTATTCTATGTGGTCCAGAAAGAATCAGGAGTGTGTAAGGCGATAGATACTTCATGTTATTAATTGATGACCATTCCTGGATGATGTGGGTGACTTTTCTAAAAGAGAAATTAGAAGCTCTTGAGAAATTCAAAATATTCACAGCTATGGTAGAGAATGAAACTAGATTAAAATTAAAATGTCTGAAGTCTGATAGAGGTGGAGAATTCACATCCGGTGAGTTCATAGAATTCTATGAGAAACATGGAATAAAAAGATAGTTGTCTGCTCCTAGGACTCCACAATAGAATGGAGTAGTGGAGAGAAAGAAGTAGACCATCCAGGAAGCATCTAGAACCATGATGCTGGAAGCAAATGTTCCTTAGATCTATTGGAGAGAAGCGGTAAGCACTACAGTCTATACTCTCAATCAAGTACAAATCAGAAACAATACCAGTAAGACTCTTTATGAGCTTTGGTTCGGCATATCTCCCACTGTGAGGTATTTCATAGTCTTTGGTAGCAAATGTTACATTAAAAGAGATGAAGATCTAGGAAAATTTGATGCTAGAAGTGATGAAGGAATATTCTTGGGTTATTCTACTCAAAGAAAAGCATACCGATGTTATAACAAGAGATTAAGGAAGATTGTTGAAAGTACAAATGTGAAGGTTAATGAAGGTGTTGAAAAACCCTAGAGGTTTTATGAATATGATGAAGATGATCAAAATGATGTTTTTGTTCAAGAAGTCCAAGCTCCCTCTGAAATTCAGATTTAGACTGATCCGGTAAATCAGGAAGAAGAGATAAGTTTGAATGAACCTATTCAAGAATCAAAAGTGCAAGAAACTCCCAAAGTTCCCAGGTATGTAAGACTGAATCACTCTAAAGATCAGATCATAGGCGATAAAAGAAAAGGCATACAAACAAGAAGAAGGATTGCTCAAGATTCAAAAGAGTATTGTCTGATTTCAAAGATTGAACCTAAGATAGTGAATGAATCTTTTAATGATGAAAACTGGACTAAAGCAATGGAGGAAGAGCTGATGCAAATTGAGAAAAATCACACTTGGGATCTTATTCCCAGACCTAAAAACAAGAATGTGATTGGAACCAAATGGGTCTTCTGGAACAAACTCAATGAAGATGGTGAAGTGGTCAGAAACAAAGTCAAATTGGTCTACAAGGGTTACTCCCAAGTAGAGGGAGTTGATTTTGAAGAAACTTTTGCTCCAGTGGTAAGAATTGAAGCAGTTAGATTATTTCTTGCTTTTGCTGCCTTAAAGGATTTCAAAGTATATCAGATGGATGTCAAATCTGCCTTTCTGAATGGTGACTTGGGAGAAGAAGTATACATTGAGCAACCAGATGGATTTCAATTGTCTGATCATAGTGATATGGTCTACAAATTGAAGAAAGCATTGTATGGACTCAAGCAAGCCCCAAGAGCCTGGTATGAGAGATTGGATAAGCACCTTTTGAAGATTGGTTTCAATAAAGGTACTGCTGATAGTAATTTGTATTTCAAAATTGATCATGAAAATATCTTGATTGTTGAAGTGTTTGTTGATGATATCATTTTTGGAGGAAGAGATAGTATGTGCAAAACCTTTGCAAATCAAATGAAAAGTGAATTTGAGATTTCCATGTTTGGGGAAATAAATTTCTTCTTGGGTCTACAAATCACTCAAACAAAGAAAAGAATCTTCATTTCTTAGACCAAATATATGAAAGAATTGTTGAAGAAATTTGGGATGGAAGATTCAAAACCAATGAATACTCCCATGGCAACTGGATTAAATTAAGTAAAGATGATGAATCTCCTAGGGCTGATTAGAAAAAGTACAGGTCAGTGACTAGAGGACTATTGTATCTCACTCAAACTAGACCTGACATTATGAATGTTGTTGGTCTTGTTGCTAGATTCCAAGCTGATCCTAGAGAATCTCATGTCATGGCAATCAAGAGGATTTTTAGATATCTAAAAGGGATAGTTGAGTATGGTTTGTGGTATCCCAGAGACCATGATTTCTTTCTTCATGCATATACAGATGTGGATTGGGCAAGAGATGTGGATGATAGGAAAAGTACCAGTGGTGGAGCATTCTTTTTGGGGGAAGAGATTGGTTTCTTGGCTAAGCAAGAAACAAGAGGCAATATCTCTGTCCACAACTGAAGCAGAATATATTGCAGCAGTAGGAAGTTGCGCTCAAGTATTGTGGATGAAGAAAATGCTAAGAGATATCAGAGTAAAGTATGAAGAACCTATCACAATCTTCTGTGATGATTCAAGTGCAATAAATATATCTAAGAATCTGGTGTTGCATTCAAAGACTAAACATATATCCATCAAGTTTCACTTTTTAAGAGAGCAAGTGAACAAGAATCAAGTTAGATTGGAGTTTGTGCCTTCCAAGGATCAGATTACAGATATTTTTACTAAACCTTTACCTAAGGACTCTTTTGAGTATCTCAGTCAGAAGTTAGGGGTTATTACCCCTCTGGTTCTGCATTAAGGTGCACTAATGTGCATCAGTCTGGTGGATATCACAGTCACATCTTGTGATCCGAATTGATGTTTGGGAAGCTTCCACTCAAGGGGAGTAGCTGGCATGATTTTGAAGTAATGCAAGTATGTGCCCTTTGCCATTGATGTCAAAGGGGGAGAGAAGACATGTGAAAAACAAGTAGTTTCTGATCAAAGGGGAAGCAGGAAAGGAAAAGAAGACATGTGAATGGTTGTTGCTGATAGGGGGAGTTGTGACAGTAAGGAGAAGCTCTTGTTCTGATGGTCAAAACAGTTTTTCACATCATATGTTGCCATCAATGACAAAGGGGAGATTGTTGCAAGTATGGGCCTAACCGGTGTTGTCATTGATGTCAACATACTCCTGTTGCATTAATGATAAGGATTGGATGAGTTGTGTACTAAGGATATTAAGAAAATTAGTCCTAATTAGGAACATAGAAGAATAGTGAAGACAGTGAGGTAAAGATCTCGGTTAAGATAAAGATCAGAGGATGCACTTCAAAGGGTTCGTAGATATGTGTCTTAAGATGATCCAATAAATATTTCAGAGGTCCGCATGAAGATCTGAAGAAGTTATGGTTGCTCAAGTAAAACTAGTTCTGGTAGATGTTCAGAGGTGACAGAGTGATACAGATAGGTCCGGTGAGATCCAAAAATGCAATATCCTATTATGAATTTGGTGGAGTGTTAAGGAAGTCCATGTCAAGTGACAACTCAATTGGTTTGTGGTCTGGAGGTCAGCAAGCATCTATTCCATTGTGACAGTGATGACATATTTTATTCTATCAGTTCTAGATGAAGGAGATAAAGATTTTAGTAAGCAGATGTAGTGTGGATGTTCTTGGTGATTCAGGCAAGCTTTTGGAGGTCTTTGGATCATGTCCAATTGGTGTTGGTGGTCCGCATTGGATTTTGAGCTCTTAATTGAAGAATAACTTCTAGATGATGATGTTCTTCCTAACTCTAGCCAACCGGATGAGTTACACATCCTGTGGATGATCTTGAAGATGTTATGTGAGGATTGGCATGTTCCTAAATGAAGATTGAAGTGTCAGATCTGTGTGGCCGATAGTGTGTTGATCTGTGTGAAGTCTTTTTGTAATTAGTCATGTTGTATTTATGTATTTGCTCTGTAATGTATGCTGACTTGGATGATTATCTCTAAGTTGATGTCTTGTATAAATAAGGAATTGTAAAGTCATTTCAAAGGTATCTTATGGGGATGAGAGTGTAGTAGCAAGGAGGAGAGCGAAAGGTAGAGTAGAAGTATTGGGCTTAAATGGAACTGACTCAAGCATGGTGAAGATGCTATTCTTTAGTTCAAGTATGTAATACTTATTATTTTGTAGACAGTGTGTCTCCTGTAGGCAGTGAGCCTCTTGTGAGCAGTGTGCTTGGGTAGTGAGCCCTAATTGGTGTGTGCCATTTTATTCTTTCTATTCTTCTAATAGATAATACAATCTTGGGTTAGTCAACGCATGGCTTTTCCCTTAACCAAGTTTTCCACGTCAAAATCTTGGTGTCATATGTGTTAATGTGTTTCTACTCTTGAATTGTTGCATTATGTTTCTATGATTGATTTATTATTATGCTACTGAATTAAGGAAAGGATTTAAGAGATTAAATTGGAAGAAAGTTTTAAACAACTAATTCACCCCCCTGTCTCAGTTGTCTACCCTAAATCTAACAACAGATATGAGAGATCATGGTAGACATGATGATGACAAAGGACATTAGGGATCTGGAGATGAAGTGCCTCAATGGCTGGAGAAAGAAATAGCTATGGATCAAGGTCCTGAAATTCAAGAATTTGATGTTTCTACCTTATTTGCAGAGACAATAATGAAGCCCAAGAGGAAAGCCAGATTGACATCAGCTATTAGAAGAGATCCTGCTACAGGAAGAAGGACTACCCAAGTAGCACTTCCCACTGTAGAGAAAGAGAAGGGCAAGATCACCCTTGAGGAGTTCCAAATCACAACTATTGATTTGGGTTTTGCCAATGAAGACCAACAGGGTCAGGAGGGTATGGACATCATTGATTCTTTAACCCAAAGGGTAAAGAAGGAGAAAGAGAAAAATAAATAGCATAAAGAGCATATTACTCAGCTGCATTCATATATAAAGGGGTTGATTAACCCTGATAGCACACCAGTGGATCCGGCAGTCCCATTGACTATCATATCTCAGGAGGAGGTCAACAAGTTAGACCTCATGAAACATGAAGCCATGATCATGGAGAAGTGGATGTTGTCAGCCCTCACAGGAGCTAAAGATGTATTGAGAACCTCTTTACAGAGGTGAAATTCTTTAAGCAGTTTGAAGAGAAAAGTAGACAAAATGCAAAATGAAATAGGGAGGCGGTCATTCCAATTGGAGAAGGACCTAACTGCTTAGAGTAAGATGAAGAGGATTGATCCTCAAATCCTAATAAACAATCAATTGTTGAATAATAACACTTCCCTACTGATAGATGTACGGTATTAGTATTTCAGGTTCGAATGTGATATCCTGAAGAAATGTAGTGGTAAGCTCAGGGATATCAGTATAAAGCTACACAGTATGATGGCACACAAAGCAGAGATCCTTGAAGCATTAGAAGGGAAAGTAGAGGGAAAGATAGAAAATCAAGACACAAACTGTGCTATCAAAGCTTTGCATCATAATTTCCAATGGGTAGCTAATGATCCCCTCACCCACTTGACAGAAGAGGTGATGAACAAGATCATGAGGATAAAGGTCAGGGTCAAGACGTACAATGAGACTTTGAATAGAAGAAAGGGTAAGCTGGACATGATCAAAGCTAAATTCTAGTCTCACAAGCATGCCATAACAAAAACCAAAACCCAATATGGCAGGGAGGTAGATAAAATGGTACAAGTGTATGAGAATATCAAGATGGCAATGAAGGTCCATACATAGGATGATGTTCATCAGGGTGATAACGATATAGAAAGAAATGAGGATGAAGATCATGATGAAGAAGAAGAAAATGAAGAAGAAGAACTTGAGGAATAAATGAAGATGCATCACAAGAAGACATATGCATAAGGTACTCATAAGGTAGTGAGTCATCCAGATGGTTGCCAGCTAGGATCCTATGCCACGAGGAGATGTTGACTGAGTCAAAGTATGATTATCTACCATTGATCTTAATTGACAAATCCTGACCGTAGTTCATTTGTAACTACTCCCTCACCTTATTCTATAAAAGGTGTAGGGGTGCCATATTTTGAACATTTAGAAACTTAATTGGAATTTGATTGCTAAAATATCAGGACTCATTTCAAAGTTGTTGTAAATGTACATGTTATGCATACTGAATGAAAGAGAAGACAATTTGATTACAGATCATCATAAATTTTGAGTAATCTATGTTTGAAATCTTGATACATGCATTGATCAGCTACGTCCCTTGGAGTACTTGTCAGTTTGCATGTGTTGTTTTCATTCCTTATCCTTTGAAGTTAGCATCATCCATATGCAGCTGTGGAACATCTTGGTGACATATGGTTTGATTTCTTCTCCTCATGAATGTATCTTGTATGTATATGGTTCAATGGCTAAAGATTCACTAAACTTAGAAGCATTCTTTTAAATTTCTTTCAATTTCATAACAATTCATCACCATAATTGCAAATAATAGAGAATTAAAAGCAAAAAACATGAAATATGCTGATATCCTGTAGATAATTGGAAATACATAGCATATTTAGAGTAAAAGTATGTTAAATTGACAAATATCATGCAAATTCATACAAATATCCAAGAGATACATGCAAATATCCACTTACAGACACATCATTTGAATAAATATACTGTGTAGAAGAAGGAACAGGTTCATGATGATCAATAATCAGAAGAATTGATCAAACTTGCAAATACATCAGCTATCTTTGGAAGTAGAGTAGAAATAACCTCTATGTGGAATAAATTTATAAGAAACCAAACAATACTGATCATCAAGACAAATGTAAGACCCCTTGAAATGGAAAACATCATGTCACATCAACCTTTGAGTAACGTCAGATGATCATGACCTGATCAACGGAGACATGGAGTCATCAACTTATCCTAAGTTGATCATACTTTACAAGATAATAAAGGTTTGTTGTGCAAATTTTTATGCATGTTGTTATGACTAACAATCATCATCAACAAAGAGGTAATTAAATAATTTTATATTTAATTAATTTAGAAGAATATGAATCAAATAAATAAATTGGTTTATTTATTGGTAGAGGGAATAAATATTAAGAATATTTATTTAGATAGGGTCATGTCATTTTTAAGCGTATACAAGTCTAATCCAAGTGATGCTCTTGCACAATTACTAGATAAGCAAGGTAAAGGTGCAAGGAATGCTGCAATCTTAAGTCCAGAGGCTAGTCAACCTAAGAGTCTAGCTCAGACTTCTTCAAGTCTTTCAAATTTATCTTCAATCCAACTAAATTTGGTAAATCCAAACGTTTCTACATTTAATTCCTTGAATTTTGGTTCAGTATTGTAAAATCATCCAAATCTAGGTCTAAATCCACCTAGAATCCCAGCCATGGCATTCTTTAACATAGAATCTCCAATTAACTTTGCAGCGTATCATGATATGCTAAAGAATCCTAACAAAATTGTCTTAATTATCATTTGCATCATGATGCAGATGATCACATGAAAATTTTCAAGGAAATTTTCTTCAAACATGTTGGCAACATGAAGATGTGATCTGCAAACTTTTCCCTTTCACCTTAACTAAGCAGGGCTACAGCTAGTATGTTAATTTACCAAATAATCATATAACTAGCTGGCAAATCTTGGAAGAGGCATTTCTTTTAGGTTTAGGGTTCCTATTAACCCTGGTACACTATATCATCAATTAGAAGGGGTTAAGAGAAGTGAAGGAGAGTTCATAACAACTTTTAATGATAGGTTCCAAAAGGCTTATTCTAGATTAGTTGGTCCTTATACTTTAGGTGACAATGTTGCATTAGAAATGTATTATTCTTCCTTAGATCCTTTAACTGCAATGTTTGTGAAAAGACAGATCCCAGCCATTGTGAATTTGTCACAAGCATACAAAGAGGCAATAAAGATCAACCAAGAAATGAGATAAGTAGGTCATGGTCCTTTGATTAGTTTGGGACAAGCTGCAGTACCAAACCAGATACAATAATTAAATGGAGCTCTAGTTTAGCATACACTAGTGCTTAACCCTGTGCCTAGCCAGGCTATGGTCTTACATCCTCAACAAGTAGTATATGATGGAAGAATAAATGTAGAACCATTCTTCTAGGTCCCTCAGGATGCATTCATTGCAAAAGTACAAGATGATAAGGATGATCTGAGAGAGGTCACAACACAACTATGAAGGCTGACAACTGAGGTGACATGGTTAAGAAATAATAACTTCTACGGTCAAAGCCATAGTCAGGGTAACATCCAAAGCCATGGTCATTCCTTACAAAATCAAGGTCAGAATTTGGATAGAAATAGAAATTCCAATCCACTAAGACCTCCAAGGGTATGGAATACTAGGCCTAATAATGGGATGATTGCTTCACCTTTAGATCATCCAGATAATCAAGAGTCAAAACAACCAGCTAGGGTGAATGTTATTGAGGTATCCCTTAGTAATTAGTGTAGAATCCATAACACATATGCACATGCAAAGTTTGACTGTCCTTAGTTCCATTTGGTAGCTAGTGTCCTCAAAGTGGAAGTACAGAGTCCTATTTCTAAATTCTTCATACCTAAAGGGAATGAAATCATGCCTTCTGGTCTAGGATATGACTCAGCCATGTTCCTGGAGAGTTTTACCTTTGTATAGAACCAAGATCTAGATGAAAGTTTTTAACATACTGAGTGTTTGAATCCTTAATCAGCTCTGGTATTTAAAATTTTCTAGTTTCCCTTCAAGACAGAAAATAAGATTGAAACTGAGGTAGATGAGGTGCAAGCTTTACAACAGTCACAAAAGAATAATAGCTATAATTTAAGGAACAAAAATAGGTTAGGAGGACCTTTTACTTCTTCTATTCCACTAAACAATCTCAACATCCCACCAGATCCTAATTCAAGTAACAATCCTCAACCTCCAAAGAAGATTGTGTAGACTAGTGTTACCTTGCAACTAAATACTCAGGTAAATAGATCTAAACCTAAGGATGTTAATGGATTGGCTAATTACTTGTCTGAAGAAATCAAAAAGGTAAAAGTAAGTGTGCTTTTGTTTGAATTACTTAGAAGTCCTAACATTTAAATGCTTTTATGAAGTCTTTTGAGCAATCAAGTCAAAAAATAAGTCAAACCATTCAGGAAGTACAAGTTGAAAACAAATCAAATAAGCAAAATGATAATTGTCCTAAACACTCTATGAATGCTCTTATTGCCTCCTACAAAGATAGGAAAGATTCGCCACCTTTTCTCTTGACCTTAAGAATCTTTGGGAAGAATGTTCATAATTGTATGGTGGACTCAGGTGCATCCACAAATGTCATGACACTATCCATATGTCAGACTTTAGGGTTAACTCCCACAAAGTCGACCAAAGTGGTCATGCAACTGGATAAGTCAGAGGTAAATGTGGTAGGAGAACTAACTCATATCCACATGCAGTTAGCATTAGACCACAGGGTCCAACAATTCATTGATATTTAAGTAGTAGACATCCCAACAAACTATAGGTTGCTACTTAGTAGGGATTGGGCTAGAACACTTGATGGACACATGTCCACTGACTTTCCCATTTGTGGCTACCCTAGAAAGGGATTACCAATCAAATTAGGATAGATGTCGAACCCAAGATGAAGTATATGATCATATAATACAATAAAACCAACGAGCTTATGTACATCAGGATAGAGTCTGGAGTTTATAGGCCTATAGAAAAAGGAATTAGTGTAGAGTGTCTAAAACTCTACATTTTGTTTCAGTCATGGCTTAGTCCACGGGTTTCAAATATTGCTACGTGGGTCTTATTTTGTTGCTGTGTGAGTTTTAAATGTTTGTGTAGAATTCGCCAAGTGTCAAAGCCACAGTTTAAGTCACAATATTGTTTCAAATATTAAGTTTTATGCAGAGTGCGCCTTGTAGCAGATAGTTTCAATAGTTTATTTTGTTTTAACAATGCCATGGGTGTCACCATGTGTCGCTTGTGGAGACAGTCCCAAAAGTTTCTATGTTTTCTGCGGAGGGCACCATGTGTCTTTTATGTTTGTTGTAGGTGATGCTGCATGTTTCTTCCTATATCACATTGATGCTAGTATAAAGAATGGTGGGCCACAGTAATGTTTCAATTTTCAAGCTTGTGAAGGATGCCACGTGGTGGTCATGGAGAAGGAGTTGCTTTGTTTATGACTCTTTCAGCAAGGAACTTTTTGCCTCTATAGTTTCGTACAGTTTGCGCCAAGTACCAGCTTCCACAGGGACCTTTCAAAGGTTTTATTTGTTTCAGAAGTGTTGTGGAAGTTGCCACATGTTAGCTAGCGTATGCGCCAAGGCTGCCATCTATCCCAATTTTCTCCCTTTAAGGGTAGTGAGCACCAAGGTTGTGGGTCCCATCACTTATTATGTCTCATATTATAGATGAAGTGGCTTGAGATAGATGTCATTAAGAGGAGATTGCCCAAGCATAAAGACACAGGTTTTAAAGGCCCTGTGGAAGAAGACACGTATCATGTTTTGAAGGCTGTAGAACATGAGAAGTGTCATTTTCCTATTCATTTCTTTGAAAACAAAGGAGTTTCTAGTTTTGATGTGGATGCTGCCACCTATCATGTTTCTTTTCAGTTACAAGGGCATCGGTCTCACCATGTGTCTATGTCTTAATGAATGAGGTGTGCTACATATATTTTGCCCCAGCCAATGAGCGTTAAGGAGGGACGGCCATTGTAGATTCAGAGGATCATAACCACCAGGAACTTCCAGTTATCTTTAGTTCTATTGGACCATTGAGGATTCAGTTATTATAGATAATCTTGGGTTAGATCTATGATTATAAATATGTAGTATTTGTAATAGTTTTACAAACATATAGATATACATTCATTCATATAGATAGAAGGATCTTTGATATGTTTTGTTATAAATCTAAAAGAGAAGTCAGAGACTTTGTTGTGACTAGTTTGTGTCATTTTGCCTTTATTTTGTTGTTCTTGATAATAAATTTAATATATCTGTGCCTTTTATGTTGCTGAAAGATTAATGAGAAGAACTCTATTCTGTGCCTTGGTTGATATTATTTGTGTCATTACAAAGTGTCTGGTTGTGAGCCTTTGATTATATTCATTCTATCTATTTATGTTAATCATGTAGTATCTGCTCTTTAATATAACCATATTTGAGAATAGTTTCACTGTGCTTAAATTGAAAGGGATACTTTTACTCAGGTGCATTGCCATAGTTAGATTTGCTTAATTGTATTTGTAATCTTGTTAATTTCTTACCCTTTGCTCAAAATCCAATTGAAATAGAGAAGAGCCAACTTCTTTAAAATCTAGATGTTGTTTCAAGTAGCAAGTTCCACATTATTGAAACTTCCCATGTTGGTGTTAGAACCTGTGCAATTTTATACATCAACAGTTTTTGGCATGCTCAGTGGGACCTTTCTTGAAGTTTCTATCAAGATCATATGAGCCAGAGAGTAACAAGGAGCCAGAGCTGTGGACCTACAACAAGAGCTCAGTCTGCTACTAATCTAGGCATTCTTTTACCACCATTAGTAGCTACTCCAAGGAGAAGAGTGAATTAGGTTGCAGTAGCACAAAGAATAAATATGGGAGCACCTATACCTCCAAGGAACTATGCAAATTGGAATATTGGTATCTCTCTCATCCTCCCAGTACCACCAACAACTTGGGATACTATTCCAGCCAATGCTCTGAAGGCTCTACCTAAGTTTAGTGGAGAAGATTTCAAGACACTTGGGGAGCATCTACAAGATGTATTTGATGTGTGTATAGTATATGTTATTACTCAATAGAATGTGGCAATAAGACTGCTAGCAGCTTCTTTCAAAGGAAAGGCTCTGGACTAGTATAGATCTCTCACTCCAAATACAATATCTACATGGGATCAGCTTGGTGATGCTTTCTTTGCAAGATTTAAAGAGAAAGGTGATAAATCTTCCCTACTGCAACAACGAATCACTATCAAAAGGGCACCATAAGAAGCCATGACCGATTTTAACTCAAGATTTCAAAAGATCTAGGATAGAATTCCTACTACAGCAAGACCATTATCAGGTATGGCTATTGTGTTTTACCTCAAATCTTTAAACTCTGATATATCAGTAATGATTCTATCTCTTGGAGGCCAGACACTACCAGAAGCATATGAGTTAGCAGTCAAGGCTAAAAATAACTTGATAGATGCTAGAAAATTGCCCCCAAGGCCTCATATGCCCATGTTCCTAGAAATTACCCTGCCTTTGCCCCAAGAAGGTCCTAATCTTATAGCTCCACCTATGTCCATGTATTCATTTCCAGTACCTCAAGAACCTGCTAGGTAACCACCTCTACTCAACCATCTGAAATGGATGATGTCAAGATAATTCGAAGGACCTTCTCAACTGAGATAATTAATCTAAAGAGACAACAAAATCCCTATTCAAAGCCCCCTTATCAAGGTTTCCAAGGATATAGACCTCCCTTTTAGTCAAATCAATATCAAGGTCCTCAAAGGAAAACTAATCCTCGGCCTTCAAACCAGTTGATTTCTGTCCCTACACCTCTACAAACTATTCCTCATAATCCCAATAGGGAAATAGTTCCAGGGCAAAATAACTTGGCAGATGACACAAATGCTTGGTGCTTTCCCTGCAACAATGCCCATATGCCTAGAGACTATCCCAGAGGTAATTTGCAGGAAAAGATAGCAGAACAGAGAGGGTTAGAATGACAATTCTCAACTTCTAACACTCCACCATGTCAGTCCTGTGGTGTTCAAAATGAAGTAATGGTGGCCTAGATGCAAGGGATGTCCATACAACAAGAAGATGAAATAGCCCCCGAACATGCCTTATTTTCATGGATTGAAGAAGAAGATTCAGTGTTCTTAACTAAGGCATCCACTTCAAAGAAACTATTGGTGTAGTCAGACTATTATACCAGATCAAAGAGGAGAATGATGGAGTAGCCTGAAGTCACTAATAATAAAATCATGGGAACTCCTCCATTTTAAAATCACCAAAATCAAGTCTCTAGGAAAGATATGCCTTAGCTTGTGCAAAATCAAGTAGCCTTAGGATAGGTTCTAGAAAAGACAAGGTACCCTTATTATTCAAAGACCCAAGCATTAGGACCTGTGAATGTGGTGGACCAGTTGAAAAGAACTCCAGTACATGTATCAATCTGGGATATGTTACCTATTCTCGAGCAGAAGACACTGTTATAAGAAGCTCTGCAAGGTTAAGAAGCCTCTAAAAACACTGGTGGTAAGGGAGGAGCTCTTGATAAAGGGAAACTTCAGCCCAAAGATATTGTACCTCTACAGACCATAGCTCTATTGAACAATGCACCTGGAGTAGGTAAATCTAAACCAGATCCCTTTTATTTGACTCTAATAGTTGGGAAAAAATTGTTGCATAATGCAATGATAGATTCTAGGGCTAGTATTTCAGTAATGCCAAAGCAAATAGCAAATGCTTTAAAGATAAAATATGAACCACTTACAAGAGGGGTCATGCAGTTAGATGGGAAATCTATTCAAACAATAGGAAAAATCAAACAACTTCCATTACAACTATATACTTGCCCCAATATAATTGTCAATCAAGATGTTGTAGTCATAGATATTCCCCCTGTATTTAGTTTATGCTTGTCTAGAGATTTTCACAGCCAAAATAGGAGGTTACATGCCACTAGATTGGTCACACCTCATCTTAAGAACCAAATATGGGATAAAGATGAAAATATTGTCTGAACCATTATCCAAAGACCATATCACAAATGAACCAACCTCAAAATTATAAGCATCCCATGCCATGCTGAATAAAGAGGAGATAATCTTTGTTGAAGAATTAGGTGACTGGACTAAACATGACCAACAGGAAGAAGAGAATAATCAGTTTATGATGTAGAATGATCCCTATGGAAACTATGACTCTACTGGCCTAGGAACTTATGTCATTTTTTAAGAAGACCAATAAATCCCTAATATTATAAGGAAAGAAATATTAGAAAGTGGAGAGTCTGAAAGAAACTCAGAAATCTGGACCCTAAATTTTGATGGAGCTAGGAGTAAAAATGGTGCTAGAGTAGGGATTTGCCTTACTGCCCCAAATGGTGAGAAAATTCTAAAAGCCATTTGCTTTTAGTTTGCCTGTACCAATAATGATGTTGAATATGAATCTTTGGTGCATGGACTTATGTTGGAAAAGAAAAAGGAAATAAAGAATCTGATAGTAAGAGGAGATTCAGAACTAGTGGTAAAATATATCAGAGAGAAAGCAATAGCTAAAAATGTAAGAATGAGATCCAATCGGCACAGGATTTGGAACCTGATAGATGGTTTTGAGGCTTTCAATATTGAGGTAGTTCCCAAAGCCCAAATTTCTAAAGCAGATAGAATGGTACAGATTGGTTCATAGTTTGACTTAGCAAGTGATCTATTAGTTAACAATGAGTAAGTCAAGGTTATTATAAGACCAATAATTCTAGAGAATGATCAAAACTGGTAGGTTTTTGACAATGACCTTCAAGTACTTGCATTCTTACAACAATCAGGTGAATTTGCTGATCAATTACATCCAAAAATTGAGGAAGCATATGGTGACCAAATTAGCCAACTAAAATCAAATAAACTCCCTAAAGGGCTGATTACTCTAGAAAATTTGTTTGATCCAGAAGATGCAAACCTAGAGAAGAGGAGGTTTCAGGAAAATAAGGAAGATTATTCTGAGATTCAAGTCAGTGAAGGAAGAAAGTTGAAAATTGGTAATTCTACAACCCAAGAGGAAAAGGAAAGGCTGATTTGCTTTATGTGATAAATATGATAGGGTGATTACTTGGACCTATGAGGACCTCCATGGTTATAAAAGAGATTTCATCCAAAACACCATAGAGCTTACTGAAGGATCAAAACCAGTTTGACAGAAGTAAAGGCCAGTGAATCCTAGAATTGAACCTTTAATGGTGGATGAACTGCAAAAGTTCCTGGAATCAAAGATTATTTTTCCAATTAAGCATTCAACCTGGGTATCAAACCTAGTGCCTGTAAGAAAGAAAAATGGTGACATAAGACTTTGTGTAGATTTCAGGGATTTGAATAGAGCATCTTTGAAAGATCATTATCCCCTACCTTCTATGGAACAGATTTTACAGACTGTGGCAGTATCAGAAAGGTTTTCCTTGCTGGATAGTTTCTTAGGATATAATCAGATTTGGTTAGCAGATGAAGATCAGCATAAGACTACATTCACTACAAAGTGGTTAACATTTGCATATGCTAAAATGCCTTTTGGCGTTTCAAATGTTGGGGCTACTTTTTAGCATGCAATAGATGTAACATTCAGAGAACTTATAAATAAGATTATTCTGATCTATCTAGATGACCTCACTATCTTTTCTAAGAATGCCAGAGATCACTTTGACCATTTGGAAGTTGTTTTTAAGAAATGCCAAGAGTTTGGAATATCTCTAAATCCCAAGAAATATATTTTTGTTGTACCTCAGGGTAAACTTCTAGGGCATATAGTGTCAAAGGAAGGGTTCTCTATTGATCCAGAAAGGGTCACAACCATAAACAACCTATCTCTACCAGTTAGCAAGAAAGCAGTTCAATCCTTTCTGGGGAAAAACAACTTTGTTAGCTAATTCATATTTGATTTTGCAAGTCTAATTAGACCAATGACACTGTTTCTTAAAAGAGATCTGGTCATCAAATGGACAACAGAAGGAAGACATGCTTTTGAAGAAGTCAACAGCCCCAATACTCAGAAACCCAAATTTTTCTAAAGATTTTATAATGTATGTGTATGGGGGAGAATTTAGTGTAGTTACTATTCTAACTCAGAAAGATGATCAAGAGGAAGGTGAGCACCTAATAGCCTTTTTCTCTAGAACTCTTAGGGAATATGAATCTAGATATAATGTTGTGGAGAAGCAAGCATATGCCATGGTAAAAGCCCTTAAAAAAATTAGACATCTAGTAATAGGAAATAAGATTCTGATATTAGTGGCTCACCCTAGTGTAAGAGAATATATTATGGAGAGTGAGATCACTGAGAAAAGAGCTAATTAGATCACAAATATTCTAGAATATGATGTAGAAGTAAGACCCACCAAGTTAGTCAGAGGCAAAAGATTGTGCCAATACTGTTGCAAGGTGTGACCCTTGGTCTCCTTGTTCAGCGTTGCGCTGCGGTGGTTTGTGACAAGGGCTTAACTGCCTTCCGTGCTTGTTAAGTCAAGTGGTTGTATCAGGCATTAAAAGGTTGATCTTTTGGTGCAATGGAAGATAACAATTGGTATCAGAGCCAAAGTCACGGGTTCAAACCCCATGCTTGCGCTTGGGGGGATTGTTGCAAGGTGTGACCCTTGGTCTCCTTGTTCAGCACTGTGTTGCAGTGGTTTGCGACAAGGGCTTAACCACCATTCATGCTTGTTAAGTCAAGTGGTTGTATTGGGCATTAAAAGGTTGATCTTTTGGTGCAACAGAAGCTAACAAATACATGACCCAAGACATGGGAAGACTCTTGGGTCAAAAATAGGATACAGTTTATGAAGTATGGGATTTTCCCAAATGATCTCTCCCATGATAAGAGAAGGTACTATAGGTAGCAAGGGACCCATTTTGTGCTAATTGATAATATTTTATTTAGAAGGAATGTTGATGGTATACTCTTAAGATGTATATTAAAGGAGGAAGCTCAAAAAATGCTACATGAATTACACCATGGAGTTTCAGGTGGACATTTTTTAGCAAGGACCACTCCAATCAAATTAACACAAGTAGGATATTTCTGGCCCACTCTATTTGCAGATTGCCATCAGCTGATTAAAGAATGCTAGGCTTGTTAATTTTATACTGGCAAAAGGAGAAATGCAACAATGCCTCTAAGTCCCATAGTTGTGGATGAACCCTTTGCTCAATGGGGTCTAGATTTTATTGGTATGATCAATCCAGTGTCAAGTATGGGACACAAATGGATTCTCACAGTAATAGATTACTTTACCAAGTGGAGTGAAGCAATACCACTCAAAGAGGCAACAAAAAAGGTCATATTAGAATTTCTAGAAGGCATAATTGCTCAGTTTGGTCCTCCTCGTACCATCATATCAAACAATGCTAAAGCATTTTTGGGAGCCAAATTATCTAAGTTTGCATTAAGGAATGGGATTTATTTGAAGACTTCTTCAAATTATTACCCTCAAGGTAATGGTCTGGCAGAGTCCACTAACAAATACCTTATCAGACTCATAAAAAGGATAGGAACCAATTATCACAGAGAGTGGCATAAGTTACTTAATACAACACTGTGGGCTGACAGGATCACACCAAAGAAAGTGACTAAAATGTCTCCCTATGAATTGTTTTATGGTAAACCTTTGGTAATGCCACTAAGCTTAGAGATCCCTGCTTTGCAATTGTTAAGACATATAGAAATTGAAGAGAATGGCCCCATGCAAGTCAGACTTGCTAAACTATTGGAAGTTCAAGAGAAAAGGGAAAAGGCACATGAGTCACTAATGAAACATCAGAAAATCGTTAAGGACTAGTTTTATAAGAAGACTTCAAATCTCATTTTTGAGGTTGGCTCTCTAGTATTGAAATGGGATGAAAGAGTTGCTAAGCCAGGTCGACACAGCAAATTCAAATCATTATGGATAGGTCCTTATAAAATTTGTTCCTGTAAGTAACAAAATTCATTTGAGCTGGAGACCATGGATGGAGAACCTAAAGAGATTCTGGTAAATGGGATCTTTCTGAAACACTTCAATTAAGGAGGGGCTCATCATGTATCATAGTTAGTTAGTTTTCTTTTGTTTTCTCACTTTCCTATTTTCTTGCTTTCTTTTCCTGCTTTCCTTTTCAAATAAGTGTTCAGTGAACATGTGTCAACAATGCAAAGCCCCTTCTCTTTTGGTCTAGCATGTATTAAGGTTGTTCAACAATCCCAAAAATTCTCTAGAAGTACACACTTTTTTAGAAAGATAGCCACTCTCGTAACATATCTGACACTTCATTCCATGCGGATTTCAAAAAGATACACTAGCTATTTCTCGGCATTAATGACATAAATAAGATGGGATTGTTAGACTTAGGGCACACAACTGAGAGGGGGGTGAATCAGTTGTGCAAAACTTTCTCCAATTTACACACTTAAATCTTCTTAGTAATTAGTAGTATATTAAACATGAAACATAATGCATTCAAATCAAAAGTAGAAACTCATTAACACATAAGACACCAAGATTTTGACGTGGGAAACCTGGTTAAGGGAAAAACCATAGGGTGATTAACCCAAGAATGTATTCTCTGTTAGAAGAATAGAAAGAACAAAATGGCACATGCCAATTAGGGCTCACTGCCTAGGTACACTGCTCACAAGAGGCTCACTACCTACAAGAGACACACTATCTACAAAGAAATAAGTATCACATACATGAACTAGAGAATAGCATCTTCACCATGCTTGAATCAGTTCCATTAAGCGTAATACTTCTGCTCTGCCTTTCTCTCTCCTCTTCACTATCACACTCTCATCTCCACACAAAAAGGTGAGTTCAAACTGACTTTGTAATCCCTTATTTATACAAGGCATCAACTTAGGAATGATCATCTAAGTCAACAAACATTCATAAGATCATCCGACAGATGCATAACTCATCCGGTCGGCCTATCTCAAGAAGAACACCATCATATAGAAGTTACTCTTCAATTGCAAGCTCCAACTTCAATGCAGACCACCAACACAAACTGGACATGATCTAAAGACCTCCACAAGCTTGCCTGAGTCACCAAGAACATCCACACTTCTTCTGCTTACTAAAATCCTTCTCTCCTTCATCTGGAACCTTAAGAACACGGTCTGTCATAACTGTCACAAAATAATAGATGCTTGTGGACCTTCAAACCATGCACCAATAGAGTTGATACACCACAAAGACTTCCTCAGCACTCCCTTAAATCTGCAGAATAGGAAACTTCATTTCTGGATCTCACCAAACCTTTCTTGTTACACACTGTCACCTCTGAACACCTACCAGAACCAGTTTTACTTGAGCGGCCACAACTTCTTCATATCTTCATGCGGACTTCTGAAATCTCTATTGGATCACCTACAGACACATATCTACAAACCCTTTAATCTGCATCCTCTAATCATCATCCTATCTTGGACTTTTGTCTTACAATCATCACTGTTCTTCACTGATCCTGATTGAGACTAATTTTCTCAATATCCTTAGCTCACAGCTCATCCAAACCTTATCATTAATGCAATAGGAGTATGTTGACATCAATGACAATACCAGATAGGCCCATACTTGCAACAATCTCCCCATTTGTCATTGATGGCAACATAAGATGTAAAAAACTGTTTTAACCATCAAGACAAGAGCTTCTTCTTGCTGTCACAACTCCCCCTATCAGCAACAACCATTCACATGTCTTCTCTTCCTTTACTATTCCCCCTTTAATTAGCAACCACTAGTTTTTCACATGTCTTCTCTCCCCCTTTGACATCAATGGCAAAGGGCACATACTTGCAATTCCAATACTTTAGAATCATACCTGCTGCTCCCCTTGAGTAGTAGCTCCCACCAATCTGGATCACAAGATATGACTGTGATATCCACCAGATTGATGCACCTCATTACTGTTGATAACTGAGAGGGGGGGTGAATCAGTTATCCTAATTATTTCTATTTTTGAACTTTATTGTTAATTAATGCAGCATTGAATCAAACACAAAAACATTGCCATGAAATAAGAAACACATGACACAGTATTTTTGACGTGGAAACCCTGTTAAGGGAGAAAACCACGGGGTGATTAACCCAAAAATTATTCTCTGTTAGAAGAATAGGAAATTACAAAAATGGCACTTGCCAATTAGGGCTCACTGCCCGAGCACACTGCTCACAAAGAGGCCCACTGCCTACAAGGAGACACACTGTCTACAAAGTGATAAGAATCACAGTCTTGAACTGATTGGAAGCATCTACATATGCTGGAGTTCAGTTCCGATTAGGCTCAGTACACTAATCTGCTGCACTTCATCTTTCCTCTGTTCTTTATTCTGCTATCCTTTCACATACCGGATCTTTCTTGTTACTTCTGCTCTGTTCTTGCACTTATTCGCATATACCTTCACATAATCACACACTTCACAACTAAATCCATCCTCTATATATATCCACACAAGTAATTTCATCACCTTTCTAGTCGGCATCCGGAACAGTCTAGTTTCTTACAAACTCTGTTCTGTCGGCTGAATCCTTGCTCACCAAGCAAAGCAGATCAAGCATATACTTGTAGATATCATTAATCATGTTGGCCAAACATGATTCATGCCTTGACAACCTTTATCATCAACAGTAACACATCCGGAAAGTAGTCTGATACTTTGTAAGTCAGTTCTTCCTCTGTTTTCACTGTCTCTCAGGAATCCGGTACTCAACTATTCATATCTTTTTCCTTGTCCATCACCGGAGGCTAAATCCTTGGAATATACCACTCAAGGTAGTCCTCTTGACTTCCCCAAATCCGTACTGCACCAAGACACTTCCTCTGAGAGATCCGGACCAATCTGTCGGACCTTGCCACATGCTCTGTTCTTGTTCACCGGACCACAACAATCTTTATTCTGACTTCCGGTAGAGACACATCATGACTTGCGGATATGTGGGATGACCTTTGTTGCCATCAATGACAACAACCATGAATCCATATAGTGTCTCTTGCCAACAATCTCCCCCTTTGGCATTGATGGCAACACTTAGTGAAAAATGACTAAGTGTTTACATTATGCTCCCCCTTGGCTGATGCTCTATCTTTATATACAATTTCCGGAACTCCCCCTTAGTTGGATTCCTCATTTTTCACTGCTCCTCACTCCCCCTTTGACATCAATGGCAAAGGGTAGGGTCCGCACACCAAAATTTTCAAAAATTTTCTATACATAGCCGCATATTTACATACTCACATATACTGAAGAATGTCTGCAAAGGATGTCTTCAATTGGATCAGTTCTGCAGCCCAACTTTGCTTCATTCTATCCAAAATTGAAATGTGACCACTCAACAAAAATGCAAAAGCTTCTGCCCTCTTGAGATCTGTCGGATCATTTGTTTGGGCGGTGGTCTGAGCATCACTGATGGCCTCATGCATAGTTTCCAACTTAGGGATTATAATCCTTCTAAGTTCTCCCATCCGGTTAGTGATATTCTTTCTTTCCTTCTCAAGGTTCTTTATTTCACTCAAGACTGCAATAGTCTGACATTCTTGATTTACTATGGAGGAAGAGAGAGGATCAAAACTTTGAGATAAACTTTGTAGTTTATCCCGTTCCTCTTTTATTTTCTTATCAATTTCTGTTGTTGCCTTTGACCAGGATATACAAAATTTGTAAATGTCACCGCCATCCTTAAGAGCATTTTCTAAGCTCTTTATTCCAATACTCATATTTCTTCTATCATTAGAGATTAATCCTAATACTTCGGAAAATCTTTTATCCAAAAATTCCTTCCGGACCTTTTCTTCAGCTGATTTTTCTAGAGAATCAAAATGTGTATCAACACTACTGACTAAGGTTTTTAGATTACCGGAAGAGAAGGCTGTCAGATCTATCTGGATTGATGGCATAATCTTTACAAGTACTCCGGAAGCAGCCTCTATCAACTCACAGTCTTCCATATGAGATTTCAGGAGTTTTTCATTTGCCTTGGCATTTGTAAATGAAGCTATTTTCATTGTTTGTATCGGAGAGAGAGAGTCAAAGTCGAATGGGCCTTTTAGAAGCTCTGGTTCATCAATCTCTAAAGTTTCTTTGCTCAAAAATTGTTGAACAGTTTGTGCAGTGTCTCTTGCCGGAGACAGATGTTTCTTTTCTTCTGCAGTCTTGGAACTGTCAACCTCTTTATCTTTCACCACTGCTTCCTTCTCCTATAATTTCTCTTCTTCTTTGGATCCGGAGACTGTAGGGGAAACCGGAGGAGAGATGCTAGCCTGTTCATAGGCCACTTCTTCTAGAGCAGAGGGTTCCAAGTCCACAGCTGTTTCTGCACCTAAGTCCTCTACAACAGGAAGATTGAAACTTTTGAAGGCCTTCTGGAGGATCTCTTCTGTCTCTTTGGCCACCTTGTCAGTCTCACCAAGCATGAGTTGGTTCATCCTGGCTTTACTTCTGAACTCATCTTTGCAATCTTTGAATATTATGTTCATTGTCTTAGGATCAATTTGAGGGTATAGCTGAATAGCTATCTGCTCCCGGATCTCAAGATCTTTTGCATGAGCATTATTCTTTCTTATTTCTAATTCCTTTTCTAGGCTTTTAGGAATTTCAGAAATAATCTCAATAAAAGCTTTATTATAGATGTTCAAGTACCTTATTATGGCTTCTTGCAGGATCTTTTGATCTGCCTCATTGTAGTCATCATAGAATTCAGCCACCGGTTGAAGGTTCCCATCCACAGTGACTGATTTGACTACACTGTCTAGAGACAAGGTGGGCTTTTCAGAAGGTTCTTCTGTCATTTCTTCCTTGTTTTGGCCAGAAGAGGATTTACCGGATTCTTTCTTTTTCTGTTTCTTTATTTCTTTCACTCCTTCATCTGACTCAGTTTCTTCTTCATCCTTTTGGGTTTGATAAGCTCTTGAGGCTTTTGTCTTGGATCTTTTACTGGATCCCTGGACTTCCGGTTTTGAGCTTTTGGTTTTGATAGGTGTGGATCCTTTTGATGATCTGGTCTGGGTTGAGGATTCCACCGGAGCACTTTTCTTGCTTTTCTTTTCTGCCTCTTTCTTTTCTTCCTTAGATTTTCTTCTCTTTTCCCGGCTGGCATCAAGTGCCTCTTTTGAGATGCCTAGGCCTTGAGCAATGTGCTCTACTTCTTTTCTCACCTTCCTCTTTATCTCAGGTTCCCTGAGTTCTACATGTATCTTTATACTCAGCTCCTCAAAGGTTCCAAACCTTTCTGCCTTTGGATCTTTGGGCTGACTTAGCATGTGTTGAACATGCAGCTCCACTATTTGTTCATCCACTTCATACCCCATGGGCATGATCCATACAGTTCTTGGTTCTACTGCCTCCATTAGACACTGATCTGTTTCTACCATGAAGCATACTGTGTCTTTGTACTTTTCAACGAGGGATAGGGGTATTCTTTCTCTTGCATGCATCATGCTTTGGAAGTTCTTGAAGTATCCCCATAGAGCTGTGTTTCTTGCTTTAGCATCCCCAAGTCCATGCAAATAGTCTCTGATTTGGATGGCAACCGGTCTGTCATTCTGTCATATCCATCCACTGGATCCGGGAAGCTCGTTCATGTAGTAAAAGAAGAGACAAAGGATCAGACTGCCATACTTGAAGGAGTTTTTCTTGTCCTTCTTAATCTTCTACAGATTTTCAAAGAGTTGGTTTACAAGAAACTCACACAAGTCATAGTTTGCATTCTCCTTTAACATTTGATAGGCTGTGTAGATTGCAGTTCCCGGTACTAAATTTTCCCTACTGGAGTGATAGATTTTGTAACCAATTATCATAGATGCAAATTTGACATCCGGTTCAGTGATGTCATCAACTGTCATAGCTCTCTTGTCAAACTTGGATCCGGTTGCATCACTAACTGTCTGATTTTTGATAGACTTGAGAACAGGTAATCCACCGGATGAGTGCAGACTGGTTACAGCCCTAATTGCATCTTTGGTGATCTTGAAGGGCTTGTTCAACCATAGGAAGTTGTCATGTACTCTACTTAGTACATACCGGACCGATTCATCTTCTTCAAAACAGGGGAAATGAATGCACTGTGCAAAGTGTTTGTCCCGGATGGCTTTGTACTGAGGTTTGATCTCAAAGGAGTCATCTATCAATTGTTTGTGATAGATATCCATCAGTTTTGATTCTCCAAAGTCTTCAAGATTTGCATGGATGTAAACCCTAATATCTTCTGTGTGCAATACACCATGAGGAACACTAGAGAAGGCTCCTAGTGGATCTACCTCCAAGGATTTGTAAGGATGTTTCTTGAATGTGGGGCGAGGTCTATTAGAGATCTTAACTATATTCGGAGTAGCCATTCTTCAAAGATTTGCAGTGAGATAATGAAAACGGAGAATACCTTATGCGCCTTCGGTTTGCACGGAGTGGTTGGATTGATTTCTTTATGCAATGACTTCGGCAGGAGATCTTTGGTGTGCTTGATGAATCTTGTTGCAGAGCTCCGCTTTTTGCTTCTTCTTGGATGTGGAATGATCAAATGATTGTTGAGAATCCCTTATATCATTTCACAAACCCTAATATCTGTTTGCAATAAATGCTTCACCTATATTATTCCGGTTTGCCTTGTCCAGATAGCTTGGAGTATCCCGGATCAGTCCTGATCTATGAACATCATGCGGATCTTTCAATCATGAATAATTCGAGATAACACATCACAAGGACATCCCAAACACTCTGTCCAATCCGCAGAATAAGATAATGCACTTCCGGATCTCTCCAGACCTTTTTGTAATCCTCTGTCATTCCGGAGCATCTCCCAGAACAGGTCTTACTTGATCGATCACAGCTTCTTCATATCTCCATGCGGACCTCTGAAATATTATCTGGATCATCTCAAGACTTATATCTTTAAACCCTTTACTCCGCATCTTGTGCCACATCCGGCATCACTTGATTGGCTGGGGGAACAGGATTTTCTTTGAGTCCCCCCTGAGCCAGAGCTCACTTTTTAATTTCTGGAAGAAATATCAGCACCAGAGTCTGGTGCGAATCCAACCTCTACATTTTCTGAATTTTTCTTCACCCAAATCTTGCTCATCTGATTCCTAACTTCGTCCACATTCATCTTTTGTTTACCCTTGTCTTGATTCTGATTATACACCGGACCTCTTTTGTCCTGATTCTTGCTTCTGCAGATTTTAGCATTATGACCGGACCTATTACAGATTTGGCAAATAACATTTCTTTGCATATTTGACTGATAACCTCTTGATCTACATTGATTAGCCATATGACCTATTCTATTGCATGTAAAGCATCTACCTTTGAATGAATTGTTTACTTGCATATTTCTGCATTCATGGGATTTGTGTCCATACCTTTTGTAGTTAAAGCACTGTCCAGAGAAGGATGAATTAATCTGATTCATTCTCTTTCTGCACTGATTAGCTTTGTGACCAAAGTGGTTGCAGCTGTGGCAGTATCCATTGAAAGATGGATATCTTTGAGCATTAGGCTGTCTTACCGGAGGTCTTCTAGGCCTATTCCTTGGATTTTCTGATCCAAAATTCTTTTGACCAGATCCGGAGCTTTCTCCTTTCTCATATCCCAAACCATACTTGTCATCTATCCTCTTTTGACTTCCAAGAAGTACTTCAAGTTGGGCAGAACTTATCTTGAATTTTTCTTTATATTCATTTGCTGTTTGAAGATCTCTTTTGAGAGAGGTAATTTGATCCTTAAGTTTTTCTTCATTATCTTTGGCATCTTCAAGATCAGATTCAAGATGTCTGATAATCCTGTCCATCTAGTGGCATTCTTCTAATTTTTCTTTAAGAGATTGTCTTAGATTGTCTTCAGCTTTTCTTTTTTCTTCAATCTCTTGAGTAAACTTTATAGTTCCTGATTCCATTTCATGTCTTAACATAATGACTTCTTTTGATAACTTTTCACATAACTTGGTTTGCTCAGTCAATTCTTCATTTGTATTGCTTTCTTCACTTTGTCTTGCCAATTGTTGGAGCAGCTCCTTTCTCTTTTTCATAGAGAGACTTAATTTGTCTTTTAATTCTCTCATGAATTCATCAGCCTGTTTGAGTCTTTCCTTTAATTCATTGACTTCAGAATTTGACTGTTCAAGATCCTCAAGGGCAGTCTTGAGTTGCTCCCTTAAACCATATGCATCCATTTGAACTCCCAGATCTTCCTCAAGCTGTTAGGCTCTATTAGGAGGAACTTAGCTCTGATACCAATTGTTGATAACTGAGAGGGGGGGTTGAATCAGTTATCCTAATTATTTCCATTTTTGAACTTTATTGTTAATTAATGCAGCATTGAATCAAACACAAAAACATTGCCATGAAATAAGAAACACATGACACAGTATTTTTGACGTGGAAACCTTGTTAAGGGAGAAAACCACGGGGTGATTAACCCAAAAATTATTCTCTGTTAGAAGAATAGGAAATTACAAAAATGGCACTTGCCAATTAGGGCTCACTGCCTGAGCACACTGCTCACAAAGAGGCCCACTACCTACAAGGAGACACACTGTCTACAAAGTGATAAGAATCACAGTCTTGAACTGATTGGAAGCATCTACATATGCTGGAGTTCAGTTCCGGTTAGGCTCAGTACACTGATCTGCTGCACTTCATCTTTCCTCTGTTCTTTATTCTGCTATCCTTTCACATACTGGATCTTTATTGTTACTTCTGCTCTGTTCTTGCACTTATTCGCATATACCTTCACATAATCACACACTTCACAACTAAATCCATCCTCTATATATATCCGTACAAGTAATTTCATCACCTTTCTAGTCGGCATCCGGAACAGTCTAGTTTCTTACAAACTCTGTTCTGTCGGCTGAATCCTTGCTCACCAAGCAATGCGGATCAAGCATATACTTGTAGATATCATTAATCATGTCAGCCAAACATGATTCATGCCTTCACAACCTTTATCATCAACAGTAACACATCCGGAAAGTAGTTTGATACTCTGTCAGTCAGTTCTTCCTCTGTTTTCACTGTCTCTCAGGAATCCGGTACTCAACTATTCATATCTTTTTCCTTGTCCATCACCGGAGGCTAAATCCTTGGAATATACCACTCAAGGTAGTCCTCTTGACTTCCCCAAATCTGCATTGCACCAAGACACTTCCTCTGAGAGATCCGGACCAATCTGTCAGACCTTGCCACATGCTCTGTTCTTGTTCACCGGAGCACAACAATCTTTATTCTGACTTCCGGTAGAGACACATCATGACTTGCGGATATGTGGGATGACCTTTGTTGCCATCAATGACAACAACCATGAATCCATATAGTGTCTCTTGCCAACAATTACACCTTAGTTCATTCTGGGAGGGGCAATAAACCCTAACTTCTCCCTGAGATATTCAAAAGAGTCCTTAGGTAGGGGTTTAGTAAAGATGTCTGCAATCTGATCCTTGGAGGGTACAAACTCCAATTTGACTTCATTCTTGTTCACTTGCTCTCTCAAAAAGTGAAACTTGATAGATATGTGTTTAGTCTTTGAATGCAACACCGGATTCTTAGATATACTTATAGCACTTGAATTATCACAGAAGATTGTGATAGGTTCCTTATACTCTACTTTGATATCTCTCAGCATCTGCTTCAATACCTTGAAATCCTTGAAGGCAGCAAAGGCAAGAAATAATCTGACTGCTTCAATTCCTGCCACTGGAGCAAAAGTTTCTTCAAAATAAATTCCTTCTATTTGAGAGTAGCCCTTATAGACTAATTTGGCTTTATTTCTGATTACTTCACCAACTTCATTTAGTTTGTTCCGAAAGACCCATTTGGTTCCAATCACATTCTTGTTTTTAGGTCTAGGAAAAAGATCCCAAGTGTGATTTTTCTCAATTTGCATCAACTCTTCCTCCATTGCTTTGGTCGAGTTTTCATCATTGCAGGCTTTATTTATTGTCTTAGGTTCAATCTTTGAAATCAGACAATATTCATCTAAATTTTGAGCAATTTTCCTTCTAGTTTGCACACCTTTGCTTTTGTCACCTATGATCTGATCTTCAGAGTGGTTTAGTCTTAAATACCTTAGAACTTTGGGAGTTTCTTGCACTTCTGCTTCTTGATCAAGCTCATTCAGACCTATCTCTTCTTCCTGATTTACTGAATCAATTTGAATCTGACTTTCAGAAGAGGATTGAATTCCTTGAACCAGAACACCATTCTGATCATCTTCATCATATTCATAAAACCTTGAGGGTTTCTCTATTCCCTCATCAACCTTCACATTTGTACTTTCTATCATTTTTCTTAGTCTCTTGTTATAACACTGGTATGCTTTGCTTTGAGTAGAGTAACCCCAAAATATTCCTTCATCACTTCTAGCATCAAACTTGCCTAGATCTTCATCTCTTTTGATGTAACATTTACTACCAAAGACTCTGAAATATCTTACAGCAGGAGTAATGGCAAACCAAAGTTCTTAAGGGGTCTTACTAGTATTGCTTCTGATTTGAACTCGATTGAGAGTATAGACTACAGTGCTGACAGCTTCTCTCCAATAGATCTGAGGAACATTTGCTTCCATCATCATGGTCCTAGATGCTTCCTGGATGGTCCGGTTCTTTCTCTCCACTACTCCATTCTGCTATGGAGTCCTAGGAGCAGACAGCTGTCTCTTAATTCCATGTTTCTCACAGAAGTCTATGAACTCACCGGATGTGAATTCTCCACCTCTATCAAACCTTAGACATTTCAACTTTAATCCTATTTCATTCTCTACCATAGCCTTGAATATTTTGAATTTCTCAAGATCTTCTGATTTCTCCTTTAGAAAGGTTATCCCCATCATCTGAGAATAGTCATCAATTAGCAGCATGAAGTATCTATCGCCTTGAACACTCCTGGTTCTTACTGGACCACAAAGATCAGTGTGAACTATGTCCAATAATCTGGTAGAAGATAGTTCCTTGCTTCTGAATGTGACTCTGCTCAGCTTACCCAACTGACATTCCTTGCACAAGCTGTTAGTAGGTTTCACCAATTTTGGAAGATCTCTTATAGCCTAAGTATTCCTTATCTTGATGATATTATCAAAATTCACATGACACATCCTTCTATGCCATAACCAACTCTAATCAACTTGAACAAATAAGCATCTTTTACCAGTACCAACCAAGTGGAAGATATTACCTTTAGTTTGAGTACCGGATGCAATCTATGTTTTGGAACTTTCAAAGATTTTGTATTTTCCATTCTTGAATCAGAGATCATAGCCTTTGTCCACCAACTGTCCAACACTGAGAAGATTGTGCTTCAAACCTTCAACATATAGTCCATTACCAGTTTTGTTTCTTCCATCAAAAGAAATAGTTCCTCTTCCTCTGATTCTTCCAGCAGAATTGTCACCAAACTTTACCACTCCTCCTTCATACCTTTCCAAATCTACAAACTTATTTTTGTCACCTGTCATATGGTGAGAGCATCCACTGTCAATGACCCAATCATCCTTCTCTTCAATTTGGGCAGCCAGAGCTCTTTCCATAGTCTTAAGATTGACAGATACAGAGGACATTGGATCTTCTTCCTTGATGGCAATGAACATCCATTCATTTCTAGATTTATTTCCTATCTCTGATTCATCATCTGTTACTCCTTCATTATCATCATCTTCATGTACATAGTAACAGTTCTTTTGGAACCTTGGCTTGTTAGGATTTTACCTTGAAAATCTTTCCAGACACTTTGAGGCAAAATGACCAATCTTATTGCAGTTAAAACACTTAAAAGGTAATTTTCCTTCATACTTACCAGATCCTCTTGGCAGCCTCTTTGCAATAAGGGCTTCAAGTTGAGTAGTTTCTACTTTTTCTTCTTCCAGATCTTTTCTTGCTTTTTCATACCATGACAATTTCTTTGAAGAATTCTCTCCCAGATCAAACCTTTGTTTACCTTTAACAGAGGCACTGGATTTGAATGTAGATTTAGTCTTAGGGGGGTCATCTCCAAACTTTGTCATTTCAAATGCAGCTAATTTTCCAGCCAATTGATCTCTTGTGATAGTTGTATGGGCTCTGAATTCTTCAATGGCAGCAACCTTGATTTTGTAAGAAGCAGGAAGGGATCTAAGAATTTTACCAACAATCTCATTTTCATCCAAGACTCCACCAGCATTTCTAATTCCACAAACTAGCTCATTCACTCTTGGCATAAAGGTGGTAATATTTTCATCATCTCTCATCTTCAGTTTTTCAAATTTCCCTTTTAGACTTTTTAACCTTGCACATTTAACATACTGGTCTCCTTCATGCAAAAGTTCTAGTTTATTCCAAATCTCAAAGGTAGTTGGTAGGTCAATAACATTTGAGAGCTCTGAGTCAGATAATGCACTTAGAAGAGCCTCTTTGGTCTGCAGATTGTTTTCAGCATCTATGATTTCATTTAGGGTTGTCGGACCACCTTGTGGAGATACATACGGTTTTGTAACCATGGACTAGTACGCCATTCCCATACACTGTAAGTGACATTTCATGTGAACTTTCTAAAGAGCAAAGTTGGTTGCATTAAACTTTGGACTATCCTTCTTGTAATATGACATCCTAGATCTCCTCAAGTAGTTAAGCTCTTTTTAGAGGAAATTAGCTCTGATACCAATTGTTAGACTTACGGCACACAACTGAGAGGGGGGGTGAATTAGTTGTGCAAAACTTTCTCCAATTTACACAGTTAAATCTTCTTAGTAATTAGTAGTATATTAAACATGAAACATAATGCATTCAAATCAAAAGCAGAAACTCATCAAGACATAAGACACCAAGATTTTGACGTGGAAAACCTGGTTAAGGGAAAAACCACGGGGTGATTAACCCAAGAATTTATTCTCTGTTAGAAGAATAGAAAGAACAAAATGGACATGCCAATTAGGGCTCACTGCCCGAGCACACTGCTCACAAGAGGCTCACTGCCTACAAGAGACACACTGTCTACAAAGAAATAAGTATCACATACATGAACTGGAGAATAGCATCTTCACCATGCTTGAATCAGTTCCATTAAGCCCAATACTTTTGCTCTACCTTTCACTCTCCTCTTCGCTATCACACTCTCATCTCCACACAAAAAAGTGAGTTCAAACTAACTTTACAATCCCTTATTTATACAAGGCATCAACTTAGGAATGATCATCTAAGTGGGCAAACATTCATAAGATCATCCGATAGATGCATAACTCATTTGATTGGCATGTCTCAAGAACACTATCATATAAAAGTTACTCTTTAATTGTAAGCTCCAACTTCAATGTGGACGACCAACACAAACTGGACATGATCCAAAGACCTCCACAAGCTTGCCTGAGTAACCAAGAACATCCACACTTCTTCTGCTTACTAAAATTCTTCTCTCCTTCATCCGGAACCTTAAGAACACAGTCTATCATAACTGTCACAAATGAATAGATGCTTGTGGACCTTCAAACCACACACCAATATAGTTGATACACCACAAAGACTTCCTTAGCACTCCCTTAAATCTGCAGAACAGGAAACTTCATTTCTAGATCTCACTGGACCTTTCTTGTTACACTGTCACCTCTGAACACCTACCGGAACCAGTTTTACTTGAGCAGCCACAACTTATTCATATCTTCATGTGAACCTCTAAAATCTCTACTAGATCACCTACAAACACATATCTACAAACCCTTTAATCCGTATTCTCTGATCATCATCCTATCTTGGACTTTTGTCTTACAGTCATCACTGTTCTTCACTAATTCTGATTGAGAGTAATTTTCTCGATATCCTCAGCTCACAGCTTATCCAAACCTTATCATTAATGTAACAAGAGTATGTTGACATTAATGACAATACCAGTTAGGCCCATACTTGCAACAAGGATGTGTCATTTATTATCTCCATAAATCCTAATGTTGGTGTTAAGTCCTAAGTGTGACCATCATTTGCTTCTATATTTTTTAATTGAATCACTGTTGCATCTGAATTCTGTCCCTAGTGAGTGCCTTTTAGCTAAGTATCACTCTGATAAAATAGTTTCATTCTTTTTTGTGTCAAAGTTTCCTGATTTCTCCTCACAAAGATACAGATATGTCTGAGACATAGTCACCATAAGAAGGACTTAGAATTTATGAGTCAATGGACAAACTGTTGAACAACAAATCATATGCTTCGGCACCCACACAACCAAGGAAAACCTATCCAAGAGCAAGGGTTCCTAAAGTAGGGTTTTCTGTCGACCCGGAATAGGTGAAGGATTATACATATGGCATATATGACACGCCCCTTCAAAAGAACACCAAGAGTCTCCGAGAGGGGGCACATCAAATGTACATTCTACAAGCAAATAGTGGACAATTCGAGACTTTTGGTATGAGGATATGGACCTCACAATTGACACAGTTCCTAGTCCCAAATGTTCACCCTTGTCCCGAGCTAATCGAGTTATGTGCAGAAATGTTTCATGCACCATCAAATACTATCCAATAGGGCCCTTTCATAGTGCATATTATACCCAAGGCCATAAGGGACATGATGGCCCTGCAATATGATAGAACAACCACATTTCCAACTATTGATAAAATGCAAAACACATGGGCAAATATAAATAACAAATTGAAATTCCTGAATTCAGAGATGCAATTGGGAGAGGATAATACTTTGATGCCCACACTACCCACTGGGCGGGCATAATTTAGTCAAAATGTTCAGGAGGCACTTTCCATGATAGCTTTCATTTTTGGAATGAGGGAGGATAACACAGTCCATGACTGGTAGTTGGCAATCATTTTCAAAATGAAAACTGTGGATAAATCACAAGAGTACCGGCTAGATTTTTTGGAACAAATTGCTAACGCCATGATTGATGAGCTCACAAATTTCAAGACAAAGCAAATTTTTGGGTATTCTACTTTCCTATTCCATCTTATGTTGTAATAGAACTATGGTCTTTTTGCACAACATATGTTTTTAAATATGTATGATCCAGATTTTGGTCATAATAAACCATCCCTGTGTCTACATGGACACACGTGTTATCTAAAATCTTTGACCCTTATGAGTTTTGGGAACATTTTGTTGCAGCTACTTTTTCCCATTTGAGCCCAGAGTATTAGGGGTTTTATAACCAATTGCCCAATTCCCTATGACTATTTCTTTTGGGGCACATAATACAATAATCAGAGTCCAAGGTTTCAATGGGGAACCCGTGCTATTACCTAAAGTATTGACCCCTAGAGTCATATTCTTAGAGGTTACCTGACAAGCATCTGTGGTTGATAATGACTTTGGCCATAAGACGAGAAAGAAGATGTATGATGTCCCATGGGCCAGGAAAAATATGACACTTGAATTAGAGGTGCAGAGAACCTCTTGTTAAGAAAGTTAGCTGCCCTCAAGTTCCTCATCATAGAGGATAAATGGAAGTATGACCCAGATAGTTCTCTAGCCTCCTGGATTATAAATAATAAAGTTGGTTCCAAGATGGTACATGAGGGTCATCCATTCTGGGAGGACAGGAGGAATCTGAAAGAAGATAACCTAGATCTGTATGTTGAATTAACTGATTTGCCCTATGAGGGACCTAGGCCATGGGAAACCTTCTATCAAAGAGAAGGAATATGACCCTAAGATGAAAATGACTACTAGTTTGAGGAAAGCATTAAAAGCCCAAGAATGGAGAGCAGAAAAGATTGAAGCCTATTGGAAATATAGGCAAGAGATTTCAGAGTTTACACATTCATTTGGGAATGTTTAGAGTGATAAAAGATGGGAATCAATCTAGGATGAGTGGCATCCCTCCCCAGTCTCAAGTCCAAAGACAAGCAGAATTTAGAAGAAGGGTGAGGAGACAGAAGAAGAAATAGAGTCGACCCAAATAATGCAAGAGGCAGGACATGCATCATCTGTTGCTCCTACATCTTCATGGCCCCAATCCCTCAACACCTTAGAGAAACAAAAAGGTGTTGTGTAGTCACCAACTCTAGGGACTCAAATAGCTTTAGCATCTGGGGGTTCCAGAATTGTTCCTTTACAACCACCAGTGGTGGTAAATGTTGAGGAGAAAGAAATAGAGGAGATGAGAGAAAGACCTAGGAAACATAGGAAGTTGTACCTACGGGAAGAGGAGGAAGAAGAAACAGAACCACAGCAACAACAACTGCCAGTCACCTCTTTGGTCACTCAAGTAAGCGCTTCTTCTCCCTTTTCTCCTATATCTCTTTCTTCTACTATAGGAGTGGTAATCCCAGTTAGCCAGGCATCCATAATCCCTGCCACTTCTGATGTGCTTACATCAACCCTTGCCACAACTGCTAGTTCACAAGCCATGTCTTCATAGGCCATTTCATTGCCATTATTTTCTCCATCTGTGCCTAAACATACCCCTCCTCAAGTTTCTCCAAGCCAGCATTCATTTGCTATTCCTTATGGCCTGCCTCAAGGCCACCCCTTTGTTGGAGGTTATATTGCATCCCCTCCTACATTCCAAGCTCAAGAAGAGACAATAAAAAGGGCTAGAGAGGCTAGAATGGACAAAAAGAGGAAAAAGGAAAACAAGAGCCCTACTGTGGCACACATGAGGTCACTCTATGACCCCATTCAACAATCATTAGCAGTTACACATTTGTCCCCAAATGTGGTGAAACCAAAAGGAAAAATGCAGCCCCAAGATTATGCTATGAATGTTGTAGCCATGGATATGTCTCTCTTCAGGCCACAAGACAGGGTTGAGCTACTAAATGAAACTACAACTACTATAGCAACAGACTATTTGAAAGTGTCCAAGAAGTTACAAAAAGTTGAAAATGATTTGGCCCAAGAGAAATTGAATAGCAGCAATCTTGCTGGGGAGATTCAATCTAAGAAAAATGAGATTGATAATCTGAATAAATAGTTGCAGAATACTATTTCTTTGCAGATACATCAGGTTGTACAAGCCCAAAATGCTTCTCTTAAGTCTGAGCTAGCACAAGAAAAAGCTACAGTAACTGTTTTGAGATAGGAGAAAGCCACTTCAGAGAAGAAATATTAGGATAAGCTGCAAGAGGCTACACACTTGCAATAGAAGTTATTGAATGAGCAAAATGCCAATAGTGTAGTTCAGGCACAACTCTTGGCTGAGCAACAAAGGACAAAGTAGCTAACAATTGAGTTAGCTAATAGGTGACAAACTCCTGGAGTTCTTAATTTGGTAAAAGAGCTATATGTTTCAGTATGGAAGAGAATCTCTGAGGAGATTATCTAGCTAAGGCCATCTTTAACTTTTCTGTTGAATGTTAGCAGTTGTGTGAGAAAGTAGAAACTTCGGTGTAGGCAACCTTGTCCACTATTTCATTGAGGGTTTCTAACTCTCAACTTTTATTGAAGAAGTTGTATGACACAATAGATGAGACATTATCAGCAGTAGACATCAATGATAGAATGGTTGTTGTTAAGAAGGTCAGTGAGGTTTTGAGTTGTAACTCTGCAGCCACAAATTTTTAGGAACTCCTAGATACAATGAAAAGGAGTGAAAAATATGAAGAAACATATAGAGGATTTGGTGCAACCGGGGCTTCCTTCACCATTCCCAGATAGTAACATAGTATTGATGATTGATGACAGCAAGACCCTTCTCTTGACTAAGCAAAATGATTAGACAATTTTCCAGGGTTTAAGTGATTCATCAGCAGTCAAGGAACTTGAAACTATGTTGATCCCTATGGCCCAGCTGGAATTTCAAAGGTTATGGTACAAATTTTGAAAACTTTTTCTCATAAAGATATAATTAATCTTGATTTTGCTTTTCAAGATTTATAGAGTAGATAGGGGCTCTCTGATTCAGAATGGTTTGTTTATTAGACAATATTGAAAAATTTATGATCCAAAGTTGTATTTTCACTATGTATCCTTTTTGTTAATTTTGGGTTCTTTCAGAGTAGGCTCAAAAGTCCTGATGGTTGCCAAGAACTGTAGAGTGTCAAAAACTCTATATTTTCTTTCAGTCGTGGCTTAGTCTATAGGTTTCAAATGTTGCTGCGTAGGTCTTATTTTGTTGCTATGTGAGTTTTAAATGTTTGTGCAGAATTTGCCAAGTGTCAAAGCCATAGTTTAAGTCAAAATATTGTTTCAAATATTAAGTTTTATGCAGAGCACACCACATAGTAGATAGTTTCAATAATTTATTTTGTTTCAGCAATGTTGCGGGTGTCGCCATGTGTCGCTTGCAGAGGTACTCCCAAAAGTTTCTATGTTTTGTGTGGAGGACACCGTGTGTCTTTTATGTTTGCTACGGGCGATGCTGCATGTTTCTTTTTGTATCGTGTTGATGCTAGTATAAAGAATGGTGGGCCATAGTAATGTTTCAAGTTTCAAGCTTGTAGAGGATGCCATGTGGTGGTCATGGAGCAGTTGCTTTGTTTATGACTCTTTCAATGAGGAATTTTTTGGTTCTACAATTTTGTGTGGGTTACACCAAGTGTCAGCTTCTGTGGGGACCTTTCAAAGGTTTTATTTGTTTCAGCAATGTTGTGAAAGTTGCCACGTGTTAGCTAGTGTATGCGCGGAGGCTGCCATCTGTCCCAGTTTTCTCCCTTTAAGGGTAGTGAGCACCGAGGTTGTGGGTCCCATCATTTATTGTGTCTCATAGTACAAATGAAATGGCTTGTGATAGATGTCATTAAGAGGAGATTTCCTGAGCATAAAGACACAGGTTTTAAAGGCCCTACAAAAGAAGACATGTATCAAGTTTTGAAGGCTGTGAAACATAACAAGTGTCATTTTCATGTTCATTTCTTTGAAAACAAAGGAGTTTCTAGTTTTGATGCGGATGCTGCCATTTGTCATGTTTTTTTTCAGTTACAAGTGCATGGGTCTCACCATGTGTTTGTGTCTCAATGAAGGAGGTGTGCTACATATATTTTTCCCTAACCAATGAGTGTTAAGGAGGGATGGTCGTTGCAGATTCAGAGGATCATAACTGCTAGGAACTTCCAGTTATCTTTAGTTTCGTTGGGTTGTTGAGGATTTGGTTATTATAGACAATCTTGGGTCATATCTATGATTATAAATATGCAGTATTTGTAACAGTTTTACAGACATATAGATATACATTCATTCATATAGATAGAAAGATCTTTGATATGTTTTGTTAAAAATCTAAAAGAGAAGTCAAAGACTTTGTTGTGACTAGTTTGCGTCATTTTCCCTTTATTTTATTGTTCTTGATAAGAAAGTTAATGTATCTGTGCATGTATCTGTGCCTTTTATATTGCTAGAAGATTAATGAGAAGAACTATGTTCTATGCCTTGGTTGATATTATCTATGTCATTGCAGAGTGTCTAGTTGTGAGCCTTTGATTATATTCATTCTATCTATTTATGTTAATCATGTAGTATTTGCTCTTTAATATAACTATATCTTGAGAATAGTTTCACTGTGCTTAAATTGAAAGGGATACTTTAACTCAGGCACATCGCCATAGTTAGATTTGATTAATTGTATCTATAATCCTATTAATTTCTTACCCTTTGCTCAAAATTCAATTGAAATAGAGAAGAGCCAACTTCTTTAAAATGTGGAGGTTGTTTCAAGTAGCAAGTTCCACATTCTTGAAACTTCCCATGTTGGTGTTAGAACCTGTGCAATTTTATACATCAACAATTAGGATAGAAGATATTCTGACTTTTGATCTAGGACAAATACCTACTTGCTCGGGAACTAGTGTATTCATTGAGTTTGATGCAGACTCTGCGGATGACATTGAAGATCCCATAGGAGATTTTAGATGCTTTATTGCTAAACATATAGAAATTTTCCAACAACAATGAGTTCCCATCCAAAGTGTTTTACACAAAGGGTGGTCCAGGATCCACATAACTCCACATTCTAAGGAAAATTGTGGCATGTGCCAAGAAGTGATCCATTATCAATGTAACAAACTCCTCAAATAATCACGAGGGGAATCTAAAGCTAGGTGTTCAATTGAGACCAATAGAAAATTAGAGCCTAAGCATTTGAATGATTCAAGAGGTGATTCCTTCAATAGAGATAAGATGAAAGAGGTTCAACAAACTGTGCATGTATGTTGTGGAGAAAACCTTGTCCCATGGACTAATCAGAAAGGGTCAAGGGATGATAAGCCTAAACATGAGGAACCACTGACCAAGGTAAGTTCCCTGGGGAAGACTAAAAGGCATGCTGTCGAGGCAATGAAAGATAAAATATGGACCCTAAGATGTGATGGATCCAAATCTAAATAGGGAGCAGGGGTTGGAATTGAAATTGTAAGTCCACAAGGAAAATCCTTCCTGGCAGCTTATAGACTTCAGTTTCCATGCACTAATAACATAGTAGAGTATGAAGCTCTAGTACATGGACTATTAATGACTATCAAGAAAAAGGTAAAAGTACTTTGAGTCCTTACTAATTCAGAGTTGGTAGTGAAACAGGTGAGAAAACACTATGCTTGCAATTACAAGAGGATGGTTAGTTACAAACATCAGGTTTGGGATTTGATAGAGTCATTTGATGCTTTTAATAATTCATATGTCCCTAGGAGGATGAATCATCATCCTGATGCTTTAGCTATAGCTGCTAGTTCTCTAGAACCCTTGTCCTTGTCTAGATTAAAGAAATTTGTAGTTGGGTTGGTAACAATACCATCCATCCCAGAGAATGTGACAAATTTTCAAGTTTTTAGTGATGACTAGTACATCCTAAATTTCATAACCAATCATGCTATCTTTGAAGCTCAAATAATAGATGAGCAAGAAAGACTTGAGTTGTCTTGGGATGAAGAAGAAATTATTGACTTAAAAAGCAATATTATGCCTAAGAGAATAATAGAATTAGAGAAGATATTTGACTTTGACAGATTCATTAGGCAGAAAGATTTTCCAAAAATAGATGGAGGGAAATGTGAACTCTTTAACATGGGAGATGATGAAAATCCAAAGAAGGTTTTGGTTGGAAAGGTATGCTCCAAATTAGAAAGAGATGAAATATTGGATGTCCTAAAACAATATAAACATGTTATAGCCAAATCATATGATAAAATAAAAACTTATGATACTTCTATCATAACTCATGTCATTCCATTAAAATTAGGTGTAAAACCCTTTAGGCAAAAGAAAAGGCCAGTTAATGCTATACTAGAACCCTTGATATTTGAAGAGGTGAAAAATTGTTAACAACAAAGATAATCTACCCAGTGAGACATTCTACTTGGGTTTCTAATTTAGTGCTTGTGAGGGAAAAGAATGGGGATATACATCTCTGTGTAGATTTCAGAAATTTGAATAGAGCCTCTGAGAAAGATAACTACACTTTACCAACTTTAGATGAAGTCTTGCAAACAGTGAATGGAGCCAAGATGATGTCCTTTTTGGATGGATTTTCTGGCTACAACCAAGTGCTGGTAGACAAAGAGGATAGATTAAAAACAACCTTCACTTGCAAATGGGGAAATTATGCATATAGGTGTATGCATTTTGGCTTAATTAATGCTGGCACTACATTCCAAAGGGCAATGGACATAGATTTTAGAGGTTTAGTGGTGTTTAGGGGAAAATTGGATTTATTCATGTTCTAGATTTTAGATGTTTAAATCCTCCTCTCCACTATACATTCAAGGATCTAGGGTTGAGTGGCGAGCACTATCATACCCTAGGTCACTGTGAGATGTAGGGAAACTTGGATTAGGTAATTTAATTATAAATTTTCGTTCTCCTATGCTCAATTGACCATTAAAACCCTAATTATGTAAATACAGCAAAAAATTGATGAATAACAGAAAAATATCTTATAGACAGGAGTAAAATACCAAATCACAGAGTACCTATTTTTAGGGTTCTGAAGTGGAATAGTCAGGGACATTGGAGTGGGCACCCAAGTCTAAGGTACCAGTTTCTTCGTGGGATCTGGACCTCCTTTCAACACTAATCAGCCCTGTAACTTCTATTTCCTGAAACTCAGCTATGGAGGACACTAGAGTGAGTGTCCAAGTCCTGGAAGAGCTCTTATGTCCTACTTTTCTTCAGATCCCAAATCTTTAATGCCTACGAATCCTTCCTGCAACTTCACTTTTCCCAAATACGACACCTGTAACCTACAATCACAAGATTTGCTTTGGGGGTTGTGTTTAGAGGCTTGCCTTGGTCAAGCCCTGGAGGACACTTATGTCTGCGAACACCATTGTCAGATAAAGAGTGCATACCCTTGTGAGGTAGAGGCAAAAACCAAAGGAATCAATGATGAAATCACAATATAATGTCACCTTGTAGTGAAGACATCATGGGAGGAAGATGCCCTTCATTCCATGATGAAATGGATGCTCAAATCTACAAATATCAACAAATAAAACACACAAGCCTGCTCTTGAAACACAATGAAAGCCTTGAATCACCTTGAGAATGCCTAAAGTTCATAATGATCATCTAAGTGAAATCTAGTTTAAAATGAATGCCTAAACATGCTAATATATGCAACTACAAGCACTCTTGCTGAGATTTTAAAAATCAAAACTTACTGTGTTGGCAAAAGGACCAAATAATGGTCACAAACTGACACCTAGAAATTAGGGCTGCCCCAAAATAGGGCAAGACTAGGGCACAGGCACGCAAGTCCTCCCCCCTATTTTGGGTAGGGTACAGTTCAAGGGATCCACCTAGGTCCAATTTGCCGTGGAACCTAGGTCTCATTCCATCGGGATGCCAAAATATGAACTAAGATATCCTAAATGCATGCAAAATACCCAAGAGCTAAACCTTCTGAGGGAAAATCCCCCAAGGGTCATTTTATGTTGTTACATTTAGCTCCCACTTTAATGTATGTATAAATGTGAGGCCAATACATGCATTAAAGTAAGGTCGCAAACATAACAAATACATCAAGCATGGAGAAGACATGCAATCACATAGAAGACAATTACAGTCACGTAGAACACAGAGAATATAGTCAATGCATAGAAGACACATTAATGCATGGAAGATAGAAATGATATCTTTTCTTTTCTTTTTCTCATATATATGAAATGTAGATGTAAGTACTAGAAAGTAAACAAACCTCCCATAATATAGGATGCACTACCTTAGGGTGCATGTCTCTGTATATATAGGACAACACACACACAAGACACGCAAAACCTCCCAAAATGTAGGAAGCACTACTCGAGGGCGCTGGTCTCTACATATGGGGCAACAAACATGCCACACAAGACAAGCATGCCAAAACACACACACTTGAAGACACAAAGAAAACACGGTAGACAAATGATGGAGTGTACCTATTTCTAGCTCTAATACCATCTCAGGGACATTACAGGAACACAACGATGATTGGGCTTTGCCACAACAATCACTGAAGACATGCTTAAGGGTTGAGTTAGTCACAGAACCGCTCCCCGACTCCGTGGAGGACTTTTGAAAATGACAGGATGATGTAATCTGCTCTGAGAAGTACACCATCCCTGTCTCCGTAGAGGGCTTAAGATAAAAAGGATATACACGATATCCCACATTCATAGAGGGTTTACATGATTGATTGATTGATTGCAAAGAAACTCAGGATGCACGATGCACTACTCAAGGGCACAAGTCTTTGCATTTGAGGTCAAACACATTGCTAACATCTATAACAGATAGCTTACCTTATATATGCCCCCACCTTAAGGTGGTTGATATAAGTTATCGATATCAACAATGTTAAGGTAGGAAGAAAACACACAAGGGCACACTGACTTTCACAAAGCTGATGCCCCCTAGAGGTGACATGTACTTTACGATCACCCAATGTTCCCATAAACACATCCCTACAAGAAACATGTTAGTGTCTACAACATCATGATAAACAACAACATCAATGCATATGATTAACCACACAAAGACCCAAGGTTATACAATGAATTCAGAGTTTGAGGATAACCGTAGGGCTATATCATGAAGCTCTCTAAATCAAGTACCGCCAAGGCTAGATTCAAAGGCAAACACAGGTGCACAAAGCAGCAGTATTGTTAAGGTTTGTAAATGTGATAAAAACATCATAAAGTTCACTACGCAGAAAGTACGAGTGCTTCCACTAGCCAAGCGTTGGATAAGATATACAACCCCATCGTCATATTAGGAACTAAGTCTATTTTTTTATTGCTCTCGAAAGGGACAGTAGGTCGGCATCAGTGTAAATATTTTTTTTCATCTTCCCGCTAGGTGGAAACACTAGAGGAAGGGAAACAATAAATAAGAGAGGAGAAACACGTATCTTAGTGACAGTCACGTAGGAGGGTACCCCCAAGTCACGAACCGTGACTCTATGTCTATAAGACACAACATGCAACAATGAAATTAGAGAGAGAAGCAATATAGAAGAATGATGATACAAATAGAAGAAGGTCACAACAGAGGTAGTCTCCTAGTATCCTAAACCTTACGGGAAAATCTGGGGTCATCCTAAGAGGCCTAAACAACACATAACACATCACGGGGGAAGCACATCATGAGAGAAATAAAAGGGTTAGAGATACTTACCTGTAGGGTCTTCATATTATATGTTAGAGCTCGCAAACCTCTTGGAGAGGTATTCGTTCATGTTTAATGCAAAATTTGAGTGGTTCTTATGAAAGTCTTGTTTGTTATCATATGATGTTTGTTCCTTAAATTCTTGTGTAAATGACACTTTTTGTTGCTTATGAGGGGGAGAACCACTATTATTTCTACCTATTGATTGTCGTCTTGCTCTTTTCTAATTTTTAGTGAGTTTTTGTTGTTGAATTTTTCTAGATCAGTAATAGGAATCATCCTATACCCTCTTGCTCACCTATATTTATTCTTTCTTTTCAAAGGCATTATGATTATCTCCCGATCCATACAAGGATAATGGAGGAGGAACCTCAGCGTAAATTTTGTTTCTTCGTGTATGAGGTGGATTATGCACTTGTTTCTTATCTACTTCAATCATAGCCATGATACTATCATAGTCCAAGTAATCATCCTCATCTACTTCCATTAAACCCTATTCCACCATATTGTTTTCAGTATGTTTAGGGAAAAGATTAGTGAAGATTTGTAAATTCTGATTCAGAGGAGCAACTGACTTATTTCCATTATCATTCACACCTGATACCTGGATGACATTTGAATCAATAAGGTCTTGTATCTCATGTTTAAGATGCATACATCATTCAATGTCATGTCCTTGTGTCTGATGATAGTGACAAAAGGCATTAGCATTGAATTAATGTTCTTGTTTACTAGGATCAACATGCTTGATTAGGGGAATCTTTAGAATGTTATTACTCATAGCTTGGTTCATGATAGAATGATAGGACTCAGATATCAGAGTAAACTTTCTTGGTTGATATGATGTTTTCCTTGGATTATTTATAGTATACACATTCATATTGGGTCCATTGATCTTGATGAAACTCCTATTATTGTTCCTCTTAAAATTGTTTTGTGATGATCCGCCTATGGATTGACCAACTTGAGTAGATGAGTTTTGGTTTTCATACTGACTAGATGAAAGTTGATAATCATGAAGGGCGATGCATAAATGTTGAAAGGAGTTATATTTCATCAAGAGAATCTTATCACAAATATTAGGTTGTAGATTTGTAATAAATATCTTTTGAACATCTTCATCTTTCATCTGATATTGAATCTATGCATAAAGTCCTTGATATCTACTAATGAATTCGGTCAACTTTTCTTTGGGACCTTGTTTGTAATGAACCAAGTCAATAAGAGTGACTTGGGGTCCAATGTTTGCTTAAAAATGTTGTAAAAATTAATCAATCAATTGTGAAAAGGAGTGTATTGAATTTAGAGGCAAAGAGCAAAACCATTCTAAAGCAGTATCTTTGAGAGATTACGGGAAATATTTTCCCAACAAATCCTCTTCAAAATAGAAATCACTACACATAGCTATGAATGCTGCCACATGGATATTAGGATCTCCTTTTCCACCATATTTTTCAAAGTGAGGAGTCTCAAACCTCTCAGGCATAGGGGTTCTCAAGATTGCATAGGATAACAGATTACGGGCATGATATGTTGGTAGACTAGGCTGCGAAGAATTTGTCAAATTTGTTACCTTTTGTTGCAAAGAAGTCGTGCCCTATAAAAGTTGGTTTAAGATGGCATCATTTGGAGATGCAGTTTGTTGTGAGGAATTGGAACCAAAGTGAGGAGGTGAATGAGCTTGAGATATAATAGGTGGAGGCTGAGAATATGTTAATGGTAGTTGGCCATAATGATAGGTGGAAGATGGTTGCAAGTATGTAATAGGTGGTTGGAAATGAGTGGAATAGATAGGAGGTTGAGAACAATTATTCATAGAAGAGGTCCCTTTAGGAACTAAATTTTGATAATTAAATCCCACAACTTTGTAATTAGTGCCATTAGATACTCCAATACCAGTGGTAGCATTACTACAAGCGTTTGCATTAGTTGTTAAGATCATTGATGTAAAAGTTAATATTCCTGTAGTTGGTATAGGTATGGATACTTGAGTATGAGATGGTGATAAAGTGTTATTTATCATTTGTGCACATTAGGTCATTGGCATGATATTGGTTTGTACAATATGTGCTAGACCACGAATTGCATTTACACCATCTTGTCCCTCTTTTATCAATTCCCTTATATTGTGAATTGTAGGGACAACTTCTTCAGCTATTCAGCTAGCTCCTTATCCAATTTTTATATTTGTTCATCATATACATATCTTGTTGCCTCAATAGTGTTATCAACATCATGAAAAGTTTGTTCTTCCATTGTGGTTGGAGGATGTATAATATCTTGCACAATTTGAGTTTCTCCCTTCGTAATAAGGTGTCCAAAGTACCAACTTCTTCAAGAGCACTAGATCCCATTAATATTTTACTTCTTCTCAAAGGGATATTGTTTTTAGGACAGCATGTCATAAATCTTATACCAAAGCATACAACGTACAAACTAAGAGAACAAATCCTAGGATAAGGATATGATTGACGACCAAAATGCTTGGTTTTTTATACTTTTTCCAATGTCAATGAATGAAACAAAGGATGTTGTAAGGATTTAAGTCAAGGGAAGAAATTTATATGTCTAATATCAGTCCAAAACAGAAAAATTATCCTTCTCAACACACTCTTGATGCAAATCCAAAATAATGCCAAGTCAAAATATAGTGAAAATATGTCAAAATAGGCACTTTTTTCACCAAAACTCAATGCAAAAAGAGCATAACAAAGGGTGTTGTGAGGAAATTGATGATGGAAAGCCAATAATATCAGTAATAACAGCCACTTGATGCAAAAATACCCAACACAACACACTTTTAGTGCCACTTAAGGTAAAGCCCAGGTGAAAATATAGCAAAAATAGGTTATTTTTCACTGTTTTTCAACTCCAAGACCTAGCAAAAGAGGCATTGTAATGAATATCAGGAGGTATAGAAAATAATATCAATTATATGAGTCAACTCAATCCATAAAATTGATGACAACACACTTGGAGTGGAAACTAGGTCAAACCTTAGGGCAAAAATAGTCAAAATTTGTAGTTTTTCACCAAATTTTCACTACAAAGCTCGTTAAAAGGGTGTTGTGAAGCTTTTTATGAGGGGAAGAAAATTATTACCCTAATAATAGAAAATTAGTGTGAAAATATCCTTCACAACATGCCTATGGTGCAAGTTTATAGAGTCGATAAGGCCAAATTTAGTGAAAATCGTTGTTTTTGAAGCCCTAGGTTTGAGATCTTGGGACAAAATGCTATGCAAATGTTTTGAAGTCTGATTTATGATGGAAATTAAATACTTTCAGATCTAAAAATTATTTTCAAGCTTGAACATGAAAAATGCCCATGCAAATTTAATGAAAATGCATCAAAATTGTTAGTTTTTGTTGAAATTTTCTATGAAAAAATGCAAATATTTTAAATCTAAATGAAAATTTACACTAAAATATAAGAATAAAAAAAAATGTTAATTTTAATGAGCCTCTAAAATCAGTAGAAAAAATTTGAGAAAAATATTTTGCCTATTGTACCCTAGATTTTGGAATTACTAGGTTATATGAAAATTGTCAAAATTTCTACAAAAACCTAGCAAATTAATAGTTAAAATGCAATGCAAATTTCTGAATTTTTGGATTTTTATGTAGTTTGTATCATATCTAATGGAAAAATCATGAATTAGGAAAATTTAGGAAGCATTGATGCAATTTAGTAAGCCAAACAATGCAATTTTTTTAATTTTTTCTAATTTTTCAATTTTTTTGAAAATTTCTCAATGCAATAAAATGAATGACTATATGAATGAATGAAATCAATCCAAATATCAAGACACACACTCAAAAAGTTACAATTTAAGTCTAAAAACATGGGTTCACCAAAATGTTTACGGGGAAATTGGATTTATTGATGTTCTAGATTTTAGATGTTTAAATCCTCCTCTCCACTATACATTCAAGGATCTAGGGTCGAGTGGCGAGAACTATCATACCCTAGGTCACTGTGAGATGTAGGAAAACTTGGATTAGGCAATTTAATTATCAATTTTCCTTCTCCTATGCTCAGTTGACCATTAAAACCCTAATTATGCAAATACGACAACAAATTAACGAATAACAGAAAAAGCTCTTGCAGACAGGAGTAAAATACCAAATCATAGAGTACCTATTTTTTGGGGTTTCAAAGTAGAATAGTCAGGGACACTGGAGCAGGCACCCAAGTCCAAGGTATGAGTTTCTTTGTGGGATCTGGACCTCCTTCCAACACTGATCAGCCCTGTAACTTCTGTTTAATGAAACTCAGCTGTGGAGGAGACTAGAGCGAGCGTCCAAGTCCTAGAAGACCTCCTATGTCCTAATTTTCTTTGGATCTTGAATCCTTGATGCCTACCAATCCTTCTTGAAACTTCACTTTTCCCAAATGCGACACCTGTAACCTACAATCACAAGATTTGGTTTGGAGGTTGTAGTGTTTAGAGGCTTGCCTCAGACAAGCCCCAGAGGACACTTAAGTCTCTGAACACCATTGTCAGATAAAGAGTATGTGCCCTTGTGAGGCAGAGGCAAAAATCAAATGAATCACTAATGAAATCACAATATAATGGCACCTTGTAGTGAAGACATCATGGGAGGAAGATGCCCTTCATTCCATGATGCAATGGATGCTCAAATTTGCAAATATCAACACACAAAACACACAAACCTTCTCTTGCAACACAATGAAAGCCTTAAATCACCTTGAGAATACCTAAAGTTCACAATGATCATCTAATTGAAATATAGTGTACAAATGAATGCCTAAACATGCTTATATATGCAACTACAAGCACTCTCGCAGAGATTTTAAAAATCAAAACTTACCATGTCAGCAAAAGGACCAAACAACGGTCACAAACCAACACCTGGAAATTAGGGTTGCCCCAAAATAGGGCAGGACTAGTGCATGGGTGCCCAAGTCCTCCCCCCTATTTTGGGTAGGGTACAGCTCAAAGGGTCCACCTGGGTCTAATTTGCCATGGAACCTAGGTCTCATTCCATCGAGATCCCAAAATATGAACTAAGATGTCCTAAATGCATGCAAAAGACCCAGAAGCTAAATCTTATGAGGGAAAAGCCCCCAAGGGGACATTTTCTAATGTTACAAGTGGGAAAATGCATAGTTATTTATATGGATGATCTAACGGTGTTTTCAAAAGATAGGGCTAACCATGCTGCAGAACTCAAGAAGGTGTTGCAATGATGTGAAAAGTATGAGATATCCCTGAATCCTAAAAAGTGTATGTTTGGAGTGATAGAAGGTAAGTTACTAGGACATGTCATTTCAGAAAATGGCATCTCCATAGATCTAGATAGGGTAGAAGCAATTGGAAAGCTTCAAATACCAACGAGTAAAAAAGAGCTGAAGTCTTTTTTCAGGAAGATAGACTTTGTCAGAAAGTTCATCACTAGATTTACAGAGATAGTGCAACCTTTGAATGCCATGCTAAAAAATGATGCCAAAATTGAATGGACACCCATAGCCAAAGCAATGTTTGAAGACATAAAGAATGCAATTGGAAATGCATTGGTACTAACTAGTCCTGACTATACTGGGTCATTTTATATCTATTCTTTTGCTTCAGAACATTCGTGTGTAGCTACTCTTACTGAAAACAAATGATGAGAAAAAAGAGAAACCAATAGCATTCATGAGTGCACCTTTGAGAGATGCTGATTTGAGGTACTTGGACATAGAGAGACAAGCCTTGGTATTGGTTAAGGCAGTTAAGAAATTTAGGCATTATATTCTCAGGAGTAAAGTAATTTCTATCATGCATGATGCAATGGTGAAGATGTTGCTAATGCATAATGAACCTGGCAAAAAAAGGGCTAAATGGATTACAATATTGCATGAATTTGATATAGAAATCATGCCCATGAAGCTAGTTAGAGGGAAGACCTTGATGCAAACTATAGCATGTACAAATCCAAAAATTGTGAGTCAACAGTATGTGGAAAGCATCGATACTAAAACTAAGTGGTATAAGGATATCTCAACTTTTCTAATTACTAGGAAGTATCCAAGTAACATGAAATATTCACAGTGTAGGGCATTGAAGATAAATGCTCAGAGGTAAATGATTTAGGGAGGGCAATTGTTTAGGAAAAATCATGAAGACATATATCTCAGATGCCTTAATAGAATTCAAGTGGATCACGTGATGAGAGAATTACATCATAAATATGGGACTGGCCATGGATCCCATTTAGCTACCACTGACAAAATTTTGAGGACCGGTTATTATTGGCCAACAATCTTCAAAGATATAGAAGAGCATATTAAACATTGTCACATTTGTGAAACAATAGTTGACAGAGGAAGATATATAGCTCAGCCATTGCAACCAATTATTGAGACTATACCATTTACTCAATGGGGCCCCGACTTCATTAGAACTATTAATCCTTCTTCTTTTGCTAGTCATAAATTTATTCTAATTGTGACTGATTATTGTACTAGGTGGACTGAGGCCACGTACTGTAAATATTTCACAACCAAAGTGGTTATCAAATTCCTAGAAGAGAATATTATCACCAGGTTTGGGGCACCTTACTCACTGGTATGTGACAATGGCCCTGCTTTCTCATCTTTAAAATTTTTGAATTAGGCATTTGAACATGGAATTTTGTTGAAATTTTCTTCAAATTACTATCCTTAGGGAAATGGTTTAACCAAGTCTACCAATAAAATTCTGTTAGATATCATTAAGAAGTTGATTGTCAAGAATCCCAAGGAATGGAATGCCTCACTAAATTATGCCTTATGGGTTGATAGAACAAAGTTTAAAGTAGCACTAGGCACCTCCCCTTATCATTTGGTATACAAGACAGATCCCATCCTACAAGTTAATTTGAGAATCCCTACGTGGAAGTTTACCAATGAGTATCTAGGTTTTGATGACCTTAGAGAAGCTAGGTTAGTCCAACTATTGCACTTAGATGAGAAACAAAATCAAGCCATAGATTATTTTACAAAACATCAATATGTAGTAAAGATGTGGTTTGATAGAAGGGCATGAGTTAAAACCTTTAAAATTTTGGATCTAGTTTTATGTTGGGACAAATCTCATGAAAAGAAAGGAAATCATGGTAAGTTTGATAAACTTTGGATTGGTCCACTGCAAATTGCAGAGATTGTAGGAGAAAATGCCTTTAGGTTGAAGACACTGACTGGAGAGGATATCCCATTACCTGTTAATGGTCAATTCCTCAAACATTATTTCCAAGCCTAAAGATGTCAAACCAAGTCTTGCTGTGTATCATAATGTAAGTATTGTATGTGCATGTATAGTTGTTTTGGTGTGGTTTTTGTTTCTTTGTTTCTATTGTTGTTTTTTTGTGGCTGTTGTTTGGTTATTTCTTTGTTTGTGGTTTGGGTTTGCTTGTGATCCTCATTTTGATTTGGGATATAAAGATGTAGGCTGCAACTTTAGAAAATGGAGGAATTTTTGGAACTAAGGGAACAATTAGAAATTTGTGCATAGGTTGCAACTTTTATAAATGTAGTTGTCTGATTGGTCTTTGGAAATATTATTCAAACAGAAGCAATATGGAACATTCAAGGAATCATATAAATACACATACTTAAAACTCTGTGAATAGGTTCAGGAGATAGTAGACACTTGCATTAAGTGATAAATCTAAAGGTTTTCCTTTGCTACCACTATAATCTCCACCCTCCTATTGTGATGCTCACAACACACCCCATTTTACTTCTTAGCAAAATGAGGACCCCTGATGTGGCTGTGGTTGTTGCTTATGTGTGGGTCTACTTGGTGGTAAAAGGGAAAAGGAAGTGAAAGTTACAAACCTTGTTGAAATAAAGCAAAAAATAGCATTAAGTACCAGAGCAGAATAGGGGTGAATTCCTTGTCAAAAATGAGTAGGGGTTGCTTTTTGACCCATTTCAAAATTCCTAATATTTTGCAACATATGTGTGTTTTGGTAAAATACATTATAGGAAGGTTTGTATGTTGCATATACAAATTTGTTTGTATGGGGGGTTTATTAAATCTCAGTATTTGTATGCATATTGCTAATGTTTCATTCTTTACATACAAATCAGGCCCGACATAATTTGGAGGTAAAATGGATAATTGGGTAAGTTCACGGGTGTATCTTGGGTTGGTATGATTGGCATAAGGAAACATACAAGGTGATATACAACATGATATACATATCCTAGACACGAGGAAAATATTAAATTTGGTTTTATCGTGGTACATTTAGCGGTTTGTATGTTGTATGTTTTAGGCTATACTTGTCCATATACATATAGCACAGACATAAGAGAAAATTAAAATATGATATAAGTGATGCATTGTACCTTAATGGACATTGAAAGATGCGTTTCACTTTATATATGTGTTGGAGCCGAACAGTTATGTACTGTGGTTTATAAAAGGTGAAGTCTGAAGGAAAGATACAAATAAGTTTGCATGTATCAAGGTTTGTATCTAGGATAGATACAAGTATTGTTGTATTGCTGAGATACAAGTGGAAAATAAAGTGGATTCCAATGCTTGTATATCTCAATTGTATGATTAACAATATACAAGCTGATATACAAGAAAAGATGCAAACAGGAGATGCGAGACGGATTCGAAAGGAAGTTAAATAAAGAAAAGCCTTTGTATGTTTGGGATAGTTGTATGTTAATGATATGCATATCTGATATACAAGGAAATAAAAGACATCACAGGAGATAAAGGTAAAAAAGAGGTTTGTATGGGTTATTTGTATAAGTGCTTGTATCTATGAGACATACAAACAATATCATACAAGGAAAGATACAAGGAAAATGAGATGTATGCAGAAATAAACTAACAGATAAAAAATTTTAAAACCAAAATGTTGAAATAGAAAGCTGCAGCTTTAGGCACATTAATTGTTGTAATTAATGCCGAGATAACACCCAAAAGGAGTAAAATTCAAAGGAGTTAGGGTAAATTTAACGTCATTTTCTATTAGATTTACATTGTCAAGAATTAAAACTGTAGAAAGAAGAATTGCCACAAAAAAATTGAACAGAATTCATCAAAGTGACAGAATTACAGAAGTTGGACGGAGTAAGAGATGATAAAGTAAGTCAATGATGTGAAGTTGAATTGTCTAGAAATACATGTATTTATCTTAAAACATTGTTACAATTCATTTGGTAAAAATGCAAAGTAGATTTCAATGATTTCATTTTTTTGAAATGTAAACGTCCATTAAACTACTGGTTTAACTGTTAATTAGCTGGGTAGAGTTAAACAAATGGGAAAGTCAAAACAGAAAAGACAAAAGGGTTAGGGTAAAATGGTAAAAAATAGAAAATTCATAGTAAAACCCTAGGAAGAAAGGTAAAATGAAAAGTTAAAAGGATGCATTTTTCTACAGGATGGCCCTAAAGCAGAAGAAGATAGATACAGGTAGTGAAGTTAAAAGGGAGAGGAAGCCGTGCAAAGAAATAGAAAAGGAAGAGTTTCCATTACATAGAGGATACCTGTCAATAATCAGTTACACTAGAGTGGGGACAGACACTAATATCAGGAATTATGATGCCAATGATGTCTTATGGAAGATCACAGCTACTGATGCTACGCCTGACATGAGGTGTATATGGGAGAGTGGATTGTACAAAGCTGTAGGTTTTCCATTGGCTATGGAGGCCAGGGATTTGTGTCTGGATTGTTTAATTTTGTATGAACCATCAACCAGGAAAATAATGTTTCATGATAGACTCATTGCAGATTTATCGACAAAAGGGATTGCAAGAACATTCAGTTTGGAGATCAATGAGAAAATGGTGGATATTGACATAGATCAATACAATGAAGATTTTCATAATAATGAAAGGGATTGCAGAGGCAAGATATTCTACAGTTGGTACAGCCCAAAAAACAAACCCAAGGCTATGGCAAGAGTGCACAAGAATTTGCTAAGAATATACTTCAAAGAGGAAATATACCTGATGATTACAATGCTAAGTAGATTGGTGGGATTGAGGGAAGGCACTAAGTGTGAGCCATGGATGTTTACTGTCATCGAGTTCATGAGAGAAGAAAGAAAAGAACAAGGACAAATTCATTGGGCCAGGGCTATAAGCATAGCCATCTGGAAGCAGGCCATGCTAAGGAACCAAAAGTTGTTGCCTTTCTATTTGTCTTTATACTTATTATATTCATGTACAGTAGACATTCAACCATTTATACATGGGATAGATAAGGTTGGAACCTTGGGAAATGGTTGAGGTTAGAAAATGGTATATGAGCATTACCCTGATCTACAGGAAGAGAATGCATTGAAGAAATATGCTTTAGTTAATGATGTATTCTATACATACATGGTGAGAATTTTAAGGGAGGAACCTGATAAGAGGATATCTAAGGATGCAGAGGATAAAATTGGGCTGCATAGTTCATGGTATATTCAATTTGAACATTTCACTTACATTAGAACTAAGGGTTTTGAGGGAAAACCTTTCATGCTACCTAGGTATCCTTCCAATAAATTTATTGTTTTGGAGTTTTCAAGGCAGAATTTGAACGCCTTTAGAATGTACAAGAAGAAGTTTATTAGAGGAAATATGAAGTTACCTTGGTCAATTGGTAAGAATTCATGTTATAGTGAGGAAGTTACTAGTTATTCAAAATAGGAATTGAGATATTATGGATTTGGGGAGTTTGATTTAGCTAGAAGGTTTGACCCCTTCAATAGAATTTAAAATACAATTGATAAAAAGTTTAAGCATCAAATACATATTGAAGATTTTTGGTCAGATTGCAAAAATGATAAAGAAGTAAGAAAGAGGGCTCATAAAAGGCTAACGGTTGATCAAATGAAATCTATGGGAGATACATATGTTCCTCCAGAGGTTAAGGAAGATGATAAACTACTACATCATAGTTATGAAAGTGCTAGGCTCACTCCTATTACAGAGCCTGATTGGTCACAACCGTGGAACATATGTTTGGACATAGTGTCCAAACTGGTCATTTTGTTTTCAAAGACATGGTTCAAGGATAGGATTGAAGAACTTAAAGCTGAAGGGAGGGAAATCACATATCCAAAGAAAGGGAAAAAGAGATTAAAAGAGCCTAGTGATGATCCCCAATATTTCTATGAGAAGAAAAGAAAGATTGTAGAAGCTAAAATTGTAGAGAAGGATAAGAATGCTACTTTAATGGATCCCTATGCATTGGGAGTGATAGTAGCAGTGTCAACTGGTACATTTGTAGAAGCAAAATCATTAAGCCATGAGATTAATAAGGAAGAAGCACAGACCTCCAAAGAGGCAACATGACAGAAGGTTAGAAAAGAAATACCAATAAGCATATCAAAAGGGGAGACTTCAAAAACAAGTGAAGTCATAGGAGCACAGCAGGTAGGTGCAAATTTGAGTGATATACCTAGTGCATCCACCCCAATAGAAAAAAGACAAGCATATGCTCAGGTGAAGACAAAATTGGCTGGAGAAATGCTGCAAGAGTCAAGAGCACATGAAGCCAAACGAACCAATGAAACTGTCCACATTGAGAGTGACAGTAGTGAAAGTGAGGAAAGACAAATGTATTCAAGAAGAGAAATTGAGATAGAAGAAGAATCCAGTGAATTCCTGAGCGAAGAAGAGGAACAAGACACCCCAACCAAAATGGAAATTGAACAAGGCCTAGTGTGTGAAAAGGAAAGGTTAAAAGAAGAATTAGGAACAACAGATCCATTTGGTACCCTGGTGTCCCCTGAAATAATTAAAGATGTGCAAGAAGTAGTACATAAGATTGAGGAGTCTGAAAAGGAAGATACACCTAAGGAGATAATAAAAGAAAAACTTGCTCAAGCCAAGGATGAAACAGAAGCTGGTACCTCAAGTGTAGATGTACTAAATATTCTTAATATGTATGGTGAACAGAGTGAAGAAGAAAAGAACATAGAAAGTAAAAATGAACAAGGAAAAGAGGTAAGAGAAATTGACACAATGGCAAGTTCACCTGCACATACAGAGTAGGTACAAAAAGAGGGTGAAACTACAGAAGATGCAGCCAAGAAATCTGAAGGTGAGGAACATACAAAAAATATTGATAAACGTTCAAATGAAGAACAAAAAGAAGATATAGACATGATAAAGATGGAGTAAACACATAAGGAAGAGGACCAAGAAAAGGAATCATCAAAGGGAGAGGGTCCTGAGGAAGAAGATGAAGGTGGAGGTGACACATAAATTGAAGAAGAAGAAAATGAAGGTGAGTCCAAACAACAGAATGATCCCATGGTAGAAGAGCTAGCCCGTCAACAACAGCCTCCTCCACAACAACAATAACAACAATCATAGGAATAGGGAGAAGTAGAAAAACCTCATGAAGAGGTAATTGATGAAGAAAAAATTGTTGAAGGCACAAAAGAGATTACTGCCTGGTTAGGGGCGGAGATAAGGAAAGAAAAGGAGGTACAATTGGTACCTATTGATATCAAAAGTCTATTGGATGAGACCATGCCAAGGAAGGAAAGAAGAAAGGCCAGAACAATGTTAGCCATTCAAAGAGGTCCGAATGGATCTAGGACGCTGAACTTGGCCATACCCCAAAAAGAGAAGGAAAATGGAGGCATAACTATAAATGAGTATAAAGTACTTAATTTTGATCTAGGGCATACAACAAGGGAACAACACATAACTGAGTGGGAAGACATGCATCAGGTAACAACAAAAATGTTAAGAAAAGATAAAGATATACATGAGTATTTGAAAGGACACATTGTCCAATTGCAACAATTCATGAAGGGAATATTTGATCCCAATATAACAGTGCCAGAATTGCCTGGTGAGATAGCAATTGTGTCCAAAGGTGAAATAAAATATATGGAAAATAAGAATCTTAAAGCTAATGCATTTGAAGAATGGTTCAAGGATTTCATCAAGAAGGAGAACAGGTAATAAAACAAGCAGTAAAAGGGTGGGACTTGGTTGCAAAAGAAAAGAATAAATGTAGCATGCTTGTATACAATGGTCAATTTAGAAGAGAGGAATGTAAATTAGAATTAGAACAGCTAGAGGAAATTGAGGAGAGAGCAGAAGAACTGATAAATGGAGTAATTACCCCTTCAATGGAAAATCAAGTGCCACAGGCAAGGCTAGAATTCAAATTTGAAGAAGATAATCTTAGAAAGTGCATAACAGTTGCTCAGGACTTAGAAGAAAAGGTAGACGACATGATCAGAATGCATAAAAGGATAGTGGAAAAGCTATTAGATCATGAATGCATGGATACACCAGCGTATGAACTAGAGAGGGCTTTGACAGAATTTAATGCTATTTTTACACCATGCATGGAAAGTCCTAAAGCATATCTAAGTAAATAGATGATTGATTCATTGATGGAAGAAAGTGCCAAAATGAGGAAATACAAGAGGAAGAGCGAGGGTTTAGAAAACAAAGAAAAGAAGCTCAAGGAAGGAGTTACAATGCAAGAGTATGTATGGACAAAGAGTCCAGGAGGAGACCGCACCTTTATAGATGGTGTAATTAATAATTTCGAATCATATTTGAAGGACTAGAAATTGTAAAAGGAGCAGCAGTTTCGGAAAGAGATCAAGCAAAGAGTATATGTAGGCATAAGTCAAAGAAAAGGAGGAATCTTATTTTTGAAAAGATTCCAATGGCATCCTTTGAGAAGGAAAAGATACCCTTCATATATTTTGAGAATAGGTTAGAGATGAATATGTACCCTTGATCAATAATAGATGGATCTTGACCGTAGATTAAGTTTGTAGCCATAGCAGTAGGAAGCTTCAAATTCTATATAAGAATCTCTGCTACTTGTACATTAGTTACACATGGATTTTTGAAAGATAGCTTGCAATTGTAATTTGTTGAACATTTGGATTTAGAAGTATTTTAGTTTAGAGGAGGAGGTCGCTTGTGTCTGCACTAAGGAATGCGTAGAGTATCTAGCTTCCTTATTGTATCTATAAGACATTTGTAAGTTTTCTGTTAAGTTGATTAATGAAGCAAAGAGTCATTCATACATTGTAAATCATATATGACTGTGTATTTTAAATGTAAATAAATCTAGAATTTTGTGTCTATTTTCAGAGTGTTTTCTGGCTCTTACTTGTATTTGAAATATTACCTCTTTAAAAGCTTGCAATCTTGGATGTGTGTTCATGAAAATACTCAGGGCTTCACATCTAGAGATTTAGTTTGTTGATTTGATTAAGTTTGATGTATTTCTTACAACGTGAATAATAGAACATTTAGATCCTACAGTAGAATGATATTCAAATTTGAATTTCTCTAGCTTTTCCCCAAACATTTGAAATAATTATCTTAAACGCAAATATTTAAAGGAAATTGTCTTACATTTGAAGGAAGCATGAACAATTGTGTTAATAGTTGACAATTTTCATATCAATTTGAAAAGAAAAGCTTGTTTCATTATAAATCATACAAAGCTTTGTGATACAGTAATAGATTTATGCAAAGAAATGAATAATTTGTTGATATTTGTAACAATTTGCATAATCCAAGTCCAGTAAGTCATAAATCACCTTAAATCAAGTAAGGCCCCTTGCATATTGCAGTTTCACATTAACTTACTAAATTGTCCACAAGGTCAAGACCTAAACATATAGAAACTTGGGATTGAGAACTCTTAAGTGATTTTTCCATATATTTCAAGACAGTTTAGGTTCATTTTGTGAATTTTAACTTTTGTTATGAATATGTGAAAAGAATCATCAATAGTTTTTTGGCACTAGAAGGAGGGCCTGATTGGATTTAAGGTAGGGTTTGAGTAAAGTTGGCTCATAACAGTGGTAGAGTGAGTAGGTCTAGATCAAGTTTTGAGGATATATTTGTGCAATTACCTAATAAAAGGTAGAGTAAAGGTCCTTTGATTTAGAATCCTAGAATATCACACGTAGGAGGCTCTTCTAGAACACCTCCTGGATCACCTTTTAATATCCATAACATAGGGAGTCCTGATAGTTCTTCATTTAGATCTTTGAATCTTGGTTTAAGTCCTCCTAGAGGTCCAAGTCCCCCTAGAGGTCCTAGTCCACCTAGAAATCCAGGTACTTCGAAAGGTTCAGGCCCAGTACAAAGACCTGCAAAGGTTTATTTCAATGTTAATTCTCCTTTAACATTCAATGATTATCATGAGATGCCAAAGAATCCTAAAAAGATATGTCCTAAATATCAATTGCATCAAGATCTAGAAGATCACATTAGGATATTCAAGGAGTCATGCTTTAGAACCAGGTTAGAATATGAAGATGTTGTGTGTAGATTGTTTCCTGACACCTTTAATGAGCAGGCTTCTAACTAGTATGTTAACTTGCCTAATGGTTATATTTCTTCTTGAGCACTTATGGAGGAGGCATTTTTGTCTAGGTTTAGAGGACCAGTTGATCCTTCCACCTTATATCATAAATTAGCTGCAATTAAAAGAGGTGAAGGATAACTGATTGATAACTTTAATGATAGGTTCAAAAGGCTTATTCTAGGTTAGTAGCTCCTTACACAGTAACTACAAATGCCTTATTAGCCATGTATTATGTCACCATTGATCCACTAACTGCTATGTTTGTCAAAAGAAATGTTAATATAGATACAATATCCAAGGCTTATAAGGAGGTAGCCTCAGTTAATCAAGAGATGAGACAAACAACTTATAATCCATTTCTTAATGGAGGAAACCTCGGGATGCAAAGTCAAGCACAACCTTGGAATGGATTTGCTGTGCATAATACTCCATTATTGAATCCAGTTTCTGTTGGCTAGACACACTGTGTGGCTTTATGAGTGTTGTCATTGATGGCAACAAAGTCCATCCCACACATCCACATGACATGGTATGTCTATACTGGAAGTTAGATTGAAGAGTATTTTAGTCTGGTGAGCAAGAACAGAGCATGCAACAAGGTCTAACAATCAGGTCCGGATCTCTCAGAGGAAGTATCTTAGTAAAGTATGGACTTGGGGAAGTCAAGAGGACTACCATGACTGATACATTCTAGATATTGAGACTCTAGTGATGAAAGAGTGAAAAGATATGAGCACCTAAGTGTTGGGTTCTTGTTTGGTAGAGTAGACTAAGGAAGAACTGACCGGCATAGCATTAGACCTTAATCCGGATGAGAAATTGGTGGTGATCAAGTTTCTTAAGGGTTCATTCATGGTTGGCCGACATGATCAATGACTTCTACAACTATCTTTTTGATATGCATCACTTAGTAAGCATGGATTCAACCGATAGACCAGAGTTTGGAAATATATTAAGTTTTCCAGATGCCAACTAGAAAGGTGTTGAAATCCTTGATGCGGATATATATACCAGATTGATTTTGGTATGAAGGTGTGTGTGGTGTGTTGTGTTGTGTGAAGAAAAGCAGAAAGTAGTGTGGAAGAAACTATACAAATCCGGTATGTGAGAAAACAACAACACTAAGAAGAGGAAGAATGAAGCGTAGCAGATCAGTATATTGAGCCTAACCGGAATTGAACCTCAGCATATGTGGATGCCCCTGATTAGTTTAATCACATGGTTACTTTCTTTATACCTTGTAGATAGTGAGTCTCTTGTAGGCAGTGAGCCTCTTGTGAGCAGTGTGCTCGGGCAGTGAGCCCTAATTGGCAAGTACCATTTTGTACTTCTATTCTTTTAACAGAGAATACAATCTTGGGTTAGTCACCTCGTGGTTTTTTCCCTTAATAGGGTTTTCCACATCAAAATCATTGTGTTATGTGTGTTGAGTTTATTTCTACTCTCATGTTCATGTATGCTTATATGTTTTGATATTGCACTAATCATTAAAGAAGAAAAGAAAGTCAAATAATTAAGATAACTGATTCACCCCCCTCTCAGTTATCAACAGTTCCTACATACAAACTTGTGTATAATCCATCCCCAATCTAGGCTATAGTCCCTTATACTGGTAACACTATCAATAACAATCAAAATAATGGTTAGTCATTCTTCCAGCCTCCTCAGGATACATTTGTGGCAAAGACACAAGAGGAGAGGGAAGAAATCAAAGAAATTACTGTACACTTGAGAAGATTGACTACTGAAATGACACAAATGAGAAATGAAAAATTTTATGGTAGAAATCCCCAAGGATATAGTCAGAACCATAACCAGAATCATAGTCAAAATTATAACCAAGGTCAAGGTTCCAATCAAGGTTAGAATTATAGCCAGAGTCAAAATCATAATTAGGGACAAGAAATGCAAAACATAGGACATGCTGTAGATAACAAAGCTTGGGGTAGTAACAATAGAAATTAGAATCAGCCAAGGCCACCTAGGACATGGAACATAGGGCCAAATAATGGCACTCTAGCTTCTCCATTTGAGAATCTAGATAATCAGGAGACAAAACAAACATCTAGAATTCAAATGTCTAATGTAGCATTAAAGAATTGGTGTAGGATTCATAATACCAGTGCCCATGCTGAACTAGATTACCCTCAGTTTCATCTGGCAGCAAGTGTTTTCAATGTGGATGTACAAGCTCCTACCTTTGAGTTTCTCATTCCCAAAGGTAATGAAATAGCACCCTCAGGATTTGAGACTGCTTTAGTCTTAGAGACTTTTACCTTTGCAACTAGGGAGGAAGAAGATTAGTTGTTAGAAGATGAACCTTATTTTTGTGAGAACCTATATCCTAAATCAGCTTTATTATTGAATGCTTTTCAGTTCCCCTTTGAAGTTGAAAATGAAGTGTTATATGAAATAGAGGAAGTACAAGCTTTTCAACAGTCTAACAAAAACCATACCTATAATTTGAGAAATAACACTAGGCTAGGAGGTCCTTTCACTACTTCCACTCCTCCTAACAATTTCAATACTCCTCCAAATCAACATGCCCTCAATAATCCTACTATGCTAAAGGCAAATCATCATGTGAATAGTGGAACAATAGCACAAAAGGTCCGAATAGGGAAAATAGAGATAGTGGAAACAATGAGGTTAATGAGTTACTTGTCTGAAGAGATAAAGAAAATCAAGGTCAGTATACCTTTATGTGAACTATTGAAAAGTCCAGGGGTCAGAAATGCTTTCATAAAGTCCTTGGATACATCTGTAACAAGTGAGGTCTCTACTGATATGAATGTTCCTAGTAAGGATTCACAGCCCAAAGAAAAGAGTAAGAAAACTGAATAGCCTTCCAACACTAATGTGGTCATGTATGCAGATGAGAGGGAAGCCCCTCCTTTCTTGTTAACCATTAGGATGTTTGGAAAGAACATACATAATTGCATGGTAGATTCTAGTGCATCTATTAATGTAATGCCTTTAGGGATATGTAAAACTTTAGGGTTGACTCCTACTAAATATGCCAAGGTTGTTACACAATTGGATAAAACTGAGGTCAATGTGATAGGGGAATTAATGTATATTCAAATGTAGTTAGCCTCATATCCTAGGGTGAGTTGGTTTATTGACATTCAGGTAGTGGATATACCTATGAATTATGGGATGTTGTTGAGTAGAGACTAGTCCAAAACATTAAATGGATATATGGCCACTGATTTTTCACACATGTGGTTACCTTAGAGAGGTGTTCCAAATCAAATCAGGATAGAAGTTGAACCCAGAATGAAACACATGATTATAGAATACAATAGGACTAATAAGATATTGTATGCTTCTGTTGAACCTAGGGTTTATAGAGTCACTAACAAAGGAGTACAAATTGAAGAAATCCTGATGCTAAATTTTAAAGAAAAACTTGTTAGTAAAGAAACAATAGTGTTCATTGAGTCTGATGAAAATTCTCCTGATGAGGAAGACAATGCAATAAATAGTTTTGGTCAGATCATTAGGCAGGAAATGGAAAAGTGCATTGAACAAAATATCTGAGTTCAGTGCAAGTTGTACAAAAGTATGTGCAGAGTCCATAATAAGCCTCATTCTGAAGAGAATTGTGGAATGTGCAGAGATATTATTGAATATAAATACATAAAGTGCACAAAGGGGATGGAATTGCAGGAAGGAAAGGTTAATCCTAATCCACTAGAGACATACTTTCAGGACAATATAGATGTATTAATTCCAAATTTAGAAAAAGAAACAAAAGACAAGAGTGTCTGTCATTCTAATTTACAAACTGAAAGTATAAATATGCAAATAGGTCAAAATGAATTGCCCATGAAAAATCAAGATAGTACCGCACATGTAATAGAAAAGGCAAAACATGTCAAAATAAAAGGTCAAAAGAATAAAGAGGGCATGTGGACACTGAAATGTGATGGATCTAAATCTAAACAAGGTGCAGGTACAGGTGTGGAACTTACAGATCCTAATGGTAAGTCATTTCTAGCAGCATATAGGCTACAATTCCCTTGAACTAACAATGTGGCAGAATATGAAGCTTTGATTTATGGACTTGTTATGGCTATCAAGAAAAAGGCGAAAATGATCAGATTATTCTCAGATTATGAGTTAGTGGTCAGACAAGTAAGGAAGTAAGTTGTATGCATGTAATTATAAGAAGATTGTTTGTTATAGGCATAGGGTGTGGGATTTAATTGATTCATTTGATGCCTTTAACATAGAACATATTCCTAGAGAATTGAATCATAGACCAGACGCATTAGCAGTTGCTGCTAGCACTTTGGAACCCTTAACATTGTCAGGTTTAAAATGATTTGCTATTGAATTAGTGAATGTTCTGAGCATACCAGATAATGTTACTCATTTTCAGGTTTTTGAAGGGGATCAGTAAATTGTGGATTTTCTAACTTGTAATGAGGTGTTTGAAGCTCAAATCATTGATGAACATGAAAGGCCTGATGTTTCTTGGGATGAAGAAGACATAATAAACTTGAAAAGAAATTTCTTACCTAAGGGAGTAATTGAGTTAGAAAAGATTTTTGACTTTGATGGGATAGTGAGACAGAAAGACTTGCCCAAAAATGAAAGAGGTAAATGTGATCCATATAACTTGGGAATAGAGCAAAGTTCACATAATGTATTGATTAGAAAGACATGCTCTGAGCAGTTAAGAAAAGAAATTGTGGATGTTCTGAAAGAATACAAGCATGTCATAGCATGGACATATGAAGATTTGAAGACATATGATATGTCCATCATAACTCATGTAATACCCTTGAAACTAGATGTTAAACCATTTAGGCAGAAGCAAAGGCCTGTGAAGGCTATTTTAGAGCCTTTAATCTTTGAAGAAGTGAAAAAATTACTGTCTGCCAAGATAATCTTCCCAGTAAGACATTCAACCTGGGTAGCTAATTTAGTACTTGTGAGAAAGAAAAGTGGAGACATTAGGTTATGTGTAGACTTTAGAAATTTGAACAAAGCCTTTGAAAAAGATAATTATCCCTTGCATCCCATAGATGAAGTACTGTAAGCAGTAAATGGGGCCAAGATGATGTCTTTTTTAGATGGATTCTCAAGATATAACCAAGTCTTAGTTGATAAAGATGATAGGTTGATGACTACTTTTACTTGCAAATGGGGTAATTATGCATATAGGAGAATGCCTTTTGGTTTAATCAATGCAGGTGCCACTTTTCAGTGAGCCATGGCATTGCATTTTGGGGATTATCTGGTAAGTGCATTGTTATTTATATGGATGATTTAACTGTTTACTCCAAGGATGCATCCACTCATGCTAAAGATTTGAGAAGAGTACTTAAAAGATGTGAAAGGTACAGGATTTCTCTCAACCCAAAGAAATGTTCATTTGGTGTAACTGAAGGAAAATTGTTAGGACGTGTCATTTTTGAAAATGGAATATCCATTGATCCCAATAGAGTAAAAGGAATAAGAAAATTGCAACTAACTAATAGTAAGAAGGAATTAAAGTCCTTTTTTGGTAAGATTAACTTAGTCAGGAAATTTATTACAGGGTTTGCAGAAATTATGCAACCATTAAACGCCATGCTCAAGAAAGATACAAAGATAGAATGGACACCAGTAGCCAAAGCTGCATTTGAAGATATTAAGGAGGTCATTTCTAATGCTCTTGTGTTAGCAAGTCCAGACTATACAAAGCCATTTTACGTATATTCTTTTGCATCTTCACATTCAGTTGCAATTGTCTTGACATAAAAAGGAGAAGATAATGAAGAAAAACCTATAGCTTTCATGAGTGCACCTGTGAAAGATGCACAACTGAAGTATCTTGATACAAAAAGATAGGCATTTGCACTAGTAAGGGTAGTCAAAAAGTTTAGAAATTACATCTTACGAAGTCAAGTTAAGGCCATAGTACTAGATGTAGTAGTGAAAATATTGCTGATGCAGAATGAGCCTAGAGAGAAAAGAGCTAAATGGATTACAATATTACAAGAGTTTGATATGGAGATTATTCCAATGAAGTTGGTCAAAGGGCAAGCATTAGTACAGACCATAGCAAACACAGATCCAAATTTGGTGAAGCAGCAGTATGCATTAAATTCTAATGATGCATCAAGCTGGTATGATGATTTGAATACCTTTCTGATATCAGGTAAATATCCAAGTAAGATGAAGTCTTCTTAGAGGAGAGCTTTAAAGATTAGAGCATAGAGGTACATGGTACAAGGAGGTCTTCTATGCAAGAAGAACCATGAAGGCATATATTTAAGGTGTTTAAACAGAGCTGAAGCAGATAAGGTATTGTCAGAGTTGCATGATAAGTATGGAACTACTCATGGATCTCATTTAGCTACCAGGCATAAGATACTAAGAGCAGGATACTATTGGCCAACAATGTTTAAGGATATAGAGAGTTATATTCAAAGTTGTCACACCTGTCAAACTACAATAGACAAAGGAAGGAATCGAGCCAATCCATTACAGCCAGTCATTGAGTCTAGGCCATTTGCATAGTGGGGCTTGGATTTCATTGGAGTTATAAATCCTCCATCCTCTGCAGTACATAAGTTCATATTGACAGTAACTAACTATTGTATGAGGTGGACTTAAGCCACATGTTGCAAGTTTTCTACTACTGAGGTGGTTATCAAATTTCTTGAAGAAAACATCATAACAAGGTTTGGAGCCCCATATTCACTAGTATGTGATAATGGCCCTACATTTTCTTCTCTAAAATTTTCTAAATGGGCATTTGAATATGGGATAATTTTAAAATTTCTTCAAATTATTATCCTTAGGGGAATGGTTTAGTTGAGTCTACAAACAAGATTTTATTAGATATAATCAAGAAGCTAATTGTAAATAATCCTAGAGAATGGAATACATTGTTAAAATATGTGTTGTGGGTAGATAGGACTAAGGTTAAGTGAGCCTTAGGCAATGCACCTTATCACCTAGTTTATGGGACTGATCCCATAATTCTAGTAAATTTAAGAATACCTATTTGGAAGTTTGCCAATGAATATTTAGGATTTGATGATCACAGAGAGGCTAAGATAATCCAAATGTTACAATTGGATTAGAAGAGAGATCAAGCCATTGAAAAATTTGCCAAACATCAAGTGGTGGTCAAAAGATGGTTTGATAACAGAGAAAGACTCAAAAAAATTAGAATATCAGACTTAGTGTTGTGTTGGGATAAAGCACATGAAAAGAAAGGAAATCATGGAAAGTTTGACAAATTATGGCTAGGTCCATTATAGGTTGCCGAAATAATAGGAGATAATACTTTCAAGCTCAAGACCTTGATTGGGGAAGATGTGCCATTACTTATTAATGGCCAACATTTGAAACATTACTTTTAGGCTTGAGATGAGGGTAGTTGGTATATTCTATATCATAATGTAAATAGTGTACAGTTTGGTTGGGTGTTGTCTTGTTTTGTTTTGTTGTGTTGGGTTGTGTGTTGTGTTACCTTGGTAGGGATGTTTGTTTTGTTTTTAAGTATATAGGATTAGATTAACAACCACTGAAAACAATAGAAAATTTAGAACATTCAGGTTAATTATTTAAAATTTATGCATAACTTGTTGTGACTATCATGAATGTAGAAAGTGGTTTATCTTGTGAAATTTTGTATTCAATAACTATGGGTTGAGTATTCAAGGGAAGTTTCTCACAATGACATACCTAAAATCCTTGGGTTTGTTGAACATACTAGTGTAGATATTATGTGAAAAATTATAGGTCACCCTTGCTACCATTACAATTCTCAGCTTAATTTCAGCAAGTGATCACACCTTGCATCATGAAGTTACAAGTGTAATATCTTATAGAGTCTCTATCTTACACAAAGTATAAAATAAGTAAATAAATAAAATAGATTTTACTGAAAATATAGATTAAGCCATCTAAGTAACTCTACCGGGGCTATAGACGCTTGCTGGCAATGGGGCTCTACTTAGGAGAATTGTAACGATAACCTTGTCAGAGCTATAGACACCTGCTGGCAGTAGGGCTCTATCTGGTTGGCTATAAGGGAATGGCATCAACTATGTAGTTTAATATTAGTCACTAGTTTGTTCAACTTATTTTCAAGATGAGGATAATTAATCACATGCATCCACTTAAACTAAATGGGGAAATTCATGCACCTTATTGAATACATTAGGTCTCAAGATAAATAATGATTTACAAAAAAGAGAGTTGGAAGTTATGAATTTGTTTCATTTAGTTTTCTTTAAAGATTTTAATTTAATTGTTTTGTTTGGTTGCTAGTTATTGTGATGCTCACAACACACCCCATTTTACTTCTTAGCAAAATGAGGACCCCTGCTGTGGCTGTGGTTGTTGCTTGTGTGTGGGTCTGCTTGGTGGTAAAAGGGAAAAGGAAGTGAAAGTTACAAACCTTGTTGAAAATAAAGAAAAGATAGCATTAAGTACCAGAGTAGAATAGGGGTGAATTCCTTGTCAAAAATGAGTAGGGGTTGCTTTTTGAACCATTTCAAAATTCCTAATATTTTACAAGATATGCGTGTTTTGGTAAAATACACTATAGGAAGGTTTATATGTTGCATATACAAAGTCATTTGTATGTGGGGTCATTGAACTAGTCACATAAAAGAGTTGTTGGGTTTACTAAATCTTGGTATTTGTATGCATATTGCTAATGTTTCATTCTTTACATACAAATCAGACCTGACAGAATTCGGAGGTAAAATGGATAATTGGGTAAACTTGTAGGTTGTATCTTGGGTTGGTATGATTGGAAAAAGGAAACATACAAGGTGATATACAACATGATATACATATCCTGGACCTAAGGAAAATATTAAATTTGGTTTTATCATGGTACGTTTAGCGGTTTGAATGTTGTATGTTCTAGGCTATACTTTTCCATATACATACAGTGCGGACGTCAGAGAAAATTAAAATATGATATAAGTGATGCATTGTACCTTAATGCACATTTAAAGATGCATTTCACTTTATATATGTGTTGGAGCTGAAGAGTTATGTACTGTGGTTTATAAAAGGTGAAGTCTGAAGGAAAGATACAAATAAGTTTGCATATATCGGGGTTTGTATCTAGGATAGATACAAGTATTGTTGTATTGCTAAGATACAAGTGGAAAATAAAGTGGGTCCCACCACTTGTATATCGCGATTGTATGATTAACAATATACAAGCCGATATACAAGCTAATATACAATAAACGATACAAATAGGAGATGCGAGACAGATTCGAAAGGAAGTTAAATAAAGAAGAGTCTTTGTATGTTTGGGATAGTTGTATGTTAATGATATACATATCCGATATACAAGGAAATAAAAGAAATCATGGGAGGTAAAGGTAAAAAAGAGGTTTGTAAGGGTTATTTGTATAAGTGCTTGTATCTATGAGACATACAAAGAATGACATACAAGGAAAGATACAAGGAAAATGAGATGTATGCAGAAATAAACAAACAGATAAAAAAGTTTAAAACCAAAACGCTGAAATATAAAGCCGAAGCTTTAGGCGCATTTTCTATAATTAATGCCGAGCTAACACCCAAAAGGAGTAAAATTCAAAGGAGTTAGGGTAAATTTAACATAATTTTCTATCAGATTTACATTGTCAAGAATTAAAATTGCAGAAAGAAGAATTGCCACAAAAAAATTGAACATAATTCATCAAAGTGACAGAATTACAGAAGCTGCATGGAGTAAGAGACGGTAAAGTAAGTCAAGGATGTAAAGTTGAATTGTCAAGAAATATAGGTATTTATCTTAAAACGTAGTTACAATTCATTTGGTAAAAATGCAAAGTAGATTTCAGTGATTTCATTTTTTTGAAATGTAAACATCTGTTAAACTACTGGTTTAACTGTTAATTAGCTGGGTAGAGTTAAACAAATGGGAAAGTCAAAACAGACAAGACAAAAGGGTTAGGGTAAAATGGTAAACAATAGAAAATTCATAGTAAAACCCTAGGAAGAAAGGTAAAATGAAAAGTTAAAAGGATGCATTTTCCTATAGGATGGCACCAAAGAAGAAGAAGATAGATATAGGAAGTGAAGTTAAAAGGGAGAGGAAGCCACGCAAAGAAATAGAAAAGGAAGAGTTGCCATTACACAGAGGATACCTGTCATCAATCAGTTACACTGGAGTGGGGACATACACTAATATCAAGAATTATGATGCCAATGATGTCTTACGGAAGATCACAACTGTTGACACTACACCTGACATGAGGTGTATATGGGAGAGTGGATTGTACAAAGCTATGGGTTTTTCGCTAGCTATGGAGGCCAGGGATTTGTGTCTAGATTGTTTAATTTTGTATGACCCATCAACTAGGAAAATAATGTTTCATGATAGAATCATTACAGATTTATCCATAGAAGGGATTGCAAGAACATTCAGTTTGGAGATCAATGAGAAAATGATGGATATTGACATAGATCAATACAATGAAGATTTTCATAATAATGAAAGGGATTGCAGAGGCAAGATATTCTACAGTTGGTACAGCCTAGAAAACAAACCCAAGGCTATGGCAAGAGTGCACAAGAATTTTCTAAGAATATACTTCAAAGAGGAAATATACCTGATGATTACAATCCTAAGTAGATTGGTGGGATTGAGAGAAGGTACTAAGTGTGAACCATGGATGTTTACTATCATCAAGTTTATGAGAGAAGCAGGAAAAGAACAAGGATAAATTCATTGGGCTAAGGCTATAAGCATAGCCATATGGAAGCAAGCCATGCTAAGGAAGCAAAAACTACCGCATTTCTATCTGTCTTCATACTTATTATATTCATGTGTAGCGGAGATTCAACCATTTATACATGGGATAGACAAGGTTGGAACCTTGGGCAATGGTCCAGGTTAGAAAATGGTATATGAGCATTACCCTGATCTACAGGAAGAGAACGCATTGAAGAAATATGCTTTAGTTAATGATGTATTTTATACATACATGGTGAGAATTTTAAGGGAAGAACCTGATAAGAGGATATCTAATGATGTAGAGGATACAATTGAGCTACACAGTTCATGGTATATTCAATTTGAACATTTCACTTACATCATAACTAAGGGATTTGAGGGAAAACCTTTCATGCTACCCAGGTATCCTTCCAATAAATTAATTGTTCTAGAGTTTTCAAGGTAGAATCTGAATGCCTTTAGAATGTACAAGAAGAAGTTTAGCAAAGGAAATCTAAAGTTACCTTGGTCAATTGGTAGGAATTCATGTTATAGTGAGGAAGTCTCTAGTTATTCATAACATGAATTGATATATTATGGATTTGAGGAGTTTGATTTAGCCAGAAGGTTTGACCCCTTCCATAGAATTTAAAATACTCATGATTAATAGTTTAAGCATCAAATACAGATTGAAGATTTTTGGTCAGATTGCAAAAATGATAGAGAAGTAAGAAAGAGGGCTCATAAAAGGCTAATAGTTGATCAAATGAAATCTATGGGAGATATATATGTTCCTCCAGAGGTTAAGGAAGATGATAAACTACTACATCATAGTTATGAAAGTGTTAGGCTCGCTCCTATTACAGAGCCTAATTGGTCACAACTGTGGAACACATCTTTGGACATATTGTCCAAACTGGTCATTTTGTTTTCAAAGACATGGTTAAAGGATAGGATTGAAGAACTTAAAGCTGAAGGGAGGGAAATCACATATCCAAAGAAAGGGAAAAAGAGAGCAAAAGAGCCTAGTGATGATCCCCAATGTTTCTATGAGAAGAAAAGAATGATTGTAGAAGCTAAAATTGTAGAGAAGGATAAGAATGCTACTTTAATGGATCCCTATACATTGGGAGTGATAGATGCAGTGTCAACTGGTACATTTGTAGAAGTGAAATCAGTAAGCCATGAGATTCGTATGGAAGAAGCACAGACCTCCAAAGAGGCAATAGGACCGAAGGTTAGAAAAGCAATACCAATAAGCATATCAAAAGGGGAGACTTAAAAAACAAGTGAAGTCATAGGAGCACAGCAGGAAGGTACAAAATTGAGTGATATACCTAGTGTATCCACCCCAACAGAAGAAGACAAGCATATGCTCAGGTGAAGATAGAATTGGCTGGAGAAATACTGCAAGATTCAAAAGCACATGAAGCCAAACAAACCACTGAAACTATCCACATTGAGAGTGACAGTAGTGAAAGTGAGGAAAGAGAAATGTATTCAGGAAAAGAAATTGAGATAGAAGAAGAATCCTGTGAATTCTTGAGTGAAGAAGAGGAGTAGGACACCCCAGCTGAAATGGAAATTAAACAAGGCCCAGTGTGTGGAAAGGAAAGGGTACAAGAAGAATCAGGAACATTAGATCCATTTGGTACCCTGGTGTCCCCTGAAATAATTAAAGATGTGCAAGAAGAAACACATAAAATTGAGGAGTCTGAAAAGGAAAATACACCTGAGGAGATAATAAAAGAAAAACCTGCTCAAGCCAAGGATGAAACAGTAGCTGGTACCTCAAGTGTAGATGTACTAAATATTCTTAATATGTATGGGGATTAGAGTGAAGAAGATTAGAACATAGAAAGTAAAAATGAACAAGGAAAAGAGGTAAGAGAAACTTACACAATGGCAAGTTCACCTACACATACAGAGCAGGTACAAAAAGAGGGTGAAACTATAGAAGATGCAGTCAAGAAACCTAAAGGTGACAAACATTCTGAAAATATTGATAACTGTAAAAATGAAGAACAAATAGAAGATATAGACATGATAAAGATGGAGTAAACACATAAGAAAGAGGACCAAGAAAAGGAATCATCAAAGGGAGAGGGTCCTAAGGAAAAAGATGAAGCTGGAGGTTACACATAAATTGAAGAAGAAGAAAATGAAGGTGAGTCCAAACAATAGAATGATCCCATGGTACAAGAGCTAGTCCTTCAACAAAAGCCTCCTCCACAATAGCAACATCAACAATCACAAGAATAGAGAGAAGTAGAAAAACCTCAGGAAGAGGTAATTAATGAAGAAAAAACTGATGAAGGCACAAAAGAGATTCTTGCCTGGTTAGGGGTGGAGATAAGGAAAGAAAAGAAGGAGGTACAATTAGTACCTATTGATATCAAAAGTCTATTGGGAGAGACCACGCCAAGGAAGGAAAGAAGAAAGGCCAAAACAATATCAGCCATTCAAAGAGGTCCAGATGGATCTAGGATGCTGAACTTGGCCATAGCCCAAAAAGAGAAGGCAAAAGGAGACATAAATATAGATGAGTATAAAGTACTTAATTTTGATCTAGGGCATACAACAAGGGAACAACACATAACTGAGTGGGAAGACATGCATCAAGTAACAACAAAAATGTTAAGAAAAGATAAAGATAAACAAGAGTATTTGAAAGGACACATTGTCCAATTGTAACAATTCATTAACGGAATATTTGATCCCAATATAACAGTGCCAGAAGTGCCTGGTGAGATAGTAGTTGTGTCCAAAGGTGAAATAAAAGATATGGAACATAAGAAGCTTAAAGCCAATGTATTTGAAGAATGGTTCAAGGATTTCATTCAAGAAGGAGAACATGTAATAAAACAAGTAGTAAAAGGGTGGGAATTGGCTGTAAAAGAAAAGAATAAATGCATCATGCTTGTATACAATGGTCAATTTAGAAGAGAGGAATGTAAATCAGAATTAGAACAGCTAGAGGAAATTGAGGAGAGAGAATAAAAATTGATAAATGAAGGAGTAATTACCCCTTCAATGGAAAATCAAGTGCGACAGGCATGGCTAGAACTCAAATTTGAAGAAAATAATCTTAGAAAGTGCATAACAGTTGCTCAAGACTTAGAGGAAAAGGCAAACGACATGATCAGAATGCATAAAAGGATAGTGGAAAAGCTATTAGATCATGAATGCATGGATACACTAGTGTATGAACTAGAGAGGGCTTTGACATAATTTAATGCTATTTTTACACCATGCATGGAAAGTCCTGAAGCCTATCTAAGTAAACAGATGATTGATTCATTGATGGAAAATAGAGAAAAGAAGCTGAAGGAAGGAGTTATAATGTAGGAGTATGTATGGACAAAGAGTCCAAGAGGAGACCACACCTTTATAGAAGGTGTAATTAATAATTTCAAATCATATTTGAAGGAATAGAAATTGTAAAATGAGCAGTAGTTTTGGAAAGAGATCAAGCAAAGAGTATCTATAGGCAGAAGTCAAAGAAAAGAGGGAATCTTATTTTTTAAAAGATTCAAATGGCATCCTTTGAGAAGGAAAAGATACCCTTTATATATTTTGAGAAGTAGTTAGAGATGAATATGCACCCTTGATCAATAATAGATGGATCTTGACCATAGATTAAGTTTTGTAGTCGTAGTAGTAGGAAGCTTCAAATTCTATATAAGAAGCTCTGCTACTTGTACATTAGTTACATAGGGATTCTTGAAAGATAGCTTGCAATTGTAATTTGTTAAACATTTGGATTTAGAAGTATTTTAGTTTAGAGGAGGAGGTTGTCTGTGGCTACACTAAGGAATGTGTAGAGTATCTAGCTTCCTTATTGTATCTGTAAGATGTTTGTAAGTTTTCTATTAAGTTGATTAATGAAGCAAAGAGTCATTCATACATTATAAATCATATATGACTGTGTATTTTAAATATCAATAAATCTAGAATTCTGCATCTATTTTCAGAGTGTTTTCTAGCTCTTACTTGTATTTGAAATATTACCTCTTTAAAAGCATGCAATCTTGGATGTGTGTTCATGAAAATACTTAGGGCTTCACATCTAGAGATTTAGTCTGTTGATTTGATCAAGTTTGATGCATTTCTTACAATGTGAATAATAGAACATTTAGATCCTACAGTAGAATGATATTCAAATTTAAATTTCTCTAGCTTTTCCCCAAACATTTGAAATAATTAGCTTAAACATAGAGATTTAAACGAAATTGTCTTACATTTGAAGGAAGCATGAACAATTGTGTTAATAGTTGACAATTTTCATATCAATTTGAAAAGAAAAGCTTGTTTCATTATAAATCATACAAAGCTTTGTGATACAATAATAGATTTATGCAAAGAAATGAATAATTTGTTGATATTTGTAACAATTTGCATAATTCAAGTCCAGTAAGTCATAAATCACCTTAAATCAAGTAAGGCCCCTTGTATATTATAGTTTCACATTAACCTACTAAATTATCCACAAGGTCAAGACCTGACCGTATAGAAACTTGGGATTAAGAACTCTTAAGTGATTTCTCCATATCTTTCAAGATAGTTTAGGTTCATTTTGTGAATTTTAACTTTTGTTATGAATGTGTAAAAACAATCATCAACACCTCCATATATAAAGAATAGGAGTCCATTACCTATTGAACATGAGATTCATTACAAATATCAAAAGCATCAAAATATAAAAAGAGAAAGAAAATGATTAAAGAAATTATTTAAGGCATATGGGGATTACCAAATAACTCCACCGGGGCTATGGATGCTTGACTGGCAGTGGGGCTCTATTTGGGGAGATTATGGCGATAACCTTGCTAGGTCTATGGACACTTGACTGGTAGTGGGGCTCTATTTGGGGAGATTATGGCGATAACCTTGCCAGGGCTATGGACACTTGACTAGCAGTGGGGCTCTATTTGGGGAGATTATGGCGATAACCTTGCCAGGGCTATGGATGCCTAACTAGTAGGAAGGCTCTATCCAGGTTGGCTTAAAAGGTTAAATCTGACTTATGTAGTTTAATGCAAATAGTTTCTATTTTATGAATTTGTTCTAAGGAGTAGGAATGAATCAATTGCCAACACTTAAATTCCTTTAAAAAATCATTCGGGTTGTTGAATACCTTTTTCTTTAGATTGAATAGCATTCTTATAGATAAGAAAGTTGGAATTCTATGATTCATTTCCTTTGTTTCCTTAGTCCTTTAAATTTGGTTGTTTTATTTGGTTGCTAGTTGTTGTGATGCTCACAACACACCCCATTTTACCCTTTAGCAAAATGGAGACCCCTTTCTTTCTTTTTTCTTTTGTGGCTTATTTGTTTTTCTTGTTGGGAGGTATTGGTAAATGTCCTAAGTGCTTGAAATACAAGGTTCACACTTGTTGGCAAGAAAAGGTTGTTACTAATGAAATCAGCATGAAAATCTAGCTAGGGTTGCCTTTTGAATTATTCAAAAATTTGGTGTATTGTGGAAGTTATGCCTTGGTCAAGAGAAGTCAATGTTACATATTTGGTTAATGGGATGATGGGTTCATAGGTTGTGTTTTGAATTTGTGTACAAATGGTTACAATGGGATATGGATCTTGGATGTTGAAACATCCATATCCATATCCAAGTCCCAGAGGTCATACCTGAAATCTTAATTAACAATTCTTAAAACTCATTTGCCTTAAAGTGGGTGTGAGGGTCAGACATATCATGATTTTGGATATAGTAAATGAAACATTCTAGGGTTTAAATTTGATGTTTTAGGGTTTCAAATTGAATTTATCTTTAACCATGAAAATTTGTTTGAAAGTAAACTTATCTTTTACCACATTGAAATTTTCAAGTAAGCACTATGAGAGGAATACCTATTTGATGTTGGCTAGCCAAGGTGGCTAGCTTAAGTGGATAAAGTTCCTTGGATGCCTTTGTTCAAAGGAACATGACAAAAATCCTATAGTTGAAGCTATGGAAGCCATGGAAACTATTGATGTCATGGAAGCCTTTGACGTCATGGTATAGTCTATCACCTTAGTTTCAAGGAGTGACAGTGAAAACTATTGATTTTGTTTCATATTCCTTTTTTTAAAACAATAAAATAAGGCCTTTGAACAAAGGTGACCTTTGTTCGAAAGTCTTATTTTATTGTTTAAAAAAAAAGGAATATGAAGTGAAAACAACAATTTTTACTGTCATTTGTGAAAATCCCTTAAAACCAAAAGTGACAAACTATTCATTTATGTCCTCAACTTCCACGACTTCCACATCTTTCATGGTATCCATAGCTTCAACTACAAGATTTTTGTCACATGTGTTCAAACAAAGGCGTCTAGGGAACTCTATCTAGCTCATCCATCTGTTGGAAATAGGTGTTGTACACCTTGCATAATGTTGAGTTATTTTATTTGGTTATCACTTGTATAAGTTGTATGTAACATTGGGTTAATTATTTTATGTGTGGCACATAGAGTGATTAATTGTTCTTTTGTATTATTTGATTACTTGGGGAAACTTAGTACCAATAATTAAATGTGGGGGCCAATGGTTTAATAGGATAATAGTTTTGTGTATCCATGGTTTTGGAACACATGGTTTTATCTAATACAACAATTTGTATTTGTGTGAGCTTGGTCTATAAAAGAAAGCACATGGTTAGTGGTTTGGGTGGGTTGGCTATTTCATTATAGGTGGAAGGAGGTTTGCGAGAGGCTATCATTATATCGATTTATCTCCTGTAAGTGCATATTGTGAAGCATGGTAGGTGATGTGTGGATTCATGCTTATATAGATGGAGAATGCATTGGAGGTGCTTGATAGTTTAGAGGTATTCATTGAGAATCATGGTATGTATTACAATATCTTATTGCTGAATAATACATATGAGTGTGGATGCTTTTAGAGCTAGGTTTTTCCCTCTTGAGGGTTTTCCCAGGGTATATCTTGTGTTATCTTTTTGATTGTTCATTTGATCTTTGTATTATGGTTATTTCTACATTCTCCTATTGGGTTATGTGGAATTGGTTTTATTTGATCTACAAATTCCTAACATGTGGTATTAGAGCCATGTTTATGGTTGAGGGAGGTGTGAGCTCCCTGGATTTGTTATAACCCTTGTGTGTGTAGATCAGGTGTAAGATTGAAGCCATGGCAATGCATGGAAGGATTGAGAACATTACAAGGTTTTGTATAGGTTGTATTATAGGTTGGGGGTTCTGAGTATTAGAGATTTGCTATGTATGTTGTAGATTTGATGACTAAAAAATCATGGCTAAAGAGGGTTTTCTTGGTTTGGCTTCATAAGGGTATTGAGGAGGAATTTCTACAGATGACCTCTTGGGACAAAATAAACCTTGCCATTGAGTCTAGGAGGCCTGAGAGGCAAAGAAAAATATATAATTTGCCATGGGTTGGTCATAAAAGAAAAAAAAATTAGCCTCCCAAGTTTCACCGTACGGACTGCAGAGGTATGCCTAATTAAAAAAATATTTATCCTGCACTGTGATGTTTTTCTATAGTTTGTATAGTTGAAAATAAAAAATAAAAATTTTGTTTACAACTATAGAAATGACAAAAAATAAATTAAAAAAAATAAATCAAGAAATACAAACAAAAAAATTTATTATAGGGGCGGGGGTCTGCAGACCCCCGTACCTCGTACAGGCCTGCGTGTGCAAAGCCAATCGACTCTCGGCTGGTAGTTTGAGCCAGAGATCCTTTGGCCCATGGTATCAGCCCTCAAACTAGCAAGGCCAACCAAAACCTCAATGCCAAAGACTGCCCTGGAGAGCACCCTTCATGGGCTTTACAAAACAAATATTTTTTAGTTGCAGGCAATAATATATGAAATGAGAATGAACCATAACTTTGGACTTTATAAAAAAATTTAAACCTCCTTCTTAATATATTTTGGAGTCTGATGTAATCAAAATGAAATTGAAACACACTTCAAATCCACTAGTTAGAGATAGAATGATACTAGCCCAGTGCCATGTCTGCACTACTTGCCTAGTCACTTACCCAGTCGATTGCTTGTGTCAGTGATAATGTCATCAGTGTACCAGGGTCCCACTAGGGGTCCCCTTTTAGCCCTCGGAGGGCATTTTCTTCCAGGGGGCATAACTTTCATATACAGTATCATTTTTTTGACTTATTATAGGCATCAATAAGGCCTCTCCAAGCACTACATAGTGGTATAGGTATCATGACCAGATTTTTCTATTTATGTTAGAATTTGGTACCTAAAACCAAGCATTGCTCTAGGACAGTTTTATGCTCATAACTTTTACATAATCAAATTTTTAATTTTGGATAGACATTTGAGAGCTATTGTAGCGTACTATAGTTTGGATTGTGTAGATTTTCAGTTTAGTGTGCAGAGAGAGATTGGTACTTATTTGATCACTTGTAGGATCCTAAGATTTAGAGTGTGTTTATGAGGGCATTCAGATGGATTTTATGGCACAAACTTGTGGGAGTGCATGTTGTTATGAGACCATCAGTATGGTATAGTAGGTTTTCAGATTTGGTACTTCCAGATACAGGTTTATAGGTGTTTTTAGAGTTTGGACTCTGATGGAGACATGTACACAAGTTGTCTTCTAGTTTGAGGACATGGTTGATATGTGTGTGAGAATAGGAGTCTCGTTTCAGTGGGAGTTGATACAGGTATAGTGATGATGATGATTATGGTGTCATGGATATGCAGGTACACTTTTGCATTAGCACGACATAATCATGTATGCGATTGATAGGTATGGGCTATAATGTTTGATTCATGATTATAGGTGGTGTTTTGTTGTTTTAGGGGATTGTTCTTATCTCCTGGAAGCTTGATTAGTTCCTTGACTATGGTACTTGTGTTGTGGACTTGTTGGCATATCGAATCTAGCATTGATTTGGTGTTTGAGTCTTGGAGTCTACAGGTTGTCTTCTTTGATATTTTAGTTTGCATATTACTAGTGTGATGATGAGGTTGCATGTTACATTTGTTTTGGATCTATGAGTTATGTAGTTTTGTGGGCTGATCACCTATTTAGCTATAGTGGGATGACTCAGATGTGGATTGTCTATATGCACGAGATTGATTCATGTTTATGTGGACTTTGTTAGTTGGCCTTGTCTGTGGTCATTTATGCATTAGTATGTTGCATTGGGATGAGAGGATGGATGTTTAGAGTGCTCGGATAGTCAGTTGTTGGGACTTGTAGCATGTTTATCATGATGTCATGGATAGCTTGGATACATGGTTTTATGTGAGCTTTTGATAGTGATGGTTTTACCTTCTTGGTTTGGAGATTTTGGTTAACTCAACCTTTTGGGAGTTGTTGATGTTACAGTGGGATTCCTTGGTTGGTTTGGAGCCATGAATATGTTGCAAGTATGTTCCTAACCGGTGTTGTCATAGATGTCGACATAATTAGTGTTGTCATTGGTGTCAACTGTGCCCTTGTTTTGATGCTTTCTTCTAATGAGTTAGATATTGAAGATAACGAATAAGTATTCCTGATACTAAATATCCAAGTGCTTTTGAGAAAATTTTCCCCTCCAGTGGAAACAATGTATTGAAGAGTATCTTTGTTTACAATAGAATAGTCTAGTAGATTGCTCCACATTTCTTGTAGAATAAATATCTTTGTCTGCAGATTGGAAGTTAGTTAGAGACATGTCTAAAGTTTCTATGTTCCAAGTTTGAGCCTCTGGTATGAAGATTTGAGTGAGTTATGTTCACCAAAGTGAAAAGTGCTTTTTCTATATGTTTGGTGGTGACAGAGAGAATGTATTATGCTCCACATTCCTCTAAATTTAAGTATTTTGGTCTGCAGTTCTAGAATTAAGTTTGTAATGTTGGTATGTGCCTTCAACTCTAATGGTTCATGATTTTGTGGTCCGCAAGTGATCTTTTTCTTATGACAGTCGTTGACAATTGTGTTAATGTGCTCTAGTTTGAAGAATCTTATGAATAAAGTGTTTTGAGGTTGTATGAATGTTCCTGGTGATTACAATGTGCTTGTGGATGTCTCCTGATTGTGTTCCTACCTTTGGACTGGTCTGTAGAGAGAAATTTGGATCATAGATGAAGATTGTTCTTAGAAGACTTAGTGTTAACACAAGTCTCAGCTAACTTGGTTGTTTTCACTACTTGCAGAGATGCATTGAAGATTAAGGAAGTGTGTTATGGCATGGAAGATTGCATTTGAGTCCTAGCTAAGGCATAATGTGATCCACATAAATCTTTCCCTTAGCTAATTTTGTTTAGGTCCAGACCTATTTCTATGTATGTAAGCATTGTCGACCTTGGAGATCGTTCCAATGGTTTATGAATGTAATGCCAACCTTGATGTGCATTCCAAGGTTGATGAATTGTACAAAAACATGTAATGAAGTTGCAAAAAATATGTCAAAAATGTGAAGATAAGTGAAAAGTTGTAAGAAGAGTAGAGCAGAGGAGTTATACTATGCTTCAATGGAACTGAACCTAGGCATGGAGTAGATGCTATCAAATTAGCTCACCAACCCTTGGCAGTGAGCCCTAACTTTTGCACTGAGCATTTTGGGCAGTGTGCTCTAAGGCAGTGAGCCTCTATTTTTTAGTATTCTTATAACATATTTATTTTTGTGGGATAACACCCACCATAGTTTTTCCCTTATAGGGTTTTCCACATAAAAATTTGGTGTCTCATGTGTTGATCATGTTATTGTGTTGAGTTTCGTATTTCATGCCTTTATGATTAAATCTAAATAATAGTGAACAATTGTTTGATGTGTTAATGTTCATAAGTGGTCAAAGTTTTGGAGACAATTGATTCACCCCCTCCTCTCAGTTGTCTGGTGTATTTCAACAATTTGTATCAAAGCCTAGGTCATGGGTTCAAACCCCTCACTTGCGCTAGGGGGATTATTGAAAGGTGTGTGCCCTTGGTCTCCTTGTGTTGTGTAGTGTAGCAATTGGGTTTGTGACAAGGATCAACCACCTCCCATGGATTCATTAACTCTAGCAGTTGTATCGGGCATTAACAAGTTGATCTTTTGGTACAATGACAAACATCTTTCCAATAGGATAATCTTCATTTAGGAGATGGTTTCTTTGCTGTCATGGATAGCTCAGTATCACAATTCAATGGGAAATTTGGTAGTGATGTGGATTCATCATTTGTGATGGATGATCTTTTGTAGTGGTTGTGGGTGTCATAGAGAGGCTCTTGGATTATGATTCATGTTTTAGTGAGAGTACTTTGACATCCTGATTTTCATTGTTAGAAGATGGTTATCTTCATATGATTGGAGATGTTGACATCTTGTTTTACCATGGAGGACTTCTTTGAGTCTTTGGTTAAGGTTTCAGTTTATGATTTGTCAGTTTGACATGTTTATCCTTTGTTTAGATATGTTGATATTGTGTCTTGATGGACTCTTGATCGTGCATTAGAGTTTTGACATGATACAGGTTCTCTTGAGATAGGATATATTGCATTGTTGCATGTGATCTCCTTGGAGGAGATGGTTAGATCATGATGTCATGATGGGCTTCTTAATTATGCAGACATGCAGTGGGAACATTGATAGTGATCTGGTTGGTTCTCTTGGTATTGAGTACTATGGTCATTTACTTGAGAGCTTCATGTTAGTGCGGTGTTACATTTGGATTTTAGCATGGATTGATCATGGAGGTGCTCATGGATATTGTTGGCTCCCAAAATTGTAGCTTGCTAATCCTAAGGGTATGCCAGATCCCATGGTTAGACTAACAAGGTTTTGGCCAATGAAATAGAGTGACCCTATATGGTTTATTACTCCCTGCTATTCAGGTTCTGCTAAACCTAGGTGGGTATACCTTAATAATTAAGCAGATTTAATGGTTGTATGTACTTTGACTATAGCAATCTATTTCTTAATGACATATGAGTGTCAAATAGATGCAAAGATAACAATTAATCCTACTGCTAATGTTTGAAATTTGAATGTGTGAATAAGATTTCTATGAAGTATTGTTTTGTAGTGAATATGACTAGCTCTTTCTATCTAGTTTGGGCAACTGAGTCAAGATGTACATGATAAATGTGTCCTCCCACTTGGCTTAACTTGAATTATTTGGCACTTTTCAAATGTTTATACTTTGTATAAACATGTAAGGTTGTCATTTATTAGACTCTTCGTACAAATCCTAGTGATGTCTCCCCAAGTTATTGTGACTATTTGAAAGGATTTTAATTCTTGCTTGAAGGAAACTAGTTAAGATGATTAATTTAAAAGGATTTTAATTATGGGTAGAAACCAATTAAAATGAATCTCTTAAAAGGATTTTAATTCACTTCTCATAGAAACCAATCAACATGAATCACACTGGTGCAGGAGCACCCGCACATGATCAGGATATAGGTCCGCATGATGACATACATGATCAGGATATAGGATAATTATCAGTATGATGACAGGATAGCCTATTTTTAGTATGTTTGACTTTATCATGTAATAAGGTCCATTGGACCGATGATATGTATTAGACCAGCATAGGAGTATGTGTAGGCAGTTAGAGATCGGGATAAGGTTATCTGAGCTGTCCTCTCTCCCAGCCGCTTGGAAGCTCCCAGCCGCTGGGAAGTGAGTTGGTAGTACTCGAAGGATTGATTATATATACATTCGATCTGTTAGGGTTTAGATACATTGAGTGCATATTGATAGTTCATATTGATCTTGATAGAGGTTATGTTCAGGAGAGTAGTACTGGTGATATGCTGTACTGGTGATCAGTCCAGATATTGTGAAGCTGAATTGTAAAAGCAGGACATTTGAATCTCAATTGAATAAGATCTCATCTTTTGCAGCATTTGAGTTGATCAGTGGTATCTGTGTTGATTTCCTTTCTGTTTGCAAGTTAATGGGTACTTTCAACCCTTCCACCAGTTGATCCTGCAAATCGGTGGAATGGTCCTGTATCATAGCTTAGGTTGCATTTGTGTTTTCTGTTTGTGCATTACGTTGTTCAAGAGATCTGTTAGGAGCATGCTGTGAATCAGCCTAGCATCCTCATGTGCTAGGTATAGAAAGATAAGTTGTTAGATTTTGGGGTGAAGGTGATCCGGCCCGGTCGTCATATTGTTTTTGTGTAATTGTGCGGATCTGAGTGTTTACATGCAGTGGACGGATACACAGGAGTCTGCATGTGCGTTTCCAGTTGGAGCAAGCCGCATCGTCATCTGCGAATGCATCGCCATCAGGATCGGGTCATGAAGCTGTTGAAGTTTGCAAGTTGCAAGTGCATCAGGATGTTTTGAGTTGGATATATACTCAGTGTATATATCGCAGTCAGGATCATCTCTCGGAGGAGCTCAACATCCGCGTATCGCTAGTAGATGCGGGTGTGAAAGTTTAGTTTTTGTCTAAGTATTGAAGAGTTCATCAGGATGATGTGTGACGTCATCGTCATCAGGATATGACATCACCGTCATCAGGATATTGAGATATCCCCCTATGCATATTGATCCTGTCGTCGCTAAGGGTTTAGGCATCGGCGAAGGCTCTCGGCTGAAAGTTGTGAAACATCATCAGGATGTTCCAAGACAACCGGATAAGTCATATCATGATGCTGTTGTGTGTATAGACGGCTATCAGATCATCGAAAGGAACGTGTTGAAGGTGATCGTCATCAGGATATTTGGAGAACCGGATATTTGATATCTTGCTGACGAAGGTAGTGTTGAAGATCATGATGATGACGCTAATGTTTGGCGCTCGATGAACAGTGCAACTGGAGGATGTTTGCGCCCGTTGATTATCATGATGATGATGATAGGCGACAGGCGGAGGAGGTGAATAGTAGTCGGCAGGAGGATGTTAGCGACCATCCGAAATATGATGATGCTGTTGAAACATGATGATGCTGTTGGTGTTGTTAGGAAATATGATGATGAGGCTGAGCCGATAGACATTTTTATCAGGTTGTTTGTATTGTTGGCAGCTCCTTCCTGTTAGTTAGCTTCCGTTGCGTTTCGCTCTGCATCATAGTGGTATCAGAGCAAAGGTTAGGATCTTCTGGAAAAGATAAGCAGGATGTCAGACGAAGAAGGAACATCTGAGGTTCCAGCAAGGATGACCAACGCTGAGTTGGCAGTTCTGGTGAAGAAACAGATTGCAAAAAGCAAGGCCGTGAAGGCTCAGAATCAGGAGTTGAAAGATGAGTTAGCAAAGTTGAGGAGCAAAGTAGGTTCTGGTAGAGAAGATGATAGGGAAGAAGAAGAGATCCCTAATTGGAGCGAGGAGGTCGTTCCTGCAGACCAGAGGCCACTGTTGAACGCCCTCAAGGCCATGGAGAGGAGAACCATGGATGTGAAACTAGATTTGCCAGTGTTTACAGGTAAGATGGACCCTGATTCAGTGATGGAATGGATAGACTGTCTGAACAATTTCTTTGTAACAGAGGAGATACCAGAACAGCAGAGAGTGAAGATAGCACAGTCAAAGATGAAAGAAGCTGCCTTGACATGGTGGAACTTTGTTCAAGATGATAGAGTGCAGGAAGGAAAACGTAGAGTTGCCACATGGAAGAAGATGATGGAATTGGTAAAGGAAGCTTATATTCCATTGGATTATAGTATCCAGTTACACAAGAGGAAGCAGAACCTGAAGAAGAAGGAGCTAGATGTCAGCTCATATACAGAAGAGTTCATGAAACTCTGTATGAAGACAAAGGTGAAAGAAAGTGAAGAAGAAAAGGTAGCCAGATACCTTAATGGACTGAGGTTTAATATTCAGGAAGATCTCAGTCTGCATAACCCAGATACAGTGCAGAAAAGCTTTCAGTTGGCATTGAAAGTGGAAGAAAAGCTGAAGAGAAAACAAGATCAGAACAACAGAGGAAGAGGAAGACAACAAAGAGGTGGAAGAGGTCCTTTCAGAGGCAGAGGACATGGACAGGGATATCAAGGAGAGTCCAGTCAAGACAATAGCAAGGGCAACAATAGTCAGAATCAGAGAGAGAATTACAGTCAGCAAGGAAACTTCAGAGGTAGAAGACCTTACAGAGGAAGATCCCAGGGCAGAGGATCCATCAGGTGTTACAACTGTAACAAAGAAGGCCATATAGCCAGCAGATGTCCAGACAAGGCCACAAGCTCAGCAGGAGAAAGGAGGACAAATCTAGTCAATGAACCTGATAATCAAAGTAGGACAAGCTCTAATGAATTTCAGAGTGTGAATGGTCCTGAGAATTATGGATATCCAGAAAGTGGAGAGTCCCTGATGATGAGAAGAACAGTGACTACCATGAAGGTACCTGACAAAGAAGCCCCTCAAAGGAAGTCTCTTTTCAGAACCATTTGCAAAGCAGGAGGTAAGGCATGTAAGGTTTTGATTGATTCTGGTTCTACTGAGAACTTTGTGTCTGAAGAAATGGTGATAAAGCTGAAGCTTAGGAGATTGCCTCACCCAGCTCCATATAAAGTCTCATGGCTTACTCAAGGTCAGCAGACAACTGTAGAAGAGCAGGCTTGGGTAGAATTCCAGATTGGTGGATATAAGGATAAGTTGTTGTTTGATATTACCAAGATGGATGCTTGCAACCTTTTGTTTGGTAGACCATGGCAGTATGATCTGAAGGCACAGCATGATGGTGTTAAAAACACCTATAAAATCACTAAAGATGGTAAAGATGTAACACTATTCCCACTGAAGGAGAAAGAGGAGAAGTCTAAAGGAAAAGAGGTGAAGGTCATGCTGATGGAAGGCAAACAGTTCATGAAAGAAGTAGCAGCAGAAGGAGCAGTTGCATATGCCCTGATCCCCTGTATGAGTGTGAATAAGGAACAACAGCAGGCAGGCAAGAAAGAGAAGAAGCTGAGGTTGATAGACCCAGCTGTCCAAGAGTTATTGGATAAGTACAAAGGTGTTATCTCGGAGGGAATGCCAAGATCCCTACCACCTGTTAGAGATATCAGTCATTGCATAGACTTGATTCCAGGGTCTACACTTCCAAATAAAGCAGCTTATAAGCTTACCCCAGAACAGAATGCAGAAGTAGCCAGACAGATTGAAGAATTGATGAATTCAGGTCTGATTGGAAAGAGTTTGAGTCCATGTGCAGTACCAGCTGTACTAGCACCAAAGAAGGAAGGCACTTGGAGGCTTTGCACAGATTCCAGAGCCATCAACAAGATCACGATCAGGTATAGGTTTCCAATCCCCAGAATTGAGGATTTACTTGATTGTTTGGGAAGTGCTAAGTACTTTACCAAAATAGATTTGAAGAGTGGATACCATCAGATCAGGATTAGACCAGGTGATGAGTGGAAGACAGCATTCAAAACAAATGAAGGGTTATATGAATGGAAGGTTATGCCTTTTGGGTTGTCTAATGCCCCTAGTACTTTCATGAGGCTGATGAATGAGGTTCTAAAGGAATTCATTGGTAAGTTTGTCATAGTGTATTTAGATGACATTCTGATTTTCAGTAACACCAGAGAAGAACATCTCAGACATATAGAACTGGTTCTCAAGAGGTTACATGAAGAGAAGCTGATGATAAACTTGGACAAGTGTCTGTTCATGAAAACAGAGATCACATATTTAGGTTTTGTCATTTCACAAGGAAAGCTACAGATGGATAAGGAGAAGGTGAGTGCCATATTGAATTGGCCAACTCCACAGACCATGAATGAAGTCAGAAGTTTCCATGGGTTAGCAACCTTCTACAGAAAGTTCATCAGAGGGTTCAGTCATATTTGTGCACCCATGCTGGATACCATCAAAGGAGGACAGAAGTGCAGGTTTGTTTGGACTCAAGGAGCAGATGATTCCTTTGAGGCATTGAAGAGGAAGGTGGCACAGCAGCCAGTCCTTGCACTTCCAGATTTCAACAAGATCTTTCAGGTAGAGTGTGATGCCAGTCACATGGCCATTGGAGCAGTACTCAGTCAAGAGGGTAGACCAATTGCATTTTTCAGTGAAAAGCTCAATGATGCTAAGAAAAGGTATTCATCATATGATCTGGAAATGTATGCTTTAGTTCAGTCCCTAAAGAAATGGAGGCATTACCTGATGCCCAAGGAGTTCATAGTCTTCACAGATAACCAGGCTTTGAGTTTCATCAACAGTCAGGAGAAGCTGAACCACAGACATATGAAGTGGGTAGAAACCTTACAGGCTTTCACTTTTACCTTGAAGCATAAGAAAGGGGTCAAAAACAAAGTTGCTGATGCTTTGAGCAGGAGAGTTCTCACAGTAAATCAGATTCAGCTAGAGAGTGTTGGTATTGACTCACTCAAGACCATGTATGAGTCTGATGAAGATTTTGGAGAAATATATCAGGTCTGTTCTTCTTTTGGGGAGAAATACCATGCTGAGTTCTCTGAATTCCTGATCCAGGATGGATTGTTGTTCAAGGGTGGACAGTTGTGTATCCCAAGGTGTTCCATGAGATTAAATATAATCAAGGAGAAACATTGTGGAGCCATGGCAGGTCATTTTGGTCTAGACAAGACTCTTGATCTGGTCAGGAGGCATTATTTCTGGCCTAAGTTGCAATCAGATGTCAGGAAATTTGTAGAGACATGTGTAATTTGTCAGAAGGCTAAAGGCAGGTCAACTAATGCAGGGTTATATCAGCCCTTACCCATTCCTTCCAGACCATGGGAAAGTATCAGTATGGATTTTGTTTTAGGTTTGCCAAGGACCAGGAGAGGATTTGACAGTGTCTTTGTTGTAGTGGATAGATTCAGTAAAATGGCACATTTCTTGCCATGCAAAACCACTGCTGATGCCTCATATATTGCAGATTTATTCTTCAGGGAGATTGTCAGAATTCATGGATTGCCTTTGAGCATAGTTTCAGACAGGGATGTGAAGTTTGTGGGTCACTTCTGGAGAACCCTTTGGAGGAAACTGGGAACCAATTTGTCTTTTTCCTCTGCATATCATCCTCAAACGGATGGGCAGACTGAAGTAGTGAACCATTCCTTGGGGAATCTACTTAGATGCTTGACAAAACAGCATGGAGAGAAGTGGGACAATATTCTGTCTCAAGCTGAGTTTTCATATAATGATACTGTCAATAGGAGCACAGGGAAATCGCCTTTTCAGGTAGTGTATGGAATGCATCCTAGGGGAATTTTGGAGTTGCGCGATCTACCTACAGCAGATCCTGTTAGTGCAGATGGAGAAGCTTTTGCTGAAGCCATCAAAGAAGTTCATGATCAGGTCAAGACCCAACTCCAGCAAACCACATTGAAATATAAGGAATATGCTGATAAGAAAAAGAAGGATGTTCAATTTGTTGTTGGAGATTTGGTTTGGGTTCACTTGAAGAAAGACAGGCTCCCTAAGGGGAAGTATACTAAGCTCATGCAAAAGAAAGTTGGACCATGTCAGATTTTGCAAAAGCATGGACAAAATGCTTATGAGATCCAACTCCCACCTGATCTCGGTTTGTCTCCTATCTTCAATGTATGTGATTTAACTCCATACAAGGCTAATCCAGATGCAGATCAGGATATCCTACAGGACACAGTTGCTGAAGACATTCCTCAACATGATCCCCCACAGTTACAGCAGGTTTTGGACACTAGAGTGGTCAAACAGACCAGGAACAAAAAGTACTTGGAGTACCTCGTCTCTTGGAAGGGACAGCCAAACTCTGAAGCAGTATGGATGACTGCAGAACAGATACAGAAACATGGTGCCGACCTTGATACTCTCATCTCAAGTGGACTTGAGATTTCTTCTTTTGGGGAGTATGGTGCAGGAGCACCCGCACATGATCAGGATATAGGTCCGCATGATGACATACATGATCAGGATATAGGATAATTATCAATATGATGACAGGATAGCCTATTTTTAGTATGTTTGACTTTATCATGTAATAAGGTCCATTGGACCGATGATATGTATTAGACCAGCATAGGAGTATGTGTAGGCAGTTAGAGATCGGGATAAGGTTATCTGAGCTGTCCTCTCTCCCAGCCGCTTGGAAGCTCCCAGCCGCTGGGAAGTGAGTTGGTAGTACTCGAAGGATTGATTATATATACCTTCGATCTGTTAGGGTTTAGATACATTGAGTGCATATTGATAGTTCATATTGATCTTGATAGAGGTTATGTTCAGGAGAGTAGTACTGGTGATATGCTGTACTGGTGATCAGTCCAGATATTGTGAAGCTGAATTGTAAAAGAAGGACATTTGAATCTCAATTCAATAAGATCTCATCTTTTGCAGCATTTGAGTTGATCAGTGGTATCTGTGTTGATTTCCTTTCTGTTTGCAAGTTAATGGGTACTTTCAACCCTTCCACCGGTTGATCCTGCAAATCGGTGGAATGGTCCTGTATCATAGCTTAGGTTGCATTTGTGTTTTCTGTTTGTGCATTACGTTGTTCAAGAGATCTGTTAGGAGCATGCTGTGAATCAGCCTAGCATCCTCATGTGCTAGGTATAGAAAGATAAGTTGTTAGATTTTGGGGTGAAGGTGATCCGGCCCGGTCGTCATATTGTTTTTGTGTAATTGTGCGGATCTGAGTGTTTACATGCAGTGGACGGATACACAGGAGTCTGCATGTGCGTTTCCAGTTGGAGCAAGCCGCATCGTCATCTCCGAATGCATCGCCATCAGGATCAGGTCGTGAAGCTGTTGAAGTTTGCAAGTTGCAAGTGCATCAGGATGTTTTGAATTGGATATATACTCAGTGTATATATCGCAGTCAGGATCATCTCTCGGAGGAGCTCAACATCCGTGTATCGCTAGTAGATGCGGGTGTGAAAGTTCAGTTTTTGTCTAAGTATTGAAGAGTTCATCAGGATGATGTGTGACGTCATCGTCATCAGGATATGACGTCATCGTCATCAGGATATTGAGATATCCCCCTATGCATATTGATCCTGTCATCGCTAAGGGTTTAGGCATCGGCGAAGGCTCTCAGCTGAAAGTTGTGAAACATCATCAGGATGTTCCAAGACAACCGGATAAGTCGTATCATGATGCTGTTGTGTGTATAGACGGCTATCGGATCATCGAAAGGAACGTGTTGAAGGTGATCGTCATCAGGATATTTGGAGAACCGGATATTTGATATCCTGCTGACGAAGGTAGTGTTGAAGATCATGATGATGACGCTAATGTTTGGCGCTCGATGAACAGTGCAACCGGAGGATGTTTGCGCCCGTTGATTATCATGATGATGATGATAGGCGACAGGCGGAGGAGGTGAATAGTAGTCGGCAGGAGGATGTTAGCGACCATCCGAAATATGATGATGCTGTTGAAACATGATGATGCTGTTGGTGTTGTTAGGAAATATGATGATGAGGCTGAGCCGATAGACATTTTTATCAGGTTGTTTGTATTGTTGGCAGCTCCTTCCTGTTAGTTAGCTTCCGTTGCGTTTCGCTCTGCATCACACACAAAGGTAGAAAATGTGTCTTGACAAATTAAATATATGCTTGATACACTTAATTTGAATAACAAGAAAAGATCACTCTGGCGACAATAACATAACTTATATGAATCAATATCAACAAATAATTGAACACCAAAATGTTGGCCACTAGATTATAACATTCTTCTCCATTAGATTGCTTCAAAATTCATATCAAAAGTCTTGTCTGCATTCTATTCTATGAAGTATGGCTAGATGCTAATGATTCTGATTGTAATATATCTTCAAAACTTGGCCTTGGTTTCCCTTATATACAAGAAGCAACAAGCTTCAAGCCGCTATGTCTAAAGTGATGACTTTTCATGAACATGATTAAACCCTTAACAACTATAATTGATAAAGACAATGATGAAATCCACAGTAATCATAACACCACAATCTGTTAGTCTTCGTAAGGCACCCATGACCACTTAAGATCTGTTCAAAGTCCCTTCTCTGCATGATGGTGTATCCAATGCTGAATGACTTTGACAAAGCTTCTGACCCCAATGCTGCTCAAGAAATGAACATATTGATCTTAGAAAGATGATCAATATATTCCTGGCTAGCACAAGTATCTGTAGTAGTGATTATATCTTTCATAATGAACTCCAAAGTGAGGATTTTCTCTAATTGTTCATGTGTATTTTCTAGCACCACTGATTCATCATTAACATTGTCAAGGACCATCGGCAATAGCTGAGCCAATTCATTCTTCCAAGTGTTTTATTCTTTTATTTTTCCTTTATCATCAAAGAAATTGGGAAAAGCCATATCCAGGGGATGGTCAAAATCACCAAGCTCTTGTGTCAACATAGTATGAAACTTCTCATACATGTCAATTAACTCATCATAAATTTTGAACACTTGTTTGTCAACATCTCCCTTGGCTATTAATTCTTCCTTCTTTTCCAACATCCTAAGATGTAGCCTTTTGTGCTCTTGGTATGCAGCATGTGTTTTATTGTTGATCACCCATACCTTGTCAGCATTCCTAAGCATCTTTTCAAATCTTTTCTTTATCAATTATGAGACCATTTTGTATTTGATAGAATGTATTTCCATTTCTAATTTATCACCCCTTTTCTGAAATTTCTCAGCTTTGTGCTTACATTAAATAGTTTCAGATGTAGCCTCTAAGATCCTTTCATTACCTTTTGTTGCAATGTAATAAATGCTTGATGAAGAAAGCATCTTATCTTTGTAATTGGCCACTTCTTTCCTTAGTTTCTCATTCTCAAAGACAAGCTTCTTATTATCTCTCACCAGCTTCTCCATCTTTTCTTTGGTAAATTTTACAACATTAACATTTAGATCAATTGTCTCAAGAGGATTAATATCTCCCACTCTCTGCACTATAAGATGACCAAAGACTTGGCTTGGATCATTAATAATAGTGGACCTTTTTTCTGGTGGGTATAGTGCCCAAATTAGAAGAGTGGCATTGTCTGGGTTATATCCTGAGCCATAGTAAATTTTGTCACTTCCTTCAGTAGTCAATTGTAATGTTTTGTTTTGTCTCTTCCTGACACTATCAAAAACTATGGCAGAACTAATATCCCATCCTGGGAGAAGCATAACCTTAGCTTTTTGTAACAATTCTCACCCCTTTTTAGGAGTGATATTATCCATTTCATTGTAAACTTCTTCTTGTAACTCTTTTAGGGCATCATCTTCCTTTTCTGGGGTAATCTCTTTCATTTTCTCTCTTACTAGTTTCGCTTATACTCATAAACAAATGATTTGAATTCTGGAGTTTGAACAAAACTGCTATATGAAATAAACTTTTGAGTTGCAAGATGCCTCACATCATCAGAGAGTTGATCTGATGCTTCAAATACAACAATATTCCTCTCTAGTGGTGGCTAATATTTTGCAATAATAGGTTTATTGATTTCTACAATTTCAACCTCCTCCTCATCATCTCCTTCACCTGTCATGGGAGTGTCAGCAGAAAAGTTGATATCTGGAGTGAGTTGTGGAGATAAATGGCAAAGTGGAGTTATGTTTTCATCTTGCATTTTGGCCACATCCTCTATCAAAGAAGTACCTCTTCTTACCTTAAAAGTTACGGTAGGCACATCTTTAGTCAATTCATACTCATGTAAGATAAACTAATCAACTCTTCCAAGATGATCTTTTATCTCATGGAAAGCTTCTATATATAATGGGTTTTGACTCCTTCTCCATGCTTCTGTCATCATTATCTTGTTATATATACTCCTCTCTGCATGGGATTTATCACAAATTTTGACCAAGTCCTCATCAATAAGGAATTTGAATTTATAACCTTTTAGTTTCTGTGTCAATTTGACATCATTAATGAAGTGTTCAGGATCGAACCCCTTTCTTTCATTTCCTTTTGGCAAGATATAGTGTTCCATTTTGCTGTCAATAGCTTCATACCCCTTGTGGGACATAACAGAAAAATCACCAAAATATAAAGTCCCTGGCATGAGGGATTGCTTGTTATAACACTTGAGGTGAATGAAATCTGAGTATGCCAATTGCTTCACTATTTCTAGATAAGCAACTCTATCAGGAACTATCTTTGGAAGAAGGAATGGGGCTGCTTCAAAACCATACACCCTAATTATGATCTCCCCAATTGTGATCTATCTTTCCTCTCTAATCCCTTTCTTTAGGTGGAAGGAACTATTGTATCTCAGGTGACAAAATATATTCACAAGGGTGGCCAAGCAATTTATACAATGGTTTCACAAAATATTCTTCAAAATATATGTAATGTGATCTTACACATCTACTATCCTAAATTGAGGACCACATTTGTACTGGTCTTATGTTTCCATCATCATCTAGGTCTCTGATCCTCAAATTCTCACTCCAAAGTCTTATGGAGTGACCTTCATATAACACGAGGTGCATAAACAATGAACAATGTCTGAAACTAATAGTTTCATTGTTATTTTTTATGGAAGCATGTTTTTCATTGAAAACCTTTGCCAAATATCCTGCATAATCAAAAGGCCTAGCATCCCAGCTTTGTATGTCTACTGCTAAGACCATTGGGGATATAGACATTAGAGTAGGAACATCCACTCCCAATACTTGTCCAACTGGATAATATGTATATTGGAAATATTCTTCAAATATATTTTTAGAAAATAGAGGGCATTCACCATCAGAAAGTCTTTTAAGCTAATTCCCCTCATCTTGAGGTCTATGTAAGGGCAAATTCCATCTTTTGTAACTACTGTCCATAGTATGATATTTGTCCAAAAGATCTCTAATTGTGAATGGCATTGGCATGCTCATGTCCAACTGGAAAATAATAGAAATATAATTCTTGGTAACAGAAATAAAAGATGACCCGTCTAGAAGGCAAATTGTTTGTCTTTGGGTCATACATCTTAGCCAACACCCTGATTAATTCTATATTGACAAATACATTTGGTACTAGTTTTTTTAGATTCAATCTCCACGGATTAGACATTGGTTGATGTCTATACATTTTATTATAGTGCCACATAAACATGTCATATCCCCTCTTCAACATGCATACATCACCTAGTTTTCTCTATATATCTTCCAACTTCTCAACTATGGGGTTTAATTGTGTGGCTCTCCTGGACCTTGGTCCAGAGCCGGGGCATTGGTCAATCAAATCCTGGTTCAATGGTCTAATTTCTATTTTCTATATCTTGTCATTTGGTGTTTCTAATGTACTCTCCATAATTTTAAACCCTAATCTCTTTGACAATTCAAGTATTTCAAGAAAATTTTAGCTTATTTTTGAATACTTTCTTGAATCAATAGCATCTTTTGTAGACTTCTTCAATATTAGGCAATGTCGTGTCCTCCTATCCTGTCCCCTGTATGCTCCTGAGATTTTTACAATCAAAATATTGTCAATTTTAGGTTTATAGCACTCGGCCTTGATTCATAAATGTCATCCTTTTCATCTTTCTTGTCAATAGAACTAGCATTAATGTCAATTGTCCCTCTGAAAATTTAGTTGTCATGTTAATAAGGCAAGGAGTTCTTTTTGTTGTATCGAAGAGACTATAACTTTGCTCTCACCGATATCTTTCTTTTCCTTTGATATCCTTTTGAATAGTATTCTTTTAATTATTTTCTCAAAGCTATCAAGGGGACTCGAAATTGTCTCACTCTGATATCTTAGAGTCTCTTCGAAATCATCCTTAGCCGTGTTCAACATTTCATTGTCACTTTGATATGATCTAATTAAGATTAGTGAAGTCCCTTTTTCTTTTATCGAAGCCATCGAGGGGACTTCTATTCTTGTCCTACTGATATCTATATTTCCCTTCGATGTCCTTTTTAATAGTGAACTCTTTTTTGGGGCTTGAAAGAGACTTAAAATTATTTCCCTCTGATGTATCAAAGTGTCTTCGATGTGGCCTTTTTGAGCTATCAATGGGGTATTAAATATATGTCCCTTTGATAATATTCATTTTGACTTGTTTCATCAGTCCATCGAAGGGAGTGAAATATAACTCTCTTTGATATGGTATTGTTCCTTCAATGAGTGTAATCTTATGCATAGGCTTAAGGATAAATGTAAAGTTATTAAGATGGTGATCGCGGGAGGTAAAAAATGCAGTTTTTAGATAATGAATTTTACTGAAATGGGTACCCGAAGTGGAATAATGGCCACACATTATTATTGGGGTTGAGATTTTGTGGTAAATTGAGGGTCATTGGTATCTATAGGACATGTAAATGGGATATTTTGAATGGTTAAATTCTAAGTGCAAATTCAAATGATAGCATATTTGAGGGAATAACTGAGGCAAATTTTATTAGTCCTAATAGATACTTGGAGACTTACGTGAGGTTGGAGTTCTCTTTGGATTAGAGACACTTGTTGTGATGGTTACTCATTGGAGGTTTCAGTAGGAAGACCGAGGAGCCTTCACCTGGATATGGGCGTGAGTTCATTATGGACCTAGAGGAGATTGTTCTTGGAGAGAGTCTTTGTGATTTGGTGTATCCTAGAGGAGCATTCTCATTCCCCACTATTGGTCTACTCGATAGTTTATCATCTATGAGGTATTGCCCATCCTTTTAGAAGCATTTTGCTTTATGCTTTATCTTCTCATAGATATGGATCTTGAGCTACATTTATTGGTTCTTGAGGGTTTATTTGAGGGATGTTAATGGTTATCTCCTTGTTCATATGGTTTGATTTATGATATTCATTATGATGAGTTTAGGAGATGTGATTGGGCTTATTCTTAGTTATGGAATGATTATGAGTTTGATCTACATTGATTAGAGAGGCTTACATCCATGTTGGTTACATGATAAATATGTTCATTTGATCTTCTAGACACCCAAAATTGACCCTTTATATCATTTGTCAATTTATCACATTATTCATCATTGCATATGTCAATTTTGTTTAACACACTTGTATCAATCATCTATTTTCTTCTAAATCATCCACTTCTATAATTAATTAAATAGATTATATTTATTCAATTAATTCCATCTATTTTCTTCTATTTCTTATCTATAATTGAATAATCTCTAATTATTTAATTATCTCATTATTCTTCTAAATAAATAAAATTAAATATTTTATTTATTTATCTTCTCATCATGCACATAAATTAAATAAATTTATTTATTTAATTTATGTCCTTTCTTCCATTTTTCTAAAAATAGCTCTTTCCTCTATCATTTAAAAATAAATTAAATGAATTTATTTGTTTAATTTATTTTTATCTTATCATTTCCCTCTCTTATCACATTCTTCTATGTGTACAAGTCATTCTTGTTCATATGTCAAATACAAAATTGATTTAATTGGTTCTAAAATCAATCATCCACATTATCCAATCCTTAAAATAGAAAAGTATCCTATTTTAAGAAAATCAATCTTACCATTACCAACAAACCAACTACAATCATTTAATAAAATTTTTTTCCTATGCACACATGTCTTGTACACATTCATCCAAGCCTCTTGATTAATCTCAACCGTTCACATAGCCACTCTTTCTCAACCATTGATCAATCTTAGTTGAGAGCTATATATACCCCCCTCTCACCTGACACTTAGACATCCCACACAATCTTGATAGCGTCTAGATTATCATCTCATGCATATTGAATCCATTGAGCATCCATTGAGCACTTTGAGCATATTATCTATCATCATTCTAGCTTTGACAACTATGGTTGTTCACTATTGAGAAGCAATCCACATTCCAACCAAGGAATCAATATAATCTAGGTGACATTGTTCTTTGATTTACTTTCATTTGTGTCATTTAGATGGATTCTTTGAAGGTGGTAGGATTGGGTTTTGATTGTAATACTTGATCTTATTAACCTGATTTTTCTTGCTAACACATTCTGGCATGCCCAGTGGAACTTTACGCTTTATTTTTCAGATCTATTAGCTTGTTTTTTGTAGGTTTTATTAACTTTTTGTTATAGGTCTGCCATTTTTTGGACAAAACCCTAGGTTTTAAAGATTTCATCATATCTTCCAAATGGCTATGAATTTTTCTACAAGATTTTCACAAAACAATTTCAATCATCTAAGGAAGCTACAGTAGAAAACTTATGGGTTTATCGCCAATTTTGTAGGGGTTACCATGATTTTATGGTTTTTCATAAAATCATATTTCTAGGTGTAAATCGATGCATTTTTCATAAATTTTTACATTTTTGGAAATCTATTGAAATTATAATGGTGGTCTATGTTTTACAGATTTAATTTCGAGGTCATATACGGTGCGAAAAAATCAAATCTTTGACTGCCATAGTTTTTTCACAAATCCACATTTCTGGGCGCAAAATAGGGAATTTTTTAGACTTCCTTACATTTTTAGAAATCTCTCAGAAAATTAATAGGGGTCTCTTCTTTGATTTCTTAGTTTTTAGATCAAAAATATCTTGAAACAATCAAATCTAATTCACCTATGTATCTAAAATTACAATTTTATAATATCATTTTTTGATTTTGCAAGTGCATCTAAGGAGTTGTAGCAGCATTGGAATCAGTCATACATAGCAAATTTGGAGCAAAAAGTTTAGGTACACTCACTTCATATTTCATCTCTCATTTCAATCAATAATCATTGTTTGTAAACACACTTCAATTTGGGCATAAAAATAACAACTTGTTTGCATACACATTTGGAATTGGGCATTAAAACACACCATTGTCTTCATTCAGATCAAAATTGGGCATTAAAGCAAACCCTTGTCTTTTATTCACACATATTGATTTGGGATTAAAAAGAGTAAGTGCCTTCATTAATTAGTGAATTTGAGTGATATTAGAGGTGTGTATGCTCTTCTCATGCACTTAGTGTGATCTTGAGAATCAAAAACACCTCTCATCCATTCATTTTCACATCACATTTATATTTCTTAAAGTGAAATTAACAAGTGCGAGCATGAATCAAGTGTGCATGTGTATGCTCTCTCCTCGCACCACAAAGTGGTTTTGGAGATCAAAAACACCCGCTTGGTTTGCTTTTGTCATATCTTTCCTAGGAGGCCTACTTGGAGACACACCACTCCAAGGGACAACCTCAACTCTAGCATTCTGATAGAGTATAAATAGTGAGGTGTGAATTGAAAGACACCCTCTTTGGAAGTTGAAATCTTGTCACTCTTGGTTAAGCCCCAAAGAACTTTATACCTTTGGGAAGTGAAGGTGAAGGGTGTGTTACCCTTTTCTTCCGGTTGTGTGGCATTATTTCCCTTTCATTTCACAGAATTGGCCCCCCCGTACCTTCAGTATATTGGGGAAATCCTTAGTCAACTTGTGCAACTTAGCTTAAGACCTAATTGGCCATACCCATTTCACTAATCTAGGGCTTGTTGATGTGTCTTATTCAAGTGCTTGATTAATCACCGCATTTCATTTCAAAGTCAAACTTGCTTATGTGTCTTGCGTGAGTGATTCATGTGTGTACATGTGTAATCATTTGTTTGTAAATTGCCAAATCAAGCTATAAACACCAAAAACATAAACAAGTCATTCTAAACATTCTTCCCAACACAATCATTCCAAGCCAAGTCATCCTAATCATTCCACATCATCATCATAATCTTAGTCAAGCACTTGCCAAAAGGGTCTTAATCCTTAAAACATGCCAACATTAGAAGACATAGCACTCCAATTCCAAGACATCCTCCAAACACTTTACCAAATTCCACAACCTCTAGACCCACAAACCATTCAAAAGGTCCATGTCCTCATCCAACAATTTCAAACAGGCCAATCACCTCAAATTCAACAACTCCTAGCACAAGCGCAACACTTCCTAGCCACTTGTCAGATCCAATAAGTACATCATCCTCTATCCATTCACTATCAACCAATGCCACCTCAACCCTACATGTCATCCCCCTCCACTTCATACCAATCTAATCTATCCACATGTCAAATCAATTCCATGTCAACTTATCCAATTTCACACCAATCTAGTCCACGCACATGTCAAATCAATTGCACATCAACTTATCCCACATCTTTCCATGTCAATGCCACATCAACATATCCACCCACATCATAACAAGAACATATGAGCCCAATTCCACCTAGGGAACAAGATCAAATGCCCTCAACTTCATTCCAACCCCAAGATCTTTTGTCTACATATCCCATCATTTTACCTTACCATGAAATTCATTCACAATACTATCAATGGCCTTCACAACAAGAACATGTGAGCCTCAGTTACCCTATACAACAAGACCTAATATCCTTTGACAAGAGAGATACCAATCTAGATTATGTATCCTATGAGTACCCTCCATCACCATCCACCCAAATGCCAATCTGTGAGCCTACTAGTCCTATCTCCACACCACCATGTGATCCTAGTCCTAGTCCATTGATCCACCAACCTTCTAATCTGTCAAGCCTTTCATTCCCTTCATCACCATGTTCCTTCAATCCTCCACCAAAGGATCCCTTAGAGATAACTGTACAACAATTGGTCTAAGCAAATTTGATTGAGGTGCCACCAATAAAACCCTTTGGAGAAAAATACTTTAAACCCCATTGGTATAATGAAAATGATTATTGTGCATACCGTAGGGTTAGGGGCCATATGACACTCAATTGTACCACACTTAAGAGATTACTCAAAAACCTCATAAATTGTGGAAAGATTGTGCCCAATCCTAATCCTAATCCGTCCAATCCCATTATCCTTCCATCCAATCAAAATCCTAATCCTAAGACTACAACACCATCTACCATTATTATTCATCCACTATATTGTCCATTCACCCATACACTTGCAAAGGATGTGATCCAATGGCTATTAGCAAGAAATAAACTATCTCTATGTCAAACACCTATCCTTGAGTTTATCAAAGAATCTCCCAACACCTCACCTATTCCTACAACCCCATCATTTATTCCACAACCCCTCAAGTCTATTGAAGAGTATCCCACCATAAGTCCAAGTCAAGAGCCATTGTACCCTCATGTTGGTGATTGTCAAGAGCTTATCAAATCTATACAAGAGTCTCCCATTTCCACTTACATTGAAGAAAGTCAAGAGCTATGTCAAGAGTCTAATCTAAAGCATGTGGAAACATCAAGCCCTTATTCTAATCAAGATCAAATCCCTTCCATTCAGCCCATTCACAACCTATACCTTCTTTATGATTAAGATATTACCTATGAAGAAGATATCCATGAGCAACTTTATCCTATACCTATCTATGAGAAAAAAATCCAAATCCAACCTATCCATAACACATATACTTTTTATGATCAAGATGATATCTATGATGAAGAAGCTATCCATGAGCACCTTGATCTTATCCATGATCCTATACCTATCCATGAGAAAGATATCCAAATTTCTCTAATCCATCGTCCATCTAGCCCTATCCATAATTCCACAACATCCACCTCCCTTGATGAGAAACTTGGCTCCCAAGTAAACATAGATGCTCAAACAAGTAACTTGGATCCTAATGATCATAATAAAGATCCTAATTATCCTTCATCATCATCCACTATCAACCCCATTTCAAATTCACCATATCCTATTGGTATATCCACCTTCTTTCATGAATGTTCTTCCCTAGGACAACAACAACCTTTTTCCTTCACTTCACATTCTTTATCCAATAATAAGCTCAAGTCTAGCTCCCAAACTACACCTAGTCCCATAGTCCTTCACATACTCCATGAACTACCGAGGTAAAGGCTTAGGCCTTCATGAACATGGTATTTTGGAGCCAATCCATGTCACAGTCCCCCCATGCTCATATGGTGTTGGATACACAGCCCAAGGTAAACAATCTAAAGATGTTGGTAATTCCTCTATGCATCCTAAGTCCACCACTTTCCATCACAAATCCTATCATATACCTAAAACATATATTTCCATCCCTCATCCACCATCCTACAAATGTCAAAAGCACGTGACCATACACCTTCCACCATCCAATTTACCTCCATTACTTCCAACTCATAATTTCCCTCCATCAACTTTGCCTCCACTCCTTCCAACTCCTAATTTCCCTCCATCCACTTTGCCTCCACTTCTACCAACGCCTAATTATCCACTTATCCATAAGTCCCCTAAACATGAATCTTCCACTCATTCCACCAAACCCATGGGATTCAAAAGTAAAAATTTGGATGCCTCTACCTATAAAGCCAAAAATCTTAAGTATCCTAATGTCTTAAGACATCAATGAAAAAAGTCAAAACAAAATACATCCAAAAAGCTATCTAAGCCCATACCTCCAAAAGAAAAGTCCAAAAGCAAAATGGCTTGGGTCCCTAAGAAAAAATCAATAAAATCAAATGAAGCATCCACATCTCAAAAATCCAACCATCCCCTTTCATCTAAAATTCCCATTCCATTCAAAAATTCCAAAGATCCCACAAGAAAAACAAAAATCATAAAAATACTAAGTCTATGTGGGTACCTAAATCACTTAATCACCCATCCCCTAAGAAAACATTGTCATTGCTTCCTACACCACCTTCCCATCAAAAGCTTCAATGTTTATCTTGGTGTGTGCACCCATTGGTAATTATTCCATTCTCACATACCTCCATCTCCCCATCCTTAATCCACTATCCTACATATCTCCCCAATCACTTTCCTATGTTCCATGCTTTTTCATAAGCCTTTCATCCATCCTTTTGCATAAGTTGTCCTTAATCCATATCATAATCCACTAGCATCCCTTCATAATCCACTAGCCCATCCTACCATAAATATCATAATCCACTATTCTTCCCTCCATAATCCACATCATAATCCACTATCCCCCATCCATCCTTGCATAAACATTACATAATCCACATCATAATTCACTATTCCCTATCCATTCCTACATAATCCATATCATAATCCACCATCTACCTAATCCATCTCCATCTCACTTTCATGCAATCCCTTACCAACATCTATGAGCATAATGGCATGTTACATGGTCCATGCGATGACATCCCTCTCTAGTGGGACTATCACCTTTCATGGAACTAGATGCTTGAGTCCCTGTTATCCATATCTGCCTATCCCATTCAAAAGTCAAAAAAAAAAGAAAAAAAATAGAGAAGAAAAAAAAATTCAAAATAATAAAGAGAAATCCCTTCATCTAATGGTTAAACCCACCTTTGGTGGCACCTTGGATAAGTACCATGATGAAAACCTAGAAAATAGGAATCATGTGTAGGTTGATCTTCTATGTCACTTACACTTGGGGGCACATTGTCTCATCCATACCACACTATCATTTTCATTCTAGGATATCCTACCATTTCCATACTATCATATCCTACCATCCTTAGCTATTACACCCACATACCCATCATATTGAGTACATTCATCCTCCCTTCCTCCTTTTGATCTTGATAAAGATATGGGGGCAAAATGTTGACAAATGTTTTGAATATCTCTTGATATACCTCATCCTTTCCAAACCAATCCATTATGTCATCCTTTCGTCATAAGTTTTGTCATGTAATATCCTAAGTCTACTACCTAGAATGGGGCATGTTATTCCTATGTGACATAGTCTTTGGAGATCACATCCTACCTCCCTTATGAGGCATACATCGATCCACTATAGCCTATCCTTGTATCTATCCATTTATCATGAGCTTTCCATTCCATGGCCTATCCTCTTATCCACCCATCTATCATGAGTCTTCCATCCCGTCCACCTATCATGAGCCTGCCATCACATTTACTAATTTCTCATCCTTTTATCCATCCAATCCTACCTCCATCCTTGCATCTAGACTTGGTCTTCCCTTGTCATTGGTGTCTAGCATAAAGGCTCTCAAAATTGTCAAAAATCCAAAAAAATCAAAACATGTCAAAAATCCAAAAAAATCAAAACATGCAAAAAATCCAAAAAAAATCAAATACCCTTTCAAAAATACAAAAAATCAAATATCCAACTAAAATCCAAGAAATAAAATCAATCCAATCATCAATTCAATTCACCAAATCCAATCATTAATTCAAATCAAATCAAATCCATCAAGTCAATCAAATCAATCAACTCACATCAATCTATCATCATTAAAATCAAAGAAAATCAATCAAATCAATCCAAGAAATAAATACAAATTTAAGTCAATCATTAATCGATACCAATCAAGCTAATCAATCATGTCCAATTATCTAATCACAATCAATGGTCTTGATCCCAATCTTGTCGTAAACTAAATCAATCAATCAATCAATCATCATCATCATCAATGTGATATATTGTTCCCACATCCTTGTGTTGATCTAGGGATATATCATTCCCTACCATGACAACACTATCATTATCAATCAATCAATCATTATCAATTAATCATTGGTTTACAGCTTGATAGGGGCAATACCTTGTTTGTTTTTGTATCATTTGTACATTCTTGCTTGCTTGCTTGTGTGTGTTATCATTTTATCTTACACTTATATCAAATTCATATCTTGTGTATGTTGGAAGAGATTTTTGTGTTATCCTTTGCATCTAAGGTCATATCATACCTTTTGTGCATTAGGACTTTAATACTCCAAGTTTACTTCCTATGTTAGACAAGGTTGTATTATACTGGTGCACAAGACACATCTCCACCCTGGTCCTTATACCTTGGTATGTAATGTCTAGTGCTATATCAAACATCACTTTTGCTCACCTTCATTGCAGCACAACACATAATTCATTTCTTCTATCCATTCCCTTAGCTATCTTCCTTAACCAATCCCTTTCATTTCAAGAGCCTACCTGTGTGTGTCCAACCTTCCTATCCTCTCAAGGGGGCATCATCATCCTATCTTTCCATCATCATCTCATTTCATCCTATCCTTTTCCTCTATCCATACCTTAGCTTCTTTGAAATGATGTTACTCGACACAAATCTTATATTCTCTAACATCATCTCAAAGAGGGGCAAGAAATCATCCTATCTTTCCATCATCATCCAATTTTATCCTATCTTTTTCCTCTATCCATACCTTAGCTTGTTTGAAATGATGTTACTCGACACAAATCTTATCATCTCAAATAGGGGCAAAATGTAGACACCCAAATTTGTCCATGTCTTGCAACACCTAGTCAAATACATTATTAGAGACATCATGTAGTATTTTGTCCTAATCCCACTCATAATCCCACTTATCCAACTTGCCAATTAATTAAATAAATCCTATTTAAATTTAATTAATTGCCCATCTTAATCCCATTTATCTCATTAGACAATTAATTAATTAAATATTATTTATTTAATTAATTTCCCATTTATCCCACTAGCCAATTAATTAAATAAATCCTATTTATTTAAATTATCCCTTTCACATGTCCCGATTAATTCGAATAAAATATTTGAATTAGGTCCTCACCTTTCACCACATTCCAACACTTGTCCACCTCTCAATTGAATCATGTGTGGTAGTACATGTAGACACCCAAAATTGACTCATTTTATTATTTATCGATTTATTGCATTTTCATCATTTGCATCAGCATTTAGGTAACTTTGTCCTAGCACACTTGTCTTAAAACATCGAATCACCCATCTTCTAAGTAATTAAATAAATCATATTTACTTAATTAATCTCCCTCAAATTTTCATCTAATTTCTTCTATTTCTCATAATTAAATAATTTTTATTATTTAATTATTTCTTATATCTCTTCCAAACAATTAAATAAATTTCTTAATTTATTTAATTGGCTTTCCTCTATAATAAATAAATAAAATCAATATTTTATTTATTTATCTTATCATCACCTCTATAAATTAAATAAATCTTTAGTTTATTTAACTTATTTCCTCTCTCATTTAAAATCATCCCTTATCTTATCATTTTCTTCTATGTGTGCAAGTCGGCCTTGTTCATTGGAATGATCTAGATTAAATTCTAATTGGTTCTAAAAATCAATTATCCTCATCATCAAATCCTTAAAATAGGATATCTCTCTATTTTAAGTAAAATTATCTTATCATCAATAACAACTCAACTACAATCATTTAAAATAGATCTTACCTATGGACACATGGCTTGTGCACATTCATCTATGTCATCTTTTAATCTCATCCCTCCATTCTATCTTATCATCTCCAACATTGATTGATTTTGGTTGAGCTCTATATAAACACCCTCTCATTCCATACAATCTATCTAGAATCCACCATTATCAGAGCATCCATATTATCATCCTGAGGATGTTGAGCATTTGAACTTCCATTGCATCCATTGAGCATATTATCACTATCATCTATCCATCATGGCAGCTTTGACCTTCATAATTGTTTATTGTTGAGAAGAAATCCACATCACAAACAAGGAATCATACAATCTAGGTGATCTTGTTCTTGAATTGCTTACTGGTGTAGAGACACTAGGATAGATAGAGGATAGCACAAATTGACAAGGTTTTCTTCACAATCTAAAGCCCAAATTCAAGGATCAACTTGTAAAAGTGGGAACAAAAGTTAGTAGTTCTAAAAATATCATGAAAAGTTTGATTAGACATGCTATGGGACCCATTCCAATCATTGGCAAAGGTAGATCAAACTTAGAACTAGTACTTCCTTCACAAACCTAAGATATTCCTTGTAGCCCTAGAAAAGAGAACAATCATCAATAACTTTTGAAACAGACATTCAAACCCAGATCTAAGACAATCAAGAGATACCCATTTGGACTCCCTATCACATATCCAAAATTGGGTATAAATTGTTTTGGACGGTATGGCTTAACCTATAACTCCTCCTAGTGACCTAGAGCCCCAATTAGGCCAAATTTGTGAAGCAACTACCCTTGAATGGAACCACAAAACTCTCTGGACCCCTTGGACACTTCACATGGATGGAAAAATAATGTATTTCAAGGGTTTTATGGTCAGGTTGCAAGATAATTTCATTCTATGCTTGTTTTCCCGCTTCAAATGCAAAAATAACAAGGAAAATGCCTCTACAGTCACCTAGGGCATCAATTTAAACACACCAAAACAAATTTTTCAGTCTTGAACCTTGGTCAACATGTCAATAACTCCCTCTACTCCCATTCCATTGAGTTTTAGAGGATTCCCACAGTGTAATGGGGTTTTATGACATTTTTCCTACCAAAACCCTAGTTAACCTAGTTAACAAAGTAGTTTTAGAAAACATGTGATATCTTCCTCTAGGAATCAAGTTAAGACCTTAGACTAGATTCATTTGAAAGGTACTTCAATTGTCTTTCTATAAATATATGGATTGTGCCTATATCTATCTGTACAAAACCGTACCAACGTTGAGAACAACAAAATTTTAGTCAAAATAACAGAAAAATAGGGTATGGATGCACAAAATTTAGATTTTCTTCATTAACAGTCCCACTTCAATGTTTGTGTACATATTTAAATTGAATACAAGTAGTTCCAATGTCCATAACCATCTAAGGACCATTGAACCTCCACCTAATATCATATTTTGCATTAGTTTGGCATTTTATGCTTAACAACACCTTGATAACCCTTGCTAACATGTGAGATTCCTAACCAAATGAACATGAAACATAATGTATGGTCTAAATAGACCTTATTGAAATCAAAAACTAGCCCCTATTGACTCCCAACATACCCAAGGGTCCTTATTTGACATTATTACAAGTAATTATGGTCTATAAAGACCTTATTAACAACCATGGTCTCTTAGAACACAAAAACTTCAAAATGTGCCTTATGGGGGTTTGATGACACCTCAGGTGCTCCTACACCACATGCTTTTTTATTTCACTTGGATTCAATTCTTTGATGGTGGTAGGATTAGGTTTTAATTCACATGCTTGGTCTTATTGACCTAATTTTTTACCTATCCACATTCTAGCATGCTCGGTGGGACCCACATCCTTGATTAACTTTGCATTTTGAAGTTGTTTTTGTGAAGTTTAGGTTTTTCAGAGTGCTTACGGCAATTTACAATCTCATCTAAGCAACAACTCATCACTTCTGACATTTTTGCATCACTTTTGAGCAAAAACCAGTCACTTTCAAAATTTTGGCATCACTTTTGAGCGAACAGTAGTCACTTTTGGTTGAAAGTGAATCATGTTTGATCAAAAACTGCTCACGTTTAGCTATTTCAGTCACTTTAGGTAATCTAAGGCTTTCTATTGACATTTGATTTTTTAGGTTGTGTTGGATTTTTATTGATCAATCAAGGGTTATAATCTGTGCTTTACATGTGCCTAATCATCATATCATCGTCAGTCAATCACTTTGATTAGGGTTTTTGATCTTTTTGGTCTAACCTCCTTTTTTTTGCAAGATCTCATCAATTTACCATTCTAGGGTTTCCAATTGATTAATCTATGGTTGCAAAGTGTTTATCTAAGCCAAGTTTATCTACTAGATTTGATATGTAGGGTTTTGCAATCTCTAATAATCATTTATTTCATGATCCTAACCCTAGTTTTGCAGAAACAAGGATTTTTCACGCATCTGGTAGCTTCGCATCGCTTCTGAGCAATAACCATTCATATCTGGTATTTTTGTATCACTTTTGACTAACATCTAGTCACTTCTAAAGGAATTTGTATCACTTATTATCAACAGTTGATCACCTTTGGTAACTGTGTGTTGCTTCTGGTTCTGTCATTTACAGTTTGATTTTTCTTGGCTACTAATCATCTATTTGTGCAACATCTTATTGTTTGTACAAGAAAAGGAGGTTGTGAAACTACTAACATATCTGTTGCAGCTTTGATCGGTCCAAGACATTTCATTTTTATCACTAATCTAGGAATATTTGGACTTGGTGCTTAAAAGGAACCATTGTTTGCTATGTGCTTGTTTTATCTTTTTTTGCTTGCTTATTGAGTATGTGTGTAACCCAAATTTAATAACAAAAGTATCCTCTCCCCTTGCCTATCAAATGGACCTTGGATGTATGAGAACATTTTATTATCTTTAGAGGGCTTGTCTTCCTGATGTGAGAAGGGGTACGACCCAAGCGGTAACAAGCTAAAGCCAAGCTCTTCCAAGCCACTATATAAGAAAAGTGTTTGTGTTGAAATCCATAAACAATGGGTGCTATTGTGTTACACTGACGAATGTTTCCCCCAAAACCCCATCGAGCATAACCTCTTTTGGCTTGGAATGCTCCATTAATGGAATGAATCACCGCATGTGTATCCACCTGAATGGATGCCCATACTAGCAACCCTTGTGTAGTGGCTAAAATCCCTCTATTTGTTGATGCAGAAGGTCAAGCCTTTGAAGCTGCCCTGATTCTCATGGTTCTTAGAAGAGATAGTACAGACAATCCTAAGGTTTGCAAACCTTAGGAAACTCAGAACTTGGTATGCATGAGAAGTAAGTGTCATGGAGGGGAGCTAGTACTACCAAGATCCTGAAGCTATCTGCTTTGAATAAGCACAGCAAGGGGATTCAACAAATACAGTCCTTGCCAACCTAGGATTGTACATGTTTGTGAATGTTGTGAGTGTGAGTGACTGAAATCATTGTTTTCTTGTCAAAATTTACCAAAACACACCTCCTGTCAGACTTAAACCACTTTTGAACTAAAATTGCTCACTTTTAGCTAAACTACATCACTTTTAAACAATAGAAAATCACTTTTGTACTGAAACTACTCACATTTGGTAAACCTGGTCACTTCTAGTTAACAGTGCATTCTGTCACCTAAAACTATCCAGATCACTTTTGAGCTATTATTCCTTGCTTTTGGCTTTTCCTGAGTCGCATTTTAGCTATCACAGATCACCTTTGGTCATTTTTAGTCTAGCCATCTTATTTTCTATCTTTTCTTCAATCTAAGCATCAAACATGGGTATCTGTCATCTATCTATTAGCCTGCTTAATTGCTCTTGAGCAATCTTATTCATCCAATCTCATCATCCCAAAATCATCATCTAAAATCCATGAGCTTTGGTTGTTATCTCTAGGGTTTTCAAGTTCTATTTCATCTTATCAATTTGATCAATCTCTTCTAAGAAATCACATTCTAATCATTTACAACCTTCATCAAACATTCTACCAAAACTACATCATGCTAACCTTAGAGGACCTCCAAAATCTCTCATATGCTTCACCACATGCATGCAAGACAATCACCTTTAGAGTAGCAAACCTTTCAAAGCATTCAAGATATGATTCAAATATTTCAAACAAGACAATCCTCATGCATGCAATACCTCTTGGAAGAAATCCAACAACTCTTGGCCACTTGCAAAGTCCAACAAGCATCTTCTCGATCCTACCTGGCACCTATCCCATCCTATCTATCCACTCATCAACCCAATTCTATACCAATTTATTCGATTTCTTCTAATGTTAGCCCTTATCCATGTCAATCTCCATCTCAACAACAATTATTCTATGACATCCCTTCACCAACACATCATCAACTCTTTCAATCACAACAAATCATATCACAAGAAGCCCAAACTCACCACATTTTACCTTAACCTCAAGTATCACCTTCACCTTCATGTCATGTCAATGCCATATTTACCCAACAATATCCACCTCAGGTTCATCAAGACCATTTCCAAGGCCAAAAGGTGTTTTCACAAGAGATACATACAAATCCAAACAACCCCTTATACATAAATCAAGCAAGTCAAAGTACACCTTTCCAATCCAATCAACCTCAAGTTCATCATATTTACGCCACTCCTCTATAAATTGTCACCCCCATCCAATCCAAGTCCTAGCCCATCAAACTCCATTATCCTTCCATCCCATAAAAATCCTAATCCTAAGCTCATACCACCATCCGCTATTATTGTTCATCCATTATTTTTCCCATCTACCCATACACTTGCAAAGGATGTGATCCAATGGCTACTAGCTAGGAATCGACTATGCCAAACACCCATTCATGAGCCTATTAAAGATCCTTCAAACACTTTGCTTATTCCTACAATCCCATCATGTGATCCACAAGCCATCAAGCCTAATCAAGAGCCTAACAATATTAGCCCAATTCAAGAGCCATTGTACCCTCATGTTGAGGACCATGAAGGAACTATAGAGCCTATTGAAGAGCCTCCAAACGTGAGTCCATATCGAAGTCAAAAATCATCATACCTTTATGTTGTTGACCAAAAGCCTCTCCAAGAGTCCTTCACTTCCATTCAAAGTCAAGAGGTATGTCAAGAGTCTAATCTAAAGCATGTGGAAACATTAAACCCTCATCCTAATCAAGATCAAATCATTTTCCTTCAACCTATCCATAACATTTATCTTCTCCATGATCAAGATGATACCTATGAGGAAGCTATCTATGAGCATCTTGATCCTATACCTATCCATGAGCAAGAAATCTAAATCCAACCCATCCATAACATATATATTTTCAATGATCAAGATATTATTCATGATGGAGCAGCTATCCATGAGCACCCTAATCCTATAACTACTCCTATCCATCCTCCACCTAGCCCAATCCATGATGAGAAAACATCCACTAATTATGATGAGACATATACTCCCAAAGGCAATATAGAAGTTCAAACAAATAAATTGGACCTTAGTGAACACAATGCTAATCAGGATTCTAATGATCATCCTTCTGCATCCATTATCAGCCCCACTTTGAGTCCACCATCATATATATTTTTTCAGAGCAATATCTCAAATCAACATACAGAATTGCAATCATCAAAGGAAATATGTCAAAGAACACCGAAATCTAATTGCACTCTAAAATAGACATAGAAATTAGATGTATATATTCATTAACATATGAAAACCATTTTAAATTTACAATGTACTTTGACTTCAAAGTCTTTGAAAGTATTAGCAACTAAATCAAACTTACAAACATTAACTAGATACAATGATAAATAGGACACTCCACATTATCTCCACTGTAGACATAGGCAAACTACTAACTCAACTCCCTATGCTCAAAGTATTCTCACAATCACTTCTATTGCAACCTTTAATGCTTTTTTACATAAGCCATATGTATCAAATTATACATATTAAAGTCCCTTATATAGACACAAAACCATGAAAGTTTCAAATTCAAATTTACATCCAGCTATCACTTCAAAAATATCTTAAAGAATATTCTCTCAAGCGCAAAGATCCCTTTAGAATCTTTTAAAACATTTGACCTTACTTTAACCATGTATCAATAAAAAATCATAACATGTACTACCTAGTGAATAAAGAACCTCTTCACTATCACTATCATCTTCTATCTGCATATCCTGATTCTTGTCACTCATGTATTGTGTGAACTTTGTTGTTAGAGCAGATATAGAAGTACGACTAGTCCTCTGAGACATGTCCCAAGTGTATTGCTGCATTTTGATGATAATCTTCAAGGATTGGGCTCTGTTCTCTCTATCTTTTCTTCTCTTGTGATATTTTTGATCTTAACACTTAGTTTCACTATATTTTCCATTTCCTCCTCATCTAAATGGTTTACAGGGTCATCAATGCAGGGTTGAAAGTTATCTCTGAATTCTTTTATGGATGTATCTACATCAAATATTTGGACTTGTGGACATGGATGCTTGACTAGATCTTCCACCATCTTTATGTGCTTCTTCAAAAAAACCTAAATATTATTTTCTAGTTCCTAAATATTGGCCAAGCAAGGCCTCAATATCCCCTCTTCATATTTTAGCTCCATCTTCATTTTAGGAATTTGAAACATAGCCTAGATATTCATAAAACCTTCATTCACCAAGGACTATGTATGCCCTTCCAAAGCCTTGAGCTTCTTTAATTCATCCTTGTTTTTCTTTATTCTTTTTTGACACTTTTGCACAATGTGTGCACAATTATTCCATTTAACTAGAGTGATGTTCCAATTTCCAATGGAAATTTTTATTACTTCCTCTCCTTTATGCATGAATGATTTAACAAAATCCTCCAACATACTAGCCTCATGTTTCTTATTCTTTATTTCTTCTATTTGTTACTTAGAAAGAATAGTTAACTCTAGAGCAAACTCTAGCATACTTTGTGTGGGATCAAATATCCCTTGAATGAATTGTTCATATTTGGCAATTTGCCCCTTCAAATCCCTTATCTTCTTCTAGTCTTTCCTCATTCTACTTATAGTAAACTCAGTCATTTCTTGCAACTCTTCAATGTGTTGCTCCCTATCCAGATGACCAAGATCCACACTTATCACCTTGTATTCATCTGCACTTATTTCTCCTTTCTCCTTATCCACCTAGGGAATTGCTATTTGCACCGTTCTTCCACCAGAGGTATCCCTCTTTATGGTAGACATAGTTCTAGCCTTTCTTCCACCTCTTTTCCCAGCCTCATTGGCTAGTAAGGTCTTGATGTCAATTGGTGCCACTTTGATTGATGTGCCCTATTTAACCATGGATTCTAACCAAGCCGACACCTCTTTATTTGTACTTGTGGCCTCTTCATCTAACACTTCTTCATGTGCTTGTTCTATGAGCACTTCTTCTTGTTCATGCTCTTGTTGTTGTTGTTTTTGTTACTGTTGTGGAGGGACTTATTGCTGCTATGGAATCTAAACATTTTCGGTATTCTGTTGCTCCTCCTCATTGGGTATCTCAAGATTAGGACCCTCTTGTCCCTCTTGTGGTGAATCTTGTCTTTCATCCTCCTCTTGTTCCTCCATCTCATATGTAGACATGCTCTTTTGATTTACTTCTCCTTTCTCATCCTATGCCTTTCCCATATATGCATTCTCTTCTTCCCCAGCTTGATTCTTCAATATTTCCTGGGCTACTTCCTTCACCTCCTCCATGAGATCTCTCGGTACTATGTTCTCAAAAGGATCAATGATTTTAATATTCTTTATTGCATGCTTGGAGAGTTTTGGAGACTTAGGTCTTTTTTATTTGCTTCCTCATCACTTCTCATTTCAAGGCTATCTTCACTGTCTTCCTCTTCACCTTTTTCTCCATCTCCCTCTATGTCTTCAATTTGATCCACATCAACTATTTCTACATTCTTTTGGGAAGATGGTTGGGCCTTAGATGTCCTAGCTGCCATCATTTCTTCAGCCATCTCTTGTTTAACTTTGACAAACCCTTGTTGTTTCTCTTGTTGGGTTTGTTCTGTAGTAGTGGAAATCTCCAAAGTTATTTGTCGACATACCTACATAGGTACAACCGGTGTGGATGGTGATTGTAATATCCCCTCTGCCTATATTGGACCCTGCCCTATTGTGACAACTTCATCTAATTTAGATGCCGCTCCTTTAGAAAATATAAACATTCCCTCAGGTATTTCCACCATTATCCCTAATCTATAGGAGTCCATGATTGTAGCTTTGGTGTTAATTTCAGCTATTCTAGCTTCCAACACTTATCTCTTTCTTTTCAGAAAATTATCAAAATCCTTCTCATTTTCTTGACTTCTCTTCTTACCTTTCTTGTAAGTGATTATTAGTCCTTTCACTTTCAACTCTTGTATTCTTTCTTTTATCCACATATTTGAGTATGCAAACACTGACTTTGAGACATTCTCCATTGAAATTTCCTTAGGCTGACTCCAATCAGGTTCAGTCAAAACCTCCTTTGTGCTGTCATATCTTGAATGCAAAGTATTTTCATCATCATACACTATTTTTTGTGGCACTTCAACTCCTCCCAGTGTTCTCATCTGATCTAGAGTTAATCTTTGATGAGATCTCTTCCTAACTTCAATTTCACTACCACAATCCGCCCAAAAATCCTCGATGTGAGGTTGATGTTTGAATTTTTTATCTATGAAATTATGAAGCCTATTGAATGGGTCAAAATGTCAGACAAGATCAAACATTGAAAAAGCATAATACAATAATTTAGCCTCTAATGTTTTGGCCACATCCTCATTGAAAAACTAATACCTTCCTATCACAAAGGGTAATTTGAGGTTACCGCTATTATACCTAGTTTTATACATCTTATATCCATCAAGTATTTACCTTGTGAATTCTAGTAGTACTACTTTGTCGAATGGATATCTTGGTAATCTGAAAGGTTTTCCTTTGAATCCTTCAGTTCTAATGTATGTAAATGTAGAAAACTAAATGTACCAAGTACTATGCCATGTGATGGTATTCTTTACTGTTTCAGACAATCTTTGGTCTTTTCTCCTATCAAAATCCTCACCAGATACATAGAGAACACATCATTGACCCTTATCCAATTCTTCCCCACATTTTGTGCTTGTAGATCTGGGTAATGCTCATACGCAATAGTTTGCCTGGGCCCATTTCCCAGTGTGTCCATCCTTGATATTCCATTTAGTTGCATTTTAGTAGCACAAGAGTATACAATGTATGATGACATGAAGAATTTATTGTGTTTATTAAATCTTATGGCATGTGCATAAATTGCATTGTTGATTGCCAAAGCCCAATGTACATACCATGTTTCTTCCCTAATGAATTGTATGACTGAAAACATCCAAGGTTTAAATGAAGCTGCATCCTCCAACCCCATTACTCTACTCAGTAATACGATCATGATATACACTTCCTCTTTGAAATTTAACTGGTATACATTCTTAGGTACCCTGGCAATAGCCTTTGGTTTCTTATCATAAGGATACCACCCATTGCCTCCTCCTTCTTAAAATTTGCAACATATCTCTCTACATCCACCTATTTCATTTTTCCAGTAGTCCTTAAGCCAAAAGTTTTTGCTATCCCATCCACAGACAAGTCTGCGAATACCACTTCATTATGTTTAACCTTCCTAAATTGGAAATCATATCTCTGTAAACACTCAATAAACAAGTCTCTAGCCTCTATTGCTTGTGGAAAACCTGCAGCATTGTACAACTCAGCATCCCAAATATTTTTCATTTCCAAAGACTCACTAGGCTCTCAGATTTTGTAAAATATTTCTTCGGAATCAAAATCTCCAATCTCCGTATCTAGTGCCCTATGCAAATAGTATATGTTTGAAGGATTACCTCTGACTGCAAATTCCTCTATAGTTCTGGTTTCCTTCTTTTCGGCTCTTCAAGCCGTTTTCTCTACTTTCTTCCCTTTTGGCGGCATCCTAAAAAGATATACATTTCTTTTACAACCATGTCTATGTTTACTAGGGTTTTACCATGAATATTTACCATTTAACTTTTACCCTAAGCTTTCCTTTCATTTCAATGATACATATTTCCCTATTGTGTTTGAATTTACGATCTTATCACATTAGATAATAATAATTAACTAATTTAATCCTGTTTTGTTAGTCAACTGTAATCACTGTATAAAATTCTATAATTGCATTCTGCAAAATACCAATGATGTTTTAGAAGCATACCTATATTTTCTAACATGTTGATAGTAAGAATGTTGACAAGAGATTTACTATTCAAAACTCCACACAACCCCCATTCCCAAACTTTAAATCTCCCTTTGAATTGCCTTTACCTCAGTTCTGTAGAATGCTTTGTAATTTCAACTCTTGAATGCAATTGTGAAGATTAGTATAATTCAATTTCCTTTTTACTTCCTTCAAATTCTAGGTTTTCAGTGGTAGCTGTGCATTAAATGATATAATTAAGGCATAGAATTCAATTTGAATTTAACTTCCCGTTTAATTCATATTTTGAATCTTGTATATGTTAATTCCCTGCACTTTTGAATTGTGTATCTCATATACATGCACTTTTCTGTTTTACCTTTTGTATATTTGGTTTTGTATATCTCTATGTATATCTTATACATCATCGAAATATACAAACTCGGACTCCCATGGATTTATAAAACAAATTGCAATTATTTTTGAATCTGGCTTTGTATCTAAATTTTTGTATCACTCTTTGTATTCGCATTCATGTATCTCCAACATACATATGTGGTCCCCACTCGATGTATATAATATTCAAACCTTTAATTACATTGGGTCTTGTATATTTTAATTTTTTATATCACCATCTATATCATATACAAGCACATATACAAATATCTATGATGTGAGTTCTTTGTCTTTCTTTATGAACAAATGCACTTTATTCCATATTTAATACTTAGTTCAAATCTGTAAATACATCTTTCACCTTTTGTATATATAATACATGCGTCCAAATATACAAACATGGACCTCATTTCCAATTCATTTTGTTTGACCTTACTAATCGTGTCCAATTTTGCATCTGTATATAAGATACATGTAGTTATACATACAACAATACATACAAACATGTTCATTCACCTTTCATTTCTAGACTCAATTAAATTTTCCTTTCGTGTTTGACCTTGTATATTTATACCAAAAGCATACAAAAAACCACTTTGAACTTACTTTGACATCTGCCCATGAATATATTGCATTTGTATTTCTAATACATGCGTTATGATATACAAATACAACTGCAGATTTTAACATTTTATATAGTTCGCCATAAAACTCCATCAGGTCCGGACATGAATATTTTAATGCATGCAATATATATTAAATGATGAACAAAGTATTCTGACTAACCGAAAACATAACATATACATGCAAATAACAATGCATATCAGATACACATTGACCATTATCAACCCAGCGTTGACTTTTCTTAAAACAAGCATAATTCTCAATGTATGCAGAATTCTCAAATGATTCAAAAGGCAACCCTAGCTTATTTTTCATGCAGATTTTATTGGTAACCACCACTTATACCCAAACATTGTGTGACTCAAATTTCAAACACCCATGCCATTTTTACCTATACCACCAAGCAAGTAGAACCACACAAACAAAAAACAAAAGCCATAACAGGGGTCCTCATTTTGGTAAAGGGCAAAGTGGGGCATGTTGTGAGCATCACAACAACTAGAAACCAAATAAAACAATTAAATTCAACAAAACTTAAGGAGCAAGATGAAATAAATCATAAATTTCCAACTTCTTTATATGCAAGATGCTGTTTAATCTCAAAAAGAAAATATTCACCACCATCAAAAGAAAGCCTTCAACAGGAATTTAATTGTGTGCAATTGATTTATTACCATTCATCAGATCAGATCTAGAAAACAACAACCATTTGTATTAAACTACATAGATGGATTTAACCTTCTAATCCAACCTAGACAGAGCCTTGCTCCTAGTTAGGCATCCATAGCCCCAACAAGGTTATTGTCTATAATATCCCCAAATAGAGCCCCACTGTCAGCAAGTGTCCATAGCCCCAGTGGAGTTATTTGGTAGTCCCCATATGCATTCAAATGATTTATTTTGATCATTCACTTTGTATTTATCATTAATACTTTTGATATTGCAATAAAGCTCATGTTTAATAGATAGCGGAACCCTATTAATGATATGCAGGGTGGAGATTATAGTGGTAGAAAAGGAAAACCTTTAGATTTTTCACCTAATGCAAGTATCCACTATCCTCCAAACCTACTCCTAGAATCTTAAATATATGTATTTGTATGATCCCTTGAATACTCAAATTTGTTGATGGTGAATAAACTTTAAAAGATCAAACAAGCAACTACATCTATAAAAGTTATACAAAAATTTCAAATGGTTTTCTTAGTCTTATAAATTTTATTGTTTTCAATGGTTACAGTTTGCTCCTGTTCCCCCCAAAATCAAAATGAAGATCCCAAAACAACAAACAAACTAACTAACTAACTAACTAATAGAAAAAACCAGACAAACACAAAAAAAATACAATATTCACAATACTTACAATATGATACACAATGGAACTCAGTTCAACACCTTTAGACCTGAAAATAATGTTTAAGATATTGACCATTAACAGGTAATGGAATATCTTCACCAGTTAAAGTCTTCAACCTAAATGTGTTATTTCCTATAATTTCAGCGATCTAGAGTGGACCTAGCCACAACTTATCAAATTTCCCATGATTACCCTTTTTTTCATGTTCTTTATCCTAGCATAAGACCAAGTCAAAAATTTTGAAAGTTTTGACCCTAGCTCTTTTATCAAATCATCTTTTTACTACTGCTTGATGTTTTGCAAACTTATCTATGGCTTGGTTCCTTTTTTCCTCTAGGTGTAGCAATTGAATTAACCTAGATTCTCTTTGATCATCAAAACTTAGGTATTCATTGGTAAACTTCTAGGTTGGTATTCTCAGATTAATAGGGAAAATTACATATGTACCATATACCAAATGATAAGGTGAATTTCCCAACGCTTCCTTAACTTTTTTTCTATCAACCCATAAAGCATATTTTAACAATGTATTCCATTCCCTAGGGTTTTTAGCAATCAAATTCTTAATGATATCTAACAAAATTTTGTTAGTGGATTCTGCTAAACCATTTCCCTATGGATAATAATTTGATGAAAATTTCAAAACAATACCATATTCAAATGCCCAATTTGAAAACTTTAAAGAAGTAAATGCAGGGCCATTGTCATATACCAGTGAATAAGGCACTCTAAATCTTGTTATGATATTTTCCTCCATAAATTTGATGACAACCTCAATGGTAGAAAACTTACAGCAAGTAGCCTCAGTCCACTTGGTGCAATAGTCTGTCACTATCAAGATAACCTTGTGTCCAACAGAAGATGAAAGATTAATGACTCCAATGAAATCTAACCCCCATTGTGCAAATGGTCTAGTTTCTATCATAGGCTGCAATGGATGAGTCATATTCCTTCCCCTATTAATGGTGGTTTGACACATGTGACAACACTTAATGTGTTATTCAGTATCTTTAAACATGGTAGGCCAATAATAATCTGACCTCAAAATTTTGTGTGTACTAGCCGAATGAGACCTGTGGTTTATCCCATATTTGTCATGTAACTCTGACATTACTTTATCTACTTGTTCTCTCCCCAAACATCTTAGGTGTATTCCCTCATGATTCTTTTTGAATAATATACCTCCTTGGAAGTGCTCTTCTTTGTGAAGATTTCATATGACTAGGATATTTTCCCAATATCAGGAATGAATGAATATCATCATACCATCCCTTCATGTTACTTGTCTTTACAACATACTGTTGATGAACAATCTTAGGGTATGTATTCGCTATGGTTTGAACTAGAGCTTGACCTCGGACCAGTTTCATTGAAATGATTTCCAAATCAAACTCTTGTAACACAGTGATCCATTTTTCTCTTTTGTCTCCTGGATTATTTTGCATTAACAACATCTTCACTACAGCATCAAACACAATAGCCTTAACTTGACTTCTTAAGATGTAATGCCGGAACCTTTTCACTACCTTCACTAAAGAAAAAGACTACTTTTTAGTATTCAGATATTTCAACTCTGCACCTTTAAGGGGAGCACTCATGAACATTATTGGCTTTTCCTTGTTTTCCTCACCCTTTTGTGCTAAAGCTGTTACACATGAGTGTTTAGATGTAAAAGAATATATATAGAATGGCTTAGTAGAATCTGGGATTGTTAATACAAGAGCATTGGCAATAGCTTCCTTTATATCTTTGAATGTTGCCCTGGCCATTGGTGTCCATTCTATCTAGGTGTCTTTAAGCATAGCATTCAAAGGCCGTACTATCTCAGCAAAACCAGTGATAAATTTCTTGACAAAGTTTATCTTACCAAAAAATTACTTTAGTTTTTTCTTACTAGTAGGCAACTATATTTTGTTTATCCCTTCCACTCTGTCTGGATCAATGGAAATGCCATTCTTAGAAATAATATGTCCTAACAGTTTACCGTCCTTCACCTTAAAGACACATTTCTTTGGGTTAAGAGATATACCATACTTTTCACATCTTTGCAATACTTTTCTCAAATCATCTACATGGTTAGACATGTCCTTAGAAAAAATTGTTAAATCATCCTGTTAAATCACAATGCATTTTCCTGTTAATCCATGAAAAGCAATATCCATAGCTCTTTGGAATGTAGCACCTACATTGATTAAACCAAATGACATTCTTCTATAGGCATAATTACCCCATTTACATGTGAATATGGTCTTTAACCTATCATCTTTGTCTACTAAGACCTAATTATAACCAAAAAATCCATCAAGGAAGGACATCATCTTAGCACCATTAACTACCTGCAAAACTTCATCTATAGGAGGCAAAGGATAATTGTCTTTCTCAGATGCTTTATTAAGATTCCTAAAGTCAACACAAAGTCTAATGTCTCCATTCTTCTTTCTCATAGGCACTAGATTAGCTACCCAGGTGGAATGCCTTATAGGAAAAATTATCTTGGCGGATAACAACTTCTTGACCTCCTCAAAGATCAAGAGTTCTAGTATAGCATTTACTAGCCTTTATTTCTGTCTAAACAGTTTCACTCCTAGTTTTAAGGGAATTATGTGGGTTATGATAGATGTATCATACATTTTAAGATCTTCATATGTCCACACAATCACATGTTTATAATCTTTCAATACAATAGCTATATCAGCTCTCAACTTAGGGGAACAAGTCTTACCAATTAAAACATTTTGAGGGTCCTTGTCAGTACCTCAATTGAAAGGCTCACATTTACCTCCCTCTATTTTAGGAATATTTCTTTGTCTAACAATTCCATCGAAATCAAAGATCTTTTCTAGCTGAATGACACCTTTTGGTAAAGAATTACTTTTCAAATCAATAATGTCCTTTTGATCCCAAGATACTTCTAGTCTACTTGTTCATTAATTATCTGAGATTCAAAAATATCATGACTTGTTCTAAAATCAAGGATCTATTAATCTCCCTCAAACACTTTAAAATTTGTTATGTTATCAGGAATACTAGGAATAGAGACTAGTTCTACTGTAAATTTCTTCAATCCTGACAAATACAATGGTTCAAGGGTACTAGCTGCAACTGTAAAGGCATCTAAACGTTGATTTAACTCTTTGCAAATGTGTATGATATTAAAAGCATCAAAGGACTCAATCAAATTCTAGAGTCTATTCCTATAACTCACCATTTTTCAAAAATTGTAGGCATATAGTTTTCTAACTTGCCTAACTACCAATTCAGAATCAGACATAACCTGAAGAATTTTCACCTTCTTTTTGATGGCCATTACCAATCTATGCACTAATGCTTCGTACTCAACCACATTGTTAGTACAAGGAAATTGTAATCTAAAAGCTACCAAAAATGACTTACCATCAAGATCAATAAGCTCTATTCCTGCCTCTACCCCCTATTTGGATTTTGATCCATCACATTTTAAAATCCACGTGTTATTTTTGTTTCTTACTAGATTTCTTGTTTTAATAAGAAGCATCTCTTTAACCTCAGGCTTTGTGGGAACACACATATCTTTATACATTTTTATTTGACTTCCAAGTATTGTAACTTTTTCTATAGGTTTGTGTATGGTTAGATATTTATCAATAGCTGATCATACTAAATCATATGCATCCTTTCGTAAGGAACCAACATTCTTATGCAATAATGATTTATGAATATTAACCATATGTCCATTGTTTTGGTTTTCACTTTGTGTCATGCATTTTCTGTGTTGACACTCAATTATTTCTCTACATATCCCGTAGTCTTCCTCAGAATGTGTAGCTTGGTGGACTCTACACCATCCTTTGCACAAAACATCCTGAATGTCAGTCCCTTGATGAATACATTTATGAATTTCTTCATTCATGATTTGATTAAACATACTCATAGTGTTTTCTTCTTCATCAGAAGAATCACAATCTGACTCAATGAGTATGTTGGTCCCTTTGTTAACAAGTTTCTCTTCAAGATTGAAGGCTAAAATTTCCTTTATCTGGACTCCTCTATTAGAGACTCTATACACTCCTAGTTCTACTACAACATACAATACTTCATTTGTTCTATTGTACTTAGTTATCATATGCTTCATCTTTGGTTCTACCTCAATCCTAATTTGGTTGGGAATGCCCCTCTAGGGAAACCACATATGTGAAAAGTTAGTTGCCATATATCCATTTAAAGTTTTTAACCAATCCCTACTCAATAACATACCATAATTCACAAGAATGTCTACAAACTGAATGTCAATATATTAGTTTACCCTACGATATGAAGCTAATTGCATTTGAATGTGCATCAATTCTCCTACCACATTTGCCTTGGATTTATCCAGTTGAGTTACAACCTTAGCTAAATTTGTAGGTGTGAGTCCTATGGTTTTGCAAATTCCTAATGGCATGACATTAGTAGAAGCTCTAGAATCTACCATACGATTATGCAAGTTTTTTTCCAAAAATTCTCAAAGTTAATAGAAAGGGAGGAGATTCCTTCTTTTCTGTATACATCACCACATTAGTACTTGCAAGTTGTTCAACACTTTTGTTTTTATCCTTAGTGTGTATGTCTTTGCTATGATTATCTAGGCCCACAAAATTTTCCCTGGGACCTGATTCATCTACGGATTTCATAAACACGATTCTCACTCATCGACTTTTCAAAAATTCATACAGAGGCACATTAACCTTTATCTTCATAATCTCTTCAAAAAAATAATTCATCAATTTAGAAGCTACATTAGGTTCTGATTTACCTACCCAAACCTTTGGTGATGTTGAAGTACCAGTGCCCTGATAATTAGCTTTAGGGGGCACGTGATTATTATTTGCATGCTGATCAAGTGGTGTATTGAGGTTATTTGGAGGTTTGGAAGTAGTAAAAGGACCTCCAGGTTTATTATTGTTTCTCAAGTTGTAGGTATGATTCCTTTGGGATTGCTGAAATGCTTGAACTTCATCGGGCTCACATAAAACTTCATTCTTAGTTTGAAAAGGAAATTGGAAGGTTTCTAACACTAGAGCTGATTCAAGATACAAACTTTCACAATAATATGGTTCATCCTCTTCTATCTGATCCTCTTCCTCTTTTGTTGAAAATGTAAAACTTTCTAGGACCATGGCTAACTCATACCCTGAAGGCACTATCTTGTTTCCTTTAGGAATCAAGAACTTAGATGTAGGGGTCTGGACTTCTACTTTAAAGACAATAGTAGCCAAATGAAACTGTGGACAATTTGGTTCAGCATGAGCACTAGTATTATGAATTCTATACTAGTTCTTAAGGGCTACATCTGCTATCTGTACCCTAGTGGGCTGTTTAGACTCCTGATTGTCTGGATTCGCAAATGGAGAAGCCAAAGTACCATTTATTGTTCTGGTGTTCCATACTCTAGGAGGTCTCGGCTGATTTGAATTCCTATTGTCATTTCCATAGGCTATGTTGTCTCCATTATGGCCTCTATTTTGTAATCCCTATCCCTAGTTTTGATTTTGGTTTTGGTTCTAGTTTTGATTATGATTTTGAGGATTTCTACCAAAAATGTTATCATTCCTCAACTAAGTCACTTCAGTAGTCATCCTTCTTAAGTGATCAATAATTTCCCTTAACTCATTTTTATCTTCTTGAGTTTTAGCTACAAATGTATCTTGAGAAGGCTGGAAGAATAATTGACCATTGAACTAGTTATCACTGGCAACATTTCCTGTATATGGGACTATAGCATGAGTGGGGAATAGATTATATACTGGCTCTTTAGTAGGTACTAGATTAAACATTGGAGTATGGTGCATCAAAGCACCATTCACTTGCTACAATAGATTGGGAATTGCAGCATTACCTAGACTCACTAAAGGGCCATAACTTGTTTGTCTCATCTCTTGATTGATTTTCACTACCTCTTTATAAGCTTTTGACATGGTATCTATGATGGGTAGTTGTCCCTTGACAAACATTATAGTTAATGGATCTAAAGTAGCATAATACATTGTTAGTATTGCCTCATCAGTTATAGTATAAGGATCAACTAACCTTGAATAAGATTTTTGGAAATGATCATTAAAGTTATTTATAAGTTCTCCTTCACCTCTCTTGATCTCTGCTAGCCTATGATATAGAGATGATGGCTCTACTGGACCTCTAAACCTAGATAGGAAGCTTTCTTCCATAAGTGCCCATCTTGTAATGTGATTGTTGGGTAAATTGACATACCATCTATAAGCTTGTTCATTGAAAGTGAAAGGAAATAACCTACATACCACATCCTCATGCGCTAGCCTTGCTCTAAAGCAAGTTCCTTTGAAAATCCTAATGTGATCTTCGAGATCCTGATGTAATTGATACTTTGAACAAATTTTGTCCAAATTATTTGGCATGTCATGATATGCCGCAAAGTGTATAAGTGAATCCACACTAAAGAACACCATGATAGGACCTCTAGGTGGACTTAAACCAAAAATTAACGGTCTGAATGCAGAAATGTTAGGACTTACTATGTTAGGTATGACTGGAGGTGATATTGGAGGATTATTTGATGAACCTCCTACCTAGAATATTCTAGGACTTGAGATTAAATGATTATTTGTACCTTTTTGTCGCTTGCCAAATAATTGTATGAAAATATCCCCTAGATTTGACCTAGACCTGGTCATCTGCCCAGTATTGTTAGCTAGCTTGCACAAAACACACTTCAAATCCTATCAGGCCCTCCTTCTAGTGCCAAAAACTATTAATGATGTTGTTATACATGCACAACAAGAGATAAATTCACAAAGAACTTAATCTACCTTGAAGAATATGGAGAATTATAAGAAAATATTTCTCAATTCCAAGTCTATGGTAACCAAGTCATGGTTGTATTAGATTAACTCAGTGTTCAATGTAAAGTTGTTTGTTCAAGGGGCCTTACGTGATTTGAATGATGTGTACTAACTATCTTTAGTTATACTTTGCAAATAACTACAAATTACACTATGACTAGTGATCCTTTGCATGTATTTACCATTTCTCTATAAAGCTTCACATAAATATCAGTGAAAACATACTTTGTACCTCAAATTTATATGAAAACTGTTAAACATCTTTGAAATTCAGAATTCTTTATTTGAATCTATAACAATCTCCTTCAGATAACTACGTGCATGCTAATTATTTAAATATTTGATAAGAAAAATCAAAAGATAAGTTTTAGAAAATTTGATTCTATAGGAATTATTTCTCTGCTACTCATGTGCATAAATATGATTAGTTGTAACACTTCAAAGGAGTTAAATTCATGGATATTTCTTTAGATCAATATCTCAAATCAACATACAGGATTGCAATCATCAAAGAACACTTAAATCTAATTACACTCTAAAATAGACGTAGCAATTAGATGTTTGTATTCATTAACATATGAAAGCCATTTTAAATTTACAATGTACTTTGACTTCAAAGTCTTTGAAAGTATTAGCAACTAAATCAAACTTACAAACATTTTCCAAATACAGTGAGAAATAAGACACTCCACATTATCTCCACTCCAAACATAGGCAAACTACTAACATGATTCCCTATTCTCAAAGTATTCTCACAATCACTTTTATTGCAACCTTCAATGCTTTTTTACATAAGCCGTGTGTATCAAATTATACATATTAAAGTCCCTTATATAGACTCAAAACCACCAAAGTTTCAAATTCAAATTTCCATCCAGCTATCACTTCAAAAATATCTTAAAGAATATTCTCTTAGGCGCAAAGATGCCTTTAGAATCTTTTAAAATATTTGACCTTACTTGAACCATGTATCAATACAAAATCATAACATGCAATAACTAGTGAATAAACAACCTATTCACTATCACTATCATCTTCTATCTGCATATCCTTGTTCTTGTCGCTCATGTATTGTGTGAACTTTGTTGTTAGAGGGGATATAGAAGTACAATTGGTCTTGTGAGATGCGTCCCAAGTGTATTGTTGCCTTTCAATGCTAATCTTTAAGGGTTGGGCTCTGTTCTCTCTATCTTCTCTTCTCTTGTGATATTTTCTAATCTTAGCACTTAGTTTCACTATATTTTTCACTTCTTCCTCATCTAAATGGCTTACAGGGTCATCAATGCAGGGTCGAAAGTTATCTCTAAATTTTTTTATGGTTGTATCTGCATCAAATACTTGGACTTGTGGACATGGATGCTTGACCAGATCTTCCACCATCTTTATGTGCTTCTTCAACAAAACCTAGATATTATTTTCTAGTTCTTAAATATTGGCCAAGCAAGGCCTCAATATCCCCTCTTCATATTTTAGCTCCATCTTCATTTTAGGAATTTGAAACATAGCCTATATATTCATAAAACCTTAATTCACCAAGGACTATGTATGTCCTTCCAAAGCCTTGAGCTTCTTTAATTCATCCATGTTCTTCTTTATTCTTTCTTGACACTTTTGCACAATGTGTGCACAATTATTTTGTTCAACTAGAGTGATGTTCTAATTGCCAATTGCAATTTTTACTACTTCCTCTCCTTTATCAACGAATTATTTAACAAAATCCTCCAACATACTGGCCTCATGTTTCTTATTCTCTATTTCTTCTATTTGTTCCTTAGAAACAATAGTTAACTCTGGAGCTAACTCTAGCATAATTTATGTGGGATCAAATATCCCTTGAATGAATTGTTCATATTAGGCAACTTTCCCCTTCAAATCCCTTATCTTCTTCTAGTCTTTCCTCATTCTACTTGCAGTAAACTCGGTCATTTCTTCCAACTCTTCAATGTGCTACTCCCTGTTCACATGACCGAGATCCAGACTTATCACCTTGTATTCATCTGCACTTATTTCTCCTTTCTCCTTATCTTCCTGGGGAATTGCTATTTGTACTATCCTTCCACCAGAGGAATCCCTCTTTATGGTAGACATAGTTCTATCCTTTCTTCTACCTCTTCTCCCGGCCTCACTGGCTAACAAGGTCTTGATGTCAATTGGTGCCACTTCGACTATTGTGTCCTATTTAACCTTGGATCCTAACCAAGGTAGCACCTCTTTATTTGTATCTATGGCCTCTTCATCGAACACTTCTTCATGTGCTCCTTCTATGAGAACTTCTTGTTCATGCTCTTGTTGCTGTTGTTGTTCTTGTTGTTGTGGAGGGACTTGTTGCTGCTATGGAATATAAACATTTTCTATATTCTACTTCTCCTCCTCATTGGGTATCTCAGGATTAGGACCCTCTTGTGGTGAATCTTGTCTTTTGTCTTCCCCTTGTTCCTCCATCTCATCTATAGACACGCTCTTTTGATTGTCTTCTCCTTTCTCATCCTACGCCTTTCCCATATCTGCATTCTCTTCTTCCCCGGCCTGATTCTTCAATATTTCCTGGGCCACTTCCTTGACCTCCTCCATGAGATCTCTCGGTACTATGTTCTCAAAAGGATCAATGATTTTAATATTCTTTTTTGCCTGCTTGGAGAGTAGAGGAGACTTAGGTATTTGTTTATCTGCTTTTTCATTAATGTTCATTTCAAGGCTATCTTCACTGTCTTCCTTTTCACCCTTTTCTTCAACTCCCTCTACCTCTTCAATTTGATCCACATCGACTATTTCTACATTCTTGTGGGTAGATGGTTGGGCCTTAGATGTCCTGGCTACCATCATTTCTTCAACCACCTCTTGTTTAACTTTGTCAAAACCCTGCTGTTTCTCTTGTTGGGTTTGTTCTATAGCAACGGGAATCTCCAAAGGTGTTTGTTGAGATACCTACACAAGTACTGTAGGTCTAGATAGTGATTGTGATATCACCTCTTCCTGTATTGGACCTTGCCCTATTGTGGTAGCTACATCTAATGTAGATGCCCCTCCCTTGGCAAATATAAATTTTCCCTCAGGTATTGCCACCATTGTCCCTAATTCATAGGGGTCCATGATTGTAGCTCTGGTGTTAATTTCAGCTATTCTTTCTTCCAACACCTATCTCTTTCTTTTCAGAAAATCATCAAAATCCTTCTCATTTTCTGGACTTCTCTTCTTACCTTTCTTGTAAGTGATTTGTACTCCTTTCACTTTCAACTCTTTTATTCTTTCTTTTGTCCACATATCTAAGTATGCAAATACTAAATTTGAGACATTCTCTAATGAAATTTCCTCAGGCTGACTCCAATCAGGTTAAGTCAAAACCTCCATTGTGTTGTCATATCCTGAATGCAAAGTATTTTCATCATCATGCACAATTTCTTATTGCACTTCAACTCCTTCTAGTGTTCTATTCTGATCTAGAGTTAATCTTTGATGAGATCTCTTCCTAACTTCAATTTCACTACCACAATCTGCCCAAAAATCCTCAATGCGAGGTTGACGTTTGAATTTTTTATCTATGAAATTATGAAGCATGTTGAATGGGTCAAAAGGTCGCAATAGATCAAACATTGGAAAACCATAATACAATAGTTTAGCCTCTGATGTTTTGGCCACATCCTCATTGAAACACTAATTCCTTCCTATCACAAAGGGGAATTTGAGGTTACCCCTATTATACCTAGTTTTATACATCTTATATCCATCAAGTATCTACCTTGTGAATTCTAGTAGTACTTCTTTGTCGGATGGATGTCTTGGTAATCTAAAAGGTTTGCCTTTGAATCTTTTAGTTCTAATGTATGTAAATGTAGAAAATTGAATGTACCAAGTACTATTCCATGTTGATGTAGAGAGGGATACTCTCCCTTTCAAATCTTCAACAAATACCAACACAAACACACACAAAAAGCCTATGCAAGAAGGCTACAAATGAAGTGAAACAATAGAAAATGGAAGATAAATCTACAACACTTAATTTATTTCACTATGAAATTTCATTACATCAAAATGAAACCTATGAGCTTTCTAAAATTCCACATTTAACACCTGCAACAAATAAGTTCTCCACATTCTTGACTCCTTCTAGTAGCATCTGGGTATTTAAAAATTTTCTCTTCAAAATTGGCTACAAGAAATCCTATCACTTCTTCCTATCGCTGCTCCTGTATTTTTCAGAGTTTTCTAAAAATGTTTTTGAGTTTTGTGCGTCTCCTTCCCAGCTTTCCTAAACATTTTTAATTTATTAATTTTGATCTAAAATGAGAAAGTTATGCCCATTGTATTGAGACTAGGTCTCATAATTTTGACCTAGACATGCAACAACATGCAAATCTTTGTGACCCACATGGAACCACCTCTTGAAAATACACACCCTTCTTTGAGGTTATAATTTAAAAATAATAAAAATAAAATCTTGTAAAATCCACCTTCACATGGACACCTAGCATTTGCCCAATCAATTTTGGGTTGTTATGACAATTTACAAATTCCTTACAACTATGACGGTTACAATAATAGATGCCATTAATTCCAAGATTCTTGGCAGCCCCACTTATGACAAAATTAGTCAAATCCCACCAAAATTACATTTGCAATTGCACCCAAGGGAAATTACATTTGTTGCAAATTAAAAATATTATTTCCCAAACCCCACAAACCTTATTGAAAACAAACCAAATTAAAATAACAATATTTTGGGTGATGCAAGATTACCATTGACCATGGATGCTCCTGCATCACATGTGATGGCATTCTTTGATGTTTTAGACAATCTGTGGTCTTTTTCTCCTATCAAAATCCTCACCAGATACATAGAGAACACACCATTGACCCTTATCCAATTCTTCCCCATATTTTGTGCTTGTAGATCTAGGTAATGTTCATACACAATAGTTTGTCTAGGCCCACTTTCTAATGTGCCTATCCTTGATATTCCATTCAGTTGCATTTTAGCAGCATAGGAGAATACAATGTATGATGACATGAAGAATTTCTTGTGTTTATTAAATCTTATGGCCTATGCATAAATTGCATTTCTGATTGCCAAAGCCCAATGTACATACCCCGTTTCTTCCCTCGTGAATTGTATGACTGAAAACATCCAAGGCTTAAATGAAGTTGCATCCTACAACCCCATTACTCTACTCAGTAATGTGATCATTATATACACTTCCTCTTTTAAATCTAACTGGTATAGATTCTTAGGTACCTTGGAGCAGCGTTTGGTTTCTTATCATAAGGATACCACCCATAAAATATGGCACTTTTACATGTTGCCTCCTTAAAATCTGTAGCATATCTCTCTACATCCACCTCTTTCATTTTTCTAGTATTGCTTAACCCAAAAGTTTCTACTATCCCATCCACATACAAGTCTGCGGATATCACTCCATTATGTTTAACCTTCTTGGATTGAAAATCATATCTCTGTAAACACTTAATAACCAGGTCCCTAGCCTCCATTGCTTGTGCAAAACCTACAACATTGTACAACCTAGCATCCCAAATATTTTGCATTGCCAAAGATGTGCCAGGCTCTTGGATTTTGTTGAATATTTCTTTGGAATCAAAATCTCCAATCTCAGTATCTAGTGCCCTCTGCGAATAGTATATGTTTGAAGGATAACCTCTGACTGCAAATTCCTCTTTAGTTCTAGTTTCCTTCTTTTTGGATTTTCCAACCATTTTCTCCACTTTCTTCCCTTTTGGTGGCATCCTAAAAAGATCTACATTTCTTTTACAACAATGTCTATGTTTACTAGGGTTTAATCATGAATAATTACCATTTAGCTTTTACCCTAAGCTTTCCTTTCATTTCAATGATACATATTTCCATATTGTGTTTGAATTTACGATCTTATCACATTAGATAAGAGTAATTAACTAATTTAATCCCGTTCCATTATTCAACTGTAATCACTGTATAAAACTTTGTAATCACATTCCATAAAATACTAGTGAGGTTTTAGAAACATACCTATATTTCACAACCCGTTGACTTTAAGAATGTTGACAAGAGATTTACCATTCAAAATTCCACACAGCCCACATTCCCAAATTTTAAATCACCCTTTGACTCGCCTTTACCTCAGCTTTGTAGAATGCTCTGCAATTTCAACTCTTTAATGAAATTGTGAATATTAGTATAATTTAATTTCCTTTTTACTTCCTTTGAATTCTAGATTTTCAGTGGTAGCTATGCATTAAATGTTGTAATTAAGGCATACAATTCAATTTGAGTTTAACTTCCCATTCAATTCATATTTGGAATCTTGTATATGTTAATTCCCTACACTTTTAAATTTTGTATCTCATATACATGCACTTTTCTCTTTTACCTTTTGTATATTTGGTTTTGTATATCTTATACATCATCAAAATATACAAACTCGGACTCCCGTGGATTTATAAAATAATTTGCAATTATTTTCAAATCTGGCTTTGTATCTAAGTTTTTGTATCACTCTTTGTATTTCACATTCATGTATCTCCAACATACATATGTGGTCCCAACCTGATGTATATAATATTCAAACCTTTATTTACATCGGGTCTTGTATATATTAATTTTGTATATCACCATGTATATCATATACATGCACATATACAAATATTAGTGATGTGAATTCTTTGTCTTTCTTTATGAACAAATACACTTTATTCCATATTTAATACTCAGTTCAAATCCGTAAATGCATCTTTCACCCTTTGTATATATAATACATGCCTCCAAATATACAAACACGAACCTCATTTCCAATTCATTTTGTTTGACCTTACTGATCACATCCAGTTTTGAATCTGTATGTAAGATACATGTAGTTATACATACAACAATACATACAAACATGTTCATTCACCTTTCATTTGTAAAATCAATTGAATTTTCCTTTCGGGTCTAGCCTTATATATTTATACAAAAAGCATACAAAAAACCACTTTGAACTTACGTTGATGTCCACCCATTCATATATTGCATTTGTATTTCTAATACATGCATTATGATATACAAATACAACTGCAGATTTTAACATTTTATACAGTTCACCATAAAACTCCGTCAGGTCTGGACATGAATATTTTAATGCATGCAATATACATTAAACAATGAATAAAGTAATCTGACCGATCAAAAACATTAACATATACATGCAAATAACAATGTATATCATATACATGTTGACCATTATTAACCCAGCATTGAATTTTCTTAAAACAAGCATAATTCTGAAAGTATACAGAATTCTCAAATGATTCAAAAGGCCACCCTAGCTGATTTTTCATGTAGATTTTATTGGTAACCACCACTTATACACAAACATTGTGTGACTCAAATTTCAAACAACCATGCCATTTTTATCTATACCACCAAGCAAGCAGAACCACATAAACAAAAAGCAAAAGCCATAGTAGGGGTCCTCATTTTGCTAAAGGGCAAAGTGGGGCGTGTTGTGAGCATCACAACATTACCATGTTGGAAATTGAAAATCAATAGTGTGCTAACCCTAGATACACGAGTATGTGTTGTTATTTGAGACTGGTGTATTCAAATTACAGGACAAAATGTCACACACACATGGATAAACAGGATGCAGAGTTCAAGCCAGTAATGTTTCTTAGAATGTGCAACATATATAGCAAGTTGGAATTATCCAAGGACACTCATTGTTGGAACACGAACATCAAAGCATTTAGAGCTCGAATGGAGGCTAGAGAAGATGATGTCATGTTGAATAATATAGTGGCATCTAGTTTGTTTCATGTCGTTGGCTTTCCTTATTCTACAGAGGCTTTTGACCTCTTGGGATAATCTACCTTTTATTATGATGTTAACACGAGGAAAGTAGTGAAACGAGAGAGGCTCTATGTAGAATTATCTGTGGATGGTATCACAGAGGTGTGCTATTTTCTTTTTTCTCAGCATATGTATGTTCCCGACTTAGATGCATTGGCCAAGGAGTTTGAGGCCAACAAAAAGAATTGCGAAAAAGTTATATATTAGAGATGGAGAAGCCCAAATAACACAGCTGGTGTAGCTGCCAAAATGGCACAACACTTGTACAAGTTTGATTTTAATGAGGAAGTACAATATATAATGTTTATGCTCAACCAGATGAACAGATTGGTTGAAATTGAGATAGGTGTGCAAAAATCGCTTCCTAAACTAATCTAATGAGGGGACATGTATGCAAATTCATTTTAACCCTTACAATTGCAGCAATATTAAACTCATATCAAAGATATTACAACAGCAAACACAATACAAGAATGCAGACAGAGAGAGTAGACACAAGATGTATCGTGGGGAAAACCTTTTCAGGTGAAAAACCCCACTCTAAAGCCTACACAATGTATTATCTGAAACAGTTACAGCTTACAATACACTTGCAATGCAAGTTCTTCCAAGAGTCTTCAAATGTCGAATCTAGATTTATTCCAGTAGCATAACAGTACCTATAAAAACACTATACAACTACAACTCCAAACTATGCAATATATAGAGATTACAAGGCATATTCTGGAAGCATTTTGGGATAGGTGTCCACCTTGGCCACATGGCTATTATCCCGCATCAAAGGACAATTTTCCTTGCTGCAAATACATCCCTTACATCTATCATACATGGCAGATTTTCCTTTCCCAACATGGAGCACTCCAAGGCTAAAAATAGACTATGACAGATGCTCTTACACATCTTACAGTTGTCATAGATTTTCCCAACATAACAACCTTAAATGTTGTAAGAGAATCTGTCATACAATGGTAAATATAGCATATTCCCCTTACAACATGTAATAGCACAACTTGGGCACCCAAAGATGCCATTCCCTCATGCAAAGATACTCACTGACACTTGTCACCACTTGTCATAGTAATCTCCAAACTTGGCGCTTACGCGTCATATATTTTGTCATATGAAATATCCTCTTCCACATACCACAAGATGATGAGACATGGCATAATAGTGCCACCTCAAATGGGACATCCAAATCCATGTAGGTTTGACTTGACCATCCAAGTCACATTCCATATAAGATGACATGTCACCATGCCACCTCAACTAAGAAACCAAATTGAATGTGCAAGTAAATACAATATTAGGCAATAAATAAATATACAATTAAATAAATAATGCTAGGAATTTGCAAAGGTTGAGACACATTAATTCCCAACATTCTCCCACTTGTCAAACACCTTGCAAGAGCCAAAAGAAATGACAAGATTAATTGCTAGGGGCCAAGAGGCCCGTAGACTCCGAACACCATCTGAACTTTGTGCCCACTAGTTTCATCAATGCATCTGCAACATTCTTCAAAGTGTTTACTTTCTCCAATGTCACCTTCCCATCCTCTACCATGTCTCACACAAAATGAAACTGTACATCAATATGCTTTGTTCTAGCATGGAAAGTTAGATTCTTTGCTAAGAAAATCAAACTCTGACTATCATAATAGATAGTAATATATGCTATATCAACACCACTATCTAAACACAACCTCTTAAGCCAAATGGCTTCCTTACAAGCATGAGTTGCTGCCATATATTCAATTTTTGTCATGGACAAAGCAACCACAGGTTTTTGCTTACTCATCCAACTAATTGCACCACAGAACATAGTAAACACATAAGCACTGTTGGATCTCCTACTGTCAATGTCTCCTGCCCAATCAGAATCCACAAATCCATGAATACATACAGAATGTGGAGGTCCTGAAGGATGAACATGATAACATAGGGATTACTCAGAAGTACCCTGCAAATATCTAAACACTCCCTTTACTGCATCCCAGTGTACCCATCCAGGATTAGCCATAAACTAACTAAGGACTCCCACTACTTGGGCAATATGTGGTCTTGTATAGACCATAGCATACATAAAACTACCAACAACACTAGCATAAGGTACTCTACTCATATCCTCTATCTCTGAAGGAGACTTTGGACAATCATGAACAGATAACTTTGTCCCCAAAGAAATAGGAACAAATAATGGTCTACAATCTGCCATGTTGAATCTATCCAACATAGTCTTCACATACTTACTCTAGCTTAACCAAAGTTTTTTGTTTTCTCTGTCTCTTCTAATTTCCATTCCCAGAATGTACCTGGCTGCTCCTAAGTTTTTCATCTCAAACTATGCTGACAACTGAGACTTCAAATCAAAAATCATATTCTTACCATTCCCAATCAACAACATATCATCAACATATAGTGCAATAATGATAATATGATCATTGTCAAACTTGTAATACACACAATGATCTGATTTCAATCTCAGAAATCCAATAGACAACACAAAGGCAACAAACTTCAAGTACCACATCCTAGGAGATTGTTTCAATCCATACAAAGACTTCTTTAACTTGAAAACTAAATTTTATTTACCTTTTTCTATGTAATGCTCTAGTTGTGACATATAAATCTCTTCATCTAAGTCACCATGAAGGAATGCTATCTTCACATCCATCTGCTCCACTTCTAAATCATAAGTTGTTGCAAGAGATAATAGGAACCGAATAGATGTCAGCTTTGCAATGGGAGAGAAAATTTAACCATAATCAATTCCCTCCACTTGTGAGTACCCCTTACAACCAATCTGGCCTTATACTTCTCAACACTGCCATCTACACCAAATTTCTTCTTGAAAACCCATTTGCATCCATCAGGTTTCCATCCATTAGGCAAAGGCACCAAGTCCCAAGTTCTATTCTTTTCCAAAGAATCCATCTCATCTTCCATGGCCTCCTTCTAGGAACCTGTATCTTTCATGCCCATAGCCTCTATCACAGTTCTAGGCTCATTAGCATTAGTAAGCAAAGAAAAAGCACAACTAGAATCAAGCAATGTATAACTAAACCTCTCAGGTTGCTTCCTGATTCATGTGGACCTCCTCAAAGGAAGAGGTGGAGGTTTGAATTCTTCTTCTAAACTTTTAGAGATGCTAGAGTTCTCCTCATCATCAGGTCTTATAGGGTCTGTCAATTCAGTCTTCTTAGGGCTAGTGGGAAACTGAACCACATCCTCTTTCTTTTCTTTCTCTTCTGGCTGTAGAATAGTGGAAGAAGGTGTTAGGTCTCTAAAAATAACACTTCTTCTATACAACACTTTTTTAGTCACAAGATCCCAAAGCTTGTATCCTTTCACACCAACACCATAGCCAATGAAGATACACTTAACATTCTTTTTCTCTAATTTTGACCTCTTCTCCCTAGGCACATTAGCATATACCTCACAACCAAAAACACGAAGATGTCTTATTGAAGGATTCTTACTAGAACAAACCTCCATAGGTGTCTTATGAACAAGAGATGATGTAGGAGACCTATTTACCAAGTAGCAAGCAGTGGCAACATCTTCAGCCCAAAACTTCTATTTGAGGCTAGCTCCACTAAGCATAATCCTAGCCTTCTCCATCAATGTCTTGTTCATCCTCTCTATAACTTGATTTTACTACAGGGTGTATGGATTTGTTCTATGTCTTTCAATCCCATGTTCTTTGTAGAAATTATCAAATTATGTGGAACAAAACTAACCACCGTTGTTAGTTCTCAAACACTAAATCTTTTTACTAGTCTAATTCTTAGCAAAAGATTTAAACTCTTTAAACTGATTAAAGACTTTAGATTTGCTTTTGAGAAAATAAATCCATGTCCTTCTACTATAATCATCTATGAAAGATACAAAATATTTAGATTTAGAGATTGAAGGAACATTAACTAGACCAAACACATCAGAATGAATAAGATCCAATACACTAGAAGACTTATGAGAACTCAAGTAAATCTGAACACAGTTTTTCTTTCCATGTATACAATGTTCACAAAAGTCAAAATCAAGATTACAATCATCTAACCCCTTAACAAGGTTTTTATTTTTTAGGGTTCTTAGAAACTTCTCAGCAATGTGGCCAAGTCTCTTATGCCATAACATTGTCTTCTCAATAGGAAGCTTAACTTCCAAAGCATGAGCACCCTTAGGTACCCAAAATGTACTACCATTAGAATTTGATACAACAGATCTTTTAGTTGCTGCTTCCAGTAGTGTGGATGAAGTGATTGTAGCTCTTTCCTTCGAGTCAGAAGAACTATTGCATTGTGAAATGCATGCCTCTAGCTGAAACAAAGTACCTCTCCAAGTACCCTTCAGAAGCACCATAGCTCCTCTAGTCATCTTGCATCCTTCTTTCGAGAAGACCACCTGCATCATTCAATTTACTTACAGAAACTAGGTTTCATGCTAAGCCTGGGATGTGTATAACTCTAGAGATCCCCTTCACTCGTCCATCAATGAATCAAATTGTGACTCATCCACAACCAACTATCTTTAGAAGAGAATCATCACCCAGGTACACTCTTCCACCATCAAAGTCTTCATACTTTGTAAACTAGTCTCAATGCGAGGTCATGTGGACAAAAGCACCATAATCAATCAACTACACATCATCAAATGCATGGGTGGCCAAGGTTGCAATGAAGGCATCACCATCATCTTGTGACTTGTCAGAATTTGAATCTGGGACATTCTTCTTCTTCTTCTTTTTCCCCTCTTTGTAGTCCTTTTGGAAATGCCTAGTTTTCCCATAGTTCCAACATAGCACCTTGGACTTTCCAGGAGATTTGGATCTCCCACAGGATTTGGATCTACCCTTCTTAGCTTTCTTGTCTTTCTTTTTCCCTTTCTCCTTAGGTCTTCCATGAACTGCAAGAGCTTCTTTAGCTGACTTGGATGACTTTCTCCACATCTCTTCAGATAACAGCGAAGATATGACTTCATCTATTTAAAATTGGATGTGGTACTCTTGATGGCCATAACAAGATGATCCCACGAATCTGGTAAAGAACAAAGTAGGGTCATAAACTGATCCTCCTCCTCCATCTTCACACCAATAGATATCAATTGTGCAACTAACATATTAAAGGCATTCATGTGATCAGCAATAGATCCTCCATCTTCCATCCTAAAAGAATATAGCTTCTTCCATAGGAATAACTTGTTTACTAGGGATTTAGACTAATAAACATCACCAATTTTCTTCCACAGCTCCTTCACAGTTTTTTCTTCATGAACATTTAACAGGATGGAATCAGCCAAATAGAGTCTCACAAGACCCTTGGCTTTACGATCTTTGAGATCCCAATCATCTTGCGACATTGTTGTTGGTTTTAGACCAGAAATTACTTCCCATAGGTCTCTATCAACGAGCATGTCTTCCATTTTGAGTTTCCACAACTTGAAATTGCTACCATTAAAATTTTCCACCTCTATTCTTCTAGATGTACCTGCCATCTCCTTCCTGCAACAACATTATAGAATACTTTGCATAGACTCCCACTCAATCTAAGATCAGTACAAAAAAAACCCTACTCAACAGCTAGGACCAAAAGTGGTCAGGCTCTGATACCAACTGAAAGGAAGCTAGGTGTGTGGAAATCACTTCCTAAACTAATCTAATGAGGGGAGAGGTATGCAAATTAATTTTAACCATTACAATTGCAGAAATAATAAACTTATATCAAAGATATTACAGCAGCAAATACAATACAAGAATGTAGACAGAGAGAAGTGGACACAAGATGTATCGTGGGGAAAACCTTTTCAGGTGAAAAACCCCACACTCTAAAACCTGCACAATGTATTATCTGAAAGAATTACAGTTTACAATACACTTGAAATGCATATTCTTCCAAGAGTCTTCAAATGTCAAATATAGAGTTATTCCGGTAGCATAATAATACCTGTAAAAACACTATGCAACTACAACTCCAAACTATGCAATATATAGAAATTACAAGGCATATTCTAGAAGCATCTTGGGATAGGCGTCCACCTTGGCCACATGGACATTATCCCACATCAAAGGACACTTGTCCTTTCTGTAAATACATCCCTTACATCTGTCATACATGGCAGATTTGACTTTCCAAACATAGAGTGCTCCAAGGCTAAAATTGGACTATGATAGATGCTCTTACGCATCTTACAACGGTCATAGATTTTCCCAACATAACAACCTTAAATGTTGTAAGAGAATCCATCATACAATGCTAAATATAGCATATTCCTCTTACAACATGTCATAGCCCAACTTGGGCACCCAAAGATGCCTTTCCCTCATGCAAAGATACTCACTGACACTTGTCACCACTTGTCATAGGAATCTCCAAACTTGGCTCTTACACATCATAGATTCTATCATATGGAATATCCTCTTCCACATACCACAACATGTTGACACATGGCATAATAGTGCCACCTCAAATGGGACACCCAAATCCATGTAGGTTTGACTTGACCATCCAAGTCACATTCCATGTAAGATGACATGTCACCATGCCACCTTGACTAAGTGAGCAAACTGAATGTGCAAGTAAATACAATATTAGGCAATAAATAAATATACAATTAAATAAATAATGCTAGGAATTTACAAAGGTTGAGACACCTTAATTCCAACATTGGTGAATTGTGGAACCTTTAAAACCTAGATGTTCAAGTTAATAAGGATGGTTGTGCAATATGATGAAGATCAAGAAAATGTCTAGTGGGCCAAGATTATCAGTGATACCATTCATGAATAGATGGTCAAATAGAAAGAAGGAAAGGGGATGATCTTTAGGATGACATCTTACTTGGTATATGTCTGTGTTACAAAAGGTACATTTAATGGCCTGCAAAATATAGGAAAGATTGGGAGGTTGCCCAATGATAAAACTCCCTGGGAACACTATCCCCAGCTGGAGAGAAGGCTCTCAATTTAGAATTACAAAATGGTTAATGAGGCTTTCCTGATGCACTTAGTTTACCTCATGGAAGGGGACCGGACCAAATGATTCTTAGTTGGTGCCACAAAATCTATCAGTGGATATGGCTCTTCATTCATCTAGGCTAAAACTTACTCATACATCTGAATGGAAGGTTTCAGTGGGAAACCATATATGTTACCAAGGTACCCTATAGATAAGCTGGTATTGATGGAAATGATGAGGAAGCAGCTACCCACATTTGAAATGTCAAAGGTAAAAGAGGGCAGGCCATATAGGAAATTTCCTATTAATATAAACTAGTTCATGGTAGGAGCCATGGAGAATGCAAGAAAGGCAGAGGCAAAATTGAAAGCATTAAACCTAAAATTATTCCCTCTATCCTGAGATTATGATCCTTATCATAGGATCAAACAAATATTCACCAAGAAGTACAAGCACACTATCCACCTTGAGGACTACTGGGTAGACTATGATGATGAACATGAAGTAAGAAGAAGAGAATACCAGAGACTAACACTGGATTAGATGAGCATAATAGGGCAGCCAGAAGTGCCCCCACAGATGAGAGAAGATGATGATAATCTCTTGGATCCAGAATATGAAGAACAAAAGATATATAATGACACCATTTCCACACTAGACCTAACACAAAAGGAGGAGACTTCAATTGATGCTCTCATGACCAAAGTTATGGCCAGAACAAAGAACTGGGTTGCTCAGAGGGTCAATGAGCTTAGAGGAAAAGGTGTAGTGATCGCCAATGACAAAAAAGGGAAAAGAAAGGAGAGAGAAGAACAAGAATATGATGATTTCCTTGTACATAAAAGACATATACTATGGACAAGATTGATTAAGCCTAGCTCATCTAAAACAATAGAGGAGGTCACTTCTGAAGGAGTATCTCGAGTGTACCAACCATTGGCACCCTCTAGAGGACCAATTCTTAAGGCCATCCCAATATTTGTACCCCAAATATCCATAACCCAACGGGAAACTTCAAAACATCAAGAGATAAGTCTAGTTGGGACTACTGCAGAGAGAGGGGATGATGATGAAGAAGATCAAGTGCTAATTGGGACAATTAAAAGGAGAAGAAAAGATGATGTGCTACAGGGGGTCAAGGTGCCTAGGTAGAGAAGATATTGAATTCATCACATGAGAGGGGCCATATTACCACCAGTAGCAACATCAGGATCAGGTGATCCATCTACAAGTATAGTGAAAGAATTACAACATGATGTGCCAATAGAGACGATAGTAAAAGTGAAGACTACGATGGCACAAGAAGTCAAGAGCCAAGCCCAGTAGGATGAAGCTACCCAAGCCCTCCCACTAAGTCAAACCATTAACTTAACTAAAGATGAGGTGGTGAAAGATATCACAAATCTTCCTATTGGACCCATGCTACAACATACAAAGGATGTAGATCAGGGTGGTGCAACAGTAGAGACACATGGAGAAAAGATAGAAAAGCTAGAATCACCTAAAATAGAGGAAGTAGAGGTGCATATGGGACCTTTGAGCACCCTGATCGAGGAGGTAACTAACCCAACAGTAGTGGATTTAACTCACTTGCCTAAAGAGGAAAACATTGAAAAGGAAGAGGCTATTAAAGATAGCCAAACACTGCAAGAAAACATTCTGATGGAGATTGATATTGGAAATAAAGATACTCAAGAGAATGCAGGCCAAGAGCCTAAAGGTAAAGTTCCACAAGGAGAGGATGATAAGGGACAAGATGATCAGCCTCCTCTAGATCAAAGACAAGAAGAACAAGTGCCTGAGAAAGAAAAGTTGAATGCCGAAATAGAGCAACATGAGAATGTGCAAGAGCCTAGTGATAATTAGGAGAAAGAACAAGATAAAGGAACAAAAGATGCTCAAATTGAGCAACCAGATCAGGGAGTATCACAATCAGAGGCATTATTTCTGATTTCATTAGAAGTGGGCCAAACAAAGGAACATCATGTACCTTTTGATTTTAAGTCTCTATTTACTCTTGATTCTTCCAAAGCCAAGTGGAGAGCTAGGATAGTCTCCACCATTAAAAGAGATCTAAAAATGGGAAAAAGGACAACTCAAGTTGTTGTTCCTATAGTAGATAAGGCCAAAGGAGAGATTAGGCCAGAAGAATTTCAGGTGATGCAATATGACTTAGGTCCTGTCACCATAGAACAGGAAATCCAAGAACACGTTAAGAGCACAAAGGTAGTAGTAGCTAAAATGAGAAAGCTTAAAGATAGAAATAAAGAACTTAAAGAACAAAATGCTCAACTGCAATAGTTTATATAGGGATTGGTGAAGCTAGATAGCTTGGCATCCACCCTACAAGCCATAGAGAGGCTAGCTGCACTCACATTGATGTTGAAAATTAAGGTGTCTCAACCTTGGTAATTCCTTGTATTATTTCATTGTATTTATTTATTTACTACCTATTATATAATTTGGATGCAAATCCTATGTTATCATATTGTGGGAGTTGGCACGATGATGTGTCATCCTACATGGCATATGACCACATGTAATTTTGTCTTCACATGAGAAGATAGGCATCCCACTTAGTGGTAGGAATATTTTGTCATGTGTCGGCATCTTGGAATGTGTGTAAGGGAATATTGACCAAAACGGTCATGACAGATTCCTCTGAAAAAGTTATGACATGTAAGAGTCAGAAATAGAAGATCCTATGACAGGTATGGACATGTGTCAAGAAGCATCTTTGAAAAAGGAATCTTTGGGTGCCCCAAGGTGGACTATGACATGTTGTAAGAGAATATGTTATTTATAGCCTGAGTATTTTGTTGTATCACATATATAATAGATGGTAGACCTCACAACCTTGCTTTGATGTCAGCTAATAATGGAAGGACATGGGGGAGAATGAGGGCTTCAAGATTGGCATTCACCCGGTTGGTGGTGTATGACAAATTCTCTTACAGCTGTAAGTTATGACAGCTATGACAGATTCTATGATGGTTGTAAGAGCCACAAGAGCATCTATCATAGCCCATTTTGGAAATAGGTGACCCCCTTGAGATGGGGTGACATGACAAGTGTCAGGGACATCCTACAGTGTTGGACAAGTGTCCATAGGTGTGGGTTTTGGGCCATGAGGCAATGTTGGATGCCCATCTCAATGTGGAGCCATTTTTACCTTGTATTTTCTTTATAAACATGTGCTTTGGAGAGGTGATGCATTATGTGATTGACAGGTACTATTATGTTGTCGGATCATCTCCATATATGAGTGTCAAAGACTCCTGCAAAGAGCATTGGCTCTATGACTGTATTGTAACCTTCATTGTTTATGGAATACATTTGAGTTGTGTTTTGGAGTGTGGCATTTTTCACCCGATAAGGGTTTTCCCCACGTATATCTTGTGTCTCTCTTCTTCTGTCTTACATTCTTGTGTATGTGTTTGCTGCAATATTTCTATTAGTGGGTTAACATAATCTGTAATTATAAAGATAAATTGAATTTACACTCTCCTCCCCTCATTGGATTAGTGTAGGAAGCATATTCCACACACCTAGCTTCCTTTCATTTGGTATCAAAGCCTGGCCAGTTTTGGTTCTAGCTACTGGGTAGGGGTTTTTTGAGTTAATCTTAGGTTAAGTGGGAGTTTGTGTAGAGTATTATGTATCTTGTTGTAGGAAGGAGATGTCAACCACATCCTAATGATTAGAGGTAAAGAAATTTAATGGTACTAATTTCGAGTTGTCAAAACTTAAGATGGAAGACCTACTTGTTGATCATGACCTATGGGAAACTGTATTGGGTGTAAAACCTACATCAATGTCACAAGATGATTGGGACCTCAAAGATCGAAAGGCTAAGGGTCTCATAGGACTCTATCTAGTTGACTCTATCCTGTTGAATGTCCATGAGGAGAAGAGAATGAAAGACCTGTGGAAGAAGCTGGGTGATGTTTATCAGGCCAAGTCCTTGGTGAAAAAGCTTTTTTTCTAAAAAATAAGTTGTTTGCTCTAAAGATAGAAGATGAAGGATCTATTGCAGACCATTTGAATGCTTTCAACATGATCATTGTATAGTTGACATCTGTGGGTGTGAAAATGGAGGAGGATCAGTGCATGACCCTACTTTGTTCTTTACCAAATTCGTGGGATCGTCTTGTCATGGCTATCAGAAGTACCACTACCATTGTCAAGATGGAAGATGTGGTGTCTTCGATGTTATTTGAAGAGATGTGGAGAAAATCTTCTAAGGTAGCTAAAGAGGCTCTTATGGTTCATGGAAGACCCAAAGAGAAAGGGAAGAAGAAGGACAAGAAAGGTGAAAAGAGTAGATCCAAATCCAGTGGGAGATCCAAATCTCCTGGAAAGTCCAAGGCTCTCTGTTGGAACTGTGGGAAAACCAGGCATTTTCAAAAGGAATACAAAGAGGAGAAGAAGAAGAAGAAGAAGAATGCTCCTTATTCAGATTTTGACAAGTCACAAGATGATGGTGATGCCTTCATCACAACTTTGACCACCCATGCATCTGATGATGTGTGGTTGATTGATTCTGGTACATCATTCCACATGACCTTGCATCGAGACTAGTTTATGAAATATCAAGAGTTTGATGGTGGAAGAGTGTACCTGGGTGATGATTCTCATCTAAAGATCATTGGTCATGGAAGAGTCTCAATCCAATTCCCTGATGGACAAGTGAAGGGGATCATTGGGGTTATGCACATCCCAAGCCTTGCATGGAACCTTCTTTTTGTAAGTATGTTGAATGATGCAGGTGTACAGATCGTCTTTTCAAAGGATGGTTGCAAGATGACTAGAGGATCTATGGTTTTTGCAAAGGGTACTTAGAGAGGTATTTAGTTTTAGCTAGAGGCATGCACTTCACATTGCAATAGTTCTTCTGACTCGAAGAAAAGAGCTGCAGTCACTTCATCCCCACCATATGAACAAGCAGTGAAGAAATTTATTGTAACAATTTCTGATGGTAGTGCACATTATTTTGGAAGTTAAACTTCCAGCTGAAAAGACTATGTTATGGCATTTGAGATATGACCACATTGGTGAGAAGGGTCTGCGAACCCTAGAAAATAAAAACCCCATTGAGGGGTTAAATTATTGTAATCTTGAGTTTGACTTTCGTGAACATTGTGTAAATAGAAAGCAAAACCGTGTTTAGTTTTACTCTAGTTCTCACAAGTCTTTTGGTGTATTGGATCTTATTCATTCTGATGTGTTTGGTCCTATTAATGTTCCTTTGATTTCCAAATCTATATGTTTTTTATTTTTCATAGATGATTATAGTAGAAAGACATGGGTTTATTTTATCAAAAGCAAGACTGAAGTCTTTAGTCAGTTTAAGGAGTTTAAAGCCTTTACTAAAAATCAGACTAGTAAAAAGATTAAGTGTTTCAGAATTGACAACGATGGTGATTTTTGTTCGGCAGAGTTCAATAAGTTTTGTAAAGAGAAAGGGATTGAAATACATAAGACAACTCCATACACCCTGTAGAAAAATGGAGTTGTAGAGAGGATGAACAGGACACTGATGGAGAAGGCTAGGACTATGCTTAATGGAACAAGCCTCGAACAAAAGTTTTGGGATGGAGCTATAACCACTGCTTGCTATCTGGTCAACAGATCTCCTACATTAGCTCTTGTTGGTAAGACACCTATGGAGGTGTGGTTTGGTAAGAAGCCTTCAGTTAGACATCTTCATGTTTTTTTGGTTGTGAGGAATATGCACATGTACCTAGGGAGAAATGGTCTAAATTGGAGAACAAGGCTATTAAATGTATTTTCAATGGCTATGGTGTCGGTGTGAAAGGATACAAGCTTTGGGATCTTGTGGCTGGAAAAGTGTTGTATAGCAGAAGTGTTATCTTCAGAGAGCTAACACCTTCTCCCATTGTTCTACAACCAGAACAGATAGAAGAGAAAGAGGATGTGGTTTAGTTTCCTTCTACCCCTGAGAAGACTGAACAATCAGACCCTGTGAGACCTGAAGATGAGGAGAGTTCGAGTAGCTCTAAAAGCTCAGAAGAAGTAGAACCTCAACCTCAGCCATTGAGAGGTCGACAAAAACAAGAAAGCAATCTGATAGGTTTTGTTATTCATTACTTGATTCTAGTTGTGCTTTTGCTTTACTTACTAACACTGATGAGCCTAGAACTATGAAAGAGGCTATGGGCATGAAAGATGCAGGTTCCTAGAAGGAGATCATGGAATATGAGATGGCTTCTTTGGAAAAGAATAAAACATGGGACTTGGTGCATTTGCCTAATGGATGGAAACCCATTGGATGCAAGTGGGTGTTCAAGAAGAAATTTGGTGCAGATGGTAGTGTTGAAAAGTACAAGGCGAGATTGGTTGTGAAGGGGTATTCATAAGTGGAGGGAATTGATTATGGTGAAATTTTCTCTCCCATTGCAAAGATGACATTCAATTGATTCCTATTATCTCTTGTAGCTACTTATGACTTAGAGGTAGAATAGATGGATGTGAATATACCTTTCCTTCATGGTGATTTGAAGGAAGAGATTTACATGTCACAACCAGAGCATTACATAGAGAAAGGTAAAGAAAATTTGGTTTGCAAGTTAAAGAAGTCTTTGTATGGTTTGAAGCAAACTCCTAGGATGTGGTACTTGAAGTTTGATGCCTTTGTGTTGTCAATTGGATATCTGAGATCGAAATCAGATCATTGTGTGTATTACAAATTTGACAATGATCGCATTCTCATTATTGCATCATATGTTGATGATATGTTGTTGATTGGGAATGGTAAGAATATGATTTTTGATTTGAAGTCTCAGTTGTCAGCACAGTTTAAGATGAAAAATCTTAGGGTAGCTAGGTACATTCTATGAATGGAAATCAGAAGAGATAGAGCTAATACAAAACTTTGGTTAAGTTAGAGTAAGTATGTGAAGACTGTGTTGGATAGGTTTAGCATGGCAGATTATAGACCATTGTGTGTTCCTATTTCAGTGGGGACAAAGTTGTCTGTTAATGATTGTCCAAAATCTCCTAGTGAGGTGGAGGACATGAACAGAGTACCTTATGCAAGTGCTATTGGTAGTTTGATATATGCTATGGTCTACACAAGACCAGACATTGCCCAAGCAGTGGGAGTCCTTAGTCAATTTATGGCTAATCCTAGAGGGGTACATTGGGATGCAGTTAAGTGAGTGTTCAGATATTCGAGGGGTACTTCTGAGTATTCCACATGTTATCATGGTAATGTTACAAGATCTTCATATTTAGTTTGTATTCATGGATTTGTGGATTCTGATTTGGCAGGTGACATTGACAGTAGGAGATCCACCAGTGCCTATGTGTTCACTATGTTTGGTGGTACGATTAGTTGGATGAGTAAGCAACAACCTATGGTTACGTTGTCCATGACAGAAGCTGAGTATGTGGCAGCAACTCATGCTTACAAGGAAGCCATTTGGCTTAAGAGATTGTGTTCATATATTGGTGTTGATGCAGGATAGATTATGATTTGTTGTGACAGTCAGAGTGTGATTTGCCTTGCGAACAACTTTCCATGCCAGAACAAAGCATATTGATGTGCAGTTTCACTTCGTGCAAGACATGGTAGAGGATGGGAAGGTAAATTTGGAGAAGGTAGATACTTTGAAGAATGTTGCAGATGTATTGATGAAGTCAGTGGGTACAGAGAAGTTTAGATGGTGTTGGGAGTCTATTGGCCTCTCGGCCTATAGCAGTGAAATCCTGTTATTTCTATTGGCCCTTACAAGGTGTTTGACAAGTGGGAGAATGTTGGGAATTAAGGTGTCTCAACCTTGGTAATTCCTTGTATTATTTCATTGTATTTATTTATTTATTTCCTATTATATAATTTGGATACAAATCCTATGTTGTCATATTGTGGGAGTTGGCACAGTGATGTGTCATCGTACATGGCATATGACCACATGTAATTTTGTCCTCACATGATGAGATAGGTGTCCCACTTAGTGGTAGGAATATTTTTTATGTGTCAGCATATTGGAATGTGTGTAAGGGAATATTGACCAAAATGGTCATGACAGATTCCTATGACAAAGTTATGACATGTAAGAGTCAGAAATAGAAGATCTTATGACAGGTATGGACATGTGTTGAGAAGCATCTTTGAAAAAGGCATCTTTGGGTGCCCCAAGGTGGACTATGACATGTTGTAAGAGAATATGCTATTTATAGCCTATGTATGATAGATTCTCTTACAACTGTAAGTTATGATAGCTATGACAGATTCTATGACGGTTGTAAGAGTCGTAAGAGCATCTGTCATAGCCCATTTTAGAAATAGTTGACCTCCTTGGGATGGGGTGACTTGACAAGTGTCAAGGACATCCTATAGTGTTGGACAAGTGTCCATAGGTGTGGGTTTTGGTCCATGAGGCTTTATAAATAGGTGCTTTGGAGAGGTGATGCATTATGTGATTGACAGGTACTATTATACTACTAGATCATCTCTAGATATGAGTGTCAAAGACACCTACAAAGAGCATTGGATCTGTGACTATATTGTAACCTTCATTGTTTATGGAATACATTTGAGTTGTGTTTTGGAGTGTGGGGGTATTCACCCGATAAGGGTTTTCCACACATATATCTTGTGTCTCTCTTCTTCTATCTTATATTCTTGTGTATGTGTTTTCTGCAATATCTCTGTTAGTGGGTTAACATAATCTATAATTGTAAAGATAAAATTGAATTTGCACTCTCCTCCCCTCATTAGATTAGTGTAGAAGAGATTTTCACACACCTAGCTTCCTTTCAATTGATAAGTGAAGAGGAGATAGCAAGCCTAGATGTGCAAAAGCACCAAGCTAATACTATGGACAAATGGTTCATGAGATTCATGGCATCTATGAAAAAACTAATAAGGGCTTCCAAGTCCATCTAGATAGATTGTCCAATTTAAAAAATGACATTAATTCTTTAAAGAGTGAATTCACTCAAAGAATATAGAAGTGTAACTATATAATGGTGAGGCTCAAAAGAGCCAAAGAGATGACAGATGAGGAATTATTGAAGAATAAAATTGTCTTTAGTGTAACTCTACAGCTCATGGATACCTTGATGACTCAGATGAAATATGACTCTAAGGTATTGAAAGCTAGCATGATTAAAGTAATAGATACTCAGACCAAAATCCATGATTTATTATCTGAAGAAATGAAGATATTAGAAGAATTGTTGGAAGATGCAGTCACAAAGGAAGCAATCCCTGAAATGGATGATGTCGTTCAAGTATTCAAAGATAAATTTAAGGAAATTTCAGGGGACCCCATAGAACTCTTCACAGAGGATGTTATGGATGTGATGTCTGAGTTGAATGTAAAAGTAAAAACATATGGCAAAGAAGCAGATAGCTAGAAATCTATGTTGAAACCTTTGGAAGAACAGATAAAAGCATTAAAGTATGCTAAGTTGAGAGCTATGACCATTAGCAAATTCCAAGTGCATACTTTCATTTAGGCATATCATAGCTATAAAAAGCTATGCACAAGGAAGTCAATGAATGAAGAAGGCAAATCTGAATGAAGAGGATGTCGCAACAAATGTCATCCATGATATTTTTTCATTTTGTTACTTGTAGTCTAGTTGACTAAGTCAATGGTCTTAGAATATTCTAGCTTACTAGATACTTGCCAACTGGCAACTTGTGCCACATATTTTGTATGTTGACTTGGTCAATGCATTGTGAAATGTTGATTGTAATAGATAAATTTTGATCGTAGGATCTTTTGTAATTGATTCTCATCCTTGTCCTATAAAAGAATGTAGAGCCTCAGTTGTGAATTATTAAGAGCTTAATTGAGATAGGACTGTTGAATGTCATGGTACTTTCTCAAGACCAAATTATATATATGTTCACATTCTGAATACTAAATGCACTAGAGATACAAGTTACAACTACATAGTAAATCTTGAGTAATCTTCTAGATGTCATCTTCACTTGTTACTCTGATGTGATGCATCCCTTGGAGTGCATGTCAACTAGTTTGTGTTGTTGATTTCCTATTCCTTTGAAGATTAGCACCGACTGTGTGAAGTTGTTGAATGTTCTGGCATAGCATGGTTTGGTTTTCATCTCTATTTCGTGAAGTATCGAATTGCACATATACAGCAATGGTTGAAACTCATTAATTTTAGTAAATTTAAAAATATTTAGTTTAAATTATTTAATTTCATTTAATCTCCATCATAATTGCAAATACACAGAAAATAATAAGCAAATACAAAGATATATGTTGACATCTCGTAGGTAACTAAATATCTTTATCATATTTGAGAAATATAGCATGTCAATTTGAAAATATCACACACAAAACAACTAATAATGACAAAGAACACTTAAATATTAGCTTGTAGGCACAATATTTACACAAATTCATGGCGCAAAAGCATAATTAGGATAAATACAGTAAGATTTAACCTTGTTTGTTGAGAATTCATAGAAAGCAGGACAAACAAAGCATATCTAGATACAAATCACTTCAAACTAAAACATAAGTCCCCTTATGGAAAACAACAATTCACATCAAACTAATTGAGAAATTATCATATGGTCAAGACCTAACTGAATGGAGACTTGGAGTTGTCAATTCATCTTGAATTGATCGTACTTTTCAAGATGATGAAGGATTGTTTTGTGAATTCTTTATCTATTTTATTATGACCAACATCATGATCAACAGTCCTATTCTTGGATTATTTCAAAGCTACCTTGATCTTATTATATCATGGTATGTGGCAATGAATCTAGAATGGGGCATGGTCATTTCTTTTGTATGTTGTTCTTGTAGGAGGTTCTCATTACTCCACTATAGTATTCATATCTTGTGAATAGTAGGGTCAGTTCTAGCATATTATCCTCCTTTTGCATCTACAGTTCCTCATACCTTTGGTGTACTAAGGGCTTATGCTTTGGATCTCCCTCGTTCATCTAGACAAGGTTGTACTATTGTGGGCATGCATGGGTTCATCCTATTGTTTGCAATGTCAAGTCATATGCATAGATGCCTTATCACCTTGGTTCCACATACCCTGGTACATTACATCTCAAGCTATATCAACAATAGTGCTCATATATGTTTACAAAAATTCCTAATACATGCTATCATCCCTTTATCCTACATATGTATCTCTCTCACCATCATCATATTCCATATGTATTGCTCCAAGATTCATCAAACTAAAATTCCTCCTCATGTAATTTCTTCTACCTACTCCAACTATTTTCTTCCTCCATCCTATGACCATTTTTAGGGACTTAGTATCATGATAAACAAAGTCAATCACAAACACCTCATCACCATATTGGTCCATTCATCATTTATCACGTGTCAGTTCATTGATCCATTCATTAATATATGCTTATTAGTTTCACCATATATTATCCATTTCATCACTTTGCATTTTCATTAGTCCATTTATAATATGTTTATTAATTTGATCATATATTATCCATTACATTATCATTATACATTAAATAATATATGTTTATTAATCTAGCTATATGTTATCCATTGCATAATCATTGTCCATTCATTAATATATGTTTATTGATCTAAGCATATATTATCCATTTCATTGCATTATCATTATCCATTCATTAATGTATATAGCATCCATTTCATCACTTTACATTATTATTCTCCATCCATATCATATATTTATTAATTTAAGCATCTTTTCATTCATCCATTTACCATTACACATCATTACATTGGCATGTTACTTATCATTACATTTTGCATACACATCATATCTGCATAACATCATACATCCATCATAGTCCATACATGATATATCCATCATAACCTAAAAAACATACTACATCCTACATACCATGGTCATATTCATCATCATAATACACACAAGTATCTACATCAAGTAATCCATACATTATAAAATCAATACACACAAATCACATATATCATATCCTCCACATAAGCATCCTGCATCACACGCATGTCAGTCCATAACATCCATCATCACACATAAAAATCATAGTACATATCTACATCATCATGCATAGATATCATAAGTCATATAAAAACAACACATATCCATACACATTAATAAATGTACACAGTCCATCGCTCCAATATCCAATCTCATATATAAACAAAAAATGATCATCATACAATCAGGTCCTGAGGACCTATCAAAAAATAGTACATGAACAATCAAAATTTCTACTTCCCCTAGGAAGAAATGTCTCTCACTGATGCCCCTAACTGGGATGCTCCTAGGCCTCTCTAAGGAGGTGGCCCCATCACCTACTACCCTGCCTACTACCCTACACGTCCCTATCATTATGGGATTGGTCCCTATCCTGCCACTGGTGCCTGCACTAGAGGTGGCTTCTACACTGACCTCTCTAATCTCCCAGTCCTCCTAGAGCCTAATGCCACTGACCAGCTATGATAAATCTCTCTACCTTGCACACACCATCCTCTCATACAGCATCATGTAATGTTGCACCTCCCTAGTCACCTCCATTAGCTGATGCTACATTATGTGGAAGATATCCTCCATGCCTAGCCCTAGTGCCTATCTCTCCTAATCATGCTCCTACTGGTAGTGATGTGCCTATGACTGAGCATGGGCTAGCTGTGTCTGCAGTTGCGATACCTATGCCTATAAACCTACTCCATGTCCATCCCCACCCTAAGCCTAAGCCTAGGCCAACTGTCCCTAGAGCTAGGCTATCTACTCATATAACTAGGCTATCTGGGCTTGATATTATTGCACCAAGGCCTATAATCTCACTAACTCTACTCCCCATCTCCATCTTCATTTCCATCTCCTCCCCCATCTTTGTCATTGACCTCCATCTCCTCTACCTCCTCCTCATCATCATCCTCCTCATCTTGTCCATCATCATCATCATCACTCCTTGCTACCTGTGTTGATAGTTCATGACCTATAGGAATGGTTAGCCTAACTAGTCACTATTGTGCCTACCACTAGTGATATTGTGGTGTCATCCCTGTATCTACCACCTATCATCTAGAAACCTAGGCCTACCCCTATAATCCATCAAACTCTACAATAACATGTGGATTTGGTGGTGGTGCCCACCATGGTGCCTCTACATGTATCCTAGAAAAACTACCTCATCCTGACACATATCCTACACCAGGCCAAACTATTGTTACACCCTATCTAGGATGTACGATCGATGATCAACTGTGTCTACCCCATTAGATATCGAGGTTGCATAACACAACTTAGATGTACACGATCCTCTGACCATGTCTCTACCTCCCTCCATGGCCTCCAAAAAACTACCTGAATGTCATCCATCACTCTCCTCCAATACATCAGATCACCTAATCAGTGATGTACCAGTTGTCCCCTATAAGCATATACAAAAGGATGATGGCTTGGCCTATCCCGCATAGTCATAGGCCTGGCCACTGCTATCTGCTCCTAAGCCCAAATATGTATCAGTGTAACACCACACCCTAGACTAGAAGATCTCATGTACACCATGGCATCCATATCATGGTAGAGTTGTGCTAACACACATGGTCCCCATGCATATATCACTCCATCTCGTATCATATGCAGTAGCACCATCCCCCTGCCCACTAGGAATCTTCTCAATCTCCTATCAGGAACTAGGGTCCCTACTATCACTCTTGCCAAGAATAAGGACAGCTGATACAATCTCCTATCTATCACCTATCTATATCTCATATCCATCTGATGTACATCATACTGAACCATGTATGGGGCAAATACCTAATCCACATACTAGGCACCATGGTTGTGGTCATAGACCACGCTCTCACCATGTATCGAGATCCTCAGGATCCTCCACACATCCTCTAATGTGATCATCATCTCTCCTATGGGCAACATGAAAGAACACCTCTCTGTCTATCAGTGCTCTACTAGCACTATCATCATGGCTCTATCAGCTCTAATAGATGGCATCTCCATAATGAATCATAGCCCCACCATCTGCAAGAAGAATCTAACAGTCACATCCAACTGATCCCAGAATGCGAAGGTGGGTTCTTGATGCTCTCAAGATTGTAGACCATCCTCGTCATTCTACAAAATCACCAAAGTACATTGTTAGCCTTAGTTTTCAAATTGGGCCCTAATCCTTGGTCCGTAAGCTCTAAATTTAGTTTGGCACTAATCCTCTCATTTAAGGCGCTAAACCTTCTAGCTAGGCAGTAATTCCTGGGTCTGGGCATTAATCACCAAACCTGATGCTATTCCACTATCTAAGCACTAAAATTCTCATTTTAGGCACTAATCTAGCCCATTTTAGGTGCTAAACCAAACCTCCTAGGTGCTAATCACCAGACTAAGCACTAAAACTAGACACTAAAACTTTCATTTTTAGCACTAAAATTCTTCCCTAGGCACTAAAATTTTCATTTTAGTTGCTAATCCTAACATGCTCCATTGAATTTGCTGTCAGGGCACTAAAATAATCCCCTAGGATCTAAAACCTCCCTTCTAGTGCCTACCTTCTACCCTTTCCCGCTTAACATTTAATGCATATAACCTACTCGAAACCCAAATCATGAAGGTGGTTTAGAAACCTATCGGATCTCTAGCTGTTGCCAGCCACAAGTACTCCTGAACTCGCTTTATATGGTGATCCTCTCATGGAATCCATGACATTGCTCCTTTAATTTCTCTTCTCTCCTCTAATCAAAACTGACTAATCACAAGAAGACAAATGAGCAGAATGGGCCCCTCCCACCTTATATTCCAAACCCTAATTTCATCCCCTGAACCTTAACTTCTCCTCTTAAACCCCGTATTTCACCCCTTGTCCCCATTTTTCCTCTCCTACCCTATTCTATGTTCCATGTTTATCCCTTTCTCCTCTTGTCCCATCTTCCTACCTCTTTCAAGACATCTCCATAATTTTTTTTTCCCACCAATCTCTCGAGGGGCATCACCTCACTATCCATTCTTCTCCCATTAGTTGACTAGGGCATAATTATCACTCAAAAATTCTTTGATATCCCATCAACCTTAATAGTAATGATGCCATATCAAAGAGGGGCAAAATGTAGACACCTAAAACTGGTCACAACTACTTTCATCCATCTCTCACATTCCAAACCTAATAATTCATATCATCTCATCCAATCCAGATATTAATTAAATAATTTCTAATAATTTAATTAATATTTTCTTTGCCTTTCCCCTTCATCAAAAATCTAATTTCTTCTACTATAGTTTAAAAATTACATATTTTGACAACTATAGTTCATATCCCATCTCCAAAAAAATTAAATAAATATCCATATTTATTTAATTCCCTATTTTATCCACTTTTGATTACTTTTGGTAATCATCATTATTTTCTTCTAAAACATGTGCACATGAATTAATTTTAATTAATTCACAATTACAACTCCCCATGTTTCTAGAAGTCCACTTGTCATTCAATGTACATGCATGTACATGATAAGTGGTACTTTGGAAGTATGGACAAATCTTCCATAAAAGTGTACATTTATCCTATTTCTTCTACCCCATGCTAAGTGTCACTATTTGTGCAATTTTAAATTGCTTGTGGCACTATTCATGCACTATTCATCAACTATTTACTCAATTTTTAATTCCTCACAAAATCCAAACCATGTCTTTACATAAATGAGGCCTTACATGTCACACACCTACCAAATCCTAGCCATCCATCTATTTAACCATTCAATCTCATCCATTGATTATCACTTGAACCTTGGAGCAATTCTCTCATCCAACCTCCTCATGCCACTTGTCCAATTCTCCTTGCTTGAGGATCCTCAAGAAATCTTAGCCCTTGATCCTTCAATTCAATCCTAACCCTCCAGTTCCATCCCAAAAAATCTATAAACTGGGGCCTTTCCCTCCATTTTCCATAAGCAATTTGTATCCAACGAAATCTTGTCACTTTGAGCACTTACATTGAAGCTAATTAAGCTAGTTTCATAGTTTATCATATCATATCTTAGGACATATCACTAATAGTGCATGTAAATAGGGTGCAAAGTAGTGTAATTATGCATTGTTAGTTAGTCCAATCTTGAGGTCCATTGAACTTGGGATGGAGTGTTAATTGGTATAGTTAGCTCATCCTAGTTGGTTCCACTTCCATTGTAGAAATTATCCAATCCATACCTTTGACCAAAATCTTGTTCTAGATCTAATACATAGTGACCCCAACTCACTGCTCCATCTTCCAAAAATCTCTGTTAGTGAACTCAAACTTATGCATGGTTCTATAGTGCAAGAAGCATGTTGAACTCTGTAGAGATCTGTTTTCAACAATCCAAACCCTTGACAAACAACTCATAGGGAACTAAGGTTCACTAAAAAGTTTCAACCATGTTTTACAAGACTGCACTGACCTATTATTATATGTAGGTTCCCTCCATGGTTTGACAATCCCTTTAAAAATGAGTAAAGATTCTTTGTGATTTTATAAATCCTCCATATCTTGTCACTACTAAGTTTTTATACTCACATGGTACTCACAAGAGCCTTGATTGATCATAAGAACACTCTACGCTTTACATAAGTATAATATCTCAGACCTACCTAGGGTTTTTATTACTCTGTTCCCCGTCCTTTTGTGACTCTTCTATAACATTGTAACATTCAATACCCATACAACTCCTTCTCAAGGACTCGAGACACATTGACTAATAACACATATGGGTTGACTTAAATGTGTTTATAGTGGTTTATAGTAGATTTCACATGCATATATAGGCTTCAAGAAGGTTTGATTGTCCAAGTACCCTGAAAACATTCATGAAACACCTCCAAACTTGGATACCTAAAGAAACATGTCTTTGAAATGATGCAAATGGCCACCATGAATGATTCCTTCTTATATATCTCTACAACTTAAGTAAGCCCGAATCGGTTAAAAACACAATGTGTACTTTAGCCTTGAGATTGATAGGGCAAAGACTAGGTCTCCTTGAATCTCCATGGATTTCCTCATATTCTTGTGGATCTTTTAGGTTATGGGGCTCTGTAACATCCTGCATGATGAAGCCAATCCTAAAGATTAGGTAGAAAAACCCTAACAATGTTTTACATGCTCTAAAAGACCCAAAACCTAGGACTAGGACTCAAAGACATAGAATGACATTTGAACTAGGATTCCCTCCAAGATAAGTGTACATGGATTTTTTGAGAATTTTAAGGTTTTTAATGACTTTTGACTCCAATATTTTACAATGTATCTTTTGACAAAGCAAGATAACATACTTTAAACCCTTATACATTATAAAAAACCCTTGAAGTCTTTTTAAGACTATTTGAAAACTTTAGAAGACTTAAGACCTTTTACCATTTTAACTCCCCAAGTGACTATTTGGTCCAAGGAAGCACAAATATGTTAACATTTTTGGGAACCTCTATGGGGTTCTTTCTTGCTAAGAAACAAATACTAGTGACCTTAAGTATCCATTGGGCATATGAGTAAATAGACCTAAAACAACTCGAAAGAAGAAACTCTAGACCTGACAAAATAGTTGAAACTGCTCTAAACAACAAACAAGATAAAAGACAAAACACTAAACTACATAAGGACAACTAAACATGCATAATGTGTAAACAACAGTTGGAGGAAAAGTAAACTTGCACAAACCTATACTAACCTAATCTAATCGAGTGAAAAAGTTGCCTAAACAAAACAATTAACTAATTATCTAAAATAGCTACCCTTCCTCATCAACCTAGAATACTTTTCATGTTTATGAGAAACCCACAAGGGGTGGAGAAATGATGGGTATTCAATTAATTTTTGAAACACTTCTCCAAGGATGAAAAAAAAATCACTTACCCACTTGGATTGGCTAGAAAGACAACTGCTTTGAAGTGGAAAGGTAAGCTGATTCTATCCTTCTTGATGCTCAATCTTGTATTCTGGATTAAGCATGACATGTGGTGACTTGTTCTTTCTAGTCTCCAACTAAGCTAGATGCCTAGTCTCCAACTAAGCTATATGCCTAATAGGACATCCTCTTGATAAGGAAGTGTTCAAATGATGCTAATGTCATGTCCATGCTCTATTGTCTTGTCATCCTGCTGATTGAAATGCTTTGGAAACATTATCACTTCCACTTGATGTTCTTGCCGCTCATGACTTCCTTCTTTAAGAGGTGCTGGTTTGATATCCAAATTTAATCAAAAGTTCTCTAGCTAATCCCAAAAAATATCTTCTTCAAGCTCTTCTTTACTTTTCTACATAAAAAGACTGGCCTCATCTTTATGACATCTCTTTCAAAGATTTAAGGAGACATCAAGACCATCTTCTTGAAGTATAGGTTCTGATTTGACATTTTGTTCAACTTGATGAGTAAAATCATGAGCATCAATCTCTCCAACCCCCAAAACAAGAGTGTCCTTATGTTCTTCCTCATGAACTAAAACCTCTTTCTCACACTTGTCTCCCTAGATCAGGAACACATCATGGCCTCTAATATCCTCTTTCTTCTTCAACTCTTCTGCTAATGTGAGCATTAGCATGCTCTCTTCATCCTTGTCAACAAAGTGAGGTAGCTGATCAAACAAAGAAACCAACTCTTCATTTTCATTTGATTCTATCTCTAATGGATTTTGCACAAGTTGTCTTTGTAACTAAAGTTTCTTTCCATGTAACCTTTGCATTTCACTTTCATTCATCTCATCAAAAGAATTAGAAAAACAATCAAAAGAATCAAAGTCTAAAGGATTCAACACTGTGATTGAATCAACATCCTCTACATGTGCATGATGCTCATAGTCAGTTGGAAATACTCAACAAACAACTGCAACCTCTTGTTCTTCTTGAATTTTTTTCTATTTTTTATTCTTTACATCAGATGTAGGTTCACAAACAAGAAGTTGTCCTTCTTTTTCCTCCAATAAATCCTTCTCTCTATTAGCTAACCAATTGGCTTGCCAAGCAATAGGTCCATCTTTGAAAAGGGAAATGGTAATTGGACAAGAAAAATGATTTGGTATGGGGGTTTTCAAGTCTTGTTGGTTTTTTTGAAAGGGAATGGACTTTAGAGAGGGTTTCTCTTGAGACATAGTAGACTAAATTTGCACAAGTAGGGGCTCTTGCAAAGGGTGTGAACTTTTCAAGCTTGGAATTTTGAAGTAAGAAGACTTACTTGAAGATCTAGAAGGTTTTCCTTGATTGAAACTTGGGATTTTGAACTTGGAAACCTCCTCTTTCATAGACTAAATCATTATTGTAAGAGGTGCTAGTCTGAAACTTTGAATAAAGGGGATTTTTTTAGGTTTCTTGCCTTTGTGTTTGGGAAAGCATTTGCCTCATTTGTTCATCCTTATATATTTCTTGTACCTCCATCTCCTATTGGTGAAGATAAGCTTAATAAGCAAGATCTTCCTACTACCACATATACTCCTTTCTTGTAACATCATCTAACTATTGTTTCAAGTTTAGTATTATATCTCTTATACTCATATTGTCGACATGTTGATGTTGATTAGGAGAATAAACCTAATAATTATGAGAAAAATAATCTTCTTGAGGCTGATCGTAAGCAAGGATAGGATTCCATGAAGGCTAAGTAGAGGTGGGTGGGAGGTAAACATGATGAGCATATTGTTATCTTGTTGTGACAAGGCCATTTTGGATGAAACCAACAATGTTTTCAATCTGATAAGGATGGTGGATAGGCATAGAAAATATATTTTGACAAAATGGAGGGGAAGGAACATATTTTTTATAATAACTTGACATGCTAGATCCTTTAAATAAGATGGAAATTCATTGAAATATCATTCTAAATAAGAATAACTAGATATTCTTTTTGAAAAATAAGTGCATACCAGTAGAGTCACTGGGTGATTGGAAAGCTTCACATGAAGGAAAGGATAATGAATATCACCAAAATCTTGATCTTTTATAATCCTTGAGCACTTGGACTTCTTATACCAGTGTCTTTGACTTGTGTTAAAGGTATTGTGTCTTCGTATTAGGTCTTTAAAAGTATTTAAAGGTCTAAAAGGTCTTTTACATGAAAAATATAACAAAATACCTTGTTTTTGTTATAAGGGTTGTAAAAATATGTCTTATGTCTTTTTCAAAGGTTTATTAGTCAAAACTATTTCAAAAAAACCTTAATCTTGTCAAAACCCACATGCTTTTTGTGGATGGAGTCTTATGAACGGAAGCAAGCTATGCAGAAACACTTCCTACACTAATCTACTAAGGAAATATTTATGTAAATTTTAACTTTTATAGTTATAGATTAAGATGCACATTAACAGAAAGATAATAAAAACTCCAAATGCAAAACTCACAACACAAGATATACGTGGGGAAAACCCTTTTAGGTAAAAAACCCCACACTAAAAAGCTGCCCAATATATTATTCAGGAATCAAGAAGATTACAATATACTTGTAGAGAAAGCTTTCACAGGAGTATAACCAACCAAAGATCTAGGTGGTAACTCAACATATATAATACTCTTACACACAGCCTCCATCTCAAGCTCCTGATATATAGGAGATACAATATAGTAAACCGTCAACGGTAATTACAAAACCATGAGCCAAAACCACCCAAAAGTGATGCCCAAATTATCTCCAATCAAACATGCCTTGTGATGTGCCAAAACACACACCAACACATGTACCTCTCCCCTTTACAACTCTTTTAAGTGTCCAACACGTTTTTACATTTCCTAAAAATAGGAGGTCCAACTTCTGAAGGCCATAACTTTTGATCCAAGTGTCTGATTGACAAATCGTTTAATGTGTCAGAAATCTCATGAAGAGATCTAAAAAGTTTTGGAATGTTTAGGGACTTCTAAGTGCCTCAAAATTGGGTTTAAAACTTTTTTCAACAGTTTCAAAAATAAAAAACTTTAATATCTTACAATCCAGATATGATCTTGAGTCAAAACTCACCTGAGATGTTTACTTAGCAACTCTACACCATTTGGGAAAAATTTTAGGCCAATCTGAGGTCAAATGTAGAGTTACTAAAAATAGTAAGTCCCATCAGTTTTATCCCTTTTAGAAACTTTGAAAGTTCTAGACCATTCTCCAAGATAAAGGGTATTCAAAAAGACTAGAATTGGGAAGAATAGTAACCTTTTGAAGTTGCAAGGTTGAGACAGTTTTCCTAACATTCTCCCACTTGTCAAACACCTTACAAGGGAAAAGGGAGTATCAACACCATGATTTAATTCCTATGGACCAAGAGGCCCATAGACTCTAAACACCATATAAACTTCTTTGTGCTCACAGGTTTTGTCAAGGAATCTACAACATTCATCAAAGTGTCAACTTTCTCCAAGTTTACCTTCCCATCCTCTACCATGTCATGAACAAAATGGTACTGGACATCAATATGCTTAGTCCTCACATGGAAAGTAGGATTCTTTACCAAACATATGGCACTCTAACTATCACAACAGATAGTAATCTTCTTTGTATCAAACCCAACAACAAAACACAATCTCTTAAGCCAAATGGCTTCTTTATAAGCATGAGTTGCTACCATGTACTCTACTTCAGTAGTGGACGAAGTGACCATAGGTTGATGCTTACTCATCTGACTAATAGCACCACCAAACATAGTGAACACATAAGCACTGGTGGATCTCCTACTGTCAATGTCACTTACGCTGAATCCTTAAATCCATGAATGCAAAGTGAATGTTGAGGTCTTGTAGGATAACCATGATAACATAAGGAATACTTGAAAGTATTTCATAAATATCTAAACACTCTCTTCACTACATCCCAATGTACCCATCTAGGATTAGCCATAAATCGACTAAGGACTCCCACTGCATGGGCAATGTCTTGTCTAGTACATACCATCGTATTCATCAAACTACCAACTGCACTAGCATAAGGAACTCTACTCATATCCTCCATCTTAGAAGGAGACTTTGGACAATCTGCAATAGATAACTTTGTCCCCATTGTAACGGGAATAGTCAAAGGTCTGCAATCCACCATGCTGAATCTCTCAAACATAGTGTTAACATACTTACTCTGGCCTAACCAAAGTTTTTTGTTTACTCTATCTCTTCTGATCTCCATCCCTAGATTTTTTTATCTCAAATTGTGCTGACAACTAAGACTTCAAATCAAAAATCAAACTTTTACCATTCCCAATGAGTAACATATCATCGACATACAATGCAATAATGAAAATGTGATCATTGTCAAACTTGTAATAAACACAATGATTTGATTTCAATCTTAAAAATCCAATACTCAACACAAAGGCATTAAACTTTAGGTACCACATCCTAGAAGACTGTTTCAAACCATACAAAGACTTTTTCAACTTGCAAACCATATTTTATTTACCTTTCACCACGTAGTGCTCTAGCTGGGACATATAGATTTCCTCCTCAAAGTCACCATGAAGGAATGTTGTCTTGACATCCATCTGTTCCACTTCTAGATCATACACTGTTGCAAGACATAACAGGAACAAAATTGATGTCAGCTTTGCAATGGGTGAGAAAATCTCACCATAGTCAATTCCTTCCACTTGCAAATACCCCTTTGCAACCAATCTATCCTTATATTTCTCAACACTATCATCTACACCAAATTTCATTTTGAACACCCATTTGCATCCAATAGGTTTCCATCCTTTAGGCAAAGGCACCAAATCCCAAGTATTATTATTTTCAAAAGAAGTCATCTCTTCTTCCATGGCCTCCTTTCAATAACTTGCATCTTTATGACCATAGCCTCTTTCAAAGTTCTAGGCTCATCAGTGTTAGAAATCAAAGAAAAAATACAATTGGAATCATGCAATGGATAACCAAACCTATTAGGTTGTTTCCTTATCCACATGGACCTCCTCAAAAATTGAGGTTGATGTCCTTCATCTTCTTCTAAACTTTCAGAGCTACTAGAGCTCTCCACATTATCAGGTCTAATAGATGTTTTTGGTTCAACTTTCTTAGGGGTGCAAGGAAGTTGAACCACATCCTCTTTCTTCTCTTCTTTCTCTGGCTACAAGACAATAGAAGAAGGATTGTTCTCTCTGTTCATCACACTTTTGCTATACAAAACTCTCTTAGCTGTTGGATCCTAAACCTTGTACCCTTTCACACCGATGCCATAACCGATGAAGATACACTTCATAGCCTTGCTCTCCAATTTAGACCTCTTCTCCTTAGGCACATGTGCATATGCTTCACAATCAAACACTCAAATGTGTCTCAATGAAGGATTTTTACCAAACCACGCCTCCATAGGTGTCTTATCAATGAGTGTTGATGTAGGAGACATCTTAACCAGGTAACAAGCATTAGCAACAGTTTTAGCCCAAAACTTTTGCTCAAGGCCAGCTCCACTTAGCATACTCCTTGCCCTCTTTATCAACGATCTATTCATCCTCTCTGCAACTCTATTTTGCTGAGGGGTATATGGAGTTTTCTTGTACCTCTCAATCCCCTGTTCTTTATAGAACTTGTCAAAATCTACTGAACAAAACTCACCACCATTGTCCATTCTCAAACACATAATCTTTCTATCCTCTCGATTCTCTACAAGAGCTTTGAACTCTTTGAATCTATTAAAGACTTCAGATTTACTTCTAAGGAAATACACCCATGTCCTTCTACTATAGTCATCACTGAATGAAACAAGTAAATAAAATTCAAAATTGAAGGAACATTAACAAGACCAAACACATAAGAGTGAATCAAGTCCAACACCTTAGAAGATTTATGAGAACTGGAATAAAACTAAACACAATTTTGTTTTCCATATATACAATTGTTAAGGGAAAATTGGAGTAAACATGAATAATCAATATATCAATATCAGTGATACCCAAAACTCAATGAAATAATGAACAAAAGAGATTCAATCAAATAATGAACAATACAAAGCAAACCTATTTGTAGCTTCCATTGATCGCCTATCACAAATGATCTTGTCTATGAATATGGCCCTTAGAAGGTGCACTTCCTTGCTATGATTCCAAGATGTTCAAATGGGAACGACTATGATAGTATCACCATGAAGATGAGATTCACAACAATGATAGTAATAGTGTAGTAACAAGTTTAATCGCAAGTAATGAAGGAATTGGTGCCAAAGGTGCACTGTAATTCTTGCAGAGTAAGTTTACTTAAAGCTTGGATGAATAAAATGGAAGAATAGGGTTCATTTTATAGACTTGTGAGAAAGAAGATCAATGGTATAGGAAGAATGAGAAGATCAATGGTATAGAAACCTTAAGGAACGTGCGCAAATAAGAAGAAGACATGTGTCACACAAAAGCTATTTTGTTTGAGTTAACTACTTTCTTTTCTAAAGATAAGACATTATTTTCATAAATTAGGAAGGTTTTTTCTAATTTAAGAGATATTGATAAAAACAAGTTTGTTTGAGTCAGTTAACTCAACTTGTGATTTGCTTTTGCATGATTTGAGAGAAATTAAATAATAAATTATTTAATTTTGTGTGCATGAAGAAGACTTATTTTTAGAAGATTTGGAAGATATTTGAACAATTTAGAAGATAAGAAAGCAAATTAAATAAATAAATTTATTTTATTGTTGTGCATGATTTGGAAGAATAAATAAAATATTTGACTGTATTTTATTTTTAGAGATTGAGAGGATTTTAAATAAATTTGATTTGATTTATTTAAATTTGGAAGAATGATTTGATTTAATTAAATAATTAAGAATTATTTAATTGTTTGGAAGAATTTAATTAAATAAAGGATTTTATTTAATTTTGACTTTAGAAGAGGTAATTAAATATTTTGATATTTAATTAATTTAGAGGAATGTGAATCAAATAAATAAATTTGTTTATTTATTTATTGATAGAGGAATTAGAATGAATAAATATTAAGAATATTTATTTAGACTGAATTGTGTCATTTTTAGACATATACATTTTGCCCCTCTTTAATGAAATGCAGTTTACAGCATTGCTTCAAAGAATAAATAGTCTGATAATGATACATGCCCCAGTTTGCCCCTGGTATAGGTTATGATGATATGATGCCCCCTTGGGAGATTGGACGGGGAGAAGGAAGAAGGCGTGAGACAGACAATCTCACGATGAAGAAGGTTAAGTTTGAAGAAAATGGATTAAGAAAGAGCTGAATGATATGCAATGCAAGATAGAATGATAACACACAAGAAAGTAAGCAAGTATGCACAAATGATACAAGAACAAACAAGGTATTGCCCTTGTCAAGCGGTAAACCAATGATAGACTGATAATGATATACGATAGTGTTGTAATGGCAGGGACGATATATCCCTAGACCAACACGGTAGGTGTGTTGTCATGGTGGGGAATGATAGATCCCTAGAGTAACACAAAGGATAGTGTTTGGTTTCAGGAAATGAAACATGTCATGTAAGACACGTGTGTTGGTCTGATTTCGACAATGTTACATCATGTATAAGACAATTGATTGATTAACTGATCGAGTTGGTTTACGACTAGACAAGGATCAAGACCACTAATTATGATTAGATCATTTGACAAGATTGACCTGACTTGATTCGTATGGATTAAGGATGGACTTGTATTTGGATCATTGATTAGACTAACAGCTAGAACTATTGATGAGAGATACAATGATAGATAGAAAGTTGTTCGATAGTAGAATGACTCAATTGAAGGAAGAATTCCAAGTTGTTATTTCTAGACATTGGTACTCTACATTGTGGATCATTATTGCATGGGATATGGTATGGATGCTTTTGTGGATGTGAATGGTTTTTTGACATCTTGATAGTGCAAGTATTTTTAAGTGCTTATTTCATCATTGGGCAATTTTTTTGGGTACTTTTTCTGAATGTTGTAAGTTAATACAAGCATCTAGGTATAATTGAACTGAGATCACTTGAGTATTGCTTACATGGATTTTGATTTAACAAGTTAATACAAGCATCAAGGTATAATTGAACCGAGATGACCTGAGTACTTCTTGCATATCAATAGACAAGGATTGCCCCCTTTCATGTTAGACCTTTGATGTCCTCGATGATCTTTTGCCGATCATGTCATTAGACAAGGCGTCACATTACTAAAGTTTAATCCACAAATAGAAAACAAAGAAAATAATCATGCCCCGATCATAGCATCTCTAGCTTTTGTCATCCTTGAGTAGCATAGAAAGGCATGATAACATAAATCAAGATGCAGTAACTTAATGATGATTCCAATCCACAAAACATTTTTGCATTTAGATGTGTTTGTTTCTTGCCATAATTTAGGTAAAATAATTTAGAATGCCTTAGGTACTTGCTTGTTTTTCTTTGGATAGTTTGAGGTGATGCGTCAAAAGTTTTGCTTAAAACGTGGGTTTTACTTGTGCTTGCTTGCCTAGTGAAAAGATTCCACAATCCTTATTGGTGAGACAGACCCTAAGGGACTGACCTAGTGCCTCGGGGGCGCATTGCTAAATGGCCTTGCCTATGTGATGATGCAGAGGCAACGTAGTTTGGGGTGAACCCTAATGGACCTAAGACCTAGGTGATAGAAAGTGGTGTGGACTCAGATAGATAGAAGGACTAGACATGTGACAGATGGGACAGTGGGAGCCTCGGGGTGCATTTGAATAATGGCCTTGCCTACGTGATGATGCAGAGGCAACGTAGTTCATGGACTTGGACCATGGATGTACTAGAGGATAGATGAAAAGATATGGGATAGACAGGGAAGCCTTAGGGGTGCATTGAAAATGGCCTTGCCTATGTGATGACGTAGAGGCAATGTAGTTTATGGACCTGGACCATGGATGAACTAGAGGATAGACGACAAGACACAGGACGAATGGGGAGGCCTCAAGGGCACATTGAAAATGGCCTTACCTACGTGATGACACAGAGGCAACATAGTTCACAGACCTAGACCATGTGGATACTAATGACAGACACTATGCTAGGCTGACACCACGGATAGGATATGGGATAAAACCTTGGTTGACAAGGCAACAAAGAGATAGAGTATCAAGCCATGATAGGTTATCATTAGGATTTTATTATGGAATAGATATGGATCGAATGGGACACAAGTGAAGGAAGAATGGACACAAGGTGATTGGTTTCCCAAAGATGGAGGAAGCAGTTTATCACAATTAATGCATATTTACCAAGTTTTCACCACTTCTTTTTATTTGCACGAAAGCTAGAAAGTACACCTGACACCTGTTTGCTAGGTTTTCATCATGGTACCTATCCAAGGCACCTATTTTCTAGGTTTTCACCAAAGGACAATTTTTTTTGAACTTTTTATTTAATATTTTTGGTATTTTTCTAATTTTTTGATTTTTTTATATTTTATGCCCCTTTACATTGGGGTTCTCCTAGGTATAGAACCGATGAAGATGTATGATGTTGATTGGGTCATCGAACAGCTCACCCTCTACTGATATGCCCCCAATCCATAAGTGGCTACGATCAAATAAGGCCCAAGCCAGTTGGGTTTGAACTTGCCTTTCTTTTCCTGATCCTGTTGATTGCAGGGGTTCTCCTTAAGTACTAGATATCCAACTTTAAAGACTCTTGGGTGGACTTTATGGTTGTAACTTCATGACATCATTTTCTGGTATGTTTTGAGATGGTCAAAGGCTTTATGTCTCCTTTCCTCTAGCAACTCTAGTTCTTGCAATTTGGAAACTCTATATTCTTCATTTGTTATGAGACCTTTTAACGACACCCTGAGGGATGGTAACTCAACCTCGATGGGGAGGAAAGATTATGATCCATAGACAAGGGCATAGGGGGTAGCACCTGTGGGAGTGTGTATACTAGTTCTGTAGGCCCATAGAATGGGATTGAGTTGGATGTGCCAATCATGGCCAGCATAGTTGATTGTCTTCTTGAGGAGTTTCAAGATGGTCTTGTTGGATGCTTCTACTTGGCTGTTGCCTTAGGGGTAATAGGGTGTGGAGAAATGGTGTTGGATGTTGAATTGATCACAGAGTTCTTGGACATCCTAGTTTTTGAAGGGTCTCTTGTTATTCATGATAATGGATGAGGGAATTCTGTATCTGCAGATGAGGTAATTAAGGATGAACGAGGATATTTGTTTACCTATGACGGTGGTAAGGGGGATGACTTCAATCCACTTGGTAAAGTACTCAGTGGCGGTTATTATGAATTTTTGGCCGTTGGATGAGGGTGGATGGATTTTACCCACAAAGGCGAGTCCCCATTGACAAAAAGGCCAAGGTGTTGTTAAAGGTCTCAACTCTTAAGCTGGTGCATGTATCAGGTTCCCATGTATCTAGCACTACTTGCATTTCTTCACAAATTGATATGAATTTGTTTCCATGTTCAGCCAATAATAAACCAAACGCATGAGTTTCTTAGCTAAGGAAGGACCACTAGAGCATGTTTCGTAGATCCCTTCATGTACATCTTGTAAGGCAGTTTGGGATTCTTCTCATTCTAAAAAACAGAGTAAAGTACCATCTAGACCACATCGGTATAGGGTGTCAGCAATAATGGTATAACGAGAGGTTTGGTGTATAAAGGTTCGTCGTTGGTTTAAAGATAAGTCAGGTGGGAGGGTGTTGTCCTTGAGGTAAGTGTAAACCTTACCATACCAAGGTGAATCAGATCCAACTAATGGGCATATGGAATGGGTTTCAAGAAGATCATAAGCTAGTTGTTGAATTGATTCCACTAAGAACTCATACCGTGACTCATTCTCTGGGATTTCAAGAAGAGAGGCAATGGTTGCCATGGCATCTGCTGCTTTATTTTCAATGCGAGGTATCTTCTTAAAAGAGATGATCACAAAGTATTCCTTGAAGTCCTTGACCATCCACTTGTATGGGACAAGCTTCTCATCTTTGGTTTGGTAATCATCATTGACCTGATTGATCACTAGTTGAGAATCACCATAGACATGTAGCTCTTTGATTTTCCATTCTGTTGCCATCTTGAGACCAATGACTAAGGCTTCATATTATACTATGTTGTTTGTGCATGGGAATAACAGATGGTAAGACTTTGGTATGGTGTCGCCATGAGGAGTTACAAACAAGATTCCTGCTCCTAATCAATGGTTTGTGTAGGACCCATCAAAGTAAAGTTTCCAGAAATGTGTTGATATAAGGATTCATCTAGAAACTCAAATTGCATTAGTGTGGTGTCCTATAGTGGTGAATCTACTAACTGATCATCAATGACTTGCCCCTTGATAGCCTTTCTATCTACATACTCAATGTCATATTCACTTAGGAGCATTACCCATTTGGCTAGGCGACCTGTAAGAGCTGCTTTGCTTAGTAGGTACTTTAGTGGATCTATTTTTGCAATAAGTTTGACTAGATGTGCTAGCATATAATGTCAGAGATTTTGGGAAGCAAAAACTACAGCAAGGCATGATCTTTCTATTTGAGAGTATTACAACTCATAGCCCACCAATGTGCGACTAATGTAGTAGATGGCTCTTTCTTTACCTTCATAATCTTGTTGTGTTAGAAGGGCCCCAAGAGCTATTGGTGTAGCAGATATGTATAGTAATAATCGATTCCCTTGGATAGGAGGCATGCGAATAGGTGGATTCATAAGATACTCTTTCAGTTTGTCAAATACCTCTTCACATTTCTCATCCCATCTGAATGGATGTTCTTATGTAGGAGATGACTGAAGGGTTGACACTTGTCGGCCAGTTGTGATATGAACCTATGGATTGCTTGTAGTTTACCCTATAGAGATCTTAGTTGAGTAAGATTCTTGGGTGGTGGCATGTCCATAATAGCCTTGACCTTAGCAGGGTCTACCTCTATTCCATTTACTGATACAATAAATCTTAGGAGCTTGCCCAAGGTGACTCCAAACACACATTTCTTTGGGTTCAACTTGACTTTGAATTGTTCTAGTCTCTAAAAGACTTTCTCTAACACATCTAGGTGTGATTCTCTTGTGAGTGACTTTGCAAGGATATCATCTACTTAGTCTTTCATTGTTACATGCATCATATCATGGAATATAGTGGTCATAGCATGTTGATATGTGGCTCCTGCGTTCTTTAGCCCAAATGGCATGACATTCCAGCAAAAAGTGCCCCACAGACAAGTAAAAGCCATCTTATGTTGGTCTTCTAGTGCTATCCTAATCTGATTATATCCCGAGAAGCCATTTATGAGAGATAACATGGTATGTCCTACTGTTAAGTCGACTATGATATCTATATTTGGCAATGGAAAGTCATCCTTGCGAAAAGCTTTGTTTAGATCTCTGAAATTATTGCATAGTCTGACTCAACCATCAGGTTTGGACATTGGTACTATGTTGGAGACCCATTCTGGATAGTCTATAGCTCTAATGAACCCTACATCCAGTAGTTTCTTGAGTTCTTCCTTTACAAGCAGTGCAATGTGTGGATGCATCTTTCTAAGATTTTGCTTCACTGTTTTCACTCCTGGATCTAGTGGAAGATGATGTAGAATCAAATCTAGATCTAACCCTGGCATATCTGCATATGACCAAGCAAAATTGAATTTCTTTCTCTTGAAGAATGGTACAAACTTAGTCTTTTCTAGTGGGGTTAGAGACTTAGCAAAGTGAATGATCTTAGAATGTTCCTCTGTTCCAATGTTAACAGGATCTGTAGGTTCCACAATAATCTGAGACTTCTCCTAGTGCATGTCATCAGGGAGAGTGTCAAGCCTTCCATCGGTAGGTGCCACAGTTGGGTATTCACCATCGAATGCATCCTTTCTTTTTACTATTGTGGGATCTGACACTACCACGGAGTAGTTTTCACCATCAGATCCTATTTTTATTTTAATATTTTTGTGACTGGAAGGCTTGGCACCCTCTCTGAAATAAGCCATAATATTAAGTTCAATGGCAAAGCCAACTTTATGATCTCCTTTAGGTAGGTGGTCCCTAAGTTCCATATAGTCAATATAGGCATCGTCATTTTGGAACATATCTAGTTGCAGGGTTCCTTGTAGATCCCATTAAATAAGCTTAGGATGCACAAGGGGGAGGAAGTTAGAGGATCGATTTGATTTGTTGATAGTTTGAATGGATATGCTAGGAGTATTGATAGGGAGAGTGTTTGGGATGGTACTTTCCTCTAAATTGTTTATTGTGATAGAACTCAAACCTTACTCAAAAGTTATATTCTCAGGGATAGGCAAATCACACTCTAATGGCTTATGTGGTATCATTTGTCCCTCACAGTAGGAGCTATATGTTTGAATGGTATCAACCTTTTGTCATTGTAGGAATGCTCTATCAGCTCATCCCACTCATACTTGTTGGAATCCGTGTCACTATCCTCTTGAAGGGTATGGATCATTTCTACAAGAAAAGCATTTGCTTTAGCTTTGCCCTTATCTTTATATCCTAGACCTTTTGTAGTTCTAGCCAACAAGGATGAAGAAGGTTGAATGGGTTCCATAATTCCTTCTTTTCTTAGGCCGATGGGGCCTTGTCCTTCATAACCCATTCTGTGTAGGATAGATTCACCTCATCCATAGATTTCCATTGGGAGCTTAGGTGGTTCTTGTTGTGTGTTCTCTTCTTCTTCAGTGTAGAGCCATTGTAAGATATCTCTTTCTTTTGTTTCATCTGATAGGGTCCCCCATTTTACAAAGGAAGCTATGGGAGGTGTAGGAGGAGCAGATGGCTTTGGAAAATGCTTGGGTTGCCCAAAGGATATAGGAGATAGAGGAAATTTGGCCAAGTTGAGACTATTCTCTATGGAGTATTCCCCTATTATTTCTTTGATGGTAATTATCTGCTCTTTGGGCTTGGATGATGAAGCTTTAGAGGTAGAATCATGTTGTGGGGTAGGGGATGTAGATGCTCTATTGTTTGGTATGATGTAATCAGGTTTTGAAAGGATAGAGTTGCAATTTTGAAAGGGGTCAGGGTCACCTTGGATGGTGACTTGCTTGCCGGTATGAGTTAATTTTATGCATTGGTGATAGGTAGAAGGCACAACTTTCATGCCATGAATCCATGGTCTACCTAGAAGAATATTATAGGCTAGCTCCCTATCTAGGACTTGGCACACAATGTCTTTTACCATCGGTCCCACTTGTATGGGTAATACCACTATTCCTTTGGTAGTTCTCTCCTCATCATCATAGGCTTTGATAGTTATCTTCTTCCTTGGATCGACTACATTTTTCAGAGAACCCCAATGTAAGGACTAGCTTCAACATGCGAATATTTAAACTAGCTCGCCCATCAATGAGAACCCTCTTAATGTGGTACTTGTCGATGAAGGTGATAATATGTAAAGGGGTGTTGTGAGGTTGAGACACTGAGAGGTTATGTTGTTCGGTAAATGATATGGTACTTGAGGAGGTTAGATTACCTACCATGTCTTGAAACTTCTCTTGGGCCAAGTTAGTGGGCACAATTTTTTCCACCAAGGCTTTATCAAGGATCTCCTTGTGGGAAAGGGATAGACGCAACAACTCTAAGATAGAAATGTGGGCAGGAGTTTTCCATAGTTGGTCTATGACACTATACTAATGGAAGTTGGACTGAGAAGGTGACGACCTTGGAAGAATGGTATTCAACATGACCTTACCACTTGAGTGATGATACTGCAATCAGTTCTGTTTGGTTCTGATTGTTGGTTCGGCGTGACCACATTGATTTGTGGTATGTGCTCTGTTATGCAATTGATGGTATAGTCAAATGGCACACTTGCATAATTAGCATTATTATTCCCATTATTTTGATTTTGCCTATTGCAATTGTTGTTGTTGCTATTGTTGTACGACCTGTCATGATTGAGAGGTGGATATTTGTAAGCCACATGCATCTCATTAGAAGTATGTTGTTGAGCATCTCCTTGATTTTGATCAGGTATGTCTTGAATAACATGTTTGAGATGGATACAATTGTTGGTTGTATGTCCTCTTCCTCTATCATACTCACAAAAGTTGATGTATTTCCAATAGTGAGGTTTTATTTGAGGTTCATAATTGCTTGTTGGCGGTAGAGAGATTTCATTGTTGGCCAATAGCTTCCTTCATGCGGATTCTTGGGACTCACCCAGCAGTGTGAATTTTTGCCTTGGATTTGAGTTGAACCATGGTCTTGGCTCCTAAGAGAATGTTTTATTGGGCGTAACATTGCTTGCCTCTACTTTGAGAGTGAATATTGGTTGTTGTTTGGGAGCCACCACCTTGGCATCAACCACTCCATCATTGACAACATTTTTATTCTTAGTCCAAAACTTTGATTTGTCAGTCGTGTAGTTGGAGTTAGGTGTGTCCTTGTATAACTTGATTTACCCCTTTGCGATCATAGATTTCTAGATGAACAGTCCCATTTCAATGACCTTTGAAAATGAGGTAGGGCATTGAATTTGTATTTGATAGCTTAGATCGGTGTTGAGGTTGTGGATAAACATCTCCATTAATTGCTTCTCAGGTACATCATATGAGCATTTGCTTGCTAATTGTCTCCACCTTTGTAGGAAGGAGGCAAATGATTTGCCACTCTTTTGCTTGGTATTACATAGATCAAGCATGGAGACTTTGTGTTCAATATTGTACAAGAAGTGTGTGATGAATTTGTTGACTAACTCATCAAAAGTTTTGATTCCCGGTGGAAGCCATGACAACTACTCCATGGCTTGACTACCTAGAGATCCAGGGAATAGTCTCATTAAGAAAGTCTCATTGTGAGCTACTTCCATGCATGTGGCATTGAATTCCGTAATGTGATCTCTAGGGTCTCCTTTTCCTTTGTACTTGTCAAACTTAGGAACTTCAAATTGAAAAGGGAATGGTACCATGTTCAAACTCTTATCAAAGGGGTATGGTGCAATATCTTCCAAGGAGTAAGTTTTAGTGTTTGTACCTGTCTTGAGATCCGTCATTTGTTGCATTAGACCTTGATTTGTTTCCCCATTTCTTCCATAGGTGTGTTTGGGTCTATGACTTTCTTTCCTTTGTCCTCACTGATGTGGTGTTCATGATTATCCTCTACAGTTTCTTTGATTTTTCTTAGATCAAAATCAGCAGGGAGCTTAATTCCAAGATTTGCAAGATGATTAAAATACTTGTGAGGGTCCTCATGGAGCACTTTCTCTAGCAAGCATTGGAATTTCTATTCTTGGAGGTGTCCTTGATAATCTTCATGAGAGATTTCCTCATCACTACCATGAGGGGTGACACTACGATCAGATGATCCAGCCATTTCAAGTTGCTTTTGGTATTGAAATCTAGTAAGAACCATGCAAGGTGACGTAGGATGCGGTGGGGTGAAACTAAGGATTTTGGCAAGGTGCTGATAGAGACTGATGAGAATAGGATACTTATGACAAGATTTGGACAAGGGACTTTCCCGATCAATGATTTCAAGTAAGACGGTCGATACAAGATGATAGCCACTAGTAAGGGTACTCGATACCTATCTTACTGTGTAGGGACTAGTCGTGCACCAAGACCACTAGCAAAGTTCTGTGACTTACTAGGGTTACTTGAAACCAAAATGATTCAAAAAAGAGGCCTATGCTAATCTGATATGGGGTACTTTGGCTTTGGACTAGGGAGACCTGATAGAAGGTGAATGGGATGACCAATGAAAGAGAGACTTTGATGTGAAATGGATGAAAAAGTAACTGTAAGGTAAGATATGATCTCAGAACTTGCAACTAGGCTGAAATGGGTACCCAAAAATGATAAAATTTTTCTCTCAAAGACTGTGGAAGTGCTCACTATCATGCATGCGCCAGAATAGATGCACCACATAAACTGGTGAATGCACAAAAAGTTGGTGTATAAGCACAGTACTGGTAAATTTCAAATGCACCGTAACAGGTTTCAGAAGCGCTGTAATTCAATACAGATGCATTGTAAGTTGGCACAAATGTGCAGTAAAAGAGGATGAATGCGTAGCTCTAGTTTCTCAGTGATTTTTGCAAGTTTTTGGCAATTTTTCTGATGTTTTTGGTATCTTTGGTTTCTAAGAAGGTCTTTTTGATTTGATTTTCTAAAATTATGGCAAGAAGACATAGCAAACACAAAGAATGTTTTTATGGTTTTTTTTTGTGATTTTTTGACTCTTTTTGGACTCAAAGAAAGCAAGTACAATCCAAGGTTTCAAAGGACAGTATAAAACCAAATTCTCACTATCTCTAGTGAAGTATCTTCAGGAGGTGATAATCACCCTTCCCTACACTAGATTATAGGGGTTTTTGGCTAGTAAAAATAAAGGATGACTAATAAAGGCAACTGTTCTAGTGGTTATACATGTGGCAGCACTACTCTTTGTTATGGAGTCTCCCAGCTTACAAGGGTTGCACCTTGGAGGGTTTTGGGGGAGGTTGGTTGTCAGTATAACACAACTCCACTCATTGTTTGAAGCTTTCACTCCAAACACAATTTATTTATAGTGGATTGGTAGGGCTTGGCGTTTAGCCTATTACCACTTAGGGTCGTTCCTACTTGGATGAATGATATCCAAGTACTCCTCTAAAGGAAAAACACATGCAAAAATGATATGCCTAGCATTTTGGTCACCCAAGATAGGGGAGAGCATAGGCCTGGTATCATTCCCAAAACATAGAAGATGGTGGTTCTTTTCCCCTAGTTAAAATGAGAAAAACTAGATGAGCTATCTACTTGGGCAAGCACAAAAAATTGTGAACTTTGAAGTGATAACAAGATAGCAATGGTTCAATTTTACCTTAATAGCAATGAGTTGTTAACTTTGAAGGATAGTAATATAGCAATGATTCAATGATATGCAAGATAACAATGATTCAATTACCGCCTTCCTAGTTAAGACTATGAGATTTGCATGAGCATCCATTTACTTTCCCATTAGAAATCAAAGTGTGAGTTAACAAGTGCAACTATATGATTCTAAACCAATACCTAACCTGTGATATAGATAAAAAATGTTCCTGTAAAAAGGCGTTATAGTTAGTAAAAACTTCAAGGAAACCCTAAAAATCACTGCCTAGATCAGATGCGCAGCTTTAGAGATTGAATGCGTAGAGATAGATCTCAGAAGTGCCGCAATACATATGCGCTAAGATAGAGGTCAAAAGCACAGGAAAATAGTATATATGCGTTGAGAAGATAGGTGCGCCATATCAGAGGTTATATGTGCCGTAATAGAGTCTGTGTGCACTGAAAGGATGTATGCACTGGAACAGACAACAGGTGCACTAGATCGGAGACTATATGCATCGAAGGAATGTATACACCAGAATAGATAGCAAATGCATGTTAAGAAGTGTCAAATGTGCAGTTTCCTCCTATGTATGGCTTTCTAAAACACAAAAACTTAGTTTTTGAGTTAAAATTGGGGCTAGGCCCCACGGTGAGCGCCAACAATGTTAAGGAAAAATTGGAGTAAACATGAATAATCAATATATCAATATCAATGATACCCAAAACTCAATGAAATAATGAACAAAAGAGATTCAATTAAATAATGAACAATACAAAGCAAACCTCCTTTAATTTGTAGCTTCCATTGATTGCCTATCACAAATGATCTTGTCTATGAATATGGCCCTCAGAAGGTGCACTTCCTTGCTATGATTCCAAGATGTTCAAATGGGAATGGCTATGATAGTATCGCCATGAAGATAAGCTTCACAACAATGATAGTAATAGTGTAGTAACAAGTTTGATTGCAAGCAATGAAGGAATTGGTGCCAAAGGCATGCTGTAATTCTTGCAGAGTAAGTTTACTTAAAGCTTGGATGAATGAAATGGAAGAATAGGGTTCAATTTATAGACTTGTGAGAAAGAAGATCAATGGTATAGAAACCTTGAGGAACGTGCACGCATAAGAAGAAGACATGTGTCACACAAAAATTGTTTTGTTTGAGTTAACTACTTTCTTTTCTAAAGATAAGACATGCTTTTCATAAATTAGAAATATTTTTCCTAATTTAAGAGATATTGATAAAAACAAGGTTGGTTGAGTCAGTTAATTCAACTTGTGATTATCTTTTGCATGATTTGAGAGAAATTAAATAATAAATTATTTAATTTTGTGTGCATGAAGAAGAAGACTTATTTTTAGAAGATAAGAAAGCAAATTAATTAAATAAATTTATTTAATTATTGTGCATGATTTGGAAGAATAAATGAAATATTTGATTGTATTTTATTTTTGGAGATTGAATCAGCCAAACAGAGTCCTATCAAACCCTTAGCTTTTCAATCTTTGAGATCCCACTCTACTTGAGACATTGTCGTTGGTTTTGTACCAGATATGGTATCCCATAAATCCTGATCTACAAGCATGTCCTCCATTTTGAGTTTCCACAACTTGAAATTAGTGCCATTAAACTTTAATTTCTCAAATATCCCAGATGTGCTCACCATCTCTTTCCTACAACAAAGATTTCAAAATACTTTGCACAAGCTCCCACTCAAATGAAGATTAGCTCAAAAAACTCTCTACCCAACAACTAGAACCAAAGGTGATTAGGCTCTGATACCAACTGAAAGGAAGCAAGGTATGTAGAAGTGCTTCCTACACTGATCTACTAAGGAAATATTTATGCAAATTTTAAATTTTACATTTACAGATTAAGGTGTACATTAATAGAAAGATAATAAAAAATTCCAAATGTAAAACTCACAACACAAGATATATGTGGGGAAAACCTTTTCAGGTAAGAAACCCCACACTCAAAAGCCACCCAATATATTATCCAAGAATTAGGAAGATTACAATATACTTGCAGAGCAAGATGTCATAGAAGTATAACCAACCAGAGATCTAGGAGGTAACTCAACATCTATAAGACTCTTACACACAACCTCCACCTCAATTTCTTGATAAATAGGAGGTACAATATAGTAAACTGTCAACAGTAATTACAAAACCATGAGCCAAACCACCCAAAAGTGGCACCCAAATTATCTCCAATCAAAGATGACTTGTGATGTACTAAAGCACACACCAACACATGTAACTCTCCCCTTTACAGCTCTTTTAAGTGTCCAAAACATTTTTACATTTCCCAAAAATAGGAGGTCCAACTTCTAGAGGCCATAACTTTTGATCCAGGTGTCCTATTGACAAACTGTTTAATGTGTCAGAAATCTCGTGAAGAGATCTATCATGCTATAATAAACTTCATCAGTTATGACAAATTTCATGATGTTTAGGGATCTCTAGGTGCCTCAAAACTAAGTTCAAAACTCTTTTCAACAGTTTCAAAAAATAGAAACTTTAATATCTCGTAATCCAGATATGATCTTGAGTAGAAACTCACCCATTTTTTATACTTAGTAGTTCTGCACCTTTTGGAAAAAATTTCAAGTCAATCTGAGGTCAAATGTAGAGTTACTGAAAATAGTAAGTCCCACCATTTTTAGCCCTTTAGGAAACTTTGAAAGTTCTAGACCATTCTCCAAGATAAAGGGTATTCAAAAAGACCAAAACTGGGAAGAATAGTAACCTTTCAAAGTTGCAAGGTTGAGACACTTTTCCTAACATCTTATTAAAATATGGTAAACTAAGCTAAGGTTGAGTCTTCATGTTGGTTTGAGATTTTTAGGGATTTTTGCCAAAAGACTAGGGTTTCCTAGTTTTCTCCTTATAGGACTCAACATTCATGGATGACATTTACCAGGGACTCAAACTCCATTAAGGACTGAACATGAATTATGAGAATCTTTTTAGTTTCAGTTGGACACTCATCACTTGAATACACACTATGGTTTTTCTCTCATTATTTCCACATTTTAGATAGATTAAGATCCTTGTATTAGAGATAGAATGGAGTGTTGAGAGATTTGGGAAGAAAATTTAGTCTTGATGCAAGGTCATGCATGTGAGATGGTTCTCAGATTGAGCTCCTTCAAGACCACAAAGAAGACAATGTATAGTTTTAATGCCTGCACTATGTTGAAAAGTCTACACAACAGTTGTTAGAACCCTGTCAAATGTGAAGGAATGTTATGAAGATAATTTTGTTCGTTGTGAAGAAGTCTAGAGGTATAGAAGTGGATTCTAGAAGTCCTCCACACTGAATACAACTCTGTATAAATCTATTGATACAATGGAAAGAGATGAGATATCCAAAAATGCTAGAGACAAAGATCCATTAAGAAGAGATGGAGCTCTAAGAAGACATACATGGATCTATAAAGGAATATAAAGACCTAGACAATTTCCTTATAGGTCTAAATAGAGACCTGATAAGAAATGATAGAGATCTACAAAGACATATGCAAGGTCTAATAGAGAATACATATAGGGGTTATAGACAGTATGCAAGTGATATAGTATAGTGGACCTAAGATCACTGAATATAGTGTTGATAGAGGTCAATGAGAAGAGATCTATAGGGACAACTGGAAAAGAGATCTACATAGTGAGAGGAGATTTTCACAATGAGAAGGGATTGTTTCACAGTGAGATGGGATAGATACAACTTAAGAGATAGTCATAAAAGAACACAAAGGCCATGCAAGATATAGATATATGAAGACTATGATCTAAGACATTGGATGGAAAAATATGTAGTATTCAAAGACATATCTGGACATTCTACCACTATCATGAGACAACTCCAATGTCACAATGGGTTACTAAAATAGTTTTCAAGTATAAATAGAGTCTATAGGAAGTTATAGAAGAACTATGAAATCAGTATCTAAGAATTTAGTAGTAGGAACCACATCCCCTAAGATTTTAGAGCCTTATGTTGTCAATTTAGAGAGATTTCAAACTGATGCAGAAGCATCCAAAAGCATTCAAATCAGTTGGGATGGTTAACAGTAAATTACAGAATACTAAGAGAGTGACCTTGGAGATTACTACATTTTACCACATTTGTATTTCCTAGGCTATGGAGCTAGACTTAGCATCTAGACATTGTCATCTACAACATATCCAAAATTCAGATCATTTGGGTTTGATTCTAGAAAGATATCACTATCAGAAGATTACTTGTTTTTACTTGTTTTCACATAGTAGAGCTGATAGTGTTAAGTGGAGTCTAATTGGCTTGCAGAGTAAATCCATTACTTAAAGAGCTAAAATTAACATTTTTCAAGGAAGTTTAGGACCTGGCCAACCTTCATGGAGATCCACATGAAGTTCTATTCACCAGCTAAGCAATACCTTATGTTTAGGTTCGACCTATCCATATCCACATGTTTCATAACTATCTGTTGTAATTAGGCCGACTTGATAATGATTTCAAGGCTTGTGGAGGATATAAATAGAGGATAATGATTTGTTACAAAGTGGTGGGGATGAAATGATTAAGTATGCAATGATATGAAGTAGAAGATTGAGTGTTTTAATATGAAGAAGAAGCAAAAGTGAAGCAGAGTAGAGCAGTGAGAAGAAGTTGTAGAGTAGAGAATTAATAAGCAGAAGGAAGAAATCATGAAATGGTATTGTTATGTGAATCATTTGTAACCTTGGACTATGGCCTAGCATATGTTAAGCCTTAGAAGCATATGTATTTGGTTTTGAGATCATCATATAAGAAGAATGAGCTTTGAAGGCTGGGTTTTTCCCTATTAGGGTTTTCCCAGGATATATCTTGTGTCATGGGTGTATGAATGTATTTTATTTTTATTGCTATCTATATACTTCCATTGCATCTTTGATTGATCATGTTGTTAGTTGTTTAAGGCTGCAAGGTTGGACAGTCCCACATCAGAACCTCCTACCTTGACTACATCACAAACTAATGAAAAAGATACCTACATGTATGGTTCCTGGTTGCATGGGTATTTTCTTCATGGAGAGAAGACACATGCCAATGTATGTTATGAGGTATGTACATGCATTTTGAGAGGTGTTCTTACTTTCCATGCCCTATATCCACAAAATATGATATGTATTTCTAAGCATGGAGCAGGTTTGTCAAAGAATTAAGAAGCCAATCCAAGAAGGAAGAGAATTATCAAAGGTCAATGTGTCTTAATGAATCTCTATTAAGGTTTTTGAGCTATGTCTAACCCTAAAACATCTACATAGTGAGCAGGGTTTACAAAATGGGTACAAAATTGATTGAAAGTCTTGTGTATCCCTAAAAAACATGAGAATGTAAGAATGAATAAGGTCTCTTTCAAGATTATTAATGTTTCTAGCCTAACCAAGCCCTACAATGTGCATATAGAGATTAAAAAATTAGAGCCAAATATCCATTAAGATGTGACATAGGTCAATGAAACTAACAAAATGTTAAGAACTTTGTCTAAACCCTAGCAAAGATCCATGAAGGAGACAAAGTATAGTTGGCAGAAGTATGTATTCTAGTGAAGGGATAAAATATAAAGGTAATTACAACTTGGAAGTACACATGAAAGATTAAACATTGCTCATGCATCTCCAAGATGAGTCAGTAGGACTCATACTCCATATCTAAATACTCCTTGAACTCCACACAATAAGAAATTTGTGGCATACATCACCAACATATATTCTGAGAACAATTAGGCATCTGAAATTATCTGTAGGTCACTGTCATTTGGAAAACTAAATTTGCAGACCACCAAATTGCTTGATAACTCAAAGTAGCAAGTATTGAACATCCATAAACATGTCTGCAAAACTGCATGGACAATTCTTCACTTGTGGAGGAATACAGAGCATTCCAAACAACATTCATCATCACCTCATTTTGCTAGAGCAGGGACCGGAACTCTGTAGCTTGTAACTTTAACTGTTGAAGGTATAATGACTTGAACTCTTAGATATAACACCCTCAGAACATACTCAACTCAACTTTTGAACCGTATGATCTTCTTCAAATGCAGAGGAATGCAAAGAATTTTACGAGGTAGTCTTGTAGACAACTTCTTGCAGTAGAAACCTTCACCAACTTTTGGAGACTAGTACCTTCTTATAGCAACACATACTTCCTTAGGATCATCAGAAAAGAGCATACAACAAGGTACATGCCATCAACAACATCTTCTCAACATCAGCATTAATTCCTCTAATTCCCATATAAATATATCATTCTTCATCTTTATGCTTCTAATTCACATCTTATAATATCATCATGATATCATCTCTGCTGGAAGCAAACATACTCAATACAGCTTAACAATGCATGACATCCAACCATGAACATTAGCAACATCACTGTTAGCACACCATCAATATAAGCATTAATGACAATCCAAACTAAGTGTTGACATCAAACAACCCAAACTGAGTGTTGACATCAATGACAACCATGCAACCACATAAGTGACAACCTTGGCTAACATATGTGCAACAATGTATCACTAGTCGATTGTGTCATGGTCACTATCATTGTCTTCTATATATAGTACAGGATGGACGAGGTGCACAATTGCATGGTGGCCTCATCTATACCATTAGGGTGATGGTGTAATCATGGGGCCAAAGCATGCTCACCCACTTATGTGATGATTTGGGATGGTACATCCATTATGAGGGCCATATCTTGATTACTTGCATGTTATTGTACCTAAATCTTGAATGGTACCTAATTCATCTTATTAGTGTTTGTCATAGTTTGGCATTGACTCAGAGATTCTTGAGAAACATTTGGAGGAGGCATCTTTATCTTCAAAGGAGATATATTCATCTTTACATCCTATTCTATTTCAGTTTCCACTTGGTTCTATATTGTCACTTTCATTAGTTGGGTGTGGGACTCCTGATTTGGTTGTGGCATCTTTTGGCATTGACATGGAGATAAATGAGCTATTTTCAAAGAATTCATATATTTTGGGCTTTCATCCCTTGTATTCCTTTTACGAATGGGAATTCATCATGCATACACATTTGGTTTTTTTCTTCCTAAGGAAAGGAATTTTGTTTGGCATTCATGGACCATCTTCTACATCTAATTTTGATCATCAACCATTGGCACAACTGACTACTTGGGAGGAGGCTACTTAGTCTCTCTTCTCCTCTCTATTCTAGATGGGACATTTTCCTTACATATGTTTTTTTCTTGTGTGGGGAAACTTATTTGTTTTTCTCTCTTTTGGGGAGGAGTTTTGTCCCACTAGGTTTTCTCCTTTACTCCATTTGTGAGAGATTTTGTTTGTACATTGGTACTATTAGTAATAATTTATGTTTGGGGTTTCAAGTGAGGCCTATTCCCTAAAAATCCAAAAAGTTCTAATATTTTGGCCTCTGCAGATGTGAAAATGCAAGAAATCAGTTAAGGTGCAAGTCAAAATATGCAGTGGCCGGTCAAGAAATCGCTGTCGGCCCCTGAAAATTGATAAAAAAAAATAGGTCAAATGCATAAAAAATGCATATCAGGTCACTGCTTATCGGGCTACAGTTTCTGGGTCTTAAATGTTTCTAAGTGTGGCTAGAAGGGTCAAATTGTGCCACAGCCACGAGACCGCCATGTGTTGAGCCTCAGTTTATTGCCACGCCTTCACTTTTGATTGCTTCCTACGGAAGACACCATGTGTCACTTGTGAAAGCACAGTTTCTAAAAGTTTCAAGAATGCTGCAGAATGCTCCACATGGAGGCACCTGAGAGACATAAGAAAAGCAAATCAAAGATCTGCGCATGGTGCCAAGTGTCAGCCTCCACCAGTGTTTCCAAAAGACCCTAAATGTTTCTCAGGGGCAATGCAGAGTTTGCTAGGTGTCGTTTTCTACTAAAGTTTCAAAAAGGTTTCTTGGCTGCCGCAGAAGATGCCACATGCCCCTAGTTGTGGCTGCAGAAGCTGACAAGTGTCGACGTCTGCGTTATGTTTCATATTTGTTTCGGTGCTAAGTATAGATCATGGTGGGTCCCAATAAAGAGTTCCTGCTGCTGCAGATGATGCCAAGTGGCAACCTCTGCCTGAGTTTTGAGAGCCCCTTTTATAATGTTTCTGTGAGTGCAGAAGGCACCAAGTGTCACCTGTGGGGGCCACTTCAAACTTATGACACAGTATGTTTCAATAAGAGCACGGAGCTTGACACATGTCAGCTTCCACTAGGGTTTCTTGGAAGGGTCTTTATGTTTCAAGAAAAGCACAGAAGCTGCCACCTGTCTCGATAGCTGATTCTACAGAAGCCACTGTGTGTCCTTTTTGAGAAGCAAGTAATAAGCTACGGAAAAGTCAGTGATAGAAACTTCAAGTGCCTACATGGCACGATCCCACTGGCTGGCAACTTTTCATGCAATTTATGGTGCCGTTAGATCTCAGCGACTAGAAGATATATCAACGACCAGGTTTTAAAGTTACAGCGAGGGTTTTTTCCAAAGTATCTACAACTATTTTTAGGCAAGAGAAACTCCAAAGGCGTGCCATTGCTACTTTCCAGGGGCTACAGGTTGGTGAAACTTTAATGGCACATTATGCAGGAAGGCATGGGTCGAGTTGACTGGTTCAACTACCTGATTGATGAGGAATGTCCCTGAGCGGTGGCTCAGATCCTAATTTCACCTACTCTGTCCTCTATTTCTTGTTGCATCATTTACTGTTTTGAGCACCATTTTTCTAATGCATTGCATCTGATGAAATTTTTGAGTCAACCATGTAATTAATGCTGAGTACACAGTTTTGCTATAAAAGGCAGACTGTGTCACTCATTTAAGGTTGTTGAAGACCTGGGGCATTTTTGTGTAAATAATGAAGAATAGGGCATGAACTTGGTTGTTCCATCCCATTTTGGAGTTTATGTGTTGCAGCATGAATGTATTTTGCACATATTTTCAGTTTCAGTGTTAATTTATATGAAAAATGCGTATTGCATGTGTCTATCTGCTTGTCTCCATTTGTTGCATGTCATCCTTCTTTTGAATCTAGTTGCTAAGGGTTTCATAGATTCTAGGGTATAGATATCTATACTACTTGCTTGATCTATAACTTCCATTCAAGGAGTGGAGTAAACTATTTTAGGTCAATGTATGGAGAAGGTTGTATGTCTGCAGGGATATCTGTAAGTAGAGGCAGCCAGATACCCTTTCTTGGATGATGTTTGTAAGGAAAGCATCAATCCAACCCCCTAAAACTTGAGTGAAAGTTGCAAACCATCTACTATATACGTCTAGTTGACTCCTTGCCCAATGGATAGGCACTAGTCTATTTCTGGGTCAGTAGTTATGAGCTAAAACCCCTTGTCTTGCATCCAGGACATTATGTCCACCCATCTCATCACTTCCATCTATTAGTTGTAGGAGTAGGATTAGGATACCTGCATACTCTCATACCCACCAGATAAATATGTCCAAGAATGTTGCCAACCTTGTGATCTATCATGCAGATCTTGGTCCACACATGAGAGTATTCTGCCTGTTGTTGTCAAGCTAAATCTTTCTGTCATTGAGATAGTCAATGTTACATCTTTCGTCATAGGGATACCCCCCTTGGTGCAGTAGAACCAAAAGTGAAGGGGAGGTAGCTCACACAACCTCCTATATTAGTTGGCTGAATCTGCCTATGCATTGGAAGTGGCAAACCCCAATGCTGATTCAGAAGAAAAAACCAACAAATTGGTGACTCTGCTGGGGAGTTGATTTAAAAGAATAATATCTATGTGCCCATTCGAGTCACTAACAAATTGGTGACTCTACTAGGGAGATCAATGTCATATCCATGAAAGTTTGAGTCTAAAAGATTGCAAAATCAGACCTGGAGGTGCTTTGTTGCAGCAAAGGAAAAAGTAGAATTGTGACTCTGCTGTGGGAGAACCCAGAAAGAAAGAAATCAATTTTCAGCTTCAGCCTGTTTGAAGCTCATTCCTCTGCCAAGGAGGTGGTGACTCTGTTGAATGAACCTATCAGTAGCTGCAACATATCCAGGTATTTGTACAAGTTTTTGAAAAGTTCCCTATTTGGTGAAATAGCACTAGTTAAAAGGGAAACATTGGTGAAAGCAGAGCTTGCATGCTTTTGTTACAACCTATTCTGTATTTCAAAACAACATGCAATGTTGTTCAAAAGACTCATATAGAGGACTTTAGGCAGGTTGAAATAGCAGTTTGTATTTTAAGGGCCTAAGGTCATATTGTGATTGAAAATCTGAGTAGAGAAGAGGGTTGCAAAAGCATAAAAATATGTATTGTCAGCCCATGCACCCTTGTGAGGTGTCAAATGTAATAATGTATAGTAGTCAGTCCCAACCATGTAATAAAAGAGGTTTCAATGTAGATAGATATAAGCCCATAAATTTCAGTGGCATTTGTGGTTATCCAAATGCTTTTCCATCTAAAATCAGAAAATATTTGCCCAAATTCAATGGTATAAAGGATGAATCAGCTGAGAGACACTTACAGCAATTCATAAATGTTATAGATGACTTTGAGATTGACCATGAGGATGTAGTTATGAGATTATTTGTTCAATCTCTAGATGAAGATGCAAGGGATTGGTTCTCCTATCTTCTAGCTTTCTCTGTTAGGTCTTGGCATGGTTTTAAATCTGCATTTCTAGTGCAATATGGTGAAAGGATTTCTGAATATGCAGTTATTAGTAATTTTATGTACATCCATATTGAAGAAGATGAGTTGATCCCAGCTTTTAGCCTCAGATTTATGAGGGCATTGAATAGAATACCAGAATGCATGAGACCAAATGATGCATTGTGTCTAGTTGTCTATTTTGGAGCATTTGATGAAAAAATGAGTTATAGATTGAGAGATAAGGAGCCCACCACATTGCATCAAGCACATCAGTTTGTAATTGATATTGAAAATAATTAGAGACATGGAATTCAAAAGGGTTACTTTTCTAAAAAAATTTGTTGTCCTACAGCCCCTAATGTTAATGAAAGATTTAATTTAAGGGTTGACAATGAATGTCAAAGTGCTCACACCCCTGTTGTCCCAGTTTTTGCATCATTCCAAGTGAATGATGTTCCTATTATAGAGGAGGATGTCCTTTTTTGCCCAGCAATTGAAGTTGAAAACAATGGTTTTTCAAGTGATATTTACATGCCAGTCCTCATCAAAGAGCATTCATGTTTAAATGATCCAGTTGTGCAAAGTTGTGATCATATGGATCAACAATCAATATCAGTTTCATCAAAAAGTATCAGAGGGCTAGAAAGTGATGTAGATACTTCAACTTTAGAATGCATTGAAGTAGCAGAAATTTTGTATGTGGGGCAATCAGAGATTAAAGATGATAAAGATGATATCCATGATCAATTCATGGATTAGGTTTGTTCTTCTTATGACTTTAGATTTGATAATGAAAAAGAAATAGATTGTCATGAAGAAGAAACAGAGACCTTTGCATTGAGTGTGAATCCCCTTTATGATGAGCCTCTGGATGCATTTATTGTTGTGAGTCATGACCTTCATTGGTGCAGGGTTAACCCTTTGTTTGAAGTTGATGATGCTAATCTACAAACTGTGAATAATGAATGTTCATCATCACCTGATTCAGACATGTGCAATATTGGGTGTGTGGATTAGGATTTGTTTTCAATATTAGTAGATATTAGGGGTCTCATATTTTCTCGGTATTTTGAGTCTTTGGATCAACTAGATGAGTGCTTGATGGTGTGCAGTAGCCAAATAAATGATGAAGGATGCCAAGAGCAGTATGATGTACTGTCTGAGGAATATAACATGCATATGTCACCCAGTGCTGGAGAATTTTATAGTATGCATGGCTACATGTTTGACTTTGAAATCCAAAATGATAGAGGTAAAAATGATAGTGGCAGGTTTTCAAAAGTGGTGGAATGTCTAATTGAGCAGATGACATTATGGGCAGATTATGCCAATCTTTTCAGTTGGGATTGGGATCTTTTAGTTTGGAATTAGGCATTTGACAAGAAGAAATTATGGTTCTTCCTTTTTGGCTGCCCTGGGCTACCAAAATAATGTTTAAAAATAATGTGTTTGGTGATGCAGATCAATAGAACCTCATGACTCTATTGCCCAATGAATAAGGGACTAGTCTGCATCCCAGAGATCTGAGGTTCTCGCCATGCCTGCAAGAGGCATGCGTCCCCAATTGGAGCCACTGTTAGTAATAATTTATGTTTGGGGTTTCAAGTGAGGCCTCTTCCCTAAAAATCCAAAAAGTTCTAATATTTTGGCCTCTACAGATGTGAAAATGCAAGAAATCAGTTAACGTGCAAGTCAAAATATGCAGTGGCGGGTCGAGAAATCACTGTCAGCCCCTGAAAATTGATAAAAAATGGGTCAAATGCATAAAAAATGCATATCAGGTCACTGCTTATCGGGCTATAGTTTCTGGGTCTTAAATGTTTCTAAGTGTGGCTAGAAGGGTCAAATTGTGCCACAGCCGCGGGACTGCCATGTGTTGAGCCTCAGTTTATTGCCTCACCTTCGCTTTTGATTGCTTCCTACAGAAGACACCACGTGTCACTTGCAGAAGCACAGTTTCTAAAAGTTTCAAGAATGCGACGGAATGCTCCACGTGGAGGCACCTGAGAGACACAAGAAAAGTAACTCAAAGATTTGCGCATGGTACCAAGTGTCGGCCTCTACCGGTGTTTCCAAAAGACCCTAAATGTTTCTCAGGGGCAACGCGGAGTTTGCCAGGTGTCATTTTCCACTAAAGTTTCAAAAAGGTTTCTTGGCTACCACGGAAGATGCCACGTGCCCCTGGTTGTGGTTGCAGAAGCCGACAAGTGTCGGTGTCTGCATTATGTTTCATATTTGTTTCGGTGCTAAGTATAGATCATGGTGGGTCCCTGTAAAGAGTCCTTACTGCTACAGATGGTACCAAGTGGTGACCTCCGCCTAAGTTTTGAGAGCCCCTTTTATAATGTTTCTGTGAGCGCAGAAGGTGCCAAGTGTCACTTGTGGGGGCCACTTCAAACTTATGACACAGTATGTTTCAAGAAGAGCGCGAAGCTCGAAACATGTCAACTTCTACTAGGGTTTCTTGGAAGGGTCTTTGTGTTTCAAGGAAAGCATAGAAGTTGCCACCTGTCCCGATAGCCGATTCTACAGAAGCCGCCGCATGTCCTTTTTGAGAAGCAAGTAATAAGCTGTGGAAAAGTCAGCAATAGAAACTTCAAGTGCCTATGTGACATGATCCCAGTGGCTGGCAACTTTTCATGTAGTTTCTGGTGCCATTAGATCTCAGCGACTAGAAGATATATCGATGGCCAGGTTTTAAAGTTACAGCAAGGGTTTTTTCCTAAGTATCTGTGACTGTTTTTGGGTGGGAGAAACACCAGAGGTGCGCCATTACTACTTTCCAGGGGCTACGGGTTGGTGAAACTTTAATGGCACATTATGCAGGAAGGCATGGGTCAAGTTGACTGGTTCAACTACCTGATTGATGAGGAATGTCCCTGAGCGGCGGCTCAGATCCTGATTTCACCTGCTCTATCCTCTGTTTCTTGCTGTAGCATTTACTATTTTGAGCACCATTTTTCTGATGCATTGCATCTAATAAAATTTTTGAGTCAACCATGTAATTAATGCTGACTAGACAGTTTTGCTATAAAAGGCAGACTGTGTCACTCATTTAATGTTGTTGAAGACCTAGGGCATTTTTATGTAAATAATGAAGAACAGGGCATGAACTTGGTTGTTCCATCCCATTTTCGAGTTTATGTGTTGCAGCATGAATGTATTTTGCACATATTTTCAGTTTCAGTGTTGATTTATATGAAAAATGCTTATTGGATGTGTCTATCTGCTTGTCTCCATTTGCTGCATGTCATCCTTCTTTTGAATCTGGTTGCTAAGGGTTTCATAGATTCTAGGGTATAGATATCTATACTGCATGCTTGATCTGTAACTTCCATTCAAGTAGTGGATTAAACTATTTTAGGTCAATGTATGGAGAAGGTTGTATGTCTGCAGGGATATCTATAAGTAGAGGCAGTCAGATACCCTTTCTTGGGTGATGTTTGTAAAGCAAGCATCAGTCCAACCCCCTGAAACTTGAGTGAAAGTTGCAAACCCTCTGTTGTATATGTCTAGTTGACTCCTTGCCCAATGGATAGGCACCAATCTGTTTCTGGGTCAGTAGTTATGAGCCAAAACCCCTTGTCTTGCATCCAGGACATTATGTCCACCCATCTCATCACTTCCATCTGTTAGTTGTAGGAGTAGGATTAGGATCCCTACATACTCTCATACCCACCAGACAAATATGTCCAAGAATGTTGCCAACCTTGTGATCTATCATGCAGATCTTGGTCCACACATGAGAGTATTCTGCCTGTTGCTGTCAAGCTAAATCTTTATGTCATTGAGCTAGTCAATCTTACATCTTTTGTTATAGGGATACCCCCCTTGGTGTAGCAGAACCAAAAGTGAAGGGAAGGCAGCTCATGCAACCTCCTGTATTAGTTGGTTGAATCTGCCTGTGCATTAGAAGTGGCAAACCCTAATGTTGATTTAGAAGAAAAAACCAACAGGTACCTAACATGGCCTTGTAGGAAGGACCCATTTTTGCATCTTTTCACCCACTTAAGCTACACTTAAGGGCAGGTGTTAGATTAGGTTTTTTTATTTTCCTCAAGGAATATTTATTTTTCCTACACATATTATTAAGCTTTCTTAGGCTATATTAGACATGGTTAATATGAGGACATGTGTCATAATCCATCAATTACACATGTGTCACTCTCACCCACCTTTGGCTAGTTGAGTCTCACACCCTCTTTTCGATTTCTTTTCCACATCTCATATCCATTTGTTTGTCTTTATTTGAGTAGGTGTAATTGTTGTCAAATTGAAACTAGACCCTTTGGAGAGTGGTGTGATAATTCTCCTTTCAATTAACATAATGAAAACACTCCTAGGCTATGGGTGACTTGAATATTGGAGTGAATCTCCAAAGAGGACTAGTTCCCCTCATGTAACACCTAAACTAACTTATTCTAATGGTACAACTATAAAATTTAGGATAGAAACTAATACAAAAATTCAACTTAAATCTTACAAATTTGGTGATACACCAGAATAACTTTTAACTTGTACTTGTTTATGCATTATACAATATGATCAATGATGCCAACACACCATACACAACCCAAGATTTGACATTTTTTGCACAAGTATTTCATAGGAACATTCAAAATCTCATGACAATATCTAGGAGGAATGATAAATGACCTACAAGTTCAAATTACAAGAATCTCATAGCTGAAAATTACCTAAGTTGTCCAAACATAACCTATGACCTACAATATGATTGTACTTATATATAAAGGAAATAGAAATGGCATTAAAACTGAAGAATAAACAATATCATCACAAGAGAGTATCAATCATTCCATAATATCAAATAATACACAGCTCAGAGAAGGCAAAAATATGGCTTTTTATTGATCAAAAAGGTACATAGATGTATTACAAGTCAAACACTACCAAAATTTCTCTCAAAATCAAAGTTTATAGAGATCTTTTCTAGAAACTTGAGTTACAATACTTAGTAAAAACTTGGAATAACGAATTACTAATCCTTCCTAGGCATCCTCTTTGGCATATCAAATAATATCAGAGAATATAGACACATGTGCTGAGGAAAAGAAATGTGGTTGCTATCCTTTACAACTAGGTCAACTCTCCTTGGGTTCTTAGGAATTTAATTCCTGATTTTCCTCCTTCAAAGACTCCATGATGCCATTGAGGGGTCAATTGTCAAACATTTCCAACTTCCTCCACTTTGCATGCTTGTCAAATAACTCCCAGATGCTTGTAGATGCCAAAACTACCTTTAAAGTCCTCATAACTCCTCCAATTGACTTAACTAATTTCTAATTCTCCACCTTCTATGTTTATATCACATGTGTTTATGATTTTCAAGTTTATCATGACTCCTCGAGGGTGTGGGAGAACTTCTAAGACTTGAAACTATCTCCAAAATGCTCATTTATGACCTCTTTAATGTGTGATCCATCCTCTACTCTACATTCTCATCACCTACAGGACCTCTGGCACCTTTCTTGAGCTTGAATGTGTCATTAGAGTGATTTTTTATGCCTTTAGAATAACATTAAATATTTTATCTCTTTATCAATCTGGAAAAAGGAAAACACGGTGTGTATTTCAACTAGGTTGAAATGCACACTGTGCATTTTAACCAAGTTGTAATCTTAGCCATTTTGAAGTATCCTACCTCTCTGACCATGATGATGGCCTTATGGCCTCACTCCTGAGAAATCTTCAGCATGTTAATGTCTTGCCAATGCTTTATTAATGTCTTCAATAGGACTTAATCTCTATTAAAGACCTCCTATCTTCCTATAAACATACCTCTATATGTTTAGTCCCTGTAGGCCTTTGTTATAGGACAATCATCTATATATTCTTCTCTACATGACCCTACCTCTTATTGAAATGGTCTTATAACCCATGAAACTATGTATGCATCCTAGAATGTTTGATAGGTGTTTGACATGTGTCCAAGGTAGGGGTGCAAGGTGAAGATTTCTTCTTTCTATAGTCCTCATTTTCTCCTTGTCAAGGTATTTCATATAGCATCTCCAATCCATCTCTCTAACTCATTGTCAATAGTGACTTATGGACTGATAATAATGATGGTTCAGTACTGGACAATAGACTTTTACTTAGGTCATTTTTATTCTTGGAAGTCAAAGTTTATAACAAACCTCTTATAGCTCATGCATGGGATGTTTAGTAGGATCCTTTTAGAGGTTCCACTAATCTCTATAATGGCCACATGAACATTTTGTGCTCTTGGCAGGGTGTTAGACTCTAGATACAACTTCAATTTAGACATTATAAAATACAAAGATTCTCTTACCAAGTGATAAAAAAAATTTATCCATAAGATCATCCTTATGCTTACCAAAAAGTTTCCAATATTATTCACAAACTTCACACAATATTGTACCTATAAGAGCTTAAACTAGAGCTTAATTATGTGTTGGAATCTGCAAGGCGTGTTCCTCTTCCTAGTGCTACATGGAGTTCATGTTAACGCTTGCCCTCTACAAGTTTCATGATGTTTGATATTTGGTTGACTTGTAATTGTAATGTTATTATTTTCTTTGGTCAAATTGTAATGTAATCAATCTAATATCATGTATATATATATCAAACCTATTTGATCTAGGTGAGGTATGATTGTGAAGATGAATATGTGAAGAACAAAATATGAATATGATATGCATTATGATGTATGACTAAAAGAGAAAGAGCAGAAGTGTTTGAGCCTATCATGATTCATCTTGAAGACATTTTTTAGACAAGAGGGAAGTAAAGAGTGTGCCTCATTGATTCAATCATCAAAAGTGGAGTGAAGAGGTAGAAGTGCAATCATCAAAAGGAGTGAGCTTCAATGTCATTTTTTAGATAGTAGAAGGATTGTCATGTTGTAATCATTTTTGAGTTTGTTCTCAGTTTAGGTAGTAGTTGCTTCCTTGGGAGTGACCCTAACACAAAGTTTGTAGGGAGTTGTAGCTTCCTTGGGAGTGACCCTAACACAAATTCAACAGGGAGTAGTAGCTTTTTTAGGTTGTCGCTCTAAAACAAAGTTGTAATTCTTATAGCAGTGAGCTTCATATATTGTGAATTAAACCTCACTATGGTTTTTCCCCTTTTGGAGTTTTCCACGTATATCTGGTATTATGTGGTGATGTGCATTGTGTTGATCTTTCATGCTTTTGTTATTGTTGTAAAGCTTAAGTTTTAATCTACTCTAGAGGATTTGAGATTTGTTTTTATATTGATTCACTGCCCCCCTCTTAATATCTGAGTGTGTTCAACAATTGGTATTAGACCCAAGTTACTTAGAAGAAGTTTAACCACTTGAGGAAGGTCTGGGATGTCTCATAATGAATCGAATAAGGTACCTATGTTTTATGGAACAAATTATTCCTTTTGAAAGCTAAGGATTGAAAACTATCTATCTTCTCTAGGATTTGGTGTTTGGCAAGTTGTCAAGAAAGGTTACACTGCTACTACTATTGATCCTACAGATCCAGATGACGTTAAGTTGTATAACAATAATGCCAAGGCAAAGAATGGTATCGTGAGTGGGCTAGCTAATTCAGAGCTTCTAAAGGTAACGAGTTGCAAATCTACCAAGGATGTCAAGGTCCCTCATTCTTGCATATCCTCTTAAGGGGGCATAATCTACCAATCCTTCATTTTTATGAGCCCCATTCCAACCTACCCAAAATTTGAATCCAAAACCTATGTTTTAATCTTCTTTGAAACAACACTGCTTCGCAACATCTTCTCAAAGAGTGGAAAAATGTAGACATAAAAAAATTAACCAATCGATCAAACTCCTAATTATTCCCTAGGTGACCCTAAGATTTAATTAATTTTAATTAATTAATTAAATCTATTCCCCTTAAACCTAAGATTTAATTAATTTTGGTTAATTAATTAAATCTATTCACCCTTAATCCAAAATTTTAATTAATTTTAATTAATTAATTAAATCTTTCCCCCCCGTAAATAATAAATTAACCAATTTGTTTTATTATTTATAAATTAACCAAAACCTAAATTTATTTGCAACCTGTTACCATAACCCTAACCACCTTTTACGTACCTTTTTGTCATTCAACCGCTTGAACCGTTTTCACCCAAATTTTATAAATACCCATCTATTGCTCGATTACCCTCTCCTAGAAAAATCATCCTTAGTGTTATGCTAGCAAAATATGAGAAACCACATTTATGCATTCGGTAACATTTACAAAGTTTTATATTTTCAATAGTTTATTTGGTTCTTAGGGTTGATATCATAGTTTGTTTAATTTTTCTATAGTTAGCTATAATCTTGTGATGCAACATTTAATATGAGTTTAGGGTTTTGAAATGTCTTGAAATCTATTTGCAATTCATATTTTATGCTACAATTATGTCAAAATGCCTAATAATAACCTAGCCTAGGCTAGGGATACAAGAGAACCATAGGAAAACTAGTCCTAAACTAAAGAAGAACAAATAGTCTACTAAAACATCATAATCCCTGATAATAACCCTAACTAGGCCAAGGAGACAAGGAAACCATAGAGGATCCAATGATTTAGTACCTTAAGCAACATACTAAGAGTAATTCCTGATAATAACCCAACCGGGCTAGGGAAGAAGCCCAAAAATGGCAAGATAACAATAGATTTCAGAAAGCAACCAAAAGCAAAAAACCAAACACAAACCATCATACTAAAGATTAGATATGCTTCAATCCTTGTGCATCTGGGCCATCATTTGCTTCCAAGAAGTTGAGATTTTGTGATGCTCAATCTTCTACCTTTGACCAGCATCCATCTCCTTTACCTACTAAATTTTGTGTTTCTCAAGCTAGGTCTGAATGTCTTTCACCTCAAAGGTAGTCCTCCTCATAATGTCATTAGAAAATTGTACCAAATCTTTAAGACCCCGTTCTAGTCTCACAATTCTCTGCTGATACATTTGACGCATGTCATACATTTTTGTCCAACTATCTTGACAAGTAGTACAGTCCAACCTCCTATTAAATTTTTTTTCATTTTTCCACTATGTTTGACATCTCATTGAACTGAGTATCTCTATAGTCTTTTTCATTCTTATCAGATTTATCCAAATCATTCTCAAAAGTCCCAATGTCAATACCAACATCATCATAGTAATTCTCACTGAATGAATTACCCTCAACATCTCCTCGGTCAACTTGGAAAGTCAATTTAGCATATGTCTTCACCTCCTCCTCTTCATGTTGCATTTGATGGTCATTATCACCATTCTCATTATATTATATTTCCCTCTCAATCTGCACCTCCTTTACAGGGTCTAAGTCTAAGTCTTCCTCCATCTCATCATCCATAACAGGGATGTTATCTAATAAAGTGTCTGAAGCAATCTCTTCTATAGAAATTTCTACTTTCTTATTATTTTTTGTGTTGTTATTAGACCTTTCAATAGTAGCCTTGGAAATGCTAGTAGACCTTCTTCCTATAGAACCAACAAGATCATATGTGTTTTCCATGTTATCCTATGGTGGAAATTACTCAAAACTAGCATCTAGATTGACTTTGGCAGAGACAAACTTAATATTAACAGTTCTTCTTTTCTTACCCAACCCCTTGGTGGATAGTACCCAACCCTTCTATTTTAGGGATAGTAAGATATTCTTTGGGGAATCTAGGTCCTTGTTGCCAACAATTTTTCCAGAATTGAGATTATGGGTCTGTCGAGAGGGGTTCTTAACCAAATCTTTACCTTTATAAGTATGTGGGCCTTTTATATTTCCTTTTATCTTATTCTCTACATTCTTCTTGTCATAAATTTCAAGGTTATCCATAGAGATGTTTGTATTAAAGCCAGAACACCCATTAATAGCTTTCTTACTACCAGTATTGCCCTTCCCCTTTCTCTCACTACTAGGGTTTCCATCCACATCATTAAGGGGAACAAGGGGATTCAACAAAACATTAAACTCATATAGAACTAACATTAGATGGGCTATTGTAGAGGGGGATTAGCACCTTTTATGATAATTTTATGAAGAGATGCCAAAATAAAAGAAAGGGAAGCTAATTAATTGCCATATCTTAAGTGATCCAGTAAAGGAAAATGATAACCATGGATTATCTCGTACCTTCTCTCAAGGGTGAAATACTTCATAAGGTAATAGCTCACAATTCCCCATGGAAGTGGTAGTTCCATATACTAGTAGCCATTCTGGTGTCACACAAGGGTTTCTTTGGCTTCAAAAATGATCCAGGAGCATCTAGAAGTCATTCAAGTAACTTGAAATAGTTAATGTTGAGTTGCAGAGTGCCAAGAAGAGACATTGGAGATTACCACATCTACACATCAGAGCTTGTAGAGCAAGAGTTAACATCTATGTATCATCATCTTTAGCATATTCAAAATTTAGGTAATTTGGATTTGTTTCCTGAAAGTTATCACTATCAGAAGATTACTTGTTTTCATAGAGTAGAGCAGTCGGTGTTTAGTTGAAGCCTAATGGGTTTGCAGAGCAATTTTGTGACTTACAAAGCCTAATGGAACATCATTCAAGGTAAATTAGGACTTAACCATGTTGAATGCACAAGACAAATGAGAGGGGGGTTGAATTGGTTGTATCAAAAATTTCAAACCCTCACAAACATTCAGATCCACATTAATCGTTAAACTTTTATGATGATTAAGTATGACCCACAAATAAAAGAAACTGAAACATAACAACACCAAACACAATACAACACCATATTTTACATGGAAAACCCAAGAAGGGAAAAACTATAGTAAGGATTAGCTCAAAATATAATGTAGTAGCAATATCAAATTACAAAAGGCTCACTACCCAAAAGAGAGAATACTCAAGTTACAGGTGGACTCACTATCCAAGTGAACTCACCACCCACTAAGAAAGAAAGAAAGAAGAGAAGAGTGGCTCATTGCTAGGCTTTGAACTAATATAATTGCATGGAGTTCAGTTCCAATGAAGCATAATATCCATCACAATACAAACAACTCCTTCGTAACAACACTAAAAATAGTAGACACCTTTTGCTCACTACATCCAATAGCCTAACACATGAAATCTGTCACTGCACTGATCAAATTTGCAACACAAACAATATATCCTTCATGCATGCATACATTGACAAATCCTTGGCACTTATTTATACCATCATCAATCATGAAAACATTCTCCAAGGTCGACAACACATCATAACTCATAAAATTCAAATTATGTCTAGACCTAAACATTCCTGTAGAGGAAAGGAATGAATGTAGACTACACCACCTCTTATCATATACCTAAATACCCTCTTACATGTTATTCCATGCTTCCTTAATCAACAAAGCATAACCAAAATTAGTACAAACAACCAAGTTGTCCAAACTTGAGTTAACACTATGGACTTTTAAGTACATGCTTCCTCAAAGGTAAAAGCACCTTGTGGATCTTAAATAAAGCTTTAAGAAAATCTAGAAACATCCATGAACATCTTGAAGTCACCTAAAACTACCAAATTTAACCATAACAACTTTCACCTTAAGAAAGCTCACAATCTGCTTACAAACAACACTTTTGAACACTTCTACACAAGAAATCACTATCCAAAGCATAAAATCACATACCTTCTAGATTGAAGATAGATAAGGACCTTATAAGCAAACATTGATAATCACAACACCTTAAACCACTCTATAGAGAAATGCAGAGCAAAACACTTTCTTCCAGACATACTACAAACACTATCAAACACTGTTCTCAAATTGGTGAACACAACTTTCACTGCACAATGATCTTGTTGTGATGTTCACAACATGCCCCATTATGCTCCTTAGCAAAATGGGGACCCCTGCTGATGTTTTGCTTTTTGCTTCTGCTTGTGTTTGTCTGCTTTCTAGCGGTTTGGTAAAAATGGGTCAGGTGCATCATCATCATGAAGGTCAAGATGAGGTTGGTCATAATCATGAGGTCAGTTTGTCAAAGTTCATATTTTGTTTCTGTGACCTCATATTTAGAAAGAGCTTGAGATTCCATGCAATTTTGCCTTTTACTTCACTTGAAAATTCGTCCATATGTGGAAGTTGTGCACAGTCAAAGTTTTGGTCAAACCTGATAATCACAATTGATCATCATATTTTTTTCATGTTGTTAAGGTCATCATGATCTTGGTCTATCACCTGATAAAAATCATGCAGTCAAATATCCGGACGTCAATCTTAGGTGGTAGTGCCCTTTACCCATCAAATGGCCTTATGCGCATCGTGAGCATCATGATTTTAGGAGGGTCATATTTTATAAACTCGGTTTTGCTGTATGAAGAACATCGTCATCATATTTGAAACGCCCCCCCGATAATATCCTGAGGTTCAAATATCTGGACGTCAACTTTAAGTCATAGTAAGTTTTCCCCGTCGAGCGGTCTTTTGTATCGCGAGCATCATGATATTATAACATTACCTGATATTATAATATCATGCTGATATTATAAGATCACCCTGACTTAGAAAATCCACCATCGGCATATTTGCATGCGCATGTTAAAATCCTATCGGAGGGTCATCATCCTGATATTTGCTGAAGTTCGCTAAGATGATGATGACGTCTTCATATCCTCCTGATCTCCTTTTGCATGATCATGATGATCACCCTATCTTTGAAGGGAAGGTGATATTCCATTCCTCAACAGCATGATCATATTTTAAATATCACCCTAGCGCTAACCTGATGATGACCTCAACTCATCCTCATGCTCCGAAGACAAAATATGATGATGACGTCATCATGATAATTCGATGAGGAGGATCATCATATTTTTATCCTGTCATATTGTCAAGATCATCATGATCTTGTTTGTTCACCCGACATTTCGTAAAGTCCTCCTGCCGAGAAATACAACCTTTTGCAAATATCCTGATGATCATCATCATCACATTTCCCTTCGGCAGGATATTTTCCAAAACACGATCCGGTTCCCGAATATGATGATGACGTCTTATTCTAAGTTCGACAAAAGCCCCAAATATCCTGATGATCATCATCATCCTGATCTTTCAAGAGGGTTACCTTGGCTGCAAAGGGGTCATATTACATTCATCATCCTGATCATGCTCCTTAGGTGACCCGATATTACAAATTATCCCCTGATCTTAACTGAACATGATGATGATGTCATCTTTAGCATTTTAATGAAGCCCGAATATGACGATGACGTCACCATCATTTTCCTTTCCTCAGCAGCAGGATCATATTCCATATCCTCCTATTCTTCTTCAACATGATGATGATGATGATGTTGTTCTTTTCTCCAATATACAGAAGCGAAACATCTTGATGACGTCATCTGGACCTTCGGAAGGGAGAGCATCATATTTCCAAAATATCATGCAGATGAAGTGAATATCGGCCAGCATGTTTTTTGACACGCCGATAGCGATAGTCATGCCGATGGGCGGGAAATGAAGCGGTGGAGTTTTAAACCATTTTTTTGGCACCCGTGGCATTTTTTTGGTCAGCGATGGTTGACCCGATGGGTTTTGAGCGGTCTGAGTGCGTTTTGAACGCGTTTTGAGAGTATTCTAGATCTGATTTCCACAATTTTGCGCAGTCACCTGGATTTAAACGATTATTTTAATTTCCTGCTGTTTATGTGATAAATGAAATACTTATTTCTTGTCTTGTCTTGCAGGCTTGCAGTTGAGGAAGCAGCTGGAAAGTCAACACAGTGACCTCATGGAGGAAGAAAATCTGATCTCAGGAGCAGGAAGATAAAGATGAAGTGCGAGGAAGTCAAGGCCATTCAAGTGAAGAACAAGGTTGTAGCTGAGAGTATTACTACAACAGACAAACAGAAGTTATTGCTGAGCTACCGGAACTTCTTAGAAGGGGCAATATTTCACCCAGATTTGACACTGCTCAGAGATATTTTGAAGAGCTGGTTCACCTGTATTTATTGCTATAACCAGGGGTTTGAACCAGGGGTTCAGTTAGGTTTTTACTGTAGTGAGGACAATCAGAATGTCTTTATATTGTGCCTCTCTACACTGTAACACTTTACAATAGGGATTCTAGGAAACAACAGGGATTCTAGGAAAACAACAGTGGGTACAACAGGATTTTTTCTTTTAGGAACATACAACAAGTTAGCGTAGTTTAGAGGTAGAAGAAGGAGGTCACCTGTTTGTCTGTAGTAAGGTGCGCATGGAATGTTTGGCTGCCTTACTGTATCTGTAAACCTTGTAAGTTCTCTGTAGTATGATCAATGAAACTAAGAGTCATTCCTATATTGTAAATCATGTATGACTATTCATTTCTAATACAATAGAATCTGGAGTTCTGCATCTATCTTCTGAGTGTTCTCCTGCTCTTCTTTGTGTTTTGAAATTTTTTTTCTTTGAGAGCTTGCAATTTTAAATGTATGTTTGTGAAAATGCTCAGAACTTACATTTAAGGTTTTTACTGTGGATTTGATCAAATTACTGTGGTATTTACATAATGCATAACAAAAACAATTAGATCCTTCGGTAGATTAAATGAGGTATAGATTAGATCTTTCTAACTTTTCCCAAGCCATCTGAAATATTTAGCTGAAAACGTAGAAATCTAAAGGAAATTGTCTCAAATTTGAAGAAGCATACATAACAGAGCTATAAGTAGATAGTTTTCATAAACAAATAAAGAAGAAAGCTGCAAAAAATTCAAGAAAACCATCTAAAACTTGCAGCACAGTAACACTTTTATGCAAAGGAATGAAAAGTATTGACATATCTCATACTCTTTTGCATATTCTTAGTCCAGTAAACCACCAAACAAACCTAAACTACGTAAGGGCCCTTGAACATTACAGCTTCACATTGACCAACTGAACTTGACCAACCGAACCATTGTAGACTTGGGATTAGTTGAATCTCAAATGATTCCTTCTTATCTTTCAAGTATAGTTTCAGTTCATTTCATGTGAATTTTAACTTATTGTTATGATTGCATCAAAACAATCATCAATAGTTTTCTGGCGCTAGAAGGAGGGCCTTCCTGAGTTAGGTTTCATTTCAAACTGGCTAACGACAGTAATAGAGTGACTAGGTCTAGATCCAGTTCAGGAGATATATTTGTGCAACTACCTGATACAAGGCAAAGTAAAAGCCCTTTAATTTGGAATCCAAAGATATCGCAAGCAGGAAGTTCATCTGGAACACCTCCTGGGTCACCTTTTAACATCCGTAGTATTGTAAGTCCTGATAGATCACTGTTTAGATCTTTAAATCTTGGTTCAGGCACTCCTGGAGGTCTCAATCCTCCTCTAAATCCTAATCCTCCAATCAATCCAGGTATTCCTGCAGGTTCAAGTCAAGCTCAAACACCTGCAATGGCTTATTTCGATGTCAATTCTCCCATACTCTTCAATGATTATCATGAGATGCCAAAAAATCCGAAAAAGATATGTCCCAAATACCAGTTGCATCAAGACCCAGAAGATCATATTAGAATATTTAAGGAAGCATGTTTTAGGGTTATGTTAGAGCACGAGGATGTTGTGTGTAGATTGTTTCCTTACACCTTTAATGAGCAGGCCTCTAGCTGGTACATAAACTTACCCAATGGTTACATTTCTTCCTGGGCACTTATGGAAGAAGCATTTCTGTCAAGATTTAGAGGACCCATTGACCCTTGCGCTTTGTATCATAAATTGGCTGCTATAAAACGAGGTGAGGGAGAGCTAATTGATAATTTCAACGACAGATTTCAAAAGGCCTATTCTAGGCTAGTACCCCCTTATACCATAGATGATGCTCCCTTGTTGGCTATGTACTATGCTGCCTTGGATCCTTGAACTGCCATGTTTGTCAAAAGAAAACATGACATAGATTCAATATCCAAAGCCTATAAAGAGGCAGCCTCAGTGAACCAAGAAATGAGGCATACAACTTATAGTCCATTTGTCAATGGAGGAAATTTTGGGGTACAGAATCAGGCACAGCCATGGAATGGAATCCCTGTGCAGCATGCTCCACTAGTAAATCCGGTTCCTTCTTACACACCTGTGTATAATCCTACTCCAATCCAAGCTATAACTCCTTACACGGCTAATACTTCCAATAACAGTCAAAATAATGGTCAACCTTTCTTCCAACTTCCTAGGGATGTAACTGTGGCAAAAGCACAAGAAGATAGGGAAGAAATCAAAGAAATTACTGCACATTTGAAAAGATTAACAACCGAAGTGACATAGCTAAGAAATGAGAACCTCTATGGAAGAAGCAACCAAAACTACAATCCACATCAAAATCACAACCAAGGCCAAAATTAGAATTATAGTCTCAATCAAAATCAGCAGTACAATCAGAACCAAAACTACAATCAGCATCAAGGCCCCAGTCAGGGGCAACCAATGCAAAATAGGGGGCCAATGATAGATAATAGGACCTGGGCCAATAATAACAAAAATCAGAATCAACCTAGGCCACCCAAGACATGGAACACTGGGCCCAACAATGGTACTCTGGCTTCTCCTTTTGAGAATACAGATAATCATGGTGCAAAACAAACAACTAGCATACAAATGGCCAGTACAGCACCCAAAAATTGGTGCAGATTTCACAATACCAATGCCCATGCTGAGCACGACTGTCCACAGTTCCACTTGGCAGCTAGTATTTTCAACATAGATGTACAGCCTCCTACCTCGGAATTTCTCATTCCTAAGGGTAATGAGGTAGTACCCTCTGAATATGACACAGCATTAGTCTTAGAAACGTTTACCTTTGCAACTGCAGAAGAGAAAGAGGATGAATTGCTAGAGGATGAACCATACTGTTGTGAAAGTCTTTATCCTGAATCAGCCTTTGTGTTAAATGCTTTTCAGTTTCCTTTTGAATCTAAAAATGAGATATTAAATGAAACAGAAGAGGTGCAGGCCTTTCAACAAACAAATAAAAGCCACACCTACAATTTGAGGAACAACCCTAGGTCGGGAGGACCTTTCACCACTTCCACTCCTCCGAATAACATCAATACACCCCCAGATCAGAATGCTAGCAACAATCCTGCCATACTTAAAGCTAGTCAGCACACAAATAATGGAACAACAGTGCAAAAGGATCAAACAAGTAAGACAGAAGCAATAGAGACAACAAGATTAATGAATTACTTATCAGAGGAAATAAAGAAAATTAAGGTCAGTATACCTCTAAATGAATTATTGAAGACCCCAGGGATCAGAAATGCTTTCTTAAAATCCTTGGATACATCCATAACAAACAAGGTGTCTGCTGATATAACTGTTCCTAATAGTGATTCACCACCTAAGGAGAAGGGTAAGAAAGTTGAGCAGCCTTCCAATACAAATGTGGTAATACATGCGGATAAGAGGGATACTCAACCTTTCTTGTTAACTGTTAGGTTATGTGGGAAGAATATACACAATTGCATGGTAGATTCTGGTGCTTCAGCCAACGTAATGCCCTTAGGAATATGTAAAACTCTCGGGCTGACTCCCACCAAATCTGCCAAGGTTGTCACGCAATTAGATAAGACCGAGGTTAGCGTGATAGGAGAACTCATGAACATACAAGTGCAATTAGCTTCAGACCCTAGGGTAAGCCAAATCATTGACATTCAAGTAGTGGATATACCCGTAAATTATGGAATGTTGCTAAGTAGGGATTGGTCCAAGACATTAAACGGATATATGGCTACTGACTTTTCACACATGTGGTTACCGTGGAGAGGCATCCCAAACCAGATCAGAATAGAGGCAGAGCCCAGAATGAAACATATGATAACAGAGTATAATCGAACTAATGAAATATTATATGCTGCTGTTGAACCAGGTGTCTATAGAATTACCAACAATGGGATGCAGATTGAAGAGATTATGATGTTAAACATTAGAAAGAAGTGTGTCAGCAATAGAACGGCACTATTCATTGAGTCTGACAGAAATTCTTCAGATGAAGAAAATAATGCAATAGACAAATTTGGTCATGCCATTAGACGAAAGGTGGAAGAGTGCGTTACACACAATCTCCCAGTCCAATGTAAGTTATACAAAAATAGGTGTAGAGTCCATGATAGGCAACATTCTGAGGAGAATTGTGAAATATGCAAAGACATCATTGAATATGAATACAAAAAGTGCATAGGGAGGGTAGAGTCACAAGAGGAAAATGAGAATCCTGATCCAACACAGAGATATGTTCAGGATAATATAGATGCCTTGATTCCAGATTTAGGAAAAGAAATAGAGGACAAGGGTAGTTATCTTTCTGAGTTGCAAACTAAAGACACGCATAGGCAAGATAACCAAATGGAAAAACCCATGAATAAACAAGACAACACCCCACAGGCAATAAAAGGGACAAAGTATGCCAAGGTAAAAGATCAGAAAAGTAAAGATGGCATGTGGACGTTAAAATGTGATGGGTCCAAATCACAACAGGGTGCAGGTGCGGGTATTGAACTCATAAATCCTCAAGGTAAATCACATTTGGCAGCATATAGATTACAATTTTCCTGCACTAACAATATTGCTGAATATGAGGCCCTAATTTTAGGACTTGTCATGGCCATCAAGAAAGGGGTAAAAACCATCAGAGTATTTTTAGACTCTGAATTAGTAGTCAGACAAGTAAGGAAACTATATGCCTGCAATTATAAGAAGATGATTAGTTACAGACATAGAGTATGGAGTTTAATGGATTTGTTTGATGCTTTTAACATAGAGCACATTCCTAGAGAGCTGAACCACAGGCCAGATGCGTTAGCAGTTGCTGCTCGTACATTAGAACCATTGACACTGTCAGGATTAAGATGATTTGCTGTTGAGCTAGTTAACGTGCCCAGTATACCAGACAACGTTACACACTTTCCGGTATTTGGAGATGATCAGCAAATTATTAATTTTCTGACTTGTAATGAGGCATTTGAGGCCCAAATTATTGATGAACAAGAAAGGCCTGAAGTAACATGGGACGAAGAAGATATGATCAACTTAAAGAGCAACTTCTTACCAAAAGGAGTAATTGAATTAGAACACATCTTTGACTTCGACGGAATAATAAGACAGAAAGACTTACCCAAAACAGAAGGGGGTAGGTGTGATTTACATAACTTAGGGACTGAGCTAAATCCACAAAGTGTACTAATTGGGAAGGCTTGCTCTGAGAAAATTAGAAAAGAGGTTCTGGACATTCTGAAAGAATATAAACATGTCATAGCATGGACTTATGAAGACTTGAAAACATTTGATGAGTCCATCATAACTCACGTAATACCTTTAAGAAAAGAAGTCAAACCATTTAGGTAGAAACAGAGGCCTGTAAACGCCATTCTAGAGCCTTTAATCTTTGAGGAAGTTAAAAAATTACTGTCCGTTGGAATAATTTTTTCAGTCAGACATTCTGTCTGGGTAGCTAACTTAGTACCAGTGAGGAAGAAAAACGGAGACATTAGGTTGTGCGTAGATTTTAGAAATTTGAACAAGGCATCTGAAAAGGATAATTATCCTTTGCCCCCAATAGACGAAGTACTGCAAGCAGTAAATGGCGCAAAGATGATGTCTTTTTTAGATGGTTTTTCAGGTTATAATCAGGTCTTAATTGACAGAGAAGATAGACTAAAAACCACCTTCACTTGCAAATGGGGAAATTATGCATATAGAAGAATGCCTTTTGGTCTAATTAATGCAGGTGCCACTTTTCAGAGGGCCATGGACATTGCATTCCGTGGATTATCAGGTAAATGCATTGTTGTGTATATGGATGATTTAACTATGTATTCCAAGGATGCATCCACCCACGCTGAGGACCTCAGAAAAGTACTCCAGCGATGTGAAAGGTATGGGATTTCCCTTAATCCTAAGAAATGTATATTTGGCGTAACTGAAGGTAAATTATTAGGCCATGTCATTTCTGAAAATGGAATTTCAATTGATCCAGATAGAATAGAATCCATAAAAAATTTGCAAATACCAAACAGTAGGAAAGAATTGAAATCATTTTTTGGTAAAATTAACTTTGTTCGGAAGTTTATAACAGGTTTTGTAGAGATCGTGCAGCCGTTGAACGCCATGTTAAAGAAAGATGCACAGATGGAATGGATGCCAGTGGCCAAAGCTGCATTTGAAGATATCAAGGAGGCAATTTCTAATGCCCCTGTATTGGCAAGTCCAGACTACACAAGCCCGTTTTACATCTACTCCTTTGCATCTTCTCATTCTGTCGCGGCTGCCTTGACACAGAAAGGTGAAAATAATGAAGAGAGGCCCATAGCATTTATGAGTGCGCCTCTGAAGGATGCACAGCTGAGATATCTAGATATCGAAAGACAGGCATTCGCATTAGTAAAGGCTGTAAAAAATTTTAGACACTACATTCTGCGCAGCCAAATTAAAGCCATAGTACCAGACGCAGCAGTAAAAATGTTGCTGATGCAAAACGAGCCTAGAGAAAAAAGAGCCAAATGGATCACCACACTGCAAGAATTCGACATGGAGATCATTCCTGCAAAGCTGGTCAGAGGGCAGGCGTTGGTGCAGACAATAGCAAACATGGATCCAAATCTGATAAAACAACAATATGTATTGAATTCCCAAGACGCATCAGGCTGGTACGATGATTTAAGCACCTTCCTGATAGCTGGAAAGTACCCAAGCAAGATGAAGGCTTCTCAGAGGAGAGCTTTGAAGATTAAGGCACAAAATTATATGGTGCAAGGAGGTCTTCTATTCAGGAAGAACCATGATGGAATTTATCTAAGATGCATAAACAGAACTGAAGCTGATAAAGTGTTGACAGAACTACATGACAAATACGGAACCGGTCATGGTTCCCATTTAGCTACAACACACAAAATACTGAGGGCGGGCTATTACTAGCCCACTATGTTCAAAGATACTAAGAGTCACATCAGAAGTTGCCACACCTGTCAGACTGCAGCAGACAAAGGAAGAAATCCGGCCTATCCACTGCAACCTGTGATCGAGTCCAGACCGTTTGCACAATGGGGCTTGGATTTTATCGGAGTTATCAATCCCCCATCTTCCGCAGGACACAAATTTATATTGACGGTAACAGACTATTGTACAAGGTGGACTGAGGCCACCTGCTGCAAATTTTCCACGACTGAGGTAGTTATCAAGTTCCTTGAAGAAAACATTATCACCAGGTTTGGAATGCCCTATTCATTGGTATGTGATAACGGCCCTGCTTTCTCTTCTTTAAAATTTTCTAAATGGGCATTTGAATATGGGATTATTCTAAGGTTTTCTTCGAATTATTACCCTCAAGGTAATGGACTGGCTGAATCAACAAACAAAATTTTATTAGACATAATCAAGAGGTTAATTGCCAAAAGTCCTAGAGAGTGGAATACTCTGTTAAGATATGCATTATGGGTAGACAGGACCAAGTTTAAAACAGCTTTAGGTAGCACACCTTATCACTTAGTTTATGGGACTGATCCCATACTTCCGGTTAATCTGAGAATACCAACCTGGAAGTTTGCCAATGAATATCTAGGCTTTGATAACCATAGGGAAGCCAGAATAGTGCAAATGTTACAACTAGAGGAGAAAAGAGGTCAAGCCCTCGAGAAGTTTGCCAAACACCAAGTGGTTGTTAAGAGGTGGTTTGACAAAAGGGCAAGAGTCAAAACATTTAGGATATCAGACTTAGTGTTATGCTGGGACAAAGCACATGAAAAGAAAGGAAGCCATGGAAAATTTGATAAATTATGGCTGGGTCCATTACAAATCTCAGAAATAATAGGAGATAACACCTTTAGACTTAAGACCTTGACTGGAGAAGATGTGCCATTACCAGTTAATGGCCAGCATTTGAAACACTACTTCCAAGCTTGAGGTAAAAAAGGGGGGCAGTCCCTTTTTCTTAATGTAAAGTGCTGTAGATAATGTACACTTCTTCTTTTGCTGTTTTCTTTTGGGTTGGCTGTTTGTATAGCTTGTCCTCTGTTTGTTTTTGCTTTTTGTTTCTTTCTGTTTGTACAGTTCTTTCTTTTGTTGTGTTGTTTGTACAGCCTGTTTGTTTGGTTTGTTTGTTGTCTCCTCAGTAGGGATCTTTATTTTACTTTACAGTATTAAGGAGCAAAACTAGCAACCATTCAAAACAGTATAAAATTTAGGATATTCAGGTTAACCATTTGCAATTTACACATAATTTGTCACTGTCATGAATGTAGAGAGTTGTTCATCTTCTGAAGTTTTGTATTCAATAAATGTGATTGAGAATTCAAAGCAGGTTTCTCACGATGACACACCTAAAATCCTTGGGTTTGTTGAACTTACCAGTGTAGATATTAGGTGAAAAATTAGAGGTCACCCTTGCTACCATTACAATTCTCAGCTTAATTTCAGCAAGTGTCCACTCCTTGCATCATGAAGTTACAAATTGCTATATCTTATGAAATCTTTCAAAATTAGAAAACAAAAAAATAAATAAATAAATAAAGCAGATTATACTGAAAATCCAGATTAAGCCATCTAGGTAACTCTACCGGGGCTATGGATGCTCGCTGGCAGTGGGGCTCTACTTAGGAGAATTGTAACGATAACCTTGCCAGGGCTATAGACGCTCGCTGGCAGCAAGGCTCTATCCGGTCGGCTATGAGGGAATATCCTCACCTACGTAGGCTAATGTCAGTCACTGGTTTGTTCAACCGATCTTCAAGATGAGGATAATTAATCATGTGCACACAACTAAACTGAAAATGGAAATTCATGCATCTTTATTGAATACTTTGAGTCTCAAGTTGAATAGTAATTTACAGGAAAGATAGTTGGAAGTTATGAGTTCATTTCATATAGTTTCCTTGAACACTCTGAATTTAATTGTTTTGTTTTGGTTGCTAGTTGTTGTGATGTTCACAACACGCCCCATTATGCTCCTTAGCAAAATGGGGACCCCTGCTGATGTTTTGCTTTTTGCTTCTGCTTGTGTTTGTCTGCTTTCTGGCGGTTTGGTAAAAATGGGTCAGGTGCATCATCATCATGAAGGTCAGGATGAGGTTGGTCATAATCATGAGGTCAGTTTGTCAAAGTTCATATTTTGTTTCTGTGACCTCATATTTAGAAAGAGCTTGAGATTCCATGCAGTTTTGCCTTTTACTTCACTTGAAAATTCGTCCATATGTGGAAGTTGTGCACAGTCAAAGTTTTGGTCAAACCTGATAATCGCAAGTGATCATCATATTTTTTTCATGTTGTTAAGGTCATCATGATCTTGGTCTATCACCCGATAAAAATCATGTAGTCAAATATCCGGACGTCAATCTTAGGTGGTAGTGCCCTTTACCCATCAAATGGCCTTATGCACATCGTGAGCATCATGATTTTAGGAGGGTCATATTTTATAAACTCGGTTTTGCTGTATGAAGAACATCATCATCATATTTGAAACGCCCCCCCGATAATATCCTGAGGTTCAAATATCCGGACGTCAACTTTAAGTCATAGTAAGTTTTCCCCGTCGAGCGGTCTTTTGTATCGCGAGCATCATGATATTATAACATTACCTGATATTATAATATCATGCTGATATTATAAGATCACCCTGACTTAGAAAATCCACCATCGGCATATTTGCATGCGCATGTTAAAATCCTATCGGAGGGTCATCATCCTGATATTTGCTGAAGTTCGCTAAGATGATGATGACGTCTTCATATCCTCCTGATCTCCTTTTGCATGATCATGATGATCACCCTATCTTTGAAGGGAAGGTGATATTCCATTCCTCAATAGCATGATCATATTTTAAATATCACCCTAGCGCTAACCTGATGATGACCTCAACTCATCCTCATGCTCCGAAGACGAAATATGATGATGACATCATCATGATAATTCGATGAGGAGGATCATCATATTTTTATCCTGTCATATTGTCAAGATCATCATGATCTTGTTTGTTCAGCCGACATTTCGTAAAGTCCTCCTGCCGAGAAATACAACCTTTTGCAAATATCCTGATGATCATCATCATCACATTTCCCTTCGGTAGGATATTTTCCAAAACACGATCCGGTTCTTGAATATGATGATGACGTCTTATTCTAAGTTCGACAAAAGCCCCAAATATCCTGATGATCATCATCATCCTGATCTTTCGAGAGGGTTACCTTGGCCGCAAAGGGGTCATATTACATTCATCATCCTGATCATGCTCCTTAGGTGACCTGATATTACAAATTATCCCCTGATCTTAACTGAACATGATGATGATGTCATCTTTTGCATTTTAATGAAGCCCGAATATGACGATGACGTCACCATCATTTTCCTTTCCTCAGCAGCAGGATCATATTCCATATCCTCCTATTCTTCTTCAACATGATGATGATGATGATGATGTTGTTCTTTTCTCCAATATACAGAAGTGAAACATCCTGATGACGTCATCTGGACCTTCGGAAGGGAGAGCATCATATTTCCAAAATATCATGCAGATGAAGTGAATATCGGCCAGCATGTTTTTTGACACGCCAATAGCGATAGTCATGCCGATGGGCGGGAAATGAAGCGGTGGAGTTTTAAACCATTTTTTTGGCACCCGTGGCATTTTTTCGGTCAGCGATGGTTGACCCGATGGGTTTTGAGCGGTCTGAGTGCGTTTTGAACGCGTTTTGAGAGTATTCTGGATCCGATTTCCATAATTTTGCGCAGTCACCTAGATTTAAATGATTATTTTAATTTCCTGTTGTTTATGTGATAAATGAAATACTTATTGCTTGTCTTGTCTTGCAGGCTTGCAGTTGAGGAAGCAGCTGGAAAGTGAACACAGTGACCTCATGGAGGAAGAAAATCTAATCTCAGGAGTAGGAAGATAAAGATGAAGTGCGAGGAAGTCAAGGCCATTCAAGTGAAGAACAAGGTTACAGCTGAGAGTATTACTACAACAGACAAATAGAAGTTATTGCTGAGCTACCGGAACTTCTTAGAAGGGGCAATATTTCACCCAGATTTGACACTGCTCAGAGATATTTTGAAGAGCTGGTTCACCTGTATTTATTGCTGTAACCAGGGGTTTGAACCAGGGGTTCAGTTAGGTTTTTGCTGTAGTGAGGACAATCAGAATGTCTTTATATTGTGCCTCTCTACACTGTAACACTTTACAACAGAGATTCTAGGAAACAACAGGGATTCTAGGAAACAATAGGGATTTTAGGAAAACAACAGTGGCTACAACAGGATTTTTTCTTTTAGGAACATACAGCAAGTTAGCGTAGTTTAGAGGTAGAAGAAGGAGGTCGCCTGTTTGTCTGCAGTAAGGTGCGCGTGGAATGTCTGGCTGCCTTACTATATCTGTAAAGCTTGTAAGTTCTCTGTAGTATGATCAATGAAACTAAGAGTCATTCCTATATTGTAAATCATGTATGACTATTCATTTCTAATACAATAGAATTTGGAGTTCTGCATCTATCTTCTGAGTGTTCTCCTGCTCTTCTTTGTGTTTTGAAATTTTTTTTCTTTGAGAGCTTGCAATTTTAAATGTATGTTTGTGAAAATGCTTAGAACTTACATTTAAGGTTTTTACTGTGGATTTGATCAAATTACTGTGGTATTTACATAGTGCATAACAGAAACAATTAGATCCTTCAGTAGATTAAATGAGGTATAGATTAGATCTTTCTAACTTTTCCCAACCCATCTGAAATATTTAGCTAAAAACCTAGAAATCTAAAGGAAATTGTCTCAAATTTGAAGAAGCATACATAATAGAGCTATAAGTAGACAGTTTTCATAAACAGATAAAGAAGAAAGCTGCAAAAAAATTCAAGAAAACCATCTAAAACTTGTAGCACAGTAACACTTTTATGCAAAGGAATGAAAAGTATTGACATATCTCATACTCTTTTGCATATTCTTAGTCCAGTAAACCACCAAACAAACCTAAACTACGTAAGACCCCTTGAACATTACAGCTTCACATTGACCAACTGAACTTGACCAACCGAACCATTGTAGACTTGGGATTAGTTGAATCTCAAATGATTCCTTCTTATCTTTCAAGTATAGTTTCAGTTCATTTCATGTGAATTTTAACTTATTGTTATGATTGCATCAAAATGATCATCAACAGATCTGAATCACCAAATTCTAGATATAGAATCTTCAAACACTTTTAAACAACATATCCAAACCACATACTCAGATCTCCAACACAAAAGAAATGTTGAGCAAAAACTTGAATACCACTCTGTAAGCTAAAAGACTTCTTCAACACATTGTTTGCAATATTAATCAAATTTTTTGAAAAGAACTTGGAAACCCAATAACAAAAGTATACCCTTAACATCTTCAGTTCCTCTAAAAAGAAACCAAATCATTTTTAACAAGACAACTTAATCAAACAACAACAACCTCATCAGAAGACATAGTTGACACCGATGACAACACAAGCTTGTTGACATCAACGACAACACCGATTAGCACATACTTGCAACAATCTCTCCCTTTGTCATTTATGGCAATACATGATGTGAAAAACCATCAAGAAACAACTCTACACCAATATTCTTTACTTGCTTACTTTCCCCCTTCCTTTTCCTTTTACACATCTTACTCTCTCTCTGATCACAGATCCTTTTCTTTTTCACATTGCTCTTTGTTCCCCTTTTTTTTCACGTGAACTCTCTCCCCCTTTGACATCAATGGGAAAGGGTGACACAACTTTCTTTTTTATGATACTGAACATACTTGCATTTCTCATTACTACTCCACAACATCTTTTTCTTTCACTACTCTAAATACCCCCCCTTAGGAGTGCACACCAAATTGTATCAACTCTTACTCCCTCTGACTGCAACAATCATCATGACCACTACCTACTCCCTCTGAGAGGTAGCCTCCAATCATCAGTCCAGAAAAGAATGAATCTTTAAATCCACTAGACTGATGCATCTCATTATGCATCTAGTTCAAAGGAGGGGTAATAATCCCTAACCTCTCTCGAAGATACTCAAATGTATCATTAGAAAGAGCCTTAGTGAATATGTCAGTAACCTGATCCTTTGTAGGCACATACTCAAGCTTCACTTCATTCTCTACAACCTTCTCTCTCAAAAATTGATACCTAATTGAAATATGCTTTATCCTTGAATGCATCACTAGAATCTTTGAAATGTTAATAGCAGTTGTATTATCACAGAAAATAGGAATAGGCTCATCATACACAACTTTGATATCCTTTAAGGTTTGTCTCATCCATACTACCTGTATGCAACATGATGTTGTAGCAATATATTCTACCTCTGTAGTGGATAAAGACACTAAATCTTGTTTCTTACTTAGCCAATACACTGATCTACATCCAAGAAAGAATGTACCACCACTTGTACTTTTCCTGTCATTTGTTCTTCAACATCTCTACTTCTTGTCAATACACTTTTGCTCTTATCACCAATGATCTAGTCTTTAGAGTGATGCCTCTATACATACTTGGGAGTTTTAGGGATTCTATCTGGAGCTTCTTGTTCTTCAACATGTACTTCTTTTTCTTTTTCTTTTTCTTTTTCTCCACAAGAAGACTCATCTGATTCATATTCATTAACCTCTGAGTTTATCTGTTGATCCCAAACATCTCCAATCAACATGAAGACTTCTTTATACTAGAAACAAATGTATTCTGATCAAATTTTCTTGCATAGTATACTTCTTATGGAAGATAAGATTCTCTTGCAAAATTACCAACCAAGATAATCTGCACAACTCTACCTTTATCCTTTGCAGTCTCTGTCCTGACTTAAACCTTTGCTGCTAATCGTTAACCTTATCTCTTCATGCTGAGACATCAACACCATTTCTTTGGTAGGAAAGAAAAGGTTTTCAATAAAGCTCCCCATGATCTAAAGCACTAATCTTGGTTCTTGGAGCAAACATCTACACCGAATGTTGGTACAAGATCATCCTTAACCTCTATTACATCCTTCTTAATACAAATCTTACTCATCTCCTTCTTTGTCTCTGTTGGATCAACTTTTTGTACTGGTTCATTCTTCTTTACCAGATTATCTTTCTTCATGCTTCTTCTACAGAACTTTGAGGTATGTCTAGATCTATTGCAATTGTAGCACACAACATTTCTCTAACCAATATTCCTTCCATTCATTCTAGATCTACATTGGTTAGCTTTATGCCCAAATTTCTTGCATGCATGATATTATCCACTGAAATATTTAACTATTTTATCCTTGCCATAGCCATTTCTCATTTGACTTCTACACTCATTATCTCTATGTCCCATCTTATTGCATGCAAAACACCTAATAGAGTTCTGACTCATTTTACTTCTAAATACAACAACTCTATGACCAAATTTATTACATGTGAAGCATTGACCAGAGAGGGATGGAACATTTTGATTCCTTCTACTTCTACATTCTATTGCTTTGTGTCCATAATTATTGCATAAATGACAAGAACCATTGAAAGATGGATACCTTTGAGCATGTGGTTATCTAACTAGAGGTCTTCTAGCTTTATTCTTTTGATTCTAGATCTTCTTACCATTGTTCCTCTTATTTGAAGTCTAATCTAATTTTGAACTTTCATCTTTTTCAAATCCTAAACCCTCTTTATCATTGAGACTTTTATGACTTGCAATCATCTCATGAAGCCTTACAGAACTTATCTTGAATTTTTCTTCATAATTCTTTTCCTTGTCCAAATCTGATTTCAGATTCACAACTTCTTGTTCAAGCCTTATATATTCTTCAGATTTGCCTTTCACCATTATGTTTAGATATTCCTCAATCCTTTCCTTTTCTTCTACTTGCACTTTTAGACCATTCATAGATTCATTTGCTTGCCTCAATTGTTCACTAACTTCCTTATTTCTTTCTTTGAACTTCCTGATATGCTCTCTTAATTTTTCGATGCATCCATCTACTTCTTTAACATTCTCTTTTAGATCTTTGATTTCTTCTTCATTCCTTTCTAGGTCTTCAAGAGAAACATTGAGTTCTTCACTATTGAAATGTTGGTAAGAGACACATTGTCGCTTCATGAGTGTTGTCACTGATGGCAACAAAGGTCATCTCACCCATCTATAGGACATGGTGTGTCTATACTGGAAGTGAGATTGTAGAGTAACTTGGTCTAGTGACCAAGAACAGAGTATGCAGCAAGGTCTGACAATCAGGTCTGAATCTCTCAAAGGAAGTATCTATGTAAAGTGCAGACTTGGGGAAGTTAAGAGGAGTACCTTGATTGATAGATTCTAGGGATTGAGCCTTCGGTGATGAAAGAGTGAAGAGATATAAGCACCTAAGTATTGGGTTCCTATTTAGCAGAGTAGATTAAGGAAGAACTAACTGGCAGAGCATCAAACCTTGATCTCGATGAGATATTGATGGTGATCAATCTTACTAAGGTATCATTCATGATTGGCTGACATGATTGATCACTTTTATGAGTATCTCTTTGATACGCATCACTTGATAAGAAAGGATTCAGCTGACAGACCAAGAGTTTGGGAAAATAGTAAGTATTCTGGATGTTGATTAGAAAGTGGATAAAATCCTTGGTGCGGATATATATATACTAGATTGATTTTAGTATGAAGGTGTGTGTTGTGTGTTGAAGTGTGAATAAAAGTAGAAGAGTAGTGTGGAAGTAGTAGGGCAGGTCCCGTATGTGACAAGACAGCAGTACCAAAGAAGAGGAAGAATGAAGTGTAGCAAATCAGTGTATTGAGCCTAACTGGAACTGAACCTCAGCATATGTGGATGCTTCTCATCAGTTCAAGTATCTAGTTTCCTTGTATAAACTATTGTAGGCAGTGAGCCCTAATTGGAAAGTGTCATTTTGTACCATCTTATTCTTTTAACAGAGAATACAATCTTGGGTTAGTCACCCCATGGTTTTTCCCTTAACAAGGTTTTCCACATCAAAATCATTGTGTTATGTATCTTGACTTTGTTTCTTCTCTCATGATTATGAATGCTTATTTGCTTTGATGCTACACTAGTTGTTAAAGAAGAAAAAAAGTTAAATTAATTAAGATAACTGATTCACCCCCCATCTCAGTTATCAACAATTGGTATCAGAGCCAAGTTCTTACTAACAGAGCCTAACAGCTTGAGGAGATCTGGGAATTCAAATGGATGTGTATTGTATGAGGGAACAACTTCAGTCTGCCCTAGATGATCTTGAGCAATCTAACTCTGAAGTTAATGAATTGAAGGAAAGACTCAAACAGGTTGATGTTTTCATAAATGAACTAAAAGGGAAACTGAGTATCTCTATGAAAAAGAGAAAGGATCTACTTCAACAATTGGAAAGTCAAAGTGAAGTCAATGATACAAATGAAGATCTGAAGGAGAAAACCAAGTTATGTGAAAAGTTATCAAAAGAGGTCATTATGGTAAGACATGAAATGGAATCAGGAGTTATGAAATTCACCCAAGAAATTAAAGAGAAGAAAAACTGAAGATGATCTAAGTCAAGAAGAAATCAGAAGACTGCCACAAAATAGATAAAATAATTAGGCATCTAGAATCTGATCTTTAAGAAGCTAGAGATAATGAAGAACAACTTGAGAATCAGATTGACACTCTTAAAAGGGATCTTCAAACAACAAATGAATACAAAGAGAAATTCAAGATAAGCTCTGCTCAACTTGAAGTTCTTCAAAGCCAAAAGAGGGTAGATGACAAGAAAGGCTTGGGGTATGAAAAAGGTGAAAGCTCCAGATCCGGTCAAAAGAACTCCAAATTAGAAAATCCAAGAAACGAGCCTAGAAGACCTCTAGTAAGGCAACCAAATGCTCAAAGATACCATTCCTTTAATGGATACTGCCACAACTGCAATAACTTTGGTCATAAAGCAAATCAGTGCAGAAAAAGAATGAATCAGACTAATTCATCCTTCTCTGGACAATGTTTTAATTGCAAAAGGTATGGTCAAAAAACTCATGAATGTATAAATATGCAAATGAACAATTCATTCAATGGTAGATGTTTTGCATGCAATAGAATGGGACATATGGCTAATCAGTGTAGATCAAGAGGATATCAGTCAAATATGCAAAGAAATGTTGTTTGTTACAATTGCAATAGATCCGGTCATATTGCCAAATTCTGTAGAAGTAAAAATCAAGACAAAAAGGGTCCGGTGCATCATAATCAAAACCAAGTCAAAGGAAAAGGAAAAGTGAATGCAGATGAAATTCAAAGAGAGATGAACAAGATATGGGTAAAGAGAAGTACAAAAAATGATGGGGATGGATCCACACTAGAATTTGGTGCTGATATTCCTTCTGGAAACTAAATAAATGAGCTCTGGCTCAGGGGGAGTAACAAAAGAAAAACATTTTCCCCCAGCCAGTCAATAGGTGACTGAAAGTGGCACATGAAAGGTTGTGGACTAAAAGGGCTCTCACGGAAACATCTAAATAACCCTTTGGGAAGATATGGAAGATCCTCAATGAATTTGAAGAGGTTAATCCTCTAAGATTAATCCAGTTTAACAGTCATTCGGTAAGAACAGGTTTTTCCCAGTTAGATCTGGTATGATTCAAATTTGAGGTATCTTGATCTGTAGATAGATCAAATGTTTGGAGAAAGGAAGATAGATTGTCATCAATCACTGAGAATAACTATGAATGTATCTCAGTGATCCAAAAAAGATCCTTCTCAGAACAAGGAGAACAAGGCAACTGGAATAACTTAAGTTGCGCATTTATTGCAATATGGAATTAGGGTTTTCTCAGAGATAAAAGGGTTTATTTGCTCGTCACTTGTACATTTACACTTGAGAAGAAGAGAAAAAGAGCTCTGCAAACAAATTATCTCAAGCCTCTCAAAGATCAACCACAGAAGATAATTCTTCCAGCAATCTGATCCAGCTCATTCCATGAAACCTAGAAGCATAAAAAGGTATTCTTCACTCTTGATCAAACTCTCTCTCTGAATCTTTAAGATGGCTACTCTGAATGTTGTAAAGATTTCTGATAGGCATCGCCCCAAATTTAAGAAACATCCCTACAAATCTCTAGAAGTGGATCCCTTAAGGGCATTTTCTAGCATTCTGCATGGGGTTTTGCATGTTGAAGACGTTAGGGCATATATTCATGCAAACATTGAAGATTTTGGGGAATCCAAGATGATAGATATCTATCACAATCAGTTAATAGATGACTCATTTGAACTCAAACCACAGTATAAGGCTATCCGAGACAAACATTTTGCACAATGCATTCATTTCCCCTATTTTGTAGAAGATGAATGGGTTTAGTATGTTCTAAGTAGAATGCATGATAACTTTATATGGTTGACAAGCCCATTTAAGATAACCAAGGATGTCATTAGGGTAGTTACCGGATTGCACTCATCCAGTGGGATACCTGCTCTCAAATCAGATAGTGAGTGAGGCAACTGGATCAAAATTTGACAAGAGAGCAATGACAATTGAAGATATCAATGATCCGGATATCAAATTTGCATCCATGATAATTGGTTACAAGATATATCACTCCAGCAGGGAAAATTTAGTATCCGAAACTACAATTTATACATCTTATTAGATGCTAAAAGAAAATGCTGACTATGATCTTTGTGAACTTCTACTAAGCCAACTGTTGGAGAACCTACAAAAGATCAAAAAGGACAAGAAGAACTCATTCAATTATGGTGGCCTGATATTATGTTTATTCTTCTACTTCATGAATGAGCTTCTTGGATCTAGTAGTTGGGTATGGCAGAATGATAGACCTATAGCCATTCAAATCAGAGATTATATACATGGGCTTGGTGATGCTAAGGCACAAAATATAGCACTCTGGGGCTATTTCAAGAACTTTCAGAGTATGATGCAAGCAAGAGAGAGAATTCCCCAATCTCTAGCTGAAAAGTATAAGGATACAATATGCTTTATGGTAGAAACTGATCAATGCCTAATGGAGGCAATAGAGCCAAGTGTAGACACCCAAATTTGTCCATGTCTAGTAACACCTTGTTAAATCACTAATCCATTATCCAATTAATTAAATAAATTTAATTTATTTAATTAAAATCCCATTCTCATTCACTTAGCTAATTAATTAAATAAATTGTATTTATTTAATTAATTCCACATCATGTCTTATCCCATTTTATGCATTTATCCTATTAATTAAATAAATTTTATTTATTTAATTAATTTCCAACTCATATCCCAACTAATTCAAATACTTTATTTGAATTAAGCCTTTATCATTTATCACATTTCAACACTTGTCCATTTCCCATTCATCATGTGTTGTAAGACAACTTTCATTTAAAATCCTTCACATGCACAACTAATTGGACCTAAATTTAGTAACTTTCAATCTTAGCCATTCACATAGCCTCTGAATCTCCACCATTGATTGATCTTGGTTGGGTTCTATATAAACACCCTTTCATTCCATATCTAGCAATCCAGCAATCTAGTAATCCAGCAATCATATAGCACCTCCATTATCATCTTGAGCATTTAAGCTTTTATCATCCATCAATGGCAGCTTTCAGCTTTGTAATTGCTTATCGTTGAAGAAGCAGTCCACATCTCTCTCTCAAACAAGGAATCGCACGATCTAGGTGATGTTATGCTTGAATTGCATTATCCTTTGATTTCATTTAGGTTAGATTCCTTGATGATGGTAGGGTTAGGGTTTCATGACTATGTCTGATCTTCCACACCTGACTTTCACCTATCACATTTTGGCACGCCCGGTGGGACTCACTTCCCTGATTAACTTCATTTTTTGGAGTTGTTTCTTTGAAGATCAGATTTTGCAGGTGCTCGCAGAAAATTCTAGTCGCTTTTAAATGAACATCCGCCGCTTCTAAATTTCTGCGTCGCTTTTACGCTGGAACAGGCCGCATTATCCTCTCTGGATCGCCTTGAAACAAATAGTCGTCGCTTCAGGTAAAACATATCGCTTTTATCTTTAAAATGCTCGCCTGTAATGTATGCGGCTGTGTTCACTGTATTTACCGCTTTTTACCTAACAGCCGCCGCTTTTGCGCATAATCAGATCGCTTTTAACCTAATAGGGGCTGCCTTTGCACAATTCCGCATCGCTTTTGATCTAACAGTGCGCGCTTTCATTCTGATCTGAGACGCTTATGAGCTAATAATGTTCACCTATGCAGGTTAGGGTTTAGTTTTTTGTTTTGCAGAGACAGGTCACTTTTGACTTACAATAGGTCGCTTCTGGTATATCAAGATTGCATATGAGACGACAGAGGCCGCTTTTGCATTCATTTGTATCGCTTATGGACTGATATTGTTCGCCTGTTAGGCTATAGTTTTTGTTTATCGGCTGTGTTTTTGCAGAAACAGGCCGCATCCAGCCCTCAACCGATCGCTTATGGCCAATCTGCATCGCTTATGAGCTGACAGGGGTCGCATGCTGTGTTTTTACGCGTCGCCTATGATCTGCAGTATTTCACCTCTGACATAATAGAGGTCATTTTTGATCAACAGTGAATCGCATCTGGTAAAGTTCTGTTGTTTTCAAGTCTGTTTCAGTTCCAGTTTGATTTTTGGATATTAACTATGTATTTGCGCAGCATCTTATCGATCTGTCCAAGAAAGGAGGTTATCAAACTACTGACATATCTGTTGCAGGTTCGATCGGTCCAAGATTTGTGGTTTTTTTTCACTAAATTAGGCATATTTGGGCTTGGTGCTTAAAATGAACTACTGTTTGCTCCGTGCTTGATTTATCTTTTTTGATTGCTTGCATGTGCCTGATTGTAACCCAAATTTAATGACAAAAGTATCCTCTCCCCTTGCCTATCAAATGGATCTTGGGTGTATGAGAACTTGTCATTATCTTTAGAGGGCCTGCCTTCCCGGTGTGAGAAGGGATACGACCCAAGCGGTAACGGGCTAAAGCCAAGTCCTTCCAAACCGCTATATAAGAAAAGTGTTTGTGTCGAAAGCCACAAACAACGGGTGGAGTTGTGTTATACCGACAGCCAACCTCCCCCAGAACCCTCCAAGGCACAACCCTTGGAGGCTGGGAGACTCCATAACGGAGAGTAGCGCTGCCGCACGTATAGCCACCCGAACGGATGCCCTTATTAGCAACTTTGTGTAGTAGCCAAAAACCTTCTATCTGTTGACGCAGAGGGCAAAACCCTTGAAGCGGCCCCGATTCATGCGGTTCTTAGCCGAGGTAGCAGGGACAATCTAAAGGTTTGGAGAGGGTCAAGCCTTATAAGAATCCCGGATCTTGGTATGCGTGAGAAGTGTGTGCAAATGTAAGGAGGAGCCGGTGCTACCAAGATCCTAGAGCTACCCGCTTTGAATAGGCGCAGCTAGGGGATTCAATAGATACTGTCCTATCCTAGCCTAGGTTGTATTAGTTTGTGCTTGTTGTGAGTGTGAGTGACTGTTATCATTGTTTTCTTGCTGAAAAACTACAAAATCAGACCACCGTTACACAAACACAGTCGCTTTTGAACCTAAACTGCTCGCACAGACCACAGACATCGCTTCTGAACTGTAGTGACTCGCATATTGCCTGAACTGCGTTGCTTTTAAACAACAACTACCCGCATATTGCCTAAACAGAGTCGCTTTTAAACCGCCGTTGATCACCTTTTGCTTGAACAGAATCACTTTTGAACCACAGCTGATCACCTACTGTCTGAACCAAGTCGCGTATGAGTCATAACCAATCGCATGTTTTTTGAGCCAGATCGCCTTTAAGCCGCAGTTATTCACCTGATTCCTGAACAAGCTCGCCTCTGAACAACAGACTGTCGCCTTTAGGGATATCTGAGTCACCTCTGAACTAACAGTCATCGCCTTTGAACCAACAGTCATCGCCTCTGGCATAGAATTTGCTTTTGGTTAGCACTGTCATTTTTCTGTCAAAACTAAACCAGGTCGCATCTGAGCTATCATTAATCGCTTTTAGCATCCTTTGAGTCACCTTTGAGCTATCATCAGTCGCCTGTAGCTAAAATTCCTACAAATCTCAGTGCATCAGCTGAATTAGCCTCAGGACCAGCTTGCTTGAACCTCAAACATCAGCTTTCAGACTTCTCTTTGATCAACAGCAAATACCTGGACTTTGTCTCCTATTTTGAGCTTATCAATCAATCACAACTCATGAGCTTTTCCATCTTTTTGAGACCCCAACCAGTAAATCAGACATCAATCCAATCATTTCAATCAACAAACAACCTTCAGTTTTAGCTTCAGCCAACAAACATCCTTCAGCTTTAGCTTCAGCAAACAATCTCTTTTAGCTTTAGCTCCAACAAACATCAACAGCAAACAATCTTTCCCTTGAGTGATTAAGCTACCTCTAGGGACAACCAACAACAACTCAGCCAAAACAAATCAACCAAGCAACTTAGCCAAACCAGCAAACCAAAACAACAACCAATCAACCAACTAGCCAATTATCATCTTTTGGGTCTCAAAACTCTGACAAGCTCAACTTCATCATCAACATCATGCCTCAAACTAGGAGTCAATATCGAGCTGAAATAGAAGCCAAATTGAAAGCTGAAATGGATGCCAAATTGCAAGCTGAGATGAAACAATTCACAACACCTCTTAAGGACGCAACTCAATTCACAACTGGTATGCCTTCTCATATGTTTATACCTCAAGGGTACACTAGGGGTGAATCATCTTCACAACAAATGCAACCTCCACCATCCTTGGAAACTTTCGAAGAACAATCTCAAGACGACTCATCAGAATTCCAAGATACCTATCTATGGGACCAAGTTGAGAAACTCATGATATCTGAGCCTGATCGCTGTTTTCTCCAACTTGCTCGCATGGGTGCTAAACTACCTAAAGACTTTGATATATCCACTATTAGAGAGCACGATCCCAACACTACTGTTGTTGTTGTAAATAGACCATCTACTATAGTCACATCATCTTCTATTACCTCGCAAACACCATCCTCATTGCCTATTGTTGCTTCATTTGAGTTACCACGATCATAGAATTTGCTTCTGGTTAGCACTGTCATTTTTCTGTCAAAACTAAACCAGGTCGCATCTGAGCTATCATTAATCGCTTTTAGCATCCTTTGAGTCACCTTTGAGCTATCATCAGTCGCCTGTAGCTAAAATTCCTACAAATCTCAGTGCATCAGCTGAATTAGCCTCAGGACCAGCTTGCTTGAACCTCAAACATCAGCTTTCAGACTTCTCTTTGATCAACAGCAAATACCTGGACTTTGTCTCCTATTTTGAGCTTATCAATCAATCACAACTCATGAGCTTTTCCATCTTTTTGAGACCCCAACCAGTAAATCAGACATCAATCCAATCATTTCAATCAACAAACAACCTTCAGTTTTAGCTTCAGCCAACAAACATCCTTCAGCTTTAGCTTCAGCAAACAATCTCTTTTAGCTTTAGCTCCAACAAACATCAACAGCAAACAATCTTTCCCTTGAGTGATTAAGCTACCTCTAGGGACAACCAACAACAACTCAGCCAAAACAAATCAACCAAGCAACTTAGCCAAACCAGCAAACCAAAACAACAACCAATCAACCAACTAGCCAATTATCATCTTTTGGGTCTCAAAACTCTGACAAGCTCAACTTCATCATCAACATCATGCCTCAAACTAGGAGTCAATATCGAGCTGAAATAGAAGCCAAATTGAAAGCTGAAATGGATGCCAAATTGCAAGCTGAGATGAAACAATTCACAACACCTCTTAAGGACGCAACTCAATTCACAACTGGTATGCCTTCTCATATGTTTATACCTCAAGGGTACACTAGGGGTGAATCATCTTCACAACAAATGCAACCTCCACCATCCTTGGAAACTTTCGAAGAACAATCTCAAGACGACTCATCAGAATTCCAAGATACCTATCTATGGGACCAAGTTGAGAAACTCATGATATCTGAGCCTGATCGCTGTTTTCTCCAACTTGCTCGCATGGGTGCTAAACTACCTAAAGACTTTGATATATCCACTATTAGAGAGCACGATCCCAACACTACTGTTGTTGTTGTAAATAGACCATCTACTATAGTCACATCATCTTCTATTACCTCGCAAACACCATCCTCATTGCCTATTGTTGCTTCATTTGAGTTACCACGATCAGAGCATACTTTAGAACCATTGATAGTGCCCACCAATGTGCTCCCTCTCATGTCACAAAATCTCAACATCCCACCTTTTCATGTCCCTCAACATATCTCTCCTTCTACCATGACTGTTTCCATGCCTCAAGTAACACAAGCTGTCCATGTAACACAAGCACAAACACTTCGAGCATCACAAGCAATTCCCATGTCTTATGGTGTGCATACCTCTCAAACCATTCCAACAACACATGTTGTCCATGCTTCACAACCATTACACTCTACCACATCTCATACACCAACTGCTAATTCCTCCATGTTATCCTATAATCCCAACGTTAGTCTCATTGACATGAGTGATCCCCTCATTTCTCAAGCCAATCCAAACAATAAGATCGCTTATGTTGATTAGCTTACATCCATGCTGTCCGCTTCTTCCAATCCTTCACACACCATCAATCCATCTTATGCTACCCAAGGCTTCTCTAATATCACCCAACACATGACATATACCAATCCTCATATTGTCCAAAATACCAATCCCAATGTTCACCCTTCTGTTGTATCTACCAATGCCTTCGTCACTTACCATGTCATGAATTCAATCCCAACTTCCCAACCATCTGCTACTATCAATCCAACATCCGCTTCTCATGTGATGCACACCCACTTGCCACTTGTGTCTCAAGGACATCAATCCTCTAACACATACATGTCACATACCACTCCTTTGACATACATTGTGGGCACACAACCCCAACAAACAGTCACAGCTTCGTACATCCCACAACCACAACAAATAGTCACAACTCCACATGTACCACAACCGCAACCACAATATGTCTCATATCACACTCCACCCCCTTCACAACAACAGCAGTTATCCTCAGCTGATATCCAACAGATGATCGATGAAAGGGTAGGACAAGGCAAGAAACCTTTCTCTCTCGAAAACATATGCGCCTATCCATTTGACAAGTCTCTTAATATGATACCTTTTCCACCACACTTTGAAATCCCACAATTTGATAAGTACAAAGGGAAAGGAAATCCGGACGACCATCTTCGAGCCTTTTTCGTGGCATGTCTCGATGTTGCCTATGATGATACATATATTTTGAGACTATTTCCTTGAAGCTTAGCAGGACAAGCTCTCGAATGGTTTTCCCATTTACCTCCAGGAATTAAGACTTTTTCAGAATTGGCAAACAAGTTTCGATCACATTTTGCCTTCAACATTGAACATGAGGTAAACATGAATGACCTTGTCAACAACAAACAACGCAATGGTGAAACCTTTTCCTCATTTACCCAATGATGGCGTAATATGGCTAGCAAATTATCATGGGAAATCCCTGAGAAACAACAGCTTGACATATTTGTTCAAAATCTTCATCCTGAATTGTCATTCCAACTACAATTGCAAAGTGCTAGCACCTTTGACGAACTAGTTTCCAAAGGAGTTATTATTGAACGAGCCTTAATTGCCAAAGGAACTATCAAGATCTTTTGTGATAACAAAGATTCTCCCCAAAATTCCAATGATAAGTCTCGCTTTTGGAACAAGAATAAGAATGTTGTCAATGACGGTATTGTTGATACAAAGAATATCCAAACTATGAGAGCTCCCATCAACATTCAAGCAGCCTCTCCACCAAGACAGCCTTTTCCACAACGAAGAAACCAATGCCAAACTTCTAATCCACGCTGACAATTTACACCATTAGTGGAACCCATGGAAGTTATTCTTCGAAAGCTGCTTCAAGCCGGAGACGTTATTCTACCCAATGCACCACCAAATGGTGAACCACTCTTTCGAGCTCCTTGGTACAAAGAGAATGAGTATTGTGATTACCATCGAGTTAGAGGACACAAAACAAATGGTTGTATGCGCTTAAAACATGTTATCCAAGACTGTATTGATCAAGGTCTAATCAATGTCACACCTTCAACAGCTCAACCTGCTCAACAATCCACATCAAACTATGATCTAGAGACTTTCAAGAATCCACTTCCATCTCATGATCAGACAAATAACCTTCAAGCTGGAAATGCTATTCCCTATAATTATGCATCATCTACCATTGGCCGCATTGACCATGCTCGCATTTCTACCATTACCGTCCAAGGAGCACCTGATTGTGCCGTAACCACGCGAAGAGGTCGAGTTACCATTCAAGGAGCACCTCCTCATCCTCCTCGACCTCTCTCTGACTATAACCTCTTGGATCACCTTGGTAAAACACCCGCACACATATCTATCCTTGAGCTGCTCCGCATATCCCCTGCACATAAAGCCATCCTTGATAAGGCCTTACAAGAGTCTTCGGTGCCTAATAATATTAATATCACACAATTTCAATCCATGGTCGCTAGCATTGCAGCCCCTTGTCATTTAACCTTTTCCGACAAAGATCTTCAACCCTCCATTCATCCGTCACACAATGAGGCCCTCCATATTGAAGTATTTGTTAACCAACGCCGTATCAAACGAGTCTTGATAGATGGGGGAGCTGGTCTAAATATATGTTCTTTGAAACTTATCAAACAATTGGGATATTCTGAGAAAGATGTTGACACCTCCAACGTTATTACCATCAGAGCATATGATGACGTTGAAAGAGATACTGAAGGGATCATCTTATTGCCTATTCAAATTAGTCCGGTCATTACAGAAACTTGCTGTCAAGTCCTTGATATTGATCTGCCTTACAACATCATCCTCGGTCGCCCTTGGATCCATACCCTTAAAGCAGTTCCCTCTACATATCACCAATGCCTTAAATTTCCACATAAGGGTGTTGAAGTTACCATTCAAGCTGATCCCAATCCATTTGAGTTTTGCCGTGCCTTTCAAGCTAAATATTAGAGTCCAAACCATATCCCTATCAACACCGAGGCATATCCGTCTTCCTCCTATGTAGACCCATCTGATCTTCTCAAGCCCTCATCTAGCAAAGCCGCTTCCAACCTCCATATCAAATATACCGAACATGGCCCTGGTGAATACAAATTGCAGGAATCCTGTTGCGTTGGTACCCTTCCATTATCTCCTAAATCCCACGGTAAGCCCTCTACATCTAAGCCCACTTCATCCTCCGCTGTTATCAAAGCTCCCCCTACCGTATTCATTAAAAGTGGTTTCTTGGATGACGAAGACATTGAGGACATCGACTCTTGGATATTCTTTGATGAAAATGACCAAGTCCAACTTGAAGTAGAGCGATACAACAATGGGTTTCGTATCATAAAGAACATGGGCTATAAAGGACATGGCAGCTTGGGATCATAGGAACAAGGACCTATTGAGCCCCTTATTGTGTCTACGAAGTTTAATAAGCAAGGCCTTGGTTACCAACCGGAGGTACCGCGACCCAAAGACATTAAATGTATTTCCGATATTGACGTTGGACCTTCTTCGGTAGGAGAGACTTCTAACTCGGATACCATCGATGACTCCTCCCTTCATATCACTGACCTTTTTCAAGAACATTCCATCTTCATGTTTTCCGCAACCTCTTCTAGCCATAATCCCTCCATTAGCCTCTCACTCGTATATCCTGACCTCATCGATTGGGACCAACAGGGGGCACCGATATTAGATACATTTGAAAATGATGAAGCCATTGCAAAATTCATGGGTTTGAGACAAGGTATCCCATTGGGTGATCATAAAGCAGGTTTCATGATGGAATTACCTAAACTAGCATATTTTGGCGGAAGTATCAAATCCTTCAGTCGCAAAAGTGAAATAAACAAAATTCAACAAAATAGGTCACTAGGTGAAAACCGCAAGGCGCCTCTTGACCATGAAAAAGTAAAAATAAAGGACGTATCCGAAGGTGAAAACCTCTTTGAGGCACCTGAGGATGAGGGATTTGATCTTCCTGTCGGCACTGATTACCATGAGAAATCAACTGTGCTAGTTGAAAAATCACAAGACATGAACTTGGGGACATAATAGAATCCGAAGATCACTTTTTTGGCAGCATCACTATCAGAGCAAGAACGAAAGAACTTCACAGCATTTTTTCTGAGACGAGCTATAAATTTTGCATGGACTTATGCAGACATGCCAGGACTAGATCCTTCACTTGTGGTACATCATTTAGCGGTATTCCCTGATGCAAAGCCTGTCAAACAAAAATTGCGCAAAATGCATCCACAAGTTGCCTTATTGGTCAAAGCAGAAATTCAGAAACTGTTAGAAGCAAAGTTCATAAAGCCTATTGATTATCCAGAATGGGTTTCAAATTTAGTACCTGTAGCAAAACCAGATGGACAAGTTCGCTGCTGCACAGACTTTAGAGATCTTAACAAAGCATGTCCTAAAGACGATTTTCCATTACCAAGCATAGATAACATTGTTGATCTTACAGCAGGACATGAAATGCTATCTTTGATGGATGGATTTTCTGGTTATAATCAAATCAGAATAGCAGAGGAAGACCAAGATAAAACATCTTTTATTTGTCCATGGGGCACATATTGCTGGGTTGTAATGCCTTTTGGTCTTAAAAACGCTAGAGCTACCTACCAACGAGCCATGATAGTTATTTTTCATGACCTTTTTCATACTATCATGGAAGACTATGTTGATGACATCCTGGGAAAATCTAAGACAAGGGAAGGACATCTACAAGTATTGGCACAAATTTTTGATCGATTAGAAAAATACCAAGTCAGACTAAACCCAAAGAAGTGTGTATTTGGCGTAACATCAGGAAAACTATTGGGATATATTGTGTCTCGACGAGGGATAGAAGTGGACCCAGCTAAGGTAAAAGCTATCATAGAAATGCCTCCACCAACAAATCTCAAACAGCTCCACAGTTTACAGGGTAGGCTACAATCTATCCGCAGATTTATCTCACAACTCGTAGATAAATGTCATCCTTTTCAGCATCTTCTTCGTAAGGGTGAACCTTTTAAGTGGGATGAAAAGTGTCAACAGGCTTTTGGTAAGATAAAGGAATACTTGGCAACACCTCCTGTGTTAATACCTCCTGTACTTGATCGTCCATTACTGCTTTATATATCATCAACAACCGCAGCATTGGGTGCACTTCTAGCTCAACATGATGATTCAGGAAAAGAACAAGCCATCTACTACATTAGCAGAACTCTTGTGGGATATGAGCTCAATTACTCGTTCATGGAAAAAGCTTGTTTAGAATTAGTGTTTGCTTCCCAAAAGTTGCGACACTATATGCTGAACCAAACAACAAAGCTCATCTCTAATGTGGATCCCCTCAAGTATCTCCTTTCAAAAGCACTTCTCACAGGGAGATTAGCAAAATGGGTTATGATCTTGAGTGAATTTGACATACAATATGTGAACCGTAAAGCTATCAAAGGACAAGTCATTGCTGATCAATTAGCTGCAGCACCTATCACAGACATTCAACCAATATACCCAGAATTCCCTGATGAAGGATTGTTTAATTTAAGCTCTACAGCACGATGGCAGCTATACTTTGATGGATCATACACTCAACATGGATCTGGAGCAGGTATCTTGTTTGTCACTCCCCAAGGAGACTGCATACCTAAATCATACAGAATAGCATTCCCATGTACCAACAACATAGCAGAGTCTGAAGCTTTAATAACAGGTTTGCGCATGGCAGTACAATGGGCTATCAAACAGTTACAAGTCTTTGGTGATTCTCAGCTAGTTATCAAATAGGTCTTAGATGAATATCAAACAAAAGATGAGAAGCTTCTTCCATACAAGCTAATGGTGGACGATTTCAAGCAATATTTTGAGGACATTACCTTTGAGCAAATTCCAAGACTACAAAACAGAGCAGCCGATGCCATGGCTATGATTGGATCTCTTTTAGACATGCCATCTAACACCCATAAATGTGAATTCTTGGTCGAACAACTTTTGATCCCAGCATTTGAAGTTCCACAGTCTGAGCTCATATGTGAGATTGTTGGTCCCAACTCATTGTGGTACAAAGATATATACGAGTATCTCCATAATCACACCTTGCCTCTTCAACTATCCAACACCCAGCGTAAAACTTTTATCCGTCGAGCTTCTCGTTACACTATCTTAGGAGACACCCTTTATCGCCGGAGTCTTGATGGTATCCTTCTTAGATGTCTTGATTCTGAGGAAGCAAAAACGGCCTTACGTGAAGTACATGAAGGTGTCTGCGGTTCGCATTCCACTAGCCCTGGCCTTGTTAAGAAACTTCTGCGAGCAGGATACTATTGGCCAACTATGGAAAAAGATGCCCAACAATTTGCAAAGTGATGTTTACAATGTCAGAAACATGGAGATCTAATACATGCACCAGCACATGAGCTTCAGCCTATTGTCACTCCATGGCCTTTTTCGCAATGGGGACTTGATCTTGTGGGTAAAATCCATCCTACTTCATCAAATGGTCATAAATTTATTATCACTGCCACTGAGTATTTCACAAAGTGGGTAGAAGCCATACCAATGACCTACATCACAGGTAAACAAATAGCTAAATTCATCTTACATTACATCATCTGCCGTTATGGAGTTCCTCAAGCTATTGTCACAGATAATGGCCGGCCTTTCAAGAACCAAGAGGTTAGAGATCTTTGCAATAAGTTCCATATTCAACATAGGTTCTCTATGCCTTATTATCCTCAGAGCAATGGTCAAGCTGAAGCCTCTAATAAGACAATCATCAAGATCCTTAAAAAGACTGTTAATGAAACTGGTCGAGATTGGCATCTACAACTGCATCCTGCTTTATGGGCATATAGAACAAGTGTCAGAACTCCTACTGGTGCCACACCCTATGCTCTAGTCTATGGCACTGAAGCTATTTTGCCTATCGAGGTTGAGATCCCCTCTTTGCGCATATCTTTGCAACATACTATCTCAGATGAAGAATATCGAGTGTCCCGACTCCATGATCTTGAGCTCTTAGATGAACGCCGCCTTACAGCATTGAACCATCTTCAAGTCTATCAAAACCGGCTACGCCGCAGCTACAACAAAAAGATCAGAGAACACAGATTTCAGGTTGGCGACCTTGTCCTTAAAGAAAACCAAAGGAATCAACAGCATCGAGAGAAACAGGGCAAGTTTGAACCAAATTGGCTTGGTCCTTTCATTATCATAGCAGTCTATGGATCCGGTGCATACACTTTGTCAACACATGAAGGCATTCCCTTGGATGAACCCGTCAACAGCGTTCATCTCAAGAAGTTTTATCCATGAATCTCAGCTATCCCCCAAAAAACCACAAAAATCACAAAAAATAAAATAAAAATAAAAATAAATAAAAAAATAAAAATAAAATAAAAATAAAAAAATAAAAATAAAAACATCCAATAAATAATCCGTCCTCTGGTGAAAACCTGGTAAACATGCGCCTTGGATAAGTACCATAGTGAAAACCTGGCAAACAGGCGCTATGTGTAGTGACCAACTTCCCTCATTTGTTTGGTTCGTTTGATCATTTTCCCCACTGCATCTTGTATTAGCCATGTTCATAAGCCCTATCGCAATCTCACACATAGCCTTTCCTCTTCATCCTTTGCCAATGATAGCTATCATACTTGAGACATTGTCGTGATATCTATATCTTTTGGCACCTTAGCATCTTGGCTACATCTTTTCTGCATTGTTGCTTCTGCATAATAAACCTCATCCCACACTGGGGGCATTTATTGAGTCTTATTTGGAAGTGGATCCGGTTATCTCTAGCTCATAACACGTCAAACAACTCAGCTTACAACACAGCACACCTTATCAACTTCAACCATGGCACATGTCCACCGACAAATATGACCTAACGACTTGCAACCAGGATTCATACCTTCGCAATCCATCCACATTCATCCAACAATCGGAACAAACATCGCTTGATCAAACATCCAATCGATTAGCCACATCAATAAGAACTACATCTAGCTCTTTCGTTGACACCTTGATCCCGTGGATATAGGGTATGTAGGCAATCGGAGATGCGAAGGAAGCACTCTGATTCAGGCTAAGATGATAGCCCCTTTCATCAGTCATCTGTCTTCTAAGCATCCTTCAATCTTTCAGCTCACATTCTTCTATCTTTCATCACATACATCATCAATAAAACCCAGAAATACATATTCATCATGTCTCATCTTCATCGTAAATGTGCTTTGATCCCGTGGATACATGGTATGTAGGCAGTCTGGAATACGAAGGAAGTTTCCAGTACTCAAGCACAGATGATCCCCCCATCTTCTTCATCTTCATGCATCATCCATCTTCTTCTCTTTGATCAGCTCAAACAAGAAGCAATCCACGTGTCTATTGCAAGCTCACGCACTTTAACCAATCAAAGGTAAGCCAGAAGCTATTTGTCCGCATGCCTTAAGCCAACATTTGCTATAACCGTTTATCAACAAACTTTAGCCTTCAACAGGATGTAGCTTTCCTCTTAACAAGGTGCCAGCTTAATCTATCCAAGAGCACCCAAATTTGGCAAGAGAACGTGATGACAGTATCTTTTGTTTTATCTTTTGGTTTATCTTTTGTCCCTTTTCTATACCTAATCAAGACTGCCTTGATCTATTTATATCTTGGTATGTTGCGATGAAGTAAGGACTGGGGCATGGTCATATAGCTTTCGTATGCCGTGTTTGCGGGATGATCTTATTCTCTTCCTATGCATCTTGGTATCTTGTACGTGTTGGGATTAGCATCTTACATATCAATATCTCTAGCATCTGAGAAGCTAAACAGTCTCTTATGCATTGGAGACTATTCTATGTTAAGTCTAACTCCATACATATAACCAGCAAGCTATCATTATGTGTAGTGGAGATAAGTTCAAACCATTGTTTGTTGCGTCAAAGTCCAACACTAGCTGCTATTCATATCTTGTGCATGTTGGCTCCACATCTTGCCCACATGCGTTTAGACAAGATTGTAACATGCTAGTTACGCATTGGATACCTTGACACCTTGGTTTCTTATGCCCTGGTGCATAACATCCATATGCTATATCAAACATAAGGACTGCATTTCTTTTCATTTTGAGCAATTACTTGAAAGCTGCCCATCATCATCTTATCTTATTCAGTCTATCTATCCATTCGTTCCATCATCCTCAGCCAAGATCAATCATCTCCATCATCCTTTGTCCATATTCCCGCTCCTGCAAAACAAGTATTAGCCATACATAAGTCCATATCTTTTTCTTTACCATCTACCTATATGCATACATCTATCCATATCATTACCTTTTACATATTCAAACATTTTCTATCAATTACCATTTGCATAAACATCCATCCATAATCCATATATAATCCATACACATAACATGCATAGCCATCATAATATCAACATCACAACCATTATAACATCATATAGATTGCCAAAACTGCCATATATATATACATGTGTGTCAAAATACAAGTGTCTACAATACAAGCTGAGCCCTGAAAAGCATGAATGTACAACACTGGCTCTAGGCCTCATCATGATACAATGTCAACAAGGTATGCCCTAGCGACTACTGCCAGCTCCCTCGCCCTGACCACCACCACCAATAGGTCCTGTACCTGGTCCTCCATCTCTCGGTGGCCCCATCACTGAAGCTACTGATCGAGATCCACCTGACCTCCGTGAGCTCGAAGCCCCTGACCTGCTCCTGAAGCTAGGCTGTCTCTGCTCTACCGGCACAGCTCCATAATATAAGCCTCTATAATACTCAGCCTCACCCTGCACTCTCCGAAGCTCAGCCTGTACCACTGTCAACTGTGTGGCTAAGTACATGGTAGCTCCATCAGTCCCCAAGGCAGTCACTACTCTATCCCGCTCACTAGTCATAACCTGCAGCTGCTGCACTGCCCTATCTCTCTCAGCTCGCAGACCATCCCTCTCCGCTCGCAGACCATCTCTCTCTGCTCTCATAGCCTGCTCCTGCTGTACTGCAGTATCCCGCTCAAGCCTCATCATCTGCTCATGCTGTCTAGCTGTATCCCTCTCTCCTGTAACTCTCGCGAGAGCACCATCATCCTGTCCATCTCCTCTCTGAACTCCCAACTGTAGCTGAGCCTGATAAGTCTGTGCCTGTGCTCTAGCATGCCGCCGACTAATCACGGCCTGATGCCTATCCATCTCCACTCTCCTCAGCCTCATCTGTGCCCGCTGCCTCCATCTCCTCTCCTCTCTGATCTGTCTCCGCAGCTGCTGAATACCCACATCATCTCCTGCTCCGATCTGTGCCTGTGGCTGTGCTAATATAGCAGGCTGACCTGGCATCTGCCCTGGCATCTGTATCCCTGGTGCAGCTGGCACTACTACCTGTGCTGGTGGAGCCTGTCGTCGTCGCCTCCAAACTGGCCTCTCCATCCCAATCTCCCCAATCTCTCCATCTCGTGTCAACCAAGTCGGCCTAGCTGTCACCCAGTGTGCATCATACTCTGGCAATGCACCTGGATCTGCAGGACCCTGTCTCCACTGCCATGCTACTGGCTGCAATCCATCTCTCTCTGCCAAGGCTATGTCCACCACAACCTCTAGACCCCAATCAAATACCTCCTGCCTCATCCTCCCAAAAACGGCATCACCTATAGGTACTGCCTGTGCCTCTCCGAACTGTCTCAGGGCTCTCTCTGGCAAATAGCGCTCTATAATGTACACGCCGCGTCCAAAAATGTACCTCACCTGTCTAGCATAAGCAAGCTCGGCATCCTCCTCCTCCCACTGCTCACATCCTAGCCATGGCCTCCATACAAATCTGTCTATCTCATCTAATCTCCGCTGCCAGTATACCACCCCTCAGCGCTGTCGATACGTCAAGGCTCCTCTATACATCCGTGCAAATGGCTCTCCTGCTGCTCTAGCAACCCATCCCTCTGGTCTCGTCAAAGGAATGTGCTCATAAGCCCATACATGCAAAACTGTCACTCCTGCTGACATACTGGCTCCAAACATATATGCGCAATCATGCAGGTAATGATAGAGCTATCCCAACACGCACTCTGCCCATGCATATCTCATGCCATAGGAGAACATGCCCTCCATCACTATCCCCCATCCTACAGGAAAACCTCTCGCTCTCCTATCACCCACTAGCCATCTAATGATAGCCACTACCACTTGCTGTAATCTGTCGTAGAGCTCCTCCATCCTCCCCATCGGTATCTCTAAACCCTCTTCTCCGATGTCTGGTGTCCCAAACAATCTCCTGAATGCAGCTGGGCCCATCTCTGGATCATAATCTACACGATCCCCATTTATCGGAATCCTCAAGATCCGGAACACATCCTCTAAGGTGATGGTCGCCTCACCTGTCGGTAACGAGAATGAACTGTGCTCGCTCATCCATCGCTCCACCATCGCAGTCATCAACCCTCGATGTGCCTGAACTGGCTCTAATCGTGAAACATGCTCCAAACCCAGGATCTCTAACACCAGTAGCTCCTCTGCATCCAACCGTCTCACCAGCCGCAAATCTCTCAGATGGGGCTCCCGTGATAGCAATGGCGGTAGTACATCCTGCATCATCCATTTACTCTTGTCAGTCCATCCTGTTAATCATTCATATCAAAATCTACCTATTTATCTGCTATTTTATCCTACACCTACCATATGCGGTTCACTTTACCACATGCGACCTTTTTCTGCTCACTAGCGACCCCCTTCACCACATGCGCCTCTGTTTTGCCTATACGTGAGCTCTTTTACACATGCGCTCACTGTTTCACTATAAGCGACCTAAACTTCCTTGTGCACTCATTATCCCTTCATATGCGAGCCATATCCTATATGCGACTCTATTTACCCTAAACGGGAGCTCTATTTTATATGCGCCTAGCTTTTCACTATTAGCGAGCTACCTCACCATATGCGCTCACTGTTTCACTATAAGCGCGCTATCTACCCTATGCAAGCTGTTTCTAGTCCTATGCGAGCTACATTACCCTATGCGACTACTATTTGCTCATAAGCGACTAGTTTTCACCTATATGCGCATTTCCGCCAATCTTTTCCCGCCGACAGGATGCGACCTCGTTTTCCCTAAGCGACCTACCCGCGCCTATAAGCGACCTGAACTACTCTAAGTGATCTCTTTTCCTACATAAGCGACCTATATGTGCCATGTCCTAAACTAGTCGCTTTTGGTGAAGTGTGTGAATTAATTACGCTTTTAGCCTATTAAATGCACGCTTTTGGGAAAAGTTTTCAAACATACCGGTGCGCCTGCTCCCTCTGGTCATCCATGTGTCCTCACTCGCTCCGCACAATGATCTCTGCGTGGAATCACCATCCTGCTAGCTCTGCCACTCTCACTCTCAGGAGCTCTGGATTTCTCTAAGTTTCTAAGCACACATAAGCACAAATGAGCCTATTTGCCCTTGAAGCCCCTACTTATAGCCCTTCTCCAAACCCTAATTCTTCTATACCACAGCCTATTTTCTTCCATGCAACCCCCCTTTCCTTCGCGTCTGCCCTCTTTTCCACCTTTTCTTCTATCGAGAGCCAACCCAGCCCTTCCTGGTTTGCCTGGCTTACCTCTCGAGGGGGCATCACCTGCCAGTTACACTGGGGTATAACTTGTTTATCGAACGCATATCGTATCTTCTTTGACACAACGCTCTATCGAACATTGTATCAAAGAGGGGCAAAATGTAGACACCCAAATTTGTCCATGTCTAGTAACACCTTGTTAAATCACTAATCCATTATCCAATTAATTAAATAAATTTAATTTATTTAATTAAAATCCCATTCTCATTCACTTAGCCAATTAATTAAATAAATTGTATTTATTTAATTAATTCCACATCATGTCTTATCCCATTTTATGCATTTATCCTATTAATTAAATAAATTTTATTTATTTAATTAATTTCCAACTCATATCCCAACTAATTCAAATACTTTATTTGAATTAAGCCTTTATCATTTATCACATTTCAACACTTGTCCATTTCCCATTCATCATGTGTTGTAAGATAACTTTCATTTAAAATCCTTCACATGCACAACTAATTGGACCTAAATTTAGTAACTTTCAATCTTAGCCATTCACATAGCCTCTGAATCTCCACCGTTGATTGATCTTGGTTGGGTTCTATATAAACACCCTTTCATTCCATATCCAGCAATCCAGCAATCTAGTAATCCAGCAATCATATAGCACCTCCATTATCATCTTGAGCATTTGAGCTTTTATCATCCATCAATGGCAGCTTTCAGCTTTGTAATTGCTTATCGTTGAAGAAGCAGTCCACATCTCTCTCTCAAACAAGGAATCGCACGATCTAGGTGATGTTATGCTTGAATTGCATTATCCTTTGATTTCATTTAGGTTAGATTCCTTGATGATGGTAGGGTTAGGGTTTCATGACTATGTCTGATCTTCCACACCTGACTTTCACCTATCACACCAAGGATAGTCTGGATCATGCTAATGGGGTATGAAGTAGATGAGAAAATTGTAGAACTACATGTTCAACACATGCTTAGTCAACCCAAGGATCCTAAGGTAGAAAGGTTTGGAACATTTGAAGAGCTAAGTGTGAAGATCTATGTGGAGCTTAGACAACCGGAGATGAAGAGAAAAGTGAGAAAATAAGTAGAGAATGTTGCCAAAAGGTATGGCATATCAAAAGAGGCACTTGATGCAAATAGAGAAAAGATGGAAAGGGCAGAGAAAGAAAAGGAAAACGTAGAAAAGGAGAGTACTCTAGTAGAACCCCCCTCCCGAACCAGATCCTCTAAGAGCTCTACACCTGCCACTGCTAAGAGCTCAAAGGCATCAAAACTGGAAGCAATATCATCTAGTAAAGGAGAAAAGAGAACAAAGACAAAGGCTACAAGATCATACACAAGCCTCAAAGATGATGAAGAGACATAATCTGATGAAGAGATCAAGAAGATGAAGAAGAAGAAGAAAGTATCTAGAGAATCCTCTACAGGTCTAGATAAGGAAGAAGAAAAGATAGATAAAAGTGTTGAGAAGCCTACTCTTAATGATATCATCAAGGTAATTACTGTGGATGGAAACCTGAAAACATTAATAGAATTCTATGATGAATGTAGTGAAGTTGACCAGAAGATTTTGCAAGATGCCATAGTCAGGTATCTAAATATCTACAAAAAAGCTTTCATCGAAATCATATCTCTTATTCCTAAAAGCCTTGAGAAGGAACTTGAAATTAGAAAGAATAATGCTAAAGCAAAGGATATGGAGATCCGGGAACAGATAGCCATTCAGCTCTATCCTTCCATCACTCCTAAGCAAAAGAATATGATCTTCAAAGATTGCAAGGATGAGTTCCAGAGCAAAGGTAGGATGAATTAGCTTATGCTTGGAGAAACTGACAAGGTGGCCAAAGAAACAGAAGACATCCTCCAGAATGCATACAAAAGATTCAATATTCCTATTATAGAGGACTTAGGTGATGATCCCTCAGCCATGGATGACAAAGAAGAATCTGCTGAGATAGTGGCAGAGGAGGCAAAGGAGACAAGTGAAGAGAAAGGTAAGGACTTAGATTCCTCTGCTCTGAAAGAGGAAGTTCATGAAGAAGAAGACACTTCTCTTCTGGATCCTCCTGCATACTCCAGAACTAAAGGAGAAGAAAGAAAAGAGGAGAGCACCAGTCAACAAGAACAAGTAAAGGGAAGTGAAGAAGGTCAAATAGAAAAGACCACAGATGACAGTGCTAAGACTGCAAAAGGGGAGAAAACCCTGTCACCGGTAAGAGACACAGCAGAAGTAGTCAAAGATTTCTTAACCAAAGAGATGATGGAATTTGATGAACTAGAACTTCTTCAAGGTCCATTCAATTTTGATTCCCTCTCCCTGGGTCAAACCATGAAGCTAGCATCCTTTACTCAAGCAAAGGCAAAAGAAAAACTCCTAAAGTCTCACATGGAAGACTATGAGCTGCTAGAGATAGCATCCAGTGTGTTGGAAAAGATCATGCCATCCTTTCAGAAGGATTCCTCAGCCTCTTCATCCAGTAATCTCAAGTCTCTTATTAATTCTATGAGCACTCATTTTGAGTCTTTGGAGAAATCAGTTGAGGAGAAGGTTCGAAAAAAGTTTATGGATAAGAGATTCACCGAGTTACAAGGTCTAATTTCAAATGATAGGAGAGTTATGGATATTGGGATAAAGATCTTAGAAAATGCTCTCAAAGATGGTAGAGATATATATAAATTTTGTTTATCCTGGTCTAAAGTGACCAAGAATATTGAGAAGAAAGAAAAAGAGCAAGAGGATAAACTGTTAAGTTTATCTCAAAGTTTTGGCCGTCTCTCCTATTCCATAGTAAATCAAGAATGTCAGACTATTCTAATCATAGATGAAATAAAGAAGCTAGAGAAGGAGAAGAAAAATAGAACAAACAGGTTAAGTGAACTTAGAGGGATCATTATCCCTAAGTTAGAGGCCATGCATGAGGCCCTAACCGATGTTCACACAACAGCCCGAACCAGTGATCCGACAGATCTAAAAAGGGTAGAGCTTTTGTATTCCTGTTGAGTGGTCACATCTCAATTTTGGACAGGATGAAGCAGAGTTGGGCGACAGAAGTTGTACAGTTGAAGAATACTTTTGTAGATATACTTCAGTATATATAAGTATAGCATGTATATATACTTATGTGGCTAAGTATAGATTGTTTTTGGGAAATTTTGGTTTGCGGACCCTACCCTTTGTCATTGATGTCAAAGGGGGAGTGAGGAGCAGTGAAAAATGTGGAGCATAGCTAAGGGGGTGCTCCGAAAAAATGTACATTACAACAAAGCATCATCCAAGGGGGAGTGTAGTATAACACTTAGTCATTTTTCACTAAGTGTTGCCATCAATGCCAAAGGGGGAGATTGTTGGCAAGAGACACATTGAAGCTTAATGAGTGTTGTCATTAATGGCAACAAAGTTCATCTCACCCATCTGTAGGACATGGTGTGTCTATACCGAAAGTTAGATTGTAGAGTAACTTGGTCTGGTGACCAAGAACAGAGTATGCATCAAGGTCCGACAATCAGGTTCGGATCTCTCAGAGGAAGTATCTATGTAAAATACGGACTTGGGGAAGTCAAGAGGAGTACATTGACTGATAGATTCCAGGGATTGAGCCTTCGGTGATGAAAGAGTGAAGAGATATAAGAACCTAAGTATTGGGTTCCTATTTGGCAGAGTAGACTAAGGAAGAACTAACTGGTAGAGCATCAGACCTTGATCCAGATGAGATATTGATGGTGATCAAGATTACTAAGGTATCATTCATGATTGGCCGACATGATTGATGACTTCTATGAGCATATCTTTGATACACATCACTTGATAAGCAAGGATTCAACTGACAGACCAAGAGTTTGGGAAAAATAGTAAGTATTCTGGATGTCGACTAGAAAGTGGATGAAATCCTTGGTGCAGATATATATACTAGATTGATTTCAGTATGAAGGTGTGTGTTGTGTGTTGAAGTGTGTGAATAATAGTAGAAGAGTAGTGTGGAAGTAGTAAGGTAGGTCTGGTATGTGACAGGATAGCAGTACCAAAGAAGAGGAAGAATGAAGTGTAGCAGATCAGTGTATTGAGCCTAACCAGAACTAAAGCTCAGCATATGTGGATGCTTCTCATCAGTTCAAGTATCTAGTTTCATTGTATAAACTATTGTAGGTAGTGAGCCTCTTGTGAACAATGTGCTCGAGCAATGAGCCCTAATTAACAAGTGACATTTCGTACCATCTTATTCTTTTAACAGAGAATACAATCTTGGGTTAGTCACCCAGTGGTTTTTCCCTTAACAGGGTTTTCCACATCAATATCATTGTGTTATGTATCTTGACTTTGTTTCTACTCTCATGATTATGAATGCTTATTTGCTTTGATGCTGCACTAGTTGTTAAAGAAGAATAAAAAGTTAAATTAATTAAGATAACTAATTCACCCCCCCTCTCAGTTATCAACATGACAATCATGCATTCATCTTCTGAAGATCCATCAAATAGGGGAACATCCTTCTCGTGCGCCATCCCAAATCTACCTCAAGTTGTTAAGCTTTCTTCTAAGGAACCTTGCTTTGATACTAATTGTTCAATGCACAAGACAACGAAGAGGGGGGTGAATCAATTGTGTCAAAAATTTCAAACCCTTAAAAACATTGAAATCTACATTAACCATTGCACTTTTATGATGATTAAGCATGAACCACAAATAATAAAAATTAAAACATAATAGCACTAAACACAAGACAACACCATATTTTACATGGAAAAGATAAAAAGGGAAAAACCATGGTGAGGATTACCTTACAATATAAAGTAGTAGCAATACTGAATTACAAAAGGCTCATTGCCCAAAAGAGAGAATGCTCACTACAGGTGGACTCACTGTCCAAGTGAACTCACTACCCACTAAGAAAGAAAGAAAGAAGAGAAGAGTACCTCACTACCAGGATTTGAACTGATATAATTGCATCTAACCTATACATGGAGTTCAGTTCTAATGAAGCTCAATATCCATCACAACACAAACAACACCTTTGCAACAACACTAAAAATAATAGACACCATCTACTCAATGCATCCAAGATCTTAACACATGAAATCTCTCACTGTACTAATCAAATTCACATCACAAACATCATATCCTTCATGCATCCATACATCCATGAATCCTTGACACTTATTTATACCACCATCAATCACAAAAATATTCTCCAAGGTTGGAAACACATCATAACTCATAAATTTCAAACTAGGTATGGACCTAAACATTCCCACAGAGGGAAGGAATGAATGCAGACCACACCATCTCTTAGCATGGACCTAAATACCCTCTTACATGTTATTACACGCTTCCTTAATCAACAAAGCATAACTGAAATTAGTGAGAACAACAAAGTGGACAAAACTTGAGTTAACACTATGGAATTTTCAGCACACGCTTCCTCAAAGGTAAAATCACCTTGTAGATCTTACACAAATCTTTAACATAATCTAGAAACATCCACAAACATCTTGAAGTCACTTGAAAACTACCAAATTTAACCACAACAACTTTCACCTAAAGAAAGTTCACAATCTAGTTACAAACAACACTATCAAACTCTGCTACATAAGAAATCACTTTCTAGAGGATCAAATTACAAACCTTCTAGATTGAAGATAGATAAGCACTTTATAAGTACACATCCAAAACCACAACACCTTAAACTACTCTATAGAGAAATGAGGAGAAAAACACTTTCTCCCAGACACACTACAAACACTATCAAACACTATTCTCAAACTTGTGAACACGAATTTCACTGCACACTGATCTGGACCACCAAATTCTTGATATAGCATCTTCAAAAACTTCTAAACAACATATCCAAACCACATATTCAGATCTCCAACACAAAAGAAAAATGGAGGAAAAAATCAAACAACAATCTATAAGCTAGAAAACTTCTTCAACACATTGTTTCCAATATTAATCAAATTTTCTTGGAAACCCAACAACAGAGGCATATCCTCAACATCTTTAGCACCTCTACAAAGCTACCAAATCACTTTTAACAAGATAACTCAATCAAGAAACAACAACTTCATCAGAAGACACAATTGACACTAATGACAACACAAGCTTGTTGACATCATTAACAACACATAGTAGCACATACTTGCAACAAACTAACCTTCATGGAAAACTGCATCAAGTTTCATTCATTTGTGTAGCATTTCTGAGTGTTGGATGCTAACCTACTTTTTTCCTACACATTTCATATTACACATTACAATTAGGCCGACAAGATAATGTTTTGAAGGCATGCAGAGGATATAAATGAAGAATAGAAGATTGTTTCAAGGCAATGGAGATGTGTTTGAAGAAAGTGTGCAAAGAGATGAATAATTTGAAAGATGTAGAGGTGTTTTAAGCCAAGATGATAGCTGAGCAGAAGTAGAAGATAGAGTAGAGAGTAGAAGAAGATATACAACAATGAATAGAGAAGGTGAAGAAGGATAAAGAAGACTTAGAAGAATGATGTTGTGTTGTATGAATCTTTTGTAAGCCTAGGCTATGTCCTAGCATCTAAATATCCCTAGAGGCATATGTAATGAGGTTTGAAACTCTAATGTAATGAGAAGTGATCTTTAAAGGTTGGGTTTTTCCCTTTGAGGGTTTTCCTAGGATAAATATTGTGTCATGTGTTAATGATTATATATTATCATTCTATTGCTATCTTAATGTTGTTGTTACATCTTTGTTATGATCATGGTGTTGATTATTTAAGGCTACAAGGCTGGATAGTCCTTCATTGGACCCTCCTATGTTGACTACATCAACTAGTATTAGAGCTAGTTGTGAATCTATTGGGATGGTTGCAAATCTAGTTGGATGGTTGTGAATCTATTGGGAAGATAGAAAGTGTTGGAAGAAAGTGTGAAACCCTAAAGTGTAATAGGAATCACACTGAAGGAAGATCAAGGCAAGAAAGATCCAGGTAATCTTTTCACATTAAGTTGTTTGTAAGATTTGTTTCAATGGGGAAGATTGGAAAAAGGATGATGAAAGAAAATGAAAACCTAACATGCAAGAAGGATATTTTGGAAGAAGAATTGTGTGAAATCAAAAGGTATAACTCAGAGTTGGAAGAGAAGATAAAGGAACTAGGAGAAGACAAATATGATGCTTTTGAAGAAGAATTGGAAAATGTAAAAAGGAGGAATAAAAAATTAGAAGAAGAATTGAAGATGTTTGAGTATGCCAAAATAAGTTTTGAAGATTTGGAAGAAGGATTCAAGTTGTTTGGGAAGGTTGAAAAGAGGAACATAGATCTGGAGGAAAGTTTGGAGAAGTTGAAAAAGGAAAACAATTTACAAAAGAATGAAATGTCTGGATTGAAAGAATAGATTAATTAGTTAGAGTAGTCACTTGTAGCATGCAATGAAGAAAATGAAATTCTAATAACTAAGCCTAAACTTTGTGATGTTTCTTGTGATACTAATGATTTGTGTGATACCACAGAAGCTTATGAAGATAACAACGTAATTGAATCTACAATTATTGGTGATGGTGTTGACAATGTTGGTTGCAAAATCATGAAAAGAATGGGATATGAAGGAAAAGGATTGGGAAAATATCAGAAAGGAATTACATAACCTATTGAGCTAGTAATGAGATCAAGAAATGAAGGCCTTGGATATATCAGAGGTAAAGAATATCAGGATGTTGTCACAAGTTCAAACAAATCAACTCAAGAAAGGAAAGGTATGCAGTGTTCTTATTGTAATAGATATGGACATGAAAAGGAATTGTGTTGGGATCTATACCCTTGTAAACTCTATAGATTAAGGAATCACTCTAAAAAGATGTGTTGGAACAAAATGCAAAGGAGAAAGCCTATAACAGATTGTATACAGAAGGATTACAAATGGGTTGATGGATAAAATTGGAAATCTATTACTTGTATGTTCAAAGGGTTGTATAGACTAAAGTATTCATGTGTTGGAGGAAAAGAAGGATATGGATCAAGATGTGGAAGAGGAAGACCACATGCGGAGCAAAACAAGGATAGTAATTCCTACCATAGAGGGAGAGATGATAGAAGTTTTGACTACAACAATAGAGGAAGTCATAATTCTTACCATAATGAAGGGTACCAGTGGGATGAAAGAGGATTTTATAGGAGACCATTCAAAGGAACTTGTTTTCAAGTTTGGAGGCAAAAAGAATAGAGTGTTGAATGTCACTAAGAGACTAATGATGGGGAAATAGTAAATAATGCAGAGATAACTTATACAAAAGAAGAAGAACCTACTAAATCATCAAGTTCAACATAGAAGCCAGAAGAAGGTGAGACATTGATCTTAAGGAGAGTTGTGTTGTAGAACTAAGAAACTAGTGCAAGAGAAAGTTTGTGTAAACAAGTGTGAAGCATAACAGGAAAGGGAAGTTCATATTGCAAAGAAAGAAGGGATGACAAGAAATTCAACCGAAAGAGAAAGCTTGTGTACCAAAGTAAGGGAAATGTGGATAAAGAAACAAAGAAAAGTATAGGAGCAGTGTGTGCAGAGAAGAAACTGTAAGATTCTGATGAGTGCAGGGGAAATTGTATCTAGAACCAGAGATTAGAAAGTGTTTAAGAGAGAATTTGAGTATGTATTGACTGAATCAAGGAAGAAAATGATTGTTCTGGAGGCTGCTGAGGTTACTTGACTCTTAATTGATTGAAGTTGGTATTGATATTGAGGCGGACTGCAAGTTTTTGACAACAAAGCGCTGAACTCTGATGTAGTTGCAACATTGTAGCTAGACTGCCAAACCTAGACCATCATAAAATGAAGAATTTGAGGCATCTTGCAGAGAAGACTTGTTCAAACCACTGATCATTGAGGTAGTGCAACGGATTGCAAGAAAAGCACCAAATTTAGACCACTGGAAGTGAGAAGAACTAGAGGTATTTTGCATGGAGATGACCTATATAGACCACCGACCATGAGGTAGTGCAATGATTTGTGAACAGATCATTGAACTTGAATAGACCACTGACCTTGAGGTAGTTGCAAGTACCTATGAAATGACTGGTGAATATATCCAAAGAGACAACATTAATTCTGATAGAATACAAGCCAAAGTGAAGACGCTCACTTTTCAATTAACCCTGAGAGCTTGATGCAAGAGTATCTAGAAGTCATTCAAGTAAATTGGAACAATTAATGTTGAGTTGCAGAGTGTCAGGAAGAGACATTAGAGATTACTACATTTTACTTCATTTTCATATCAGAGGTTGCAGAGAAAGAAATAGCATCTACATATCATCATCTTCATCATATTCAAAATTCTAGTCATTTGGATTTGTCTACTAAGAGATATCACTATCAGAAGATTACCTATTTTCACAGAGCAGAGTAGTTAGTGTTCAGTTGAAGCCTAATGGGTTTGCAGAGCAATTTTGTAACTTTAAAGCCTAATGGAACATCATTCAAGGTAATATGGGACCAGATAGACCTTCATGGAGAACCACATCAAGTTTCCATCATTTGTGGAGCATTACTAAATGTTGAACACTGACCTACTTGTTTCCTACATGTTTCATATTACACATTACAATTAGGCCGACAAGATCATGTTCTGTAGGCTTACAGAGGATGTAAATGAAAGTTAAATGATTGTTCCAAGGTAGTGATGAAGTGTGTGAAGATATGAAGCAAGAAGATGAGTTTTTTTGATATAGGGAAGTAGTAGAATAGAAGCAGAAGACATAGCAGGGAGTAGAAGAAGATACAGAGTAGTAGACAGAGAAGAAGAAAGAGGAAGAAGACATGAAAAAATGATGTTATATGAATCTTTTGTAACCTTGGGCTATGGCCTAGGACATGAGAAGCCCTAGAGGCATATGTAATGAGGTTTGAGATTATAATATAATGAGAAGTGATCTTTGAAGGCTAGATTTTTCCCTTTGAGGGTTTTCCCAGGATAAATTTTTTGTCATGTGTTTATGAGCATTTCTTATCAATCTATTGTATCTGTATGTGTTGTTACATCTTTATTATGATTATAATGTTGATTGTGTAAGCTTGCAAGGTTGGACAATCCTTCATTGGACCCTCCTACCTTGATTGCATCATGCGGTATCAGAGCTAGTTGCAAATCTGTTGGTATGGTTTTGGATCTACCAAGAAGGAAGAGTATATTGGAAGAAAGTATGAAAAGCATCAAGCATTGAATGTCACCAAGAGGATGTTACTAGAGGAGAAGTAAGTAATGTAGAGGTAACTTATGTAGAGGAAGAAGAACTTATTGAATCACTAAGTTCAACAAAGAAACTGGAAGAGGGTGAGAAATTGATCTCAAGGAGAATATTGTTGTAGACTAATCATCTAGGGAACTAGTGTAAGAGAAAGTTTGTGTACTAGAGTAAAGTAAATATGGGTGCAAAAATAGCGAAAAGTATAGGAGAAGTGTGTGTGGAGAAGAAAATGTAAGATTTTGATGTGTACAGAAGGAGTTACAATTAGAACCAGGGATTACAAAGTGTTGCAGAGGAAATTCAAGAATGTATTGAGTGAATAAAGGAAGTAACATGGTTGTTCTAAAGTATTAGGGGATGCTGAGGCTATTTGACTCTAAGTTGATCAATGTTGGTATCTAAGATGAATCTATTGATCCTGAGGTAGCCTACAAGTGTTTGACAATAGAGCACCGAATTGAGAGGTAGTTGCAACATTGTAGCTAGACCACTGAACCTAGACCACCGCAAGGTGAAGAATTTGAGGCAGCTTGTGAAGGAGACTTGCTCAAACCACCAACCATTGAGATAGTGCAACGATTTGTAAGTAGAGCACTAAATTTAGATCACCAGAAGTAAGAAGGAGCTTGAGAGAGTTTGCATGGGAGAGTTGTGTAGACCACCGACCATGAGGTAGTGCAATGATTTGTGAACAGATCACCAAATTTAATGTAATTTGTAGGGAGGACTTGAATAGACCACCGACCTTGAGGCAGTTGCAAGTACATGTGAACAAACTTCCAAACATATCCTAAGAGACAACATTGATTCTGACATAATATACACCAAAGTGAAGAGCCTCACTTTTTAATTAACCCTGAGAGTCTGATGTAGGAGCATCTGGAAATCATTCAAGTAACTTGAGATAGTTAATGTTGAGTTGTAAAGTGCTAGGAAGAGACATTGGAGATTACCACATCTACACATCAAAATATTATAGAGCAAGAGTTAATGTCTATGTATCATCATCTTCAACATATTCAAATTTTAGGTCATTTGGATTTGTTTCCAAAAATTTATCGCTATCAGAAGATTACCTGTTTTCACAAAGCAGAGCAATTAGTGTTTAGTTGAAGCCTAATGGGTTTACAGAAAAATTTCATGACTTGCAGAGCCTAATGGAACATCATTCAAGGTAAATTGGGACCTAACCGACCTTCATGGAGAACTGCATCAAGTTTCATTCATTTGCTGAGCATTGCTAAGTGTTGGACGTCGACCTACTTGTTTCCTACACGTTTCATCTTACACATTACAATTAGGCCCACAAGATAATGTTTTGAAGGCTTATGGAGGATATAAATGAAGAACAGAAGATTGTTTCAAGGCAATGGAGAGGTGTGTGAAGAAAGTGTGCAAAGAGATGAATAATCTAGAAGATGCAGAGGTGTTTTAAGCCAAGAAGATAGCCGGGCATAAGAAGAAGACAGAGTAGAGTAGAAGAAGATATAGAGAAGTGAATAGAGGAGAAGAAGGAGAAATAAGACTTAGAAGAATGATATTGTGTTGTATGAATATTTTGTAAGCCTAGACTACAACCTAGCATTTGAAAAGCCCTAGAGGCATATGTAATGAGGTTTGAAACTCTAATATAATGAGAAGTGATCTTTGAAGGCTAGGTTTTTCCCTTTGAGGGTTTTCTTGTGTCATGTGTTAATGAGTATCTCTTATCATTCTATTGCTATCTGTATGTTGTTGTTACATCTTTGTTGTGATCATGGTGTTGATTGTTTAGGCTGCAAGGTTGTACAGTAGTTCATTGAACCCTCCTACCTTGACTGCATCAGAAAAAACTTTCAATAAAGCTTTTATAATCATCATTACCAATGTTTTGAACCTTGTACCCACTATTATTCAGACTTGTAGCCTCTGCAATGAGATCTGCATTCACTATGAAAGAAATACCATTAATAGTAGCCTCTCTATTCCTCCAACTATTGACAAATTGCTCAGTGACCGACTAGTCATGACCCCTCATTGACTACACATAAGTTGCCACACCTCCCTCCTCAAAGATCCCCCATATTTGTGAATTCTTCTTAAGTTCCACATAATATGTAAGCTCAACCCTCAAAAGCTGGCCACCCATGGTAAGCAAACTATAGAAGAACACACAACTACAGAGAGGAGAATGCAACATGATAAACACATGGCTATAAAAAGGAGAATGTAGCACAATAGAAATCTTAATCCCAGGGATGAAGATATTAATTTTGTTCATGCTGCTGGGAGTTTCATTATTAGGAAAGCACAAATCTCCCCTCCCCTTCATACAAGTGAAGGAATAACAATCATTGAACTGTACCCCTCTTAAATTTATGTCCTTGTCCCTAAAATTTAGACTAAAAACAATGCTTTGACAAGTCATCAAAATTAAATAAAGGCAAGGCTTAAATTTTTCTTTCATTAGATATAGTGGGTTAAACATCCAAAGGGAGGTCCTCAATCTTGGTGCTATACCATCACTCATGAAAGTTAAGGCCTAAGTTAGCTATCTTGTCCGCAACATAATTTCCTTCCCTATACACATGTTGGAATTTAACATTGCTAAAATTTCTAAGGGAAATTTTAATATTATCAACATAGTCTCTTAATTGCCATGGTATGTTGGAAAAACTCATAATAAGATGAAGAATGACCTTGGAGTCTCCTTCAACCTCAACATTTTGAAAGCCATACAATTGAATTCTCTAAAGACCCCACCATAACTCAAAGACCTCAGCCAGGTTATTAGTAGCCCTACCTATAGATTTAGCATAGAATTCTATCATACTTCCTTCTTCATCCCTAATGATACCTCCTACTAAAAAAGGACCTACGTTGCCTTTTGGGAATCCATCAAAGTTGATTCTACAATAGGTCATGCTTTACTTTCCTTCATGGATGGCTTCTCAGGTTATAATCAGATTGTAATTAAACCTAAATACCAGCTTAAAACTAATTTTACATCACCATGGGAAAACTATTGTTAGGTGGCCATGCCATTTGGTCTTAAGAATGTTGGTGTGACTTATCAACATGCAATGACCCTTATTTGTCATGATTTTATTCACAAGATTATAGAAAATTATGTGAACGATATCTTGGCCAAATAAGTATTGCATCAAGATTATGTGCATACTATCCATTGTATATTTGAATGTATGTGCCTCTATAACATGTGGCTAAACCCTTATAAGTGTGTTTTCAAAGTTGACTATGGAAAACTCTTAGGGTTTATAGTCTCTAATCATGGTATTGATCAATACTAAAAAGATCGATGCTATCATAAACATGCCACCTCTGAAAAATATCTCTTAGCTTCATAGTTTTGAAGTCAAGATTTAGGTTGTACATCACTTTATTTCCCAACTTGCTGACCACACCCTTCCATTCACAAATCTTCTTTAAAAAGAATGTTTGATTTGACTGGAATGAGGATTGTCAAAAAGCATTTGAGGATCTAAAGACTTATTTAGCCAATCCTCCAATCCTTATGCAAACTATCTCTGGACATCCTTTCTTCTTATATACTTCTGCTTCATCACATTCTTTAGCTGCCTTATTAGCTCAACATGATGATAGAGGTAGTGAACGAGTTGTTTATTACATTAGCTGAACTCTACTCGATTATGAAACTCAATATACAATCTTAGAAAAGTAATGTATTGCTCTTGTCTTTGCAACGAGTAAGCTTCGACATTACCTTCTACATGTTGAGACACATGTAATCATAGAATTTAACCCTCTAAAACAATTGTTTTCAAACATGGATCTTTGGGAAAGACTCACTAAATGGGTTATGTTGCTAATAGAATTTGACCTTAAATTTGTTTCTCAAAAGGTAGTAAAAGAACAAGTCATAGCCAACCATTTGGTTGAAGCCCATTATCCTTTTTCTATTCTGAATCAGGACTCATTCCCTGATGATTATATTCTTTCTTTAAAAAATGATCAGACATGGGATTTGCTCTTCGACGGATCTAGATTCAAAAAGCATTTGAAGATCTAAAGACATATTTAGCCAATCCTCCAATCCTCATGCCAACCATCTCTAGACATCCTTTCCTCTTATATACTTCTACTTCATCACATTCTTTAGTGGCCTTATTAGCTCAACATGACGATAAAGGTTAGGAACGAGTTGTTTATTACAATAGTTGAACTCTACTCGATTATGAAACTTGATATACAATCTCAGAAAAGCAATGTATTTCTCTTGTATTTGAAATGAGTAAGCGTTGACATTATGTTCTACATGTTGAGACACATGTAATCATAGTGTTAGAAATAAGGCAAATAACTGAGAGGGGGGGAGAATCAGTTATCTCTATTATCTTAACTTTCTTTTCTTCTTTTATAATTTGTGCAGCATCAAAACATATAAGCATATATAATAATGAGAGTAGAAATAAAATCAACACACATAACACAAGGATTTTTACGTGGAAAACCCTCTTAAGGGAAAAACCACAGGGTGGCTAACCCAAGATTGTATTCTCTGTTAAAAGAATAAGAAGTACAAAATGACACTTGCCAATTAGGGCTCACTGCCCGAGCACATTGCTCACAAGAGGCACACTGCCTACAAGAGACTCACTGTCTATAGATTTTATAGAAGGTAACCAGGGGTTTGAACTAATGAGAGGCATCTACAAATGCTGAAGTTCAGTTCTAGTTAGGCTCAATATACTAATCTAATTCACTTCATTCTTCCTCTGCTCTAGTCCTGTTGTTCTATCACATATCGAACTTGTATTACTGCTTCAATACTTATCTCTACCTTTCCTCGCACATTATTTCATCATATCTATACACACACACACCTTCATACTGAAATCCATCTGGTATATATATCTATACCAAGGATTTCAACAACTTTCTAGTCACCAACCGGAATACTCAAGATATTTACAAATTACTGATCTGTCGGCTGAATTCATGCTTGATATGTGATGCATATCAAAATCATAGACATTGAAGTCATCAATCATGTCATCCAGTATTGTATGATTCCTCAAATAGCTTGATCAACATCAATTACTCATCCAAATTGAAGTCTGATACTCTATTGGTCAATTCTTCCTCAGTCTGCTCTACCTGTCTGGAACCCAACACTCAGATGCTCATGTCTTTTCCATGTTTTATCACCAAAGGCTCAATCTCTAGAATATAGTAGTCATGATACTCCTCTTCACTTGTCCGAGTCCACAACTTGCTAAGTTACACCATTTGAGAGATCCAGACCTGATTGTCAGACCTTGCTGCATGCTCTGTTCTTGTTCACCGAACCAAAACAATCTTCAATTTAACTTCCATTATAGGCATACTATGTGCTGCGGATGTGTGGGATAGACTTTGTTGCCATCAATGACAACACTCATGAAGCCACATAGTGTCTCTTGCCAACACATAGAATTTAACACTCTATAACAATTGTTTTCAAACATGGATCTTTCAGGAAGACTCGCTAAATGGGTTATGTTGCTAATAAAATTTGACCTTAAATTTGTTTCTCAAAAGGTAGTAAAAGAAAAAGTCATAGCCAACCATTTGGTTGAAGCCCATTATCCTTTTTCTATTTCAAATGAGGACTCATTACCTGATGATTATATTCTTTCTTTAGAAAATGATCAGACATGGTATTTGTTCTTCGATGGATCTAGACATGCCAAACTGGCTCTGGGGCGGGTGTCATTTTGATACATCCTTCTAGTAAGATGATTCATCTTTCCTTCTATCTCAGCTTTCTTTGTATCTGTTGGAACCAGAATTTTCATAAAAGTTCTGAGTGCTTTATTTGTATATCCATGATTCTTGTTCTTATTTTTCCATAATAAATCATGTTATTACCATTCATAAAGTCATCTTTGCCTTTTACCATGATACCGCTATCATAGTGGCTAGCCTTCATAATACCCATATCATACCTCCTTACTATAGAACATTCTCAAATAGCCCACGGCATGACAGTAAGAAGAGTTAATACTATACACTATGCACTATACTGCTATACCTCGGGGGGCCAAAACCTAACCTATGGTAGTGTGGTAATCAAGTCATTGGGTTATTTAAAGCATACTAATCACATCAATATCAAAATATGAAGATTTAAGCTCAACACGAAGATTTGAATCATGGGAATTTATGAGCAAGAAGTAAATGCATCTTGGTCTTAAAATACACGAAACAAATTAAGATTTCTCACTCATAGTAGCGGAAGACAAATTACACAGGAGCTCAAACCGTGGGACTAAAGAGAATTCTTCAAGGCAATTTTTCTGGGTAAGGTCAGCTCATCATTTATTGTGAATTTCATAAAAATGGCACCTAAAAAGACTGAGGTAGGAGCTAAGAAGGATGGGCCCAAAACCAGTAAGTCTTGATTGCAATTCCATCTACTTTCATTGTTGCCTGGTTCAATTGACAAAGGTTCTAAAAAGGTTTTTAGAGAATTAGCTCAAGGATGTAGGGAGCCATATATACCTCTATCGGGATGGAATCTCTACTGGTACTTTTATCTAAAAAGGAATGACTAGGAACCAACATCAAACCCATGGGCCCTAGATCTAGCTAAATGAATTGCTCCTGACATTTTCATTGACATTGAGCTGATTAAAGCCCTTGCCCATAGTCACCATGCCCCAATATCAGACATATAACTTGGTTTCCTCGATCAGAATCCTTACAACATCCTTTATTTCACTCATTTGCATTGAAAAAGTCTCAAGAAATCAAGCATTTTTGCATATATTTTGCATTTATGGATTCTCCTAAGGATACATCTTTAGAAGACTTATATGAGTATATTATCAACTATGATAATTTTTGCAAGTTCACTGACAAGTATCCTCAAGTCTTCCATCAAATCACATACATCTATGGAATTGACATAACCAATAGTGATGCATGTGATATTCTTTGATCAATAGCCTACTTTGATAACTTTTGTGATACTGTGGATGTTTTTCCTTCAATCATGGAGAATCTCAAAAGTTTTATAGTTGAAAACAATCATGGGGAAAGTAGTGGTGACAACTTTACTCCCACACTTCCTTTGTTTCATAATGATATAATGCAAATCCTTTCTGAGACCTATGAGAATGAAATAGCAATGGGTGATCTATCAAACAAAGAGACATGTCCCATAATAACCCCATTTAGTGAGGATATATTGGCACCAGAAAAAGATATCATCGATACATTTCTCTACACTACTTTTCCATCCCTTCCTACTCTCCCTAGTCAGGATGAAGCTTTGGATGATGTAGATTCTTTTTATGACTATTTTCTTGAATCAAATGATAATTTACCACTTGATGTTCAAAAACTTCTGAATCACATTCTAAGCAAGAAAATAGATCATGAACTATCACATACTTTGGAAAGAAATGAAATGCTACATGTTGTGGAAGAACAAGCTATCCCTTTAACACAAGTCATTTCAACACCCTATATAGGGACTGAAATGGGTATCTTTCGGATGCCTCCACAAGCTTATTTAAATAACATTTCAAATGCTCCTATAGTTGACACAGACAATGGCAACATCCCCTCTCAACCATCGTTAAGAGAAATCTTTCCCACACAAATACCCTCACACACTCAAACATATGGAGGAGAGAAGAAGTGGTAACACCTTAACCATTAAGATAAAGATCAAGATTCATGACAACTAGCCCAAAAGGGGCCCTACAGGTAAGTATATATAAACTTTTATTTCTATCAAAATGTGCTTCCCCCATGATGTGTTATGTGTTGTTTAGGCCTCCTTGGATGACCTCGGATCCTCCCATAAGGTTCGGGATACCAGGAGACCACCTCTGTTGTGACCTTCTATTTGTATCAGCATTCTTCTATATTGCTCTCTCTCTAATTTCATTGTTGTGTGTTGTGTCTTACAGACATAGCATCATGGTTGGTGACTTGGGGGAACCCTCCTACATGATTGTCCCTAAGACACTTCTTTTCTTCTCTCTTATTTATTGTTTCCCTTCCTCTAGTGTTTCCATCTAGCAGGCGGATGACGACAAACATTTATACTGATGCATACCTAGTGTCCCTTTTGAGAGCAATCAAAAAATGGACTTAGTTCCTAATATGATGATGGGGTTGTATATCTTATCTAACTATTGGGTAGTGGAAGCACTTGTGCTTTCCATGTAGTGAATTTCATGATGTTTCTATTGCATTTACAAACCTTAACAATACTACTACTCCATGCACCTTTGTTTGCCTTTGAATCTAGCCTTGGCAGTACTCGATTCAGAGAGCTTCGTGATATAGCCCTTGGTTATCCTCAAACTCTAAATTCATTGTATAACCTTGGATCTTTGTGTGGTTAATCATATGCATTGATGTTGTTGTTTATCATGATGTCATAGACACTAACATGTTTCTTGCAAGGATGTGTTTGTGGGAACATTTGGTAATCGTAAAGTACATGTCACCTCTGGGGGGCATGGGATTTGCCAAAGTCAGTGTTCCCTTATGTGTTTTCTTCCTACCTTAACATGCTTGATATCGATAACTGATATCAACCACCTTAAGGTGGGGGCATATAAGGTAAGCTGTCTGTTATAGATGTTAGCAATGTCTTTGACCTCAGATGCAAATACTTGTGCCCCAGAGTAATGCATCATGCATCCTGAGTTTGTTTGCAATCAACCAATCAATCATGTAAGCCTTCTATAGAGGTAGGATATCAAGCATATCCTTTTTCTTAAGCCCTCTACAGAGGCAAGGATGGTGTATTTCTTGGAGCAGATTACATCATCCTGTCATTTTCAAAAGTCCTCTGTGGAGGTGAGGAGTGGTTCTATGACTAACTCAACCCTTAAGCATGTCTTCAATGATTGTTGTAGTGAATCCCAATCATCGGTGTGTGCCTGTAATGTGCCTGAGATGGTGTTGCACCTAGAAATAGGTACACTCCATCGCTTGTCTATCATGTTTTCTCTGGGTCTTCAAGTGTGTGTGTTTTGGCGTGCTTGTTTTGTATGGCATGTTTGTTGTCCCATATGCAAAGACCAATGCATTTGAGTAGTGCTTCATGCATTTTGGGAGGTTTTGCGTGTATTGCATGTGTGTTGCCCCATATGCAGAGGCCAGTGCCTTCAAGTAGTGCTTCTTGCATTTTGGGAGGTTTGTTTATTTTCCAGTACTTACATTTGCATTTCATATATATGAGAAAAAGAAAAGAAAAGATATCATTTCCATCTTCCATGCATTAATGTGTCTTCTATGCATTGACTGTCTACTCCGTGTTCTGCGTGACTGTAACTATCTTCTCCATGTTTTGTGTGCCTATTACTATCTTTTATGTGGTTGGTGTGTCTTCTTCGTGCTTGGTGTGTTTTTTGTGTTTGTGACCTTACCTTAATGCATGTTTGGGCCTTACATTCATACATACATTAAAGTAGGGGCTAAATGTAATGTCAAAAAATGTCCCCTTGGAGCCTTTTCCCTCATAAGGTTTAGCTCATGAGTCTTTAGAGTGCATTTAGGACATTTTAGTTCATATTTTAGCATCCCAATGGAATGAGACCTAGGTAGACCCCTTGAGCTATACCCTACCCAGAATAGGGGGGAGGACTTGGGCACCCACACCCTAGTCGTGCCCTATTTTAGGGCAGCCCCAATTTCTGGGTGTCAGTTTATTACCATTAGGAGGTTATTTTGTTGACATGGTAAAGTTTGATTTTTAATATCTTGGCAGGAATGCTTGTAGGTGCATATATAAGCATGTGTAGGTATTCATTTGTAAACTAGATTGCAATTAGATAGCAAGTGTGATGTTCAAGTGTTCTCAAGGTGATTCAAGGCTCCTATTGTGTTGCAAAAGCAGACTTGTGTGTTTTGTGTGTTGATATTTATAGATTTGAGCATCAATCTCCTCATGGCATGAAGAGCATCTTCCTCCATGAGAGCTTCACTACAAGGTGACTTATCATTGTGTTTTTATCATTGATTCCTTTGGTTTTTACCTCTACCTCACAAGGGCATGCCCTCTTTATCTAAGAATGGTGTTCAGAGACTTAAGTGTCCTCTGGGGTTTGACTGAGGCAAACCTCTAAACACCACAACCCCCAAACCAAGTCTTGTGATTGTAGGTTATAGGTGTCGCATCTGAAAAAAGTGGAGTTGCAGGAAGGCTTGACAGACATCAGGGATTCAGGGTCTGAAGAAAAGTCAGACAAAGGAGTACTTCCAAGACTTGGGCACTTTCTCCAGTGTCCTTTGTAGACAGATCTTAGGAAACAGAAGTTACAGGGCTGATAAGTGTCGAAAGGAGGTCCAGATTTCCTGAAAAAGTAGGTACCTTGGTCTTGGGTGCCCACTCCAGTGTCCCTAACTGTTCCGCTTCAGAACCCTAAAAATAGGTATTCTGTAATTCAGTATTTTACTCCCATCTAAAAGAGATTTTTGTGTTATTCATCAATTTGTTGTCGTATTTACATAATTAGGGTTTTACTGGTTAATTAGACATAAGAGAAGGAAAAATTGACAATTAATTCCCTAATCCAAGTTTCCTTTCATTTGCAAGTGACCTAGGGTATAATAGTGCTCGTCACTTGACCCTAGATCCTTCAATGTTAGGGTGAAAGGAGGATTCAACATCTAAACAACAAAAGATTAACAAAATCTAATTTTACTTTAAACAGAAGTATATCTTTCCATTTCCAATTGCCATTGTGGATAGATTATTGGATTAGGAAACACACAGCTTAAATCTGCCTCATTTACATAGGTATACGCACCTAGGTCTGGCAGAGCCAAAAGAGAAGGGGGTCTTATCACACAAACCCTATCTTGTTGACCAAAAACGTATTGAGAGATTGGCAAACTCTTGTTGCCTGAAGCCTGCATTTTTTAGAACCAACAAATTGGCAACTCTACTGGGGAGTAAGCCCACTTTGAACCTTAGCCTTCCATCATAGAGTTATCTCAAAACATCACAACATATTTAAGACTCTGCTAGGAAGAACTGCAATCATTTTACTACAAAGAGGTAGGTGGCAACTCTAAAATTTTATGACTGATGAAATAAATATCATATCAGAAAAAATAGATGATAATATTAGAGATATACTATACCATCAAACATGAATGGAAGGAGATCTATGCATCAATAAAGCCCCAAGAAAAACAATGTTAGATTCATAGGTAAGCAAGGACCTCCTTGAGGAAAGAACAATACAAATAATGGTGAAGCAACACCCAAACAACCTAAAGACAATATAAACACATCAGAATAGCCTTTCATAGTATTCAACTCCCTAGTATACAATGATGGTAGAAATCTGGTGCAGGAGCACCCCTACAAGACAGGATATAGGTTAATTGTCCGCATGACAGGACATTAGTCTATTTTTAGTATGTTTGACTTCATCATGTAATAAGGTCCATTAGACCAATGCATATGTATTAGATCAGCCTAGGAGTGTGTGCAGGCAGTTAGAGTTCGTGAGTAGGTAGTATGAGTTGTCTTCTCCCAGCCGCTTGGAAGCTCCCAGCCGCTGGGAATCGAGTTGGTAGTGCTCGTAGGATTTTGCTATAAATAACTCAGGTCAGTTAGGGTTTGATATAGATCATGTCAAGTAGAGAGTAGTAGTTGTGTTATGTTGTACTGGTGATTGAGTGAGTTCCAGAGATCAGTCCAGACATTGTGAAATATTGTTCAGGACATTTGTGTTTCATCTGAATAAGATCTCATCAATTGCATTATCTGGTTTATCAGTCGTTTATGTTTTGATTTCCGTTCTGATTACAGGTTAATGGATACTTTCAACCCTTCCACCGGTTGATTCTGTGAATCAGTGGAATGGTCATGTATGATAGTTTAGTTTGCATTTTAGTTTTTTGTTTATGCATTTCATTGTGTGGGAGATCGATTGGTAGCATGCTGTGAATCAGCCTAGCATCCTCATGTGCTAGGTTTAGAAAGATAAACTGTTAAGTTTTGGTCCGAAGGTGATTCGGCCCGATCATCATGTTTTCTTTGTGAAATTGTGCGGTTCTGTGAGTTTGCATGCAGCGGACGGATATACAGGGGTCTGCATGTGCTTTTCCAGTCGGAGTGAATCGCATCGTCATCTGTGAGTATATCACTATCCGGATCGGGTTATGAAGCTGACGAAGTTTGCATGTTTCAAGTGCATCAGGATGATATAGGTTGGATATATACTCAGTGTATATATCATCGTCAGGTCATCTTTCGTGTGTGCCCATCATCCGCACATCGCTATCGAATGCGGAAGTGAAAGTTCATTTTTTGGCTAAGGACCGGAAAGGTCATCATCAGGATATTGTGAATATCACCCTATGCAAGTTTATCCTGCTGTCGCTAAGTGTTTTGGCATCGGCGTAAGTCATCGGCATAAAGTTTGGTTAACATCATCAGGATGTTTCAATATGACCGGATAAGTCATATCCTGATGCTGTTGGTTGAGTAGTTAGATATCAGGGTGACGTAAGCATCGAAGGAAAGGTGCTTGAAGTTGTCGTCATTAGGATATTTGGAGGAACCAGATATTTTATATCCTGCTGATGAAGATGATGCTGAACATCATGATGATGAAGATAGAGTTCGGCGGTAAGATGAACAGTGAACATCAGGAGGATGTTTGCACTTGCCGAATGTGATGATGCTGCTGATAGTCGAGTATCATGATGCTGTTGACAGGCGAAAGGTGAAAGGCGATAAGGGAGTGAACAGTAGTCAGCAGGAGGATATTTCATGCCTCTTCGAAATATGATGATGATGTCTGTGTTAGCAAGAAATATGATGATGCTGTTAAGCCGATAGGATTTTAATATGCTGGTTGTGTTAATGACTCCTCCTTCCCATTTGTAAGCTCCCGTTGCGTTTACCTCTGCATCATAGTGGTATCAGAGAAAAGGAAGGATCTTCTGGAAAAGATAAGGATATAGCAGGATGTCAGATGACGAAGGAACATCGGAGGTTCTGGCAAGGATGACCAACGTTGAGTTGGCAGTTCTGGTGAAGAAACAGATTGCAAAGAGCAAGGCCGTGAAGGCTCAGAATCAGGAATTGAAGGATGAGTTAGCGAAGTTGAGGAGCAGAGTAGGTTCTGGTAGAGAAGAAGATAGGGAAGAAGAAGAGATCCCTAGTTGGAACGAGGAGGTCATTCCTGCAGACTAGAGACCACTGTTGAATGCCCTCAAGGCCATGGAGAGGAGAACCATGGATGTGAAACTGGATTTGCCAGTGTTTACAGGAAAGATGGAACCTGATTCAGTGATGGAGTGGATAGACTGCTTGAACAATTTCTTTGAAACAGAGGAGATACCAGAACAACAGAGAGTGAAAATAGCCCAGTCAAAAATGAAAGAAGCTGCCTTGACATGGTGGAATTTCATCCAAGATGATAGAGTATAGGAAGGAAAGCGTAGAGTCGCTACATGGAAGAAGATGATGGCATTAGTAAAGGAAGCTTATGTCCCATTGGATTACAGTATCCAATTACACAAGAGGAAGCAAAACCTGAAGCAGAAGGAGCTAGATGTCAGCTCATATACAGAAGAATTCATGAAACTCTGTATGAAAACAAAGGTAAAGGAAAGTGAAGAAGAGAAGGTAGCCAGATACCTTAATGGATTGAGGTTCAACATTCAGGAAGATTTAAGTCTGCATAATCCAGATACAGTTCAGAAATGCTTTCAGTTGGCATTGAAAGTGGAAGAGAAGTTAAAGAGAAAACAAGAACAACATAATAGAGGAAGAGGAAGACAACAAAGAGGTGGAAGAGGTCCTTTTAGAGGTAGAGGACATGGACATGGATATCAAGGAGAATCCAGTCATGACAATAGTAAGGGAAACAATAGTCAGAACCAAGGGGAAAATTATAGTCAGCAAGGAAACTTCAGAGGTAGAAGACCTTTCAGAGGAAGATCCCAGGGCAGAGGTTCCATCAGATGTTATAACTATAACAAAGAAGGCCATATAGCTAGCAGATGTCCAGAAAAGGCCACAAGCTCAACAGGAGAAAGAAGAACAAATCTGGTCCAAGAACCTGATAATCAAAGTATGACAGGCTCTACTTCTTTTCAGAGTGTGAATGCTCCTGATAATTATGGATACCCAGAAAGTGGAGAGTCTCTAACGATGAGAAGAACAATGACTACCAGGAAGGTACCTGACAAAGAATCCCCTCAAAGAAAGTCTCTTTTCAGGACTATTTGCAAAGCAGGAGGTAAGGCATGTAAAGTTTTGATTGATTCTGGTTCTACTGAAAATTTTGTGTCTAAAGAAATGGTGACAAAGCTTAAGCTTAGGAGATTGCCTCACCCATCCCCATATAAAGTCTCATGGCTTACCCAAGGTCAGCAGACAACTGTAGAAGAGCAGGCTTGGGTAGAATTTCAGATTGGTGCATATAAGGATAAGTTGTTGTTTGACATTACCAAGATGGATGCTTGCAATCTTTTATTTGGTAGACCATGGCAGTACGATTTGAAGGCACAACATGATGGTGTTAGAAATACATATACAATCACTAAAGATGGTAAGGTGACAGAGTTACTACCATTAACAGAGAAGGAGTAGAAATCTAAAGGAAAAGAGGTGAAGGTAATGCTGATGGAAGGTAAACAGTTCATGAAAGAAGTAGCAGCAGAAGGTGCAGTTGCATATGCCCTAATCCCATGTATAAGGGTGAATAAAGAACAGCAGCAAGAAGTCAAGGAAGAGAAGAAGCAAAGGTTCATAGACCTAGCTATCCAAGAGCTATTGGATAAGTACAAAGGTATCATCTTAGAGGGAATGCCCAGATCCCTACCACCTGTTAGAGATATTAGTCACTGCATAGACTCAATTCCAGGGTCAACACTTCCAAACAAAGCAGCCTATAAGCTAACTCCAGAACAGAATGCAGAAGTAGCCAGACAAATTGAAGAATTATTGGATTCAGGTCTGATTGGGAAAAGTTTAAGTCCATGTGTAGTACCAGCTGTACTAGCACCAAAGAAGGAAGGTACTTGGAGGCTTTGTACATATTCCAGAGCTATTAACAAGATCACAATCAGGTATAGGTTTCCAATCCCTAGGATAGAGGATTTACTTGATTGTTTGGGAGGTGCTAAGTATTTTACAAAAATAGATTTGAAGAGTGGATATCATCAGATCAGGATTAGACCAGGAGATGAATGGAAAACAGCATTCAAAACTAATGAAGGGTTATATGAGTGGAAGGTTATGCCTTTTGGTTTATCTAATGCACCTAGTACTTTTATGAGGTTGATGAATGAGGTTTTGAAAGAGTTCAATGGTAAGTTTGTCATAGTATATCTAGATGACATTCTGATTTTCAGAAACACAAAAGAAGAACATCTCGGACATATAGATTTGGTTCTTAAGAGGTTACATGAAGAGCAGCTGATGATAAATTTAGACAAGTGTTTGTTCATGCAAGAGGAGATCACATATTTGGGTTTTGTCATTTCACAAGGAAATTTACAAATGGATAAGGAGAAGGTAAGTGCCATATTGTCTTGGCCAACCCCAAAGACTATGAATGATGTCAAAAGTTTCCATGGGTTAGCAACCTTCTACAGGAAGTTTATAGGAGGGTTTAGTCATATTTGTGCACCCATGCTTGATACCATCAAAGGAGGACAGAAGTGCAGATTTGTTTGGACTCAAAGAGCAGATGATTCTTTTGAAACATTGAAGAAGAAGGTGGCACAGCAGCCAGTCCTTGCACTTCCAGACTTTAACAAAATCTTTCAGGTAGAATGTGATGCCAGTCACATGGCCATTGGAGCAGTACTCAGCCAAGAAGGTAGACCTATTGCATTTTTCAGTGAGAAGCTCAATGATGCTAAGAAGAGGTATTCCTCATATGATTTGGAAATGTATGCTTTAGTCCAGTCACTCAAGAAATGGAGGCATTACTTGATGCCAAAGGAATTCATAGTATTCACAGATAACCAGGCTCTAAGTTGCATAAATAGCCAGGAAAAGCTGAATCACAGACACATGAAATGGGTAGAAACCTTACAAGCTTTTACTTTCACATTGAAGCATAAGAAAGGAGTCAAGAATAAAGTTGTAGATGCTTTGAGTAGGAGAGTTCTAACAGTCAACCAGATCTAGTTAGAAAGTGTTGGCATTGATTCACTAAAGACCATGTATGAGACTGATGAAGATTTTGGAGAGATATATCATGTATGTACTTCTTTTGGAGAGAAATATCATGCTGAATTCTCTGAATTTTTGATTCAGGATGGATTGTTGTTCAAAGGTGGACAGTTATGTATTCCAAGGTGTTCTATGAGGTTAAACATCATTAAAGAGAAACATTGTGGAGCTATGGCAGGTCATTTTGGTCTAGATAAGACTCTTGATCTTGTCCGAAGACATTACTTTTGGCCTAAGTTACAATCAGATGTCAGAAAGTTTGTAGAGACATGTGTGATATGTCAGAAAGCTAAAGGCAGGTCAACTAATGCAGGTTTATATCAGCCCTTACCCATTCCTTCCAGACCATGGGAAAGCATAAGTATGGATTTTGTCTTGGGTTTACCAAGGACCAGGAAAGGGTTTGACAGTGTTTTTGTTGTAGTGGATAGATTCAGCAAAATGGCACATTTCTTGCCATGTAAAACCACTGCTGATGCTTCATACATTGCAGATTTATTTTTCAGGGAGATTGTCAGAATCCATGGATTGACATTGAGTATAGTGTCAGATAGGGATGTGAAGTTTATTGGTCACTTCTGGAGAACTCTTTGGAGGAAACTTGGAACAAATTTGTCTTTTTCCTCTGCATATCATCCTCAAACGGATGGACAGACTGAAGTAGTGAACTGTTCCTTAGGAAATTTGCTTAGATGTTTGACAAAACAGCATGGAGAAAAGTGGGATGATATTCTATCTCAAGCTGAATTTTCCTATAATGATACTGTCAATAGGAGCACAGGGAAATCACCTTTCTAGATAGTTTATGGTATGCATCCAAGAGGAATTTTGGAATTGAGAGATCTACCTACAGTAGACCCTGTTAGTGCAGAAGGAGAAGCTTTTGCAGAAGCCATAAAAGAGGTTCATGATCAAGTCAAGACCCAACTGCAGCAAACCACCTTGAAGTATAAGGAATATGCTGATAAAAAGAAGAAGGATGTACAGTTTGATGTTGGAGATTTGGTATGGGTTCATTTGAAGAAGGACAGACTTCCTAAGGGAAAATATACTAAACTCATGCAGAGAAAAGTTGGACCATGTCAGATTTTGCACAAGCATGGATAGAATGCTTATGAGATACAACTCCCTCCTGATCTTGGTTTGTCCCCTATATTCAATGTATGTGATTTAACTCAATACAAGTCTTATCCAGATGCAGATCAGGAACTCCTACAGGATACAGTTAATGATGACATTCCCAAGCATGATCCTCCACAGTTACAGAAGGTTTTGGACACCAGAGTGGTCAAACAGACCCGGAACAAACAGTACTTGGAGTATCTAGTCTCTTGGAAGGGAAAACCTAATTCTGAAGCAGTATGGATGACTGAAGAGCAGATCCAGAAACATGGTGCAGATCTTCATACTCTCATCTCAAGTGGACTTGAGATTTCTTCTTCTGGGGAGTATGGTGCAGGAGCACCCCTACAAGACAGGATATAGGTTAATTGTCCGCATGACGGGACATTAGTCTATTTTTAGTATGTTTGACTTCATCATGTAATAAGGTCCATTAGACCAATGCATATGTATTAGATCAGCCTAGGAGTGTGTGCAGGTAGTTAGAGTTCGTGAGCAGGTAGTATGAGCTGTCTTCTCCCAGCCGCTGGGAATCGAGTTGGTAGTACTCGTAGGATTTTGCTATAAATAACTTAGATCAGTTAGGGTTTGATATAGATCATGTCAAGTAGAGAGTAGTAGTTGTGTTATATTGTACTGGTGATTGAGTGAGTTCCAGAGATCAGTCCAGACATTGTGAAATATTGTTCAGGACATTTGTGTTTCATTTGAATAAGATCTCATCAATTGCATTATCTGGTTTATCAGTCGTTTATGTTTTGATTTCTATTCTGATTACAGGTTAATGGATACTTTCAACCCTTCCACTGGTTGATTCTGTGAATCGGTGGAATGGTCATGTATGATAGTTTAGTTTGCATTTTAGTTTTCTGTTTATGCATTTCATTGTGTGGGAGATCGATTGGTAGCATGCTGTGAATCAGCCTAGCATCCTCATGTGCTAGGTTTAGAAAGATAAACTGTTAAGTTTTGGTCCGAAGGTGATCTGGCCTGATCATCATGTTTTCTTTGTGAAATTGTGCAGTTCTGTGAGTTTGCATGCAGCGGACGGATATACAGGGGTCTGCATGTGCTTTTCCAGTCGGAGTGAATTGCATCGTCATCTGTGAGTATATCGCTATCCGGATTAGGTTATGAAGCTGACGAAGTTTGCATGTTTCAAGTGCATCAGGATGATATAGGTTGGATATATACTCAGTGTATATATCGTCATCAGGATCATCTTTCGTGTGTGCCCATCATCCGCATATCGCTATCGAATGCGGAAGTGAAAGTTCATTTTTTGGCTAAGGACCGGAAAGGTCATCATCAGGATATTGCAAATATCACCCTATGCAAGTTTATCCTACTGTCGCTAAGTGTTTTGGCATCGGCGTAAGTCATCGGCATAAAGTTTGGTTAACATCATCAGGATGTTTCAATATGACCGGATAAGTCATATCCTGATGCTGTTGGTTGAGTAGTTAGATATCGGGGTGATGTAAGCATCGAAGGAAAGGTGCTTGAAGTTGTCATCATCAGGATATTTGGAGGAACCGGATATTTTATATCCTGCTGATGAAGATGATGCTGAACATCATGATGATGAAGATAGAGTTCGGCAGTAAGATGAACAGTGAACATCAGGAGGATGTTTGCGCTTGCCGAATGTGATGATGCTACTGATAGTCGAGTATCATGATGCTGCTGACAGGTGAAAGGCGAAAGGCGATAAGGGAGTGAACAGTAGTTAGCAGGAGGATATTTCATGCCTCTTCGAAATATGATGATGATGTCTGTGTTAGCAAGAAATATGATGATGCTGTTAAGCCGATAGGATTTTAATATGCTGGTTGTGTTAATGACTCCTCCTTCCCATTTGTAAGCTCCCATTGCATTTACCTCTGCATCAAAATCCCTCAACACCTCTTGAAAAGATCAATACAAATGCTAATATCCCCAATTACAGGATAGATTCTCGGGAAGTAACTGAATTTGAGGAAAGGTTGAACGAAGAAGGGGGACAGAAACATACAGAGCTTGAAAGGGGATTTTTATTAGATCAGGGAGATGAAAACCAAGAAGGGTCTGTAGACCATATTGTTGATTTTGATGCTATGAGTAACCAAGAAATCAAAATACTTCTGGAGTGGCAAAGACAACAACTTAGGAGGAGACAATAGTTGATACAAGAAAGTCAAGACTTGAGTAGACAATTGGCACAATTGGACATCCAGGCATCAAAACCTCCAAAATATGTCCCTCCACAAAAACAAAGTAATAATGCTAGTTCACATGGGACATCTCATAATACAATTGCTCTGAGTACTTCAAGAATGCCTCCTAATGTAGGAGGAAGTTCAAGACAGCACACCCAATATAGTATTCCATCACAGAGACCCCAAATATTGAATGCTAGTGTTGTCCCCCAATATCACCCACCTTCAAGTCATCATGTAATTCCACAACATCAGCAGCATATACTACCCCAGCATATACCACCTCAAAATATACACCGTCAATAAACTATATGGCAACATGCTTACCATCAGCCTCCATATGGATATCAATATTACCCCAATCCACCACCAATGAATATGCCCCCACAAATCTCATGAGTATATGTAGACAATTTGATCTAATAGGATATCAATTATATCCATATCCTATAGATAATAGTTGGAGAAACATGGTCTCCAAATTCACTAGAAATAATGCAATATCAACTGAATATCACATTAGAAATTTCAATGCCTTTGTACAAGACATTGGTATAGAACATGAAGACGTAAAAATGAGATTATTCATGATGTCTCTGACTGAAGATGCGAGGGATTGGTTCAATAATTTACCAGATTCCTTAATTTATTCTATAGTAGATTTCCATGACCAGTTCAAAGCACAATATGGAAATCAGTATGCTCCTAAATTTGCCCTGCATGAGCTAATAAGCATCCAAAAAAATTAGAATGAATCAGTATATGAATTCAATCAAAGATTTTCCAAATTGCATAATAAGATACCACATGGATCCAAATTGACTATTTTAGTAGCTCTAAGTATTTATCTGAAGGATTTTGATCCAAAGACTTGATATGAACTTAGGAATAGGGCTCCCATGACCTTGACAGAGGTGCAAAGAGTAGCTATCAATATTGAAAATAATAGGAAAGCTATAGAGATGATTGGAAAAAGAGATAACCTCATAATTCCTCAAAACTCTAATAATCACCAGAATAAACAAGAGAGTCAATATAGAAATGAAAGACCAAGGTTGCATGACATGCCATAGCATACCAATTGGAAAAATGGAAGACTTGTGGAGAATAATATAAGGAAAAATTATGACAAAGATACTCTGGACCATTTAAAAGGAAATGGGGCACACATGGTTGAAGATAATCCATGGTGCTTGATATGTAATTTATCCCATTCACCTAAATATTATATAGTGGCCAAATCAATATAGCAAGAAGAAATCTCTTCTGGCTATGAAAGAGACAACCATACCATAAATATGCTGGGAATGTCTCCTTACCAGATAAATGAAGAGTATTCCTCTGTGGAAGAAGACGGATATGAGTATGATGTAGGGAATCAAAAATATAATGTTAATATGGGAAGACAAGAAGTCTTATCAGATCAGGAGGACACCTATAGGGAGAGTACTTATAATCCTAACAAACCACCACATCATCAATGGAGAAAACCTACTAAAGAAGAAAGGAGAGCTCTTACAATGGCTGCAGTAGCACAGGCTAAGAACAGTTATAATCTAAGAAATAGGACAGTCAATGTGGATCAAGGAACACCTGGGAGTGTCTTTATAAAAGATCAAGACTATAATAAAAATAATATGAAAAATACATCAAAAGAGCCAGAAAAAACTAAGCAAGGTAAAGTAAAAGACAAAATACCAGTTGGAGAAAAAGGGCATAACAAAACAGAAAAAGATGATCAAACAATAACTCCCTTGTTTGACATAGCTCAGGCAATATCTCAAGTAAAAATATCAGTACCACTTCTTGAAATGTTGAAGATAGATCAATACAGGAATGCAGTGGTTAAAATGATTTCAGATATACCAAAAAAGAAACAAGAAAAGCATAAAATCACAATAAATAATGTTCAAACTAAGGCTGCTAAAATTCCATAAGTATATTTGGGTGATACATTGACAAAAAATCCATCTCAAGTAGATCCTTTCTATGTTACCTTGTTGATAAAAAACAAGTTGGTGAGGAATTGTATGATTGATTTAGGGGCAGCCATGAACATCATGCTGATAGCAGTCATGAAGGAATTAGGAATGTGGGTTGACACTACATATAGTAAATGTTATGCTATGGACACAAGATCCATCCCAGTTGTAGGTATTATGAGGGATGTAGAGATAAAGTTAGCTACCTATCCTGGAGTAGTTTATAAGATTGACATCATTGTAGTGGATATCCCACCTTACTATGGGATGCTGTTATCAAAACAATGGGCTGCAATGGCAAGAGGGAATATTCAGTTAGATCTATCCTATGCCACTATACTAGTGGGAGAAAAGGAAATTAAGTTATGCAAAGAACCAAGGTATGAGAACATCATAGAATGCATTGACAAGAATCAAGTAAATTTCTTCTATGATACAAACCTTGGTGCATTTAGAATTGAGAAAGGTCAACCAGAATTATAGAACACTAACCCAATGCACCAAGAAGCCCAAACTAATGAATATGATATATGGAGAATGTATTTTGATGGTAGATGTAGTAAGGCTAGTAATGGAGTAGGAGTAGTGTTTATCTCACCAACTGGTAAAAATTTTAAATACTCATTCATGTTGACATTTGAGTGTACCAATAATGTGGCAGAATATGAAGCTTTGCTCATTGGACTAAACATTTCTATAAAGCACAAAATAAAATGCATTGCTATCTATGGAGATTCAGAACTAATTATATCTTAGGTTAGAGAGAAGTATTCATCCAAGAATAAAAGATTGAAACAATATACGAATGCTGTATGGGATGATATTGAACTATTTGATGCTTTCTCCATTAATTGGATAGACAGATCAAAAAATATAATGGCAGACTTCTTAGAAAATATAGCCTTGAAAAGGGATGACATCGCATTGACAGGCATTACTAAAGTTGAGTTTAAAACTAGGCTTGCAATCCCAGACAATATCTATAATTGGCAAGTTTTCAATGATGATACTGATTTGCTAAAGTTCTTATAGTGCATCGACCAATATGAGGCCCAAGAGATTGATTTCAATGCATTTGTGGAAGAAGTAGATGGCAAACAAACTTTAATTGGTAAAGAAATAGTCCAACTTAAAACTAATAAGATACCCAAGGGGCTTGTGGCACTAGAAAGGGTTTTTGATAGACATGACTGAGCTCTTATGAAGCAGATACCAGTAAAGAAAGAAGACCTTGAAGAAATCAAATTGGGTACTAAAATGACACCGAAAAGGGTATATATTGGGAAAAAGATAAGCCCAACAATTAGGAAAATGTTGATTGCTCTATTAAGAAAATATAAACATGTCTTTGCTTGGTCTTATGATGACCTTAAGGCATATAGGGAAGATCTATTCCAGCATGAAATCCCACTCAAACCTGATGCAAAACCTTTCAGACAAAAATAGAGACCTATAAACCCAACCTTGTAGCCCAAAATGTATTAAGAACTTGTGAAACTCAGGGAAGGAGGTATTATTAAGCTTATTACACATTCTACATGAGTTTCAAACCTACTACCAGTTAGAAAAAAGAATGGTGACATAAGGTTGTGTGTAGATTTTAGAAATCTAAATATCTCATCTCTTAAAGACAACTATCCACTCCCAAATATGGAGGCAGTTTTACAAAGAGTCACATGATATGAGTTGTTATCTATGATGGATGGATTTTTGGGTTATAATTAGGTGAAAGTGAAAGAATTAGAACAATATAAAACCGCATTTACCACTCCTTGGGGCACTTATGTATATGTAAGAATGTCAGTTGGACTCACGAATGCTGGTGCTACCTTTTAGAGAGCTATGGATGTTGCCTTTACTGATTTAATCAATGTCATAATGGTAGTATACCACGATGATCTTACTGCCTATTCCAAAAAAGTAGACCATTGTGCACACCTTGAACAAAACTTTTTGAGAGCATTAGAATATGGCATTTCTTTGAATCCCAAAAATGCCACTTTTGAGTAATAGAAGGAAAGTTGCTTGGACATATAGTGTCGAAAGATGGAGTCTGAATTGATCCAGAAAGGGTGGATGGCGTAGATAAGATCCCCATTCCTAAAATAGTCAAAGCTATTCAGTCCTTCTTTGGGAAGATAAATTTCACGAGGAGATTCATACCAAATTTTGCTGAGATAGTTAATCCTATATCAAGAATGTTGAAAAAGAATGTAAAAATAAATTAGACAGCTAAAGCCTTAGAAGCATTTGCCTCTATCAAGAAAGCAATCAAAGAAGCCCCAATTTTAAAGTCTCCAGACTTTAGTAAACCATTTTAGATTTTTTCATTTGCATCCTTTCACACAGTTGCAATAGTGATGTTACAGAAAAATGATGAGGGATATGAGTAGCCCATTTCATTCTTCACCAAATCCCTCCAACATGTAGAATTAAATTATGACATCACAAAAAAATAGGCCTATGCACTAGTGAATTATATCAAAGCAATCAGACCTTACTTGGTTGGAGAAAAGGTAATAGCCTATGTGCCTAATGTTGTAGTCAAGGATGTATTTGTCCAAAATGAGGTGACAGGGAAAAGGTGCAGATGGATTAACCAAATCCAGGAGTTTAACATAGAAATTCAAATCACAAAGCTTGTGAGAGGACAAGGATTAGCAAGGTTGATGGATGAAACAAATTTGGAAGCTGCCCAAGTATGCAATGTGAATGGTGAAGAAGATATGGTCACAAGTATTGAAAACACTCCATGGTATACTAATATTGTGTACTATCTCAAACATTTAAAATGTCATGAAAGGCTTGATAACAACAGAAAAAGTAAACTCAAGTTGCACGCCTTAAAATATGTACTCATAGAAGGTGACCTCTATTGGAAAAAGAAGGATGGTATTCTACTATTATGCCTAGATGAAAATCAAGCAAGACATACTTTGAAAGAAATTCATGAAGGAGTGTGTGGGGGGCATTTCTCAGCAAAAACCACTGCACATAAGGTGTTAAGGGCAGGCTATTATTGGCCTAAAGTTTTCAATGATGCTTATGACTATACCCAAAAATGTGAGGCATGCCAAAGGTTCTCTGGAAAATTAAAGTATCAAGGAGCACTACCCTTGAGACCTATACAATTTGATGCCCCATTCTACTAGTAGGGAATTGATTTTATAGGATAAATTGCAGAAAAATCTAGTGGAGGACACAAGTGGATATTGGTAGCTATAGACTACTTTACAAAATGGGTAGAAGCCATACCTACAAAGCAGGCAACTAGTAAGGTTGTGACAAATTTTTTGTTAGAAAATGTTATCACTAGATTTGGGGTATGAGTAAAAATTATAACTGACAATGGGATGTGCTTTAGATCAGATGAATTCAAGGGGTTTTGTCAATCTTATGGTATAATGATTTCATACTCCTCACCATATCATCCACAAGCTAATGGGCAGGCCAAGTCCAATAATAAGATTATCTTGAAAATTATAAAAAGGATGCTAGATAACAACAAAAGGGCTTGGGATTCCAAGTTGAGACTAGCATTGTGGGAAGACATAATCACAGTGAAGAAAGCCACTAGAAAATCACCTTTTGAACTTCTATATGGGACTCAACCTAGGCTCCCTATGCATAATTTATTGCCAGTATATAAATTCATCTTGCAAGAACATTGCGATGTCCTTGAACCAATGGAAGAAAGGATGGAATAGTTGATGGAGCTTGATGAAATTAGAGATCAGGCACAACAGCAAAATAAAAAGATGCAGCTGCAAATGAAGTATTTATATGATAAAAAAAGCTAAAAATAGCAAATTTAAGGTTGATGACATGGTCCTTATGTGGAATGCTAGGAGTCAAGAAAAGGTGAAACATGGAAAATTTGAAGCCTTATGGGTTGGACCCTTTGTTATCATTGGCAAAGGAGGGGAGGACTCTTATTATCTGCAGAACATGTCAAGAGAAGAACAAGAATTTCCAGTACATGGGCAATTCCTAAAACACTTCTTTTCTTGAAGAAAGTTAGAGAATTAAGAATTGCCAGTGCATGGACAATTCTTTAATTAATCTTTTTCCATGCATAGTAGTTTAGGAGATCAAAAAAGGAACTAGGACTTGCTAGTACATGGGCTGTCCTAGAATTCCCTCATTAAAAATAAAGTTTCTTTCCATGTACAATAGTATAGGATCATTCCCATTTCCATCAATTTCACCTCCATATGCATCTTCATTCCATCTTTACCACAATTTCATATTTCATCCTCAAAAAACCATATGAAGAAGGTACCTGGTCTGCACCCAGAGATGTTCTGAATTCTTGCAATGATTGGTAAATCATTCATCCCCAACTAGAGCCAATGTTGGAACCAAAATTTTCATAAAAGTTCTAAGTGTTTTATTTGTATATCCATGACTCTTGCTCTTATTTGTCCATAATAATTCTTTTTATTACCATTCATAAAGTCATATTTGCCTTTTACCGTGATACCGCTATCATAGTGGCTAGCCTTCATAATACCCATATCATACCTCCTTACCGCATAACATTCTCAAACAACTTGCGGTATGATGGTAAGAAGACTTAATACTATACACTACACACTATACCGCTATACCTCAGGGGGCCAAAACCTAACCTATGGTAGTGGAGTAATCAAGCCGTTGGGTTATTTAAAGCATACCAATCATATCAACATCAAAGTATGAAGATTTAAGCTCAACATGCAGATTTGAATCATGCAAATTTATGATCGAGAAGTAAATGCATCTTGGTCTTAAAATACAGGAAATAAATTAAGATTTCTCACTCATAGTAGTAGAAGACAAATTACACAGGAGCTCAAACCATGGGAGTAAAGAGAATTCTTCAAGGTGATTTTTCTGGGTAAACTTTGCTCATCATTTCTTGTAAATTTCATAAAAAATGGCACCTAAAAAAACTGAGGTAGGAGCTAACAAGGATGGGACCAAAACCAGTAAGTCTTCATTGCAATCCCCTCTACTTTCATTGTTGCCTGGTTCAATTGAAAAAGGTTGTAAAAGGTTTTTAGAGACTTATCTCAAGGCTGTAGGGACCCCTATATACCTCTATCAGGATGGAATCTCTACTGGTACTTTTAACTAAAAAGGAATGACCAGGAACCAACATCAAACCCATGGGCCCTAGATCTAGCTAAATTAATTGTTCTTGACATTTTCTTTGGCACTGAACTGATTAAATCCCTTGCCCACAGTTACCATGCCCCAACCAAAACTATGAGGCTTCCAAATGGTGAGTGCTTAGTGGATGTCAGTAGAGATGCCATTATCAAATGTTTCAACCTCAATAAACAAGTTGTAATAGAGGTGAACTTAGTGAAACTTGAGCAAGAATATAAGAGGTTGAGGAGAACATATCGAAGTGATGAACTCCCTTTACACATGAAGAGGGGTGATGATAACAGAAGGCTCTCTATTCCTTCTTCCAAAATGGAACCTTTCCAAGATTCTGAATTCCAAGTTTGTTTCAAGAATACCTATTATACGTTGTGTCAAGTTTTGGGGATAGATGCAAAGGAGAAAATTTAAATAGGGTTGATGAGAATGGCTATGACAATTGAACATTCTGAGTCAAATGCAGAATTTGATTTTGCATCTATGATTGAAGAACAAATACATGAAGGTTTGCTACAAGTTAAGGAAGCCAAGGCCCCTATTACTTTCAAAAAATATTCTTTATTATGTCACTTAATTATGTATCAGAATGAAATGAAATAGACTACAAGGATATAATTGTGTACACAAGAAAGAGGAGTTAGCCTTTCTATGCAAAACTGGTGCTACATTTGGGATAACAGGTGTACAAAAATGATTTTCTAGTGTTTTGAGATGATTTTGCTGTCAGACTAATTGCTTCTCTTGGTTACCCAACACCAAGAATGCCTGAATCATTGATGAAGGTAATGAGGCCTATGTAGTATGGGCCAGACCAAGGCTATACTCATAATTGTGCTGATTGGTTCCTTATGCCACAACACACTATTATCAGAGTATATGGGTACAACCAAGCACCACATATTTTACCTAAGTTTGTACCTACAAGAGTGTGTTTCCTGGAGTTTATGTGGTGGATGCTCTGGATGGAACATGACTTGATGATAAATCAGAGGAAAGGCACATTTTTGCCTAACTTGACTATGTCTGAAGAGTTGGCCATTGGGTGAGATATGCTCAAAGAAGTGTAGAGGTTTATAAGGGTCAATTACTCCCTCAAATCTGGAATAGAAAGAGTATGTGAACCAGAGGGTCACATCAATATGATCAGAAGAACCCTATTGACGAAGAAGGCTATTTCACATGAATTTGGTTTTAGAGAGGATGTTATAAGGAGTTTGGTGTATTTTACACATGTAATGTAGGCCAGAAAAAGGTGGAATGCAATGATGAGGTATTAGAAGAAGGAAAAAGATAGAAGTTTCAAAGGCTTTTTTGTAGATGAAGCTAACCTTCTAAAAGAATGCAAATGATTTTGAGTAAATTTTATGAATTATACAAAATGGCCCAAAATGAGGGACTCATTCGATTGGCCACATCCCACCAACCACCACATGAAGCATCCACATCTCAGATATCACTCCCATCACCTACACGTCCATCCCCTCCATCTCCCACTCATGAGCCATAGGCCAAAAAACAAAATATTGAGCCATTAGTGGAATATGATTCAAGTGATGATGAAGAACAAGAAGCAGTCTTGGCCTTGACTGAAATGAAAGAGGTAGTGGAACAACAAAAAAGTCAAAAGCCTCATGATCCAATGGTTAGGTTGTTAGAGGAGGGAATTGATGAGGTTCAAGAGGATGAGAGGGTAGTGGCCTCTCTGAGATTCATTGAGGATGATATTTTTATACGTAGCAATGAGTTCAAAGATTTCTAGATCAAAATGAAAAGTTGAAGACTAATTTTATAGGAGTTGATGAGTCAAACTATGCTGAGATCCAGGCTCGAACATTTATAGAATTGAATATTGATAATATTAATGTCACTCCCCAAGAGGCAAGAGAAATGGTGTTGAAAAGTGATATGTTGATTATACCAGGGATGGAGTTGTCCAAAATGTTTCTTTTAGATTAGATCAGAGCACAAGATTGCCCCATGTTAGTTGTAGAATTTGATTTAGAGGAAGGTGTCTAAGGAGTAGGGTATAACCCTACTACCCAAACACTTACCCTATGGACAAAGTAGAAGAACACAAGGAAGCCTCAACTCCTTGATGTAGTACAAGAAATGAGGGGGTCAACCATGATTAGAACTATGAGAGACACTACTCCTACTGAAGTTGGCACCATAACCATGCACTCTGCAATGTTTGCCAGAGATGTGGTAGAAAAACATGGAAAAGAAAATTAATGAATATGAGAAAAGGTTAAAGCTATCTAATGATGAGGTGAATAAATTGGTCATTGAGAATAGAAAGCTGAAACAACAGTTGCAACAAGCCACCACAATAAGGGGAGATGAATTAATTGTTTATCACCCACCAGTCCATACAGAGGATCCCCAGATCCAACAAATGAAAAAGGAAATTGATAAGCTAAAAAAGAATAATGAGGAAGATGTCAAAAATCTCATCATAGAGATCCTGATCAAGATATGAAAGCATAGAGTTGATATATTGAAAGACAAAATAAATGGGGTACATGAACAATTTAACAATCTGATCAAAGCTCTAGAACAGATAAACACTAATTCTTCCATGCTTGAAAATCTTCAAAAGAGATGGCAACCTACCTTCCACATACTTACTACTTTATGCAAAGCCACACACAGAGATCTAGATGCCCCATCAAGGCTCAAGTCTACACAAGAAATGGTGAAAAGAATAATTGAGGAGTATCAGTATTTGGTAAATGCAAAAAATAAAGTGGAAGGTAAGAGGAGTACATTTGACTCCATCAAATGTCATTTCAGACCATCAATCCTCAAAGATGATAACCAATTGAAGGTTGTAGATGAATGGAGAGAAGAGTTTGACCAGATGATTCCTAAATGTTTGGCACATGTATAGAATGATGGGGAAATTAAACTCACTAAGTTCCATACTCTGCTCGATGGAATTATCATGTTGGAGAGTGGATACACAAAGTTTGTGGTGGACATCAGGAACCTCTTGGACAACAGATGGAAAAGCCATATTGTAAGCTTTGCAGCTACATAGGAATTTAAGTGGCCTAGTGATCTAAAAATAAGTGAATGACAAGAAACATATTTGGGTCCTGAAGAGGATTGAATGTGAAGAGGAGATACCACATCAGAAAATACAATGCCTTGCTCAGGCCTTGGTTGGTCACGGGTTTCTATTTAGTGAATAACGTATTGGTCTTTCTAATTAAAATATTTTCTTAAATCTTGTTAGTTTAAAAGTGTTTTCTTAATAGTTATGAATAGTTATGTCCTTTCTATTGTAATGGGTCTAAAGCTTGTTTGCCTCTTCAATAAAAAGAGAGACCAAGACCCGATAAAAAAAAAAGAAAAAGGAAGGAGAGAAGTAGTAGAAAGGAGTAGTGGTAGATAGTAGAAAAGTTTCATAATATTAACAAACTCAAATACCATGTTGCAAGTATAATTTTGATGAAGTTAATGGAAAATTTCTGATTCTATGGCACCATATTGGTATCAATTGTTTGTTGAAGTTATTCAATTATTTTGTTGTCTCCATTTTAGTGCTTCCCTATTATTAAAATTGATATATCAAGTATATACTTAGTTTATCAATGCACATTTTCTATACTTGTGTGATATGATTAATTGGTTTTCTCAAAGGAATTAAATCCTTCTAGTCAATCACTGTAATTTGGGAATATTAATTGGATCAGTATGAAGAACCACATAATTAGGGTTGACATTCTGTCTCCAATTTGATATCATATATTGTTCTTGTTTGATTTATTCAATTGGTTCCTTCAAGTAGGGATTAAAAATCCTTTTGATAAATTACAAGTAACCTGGTTGTGTCAGTTGGATTATTAAGAAGAGTCTGTCAATTATTTCCCTACACGTTTATACAAGTTATTAACCAATATTAGTGTGCCAAACAGTTAGAATTACTACCAAATATAATCCACTCATCACAGATTTTCATTTGACTCTATTTTCCCAACAAGGCACTGGTCTCACCCGTTTCATTTTACTTAAAACTTTCTATCAATTAAACATAGGATTTACCTTGATATTGCTTATACAATTTATACCAAATTAGAACTATATCTTTCCATTTCTAATTGCCATTGTGGATAGATTTCTAGATTAGGAAACACACAACTTAAGTCTACCTCATTTACATAGGTATACCCACCTAGGTTTGGTAGAGCCAAAAGAGAAGGGGGTCTTATCACACAAACCCTATCTTGTTGACCAAAAATGTATCAAGAGATTAGCAACCTCTTGTGGCTTGAAGCTTGCATTTTTGAGAACCAACAGTATCGATAACATTGTTGAGTACGAAGCCCTCATTGTTAGCTTGCATGTCATTTTCTCTTTGAATATTAAACATATTAGAATTCATGGTACTTCTCAATTAATTATAAAACAAGTCATGGGCTCTTACCAAGCTAAACAAGATAAATTGTCTTAGTACCATGACTTGGCTTTATCACTCCTTGATCAATTTTCTTCTTTCTACATTGACCATATTCCCCGTAAGGAGAATCATCACACTGATGCGATGACAAGTGTTGCCTCTCTTGTACCTTGTGGTGGTTCTACAAATATTGTCAATTCACAATTCAAAAATTGGCTTTAGCTACTATTGGTGATTATAGTTCAATAAATTATCTTTTCTACTATAACATAGATTCAGAGGAATGGTACTCCCATATATGCACTTATTTGAGTGATAGTACCTTTCCCCCTGGTTCTTCAAAAAGTTTTTGAACTTCCATTCGCAAAATCACCATGCACTACATCATTCTTGTGAACACATAGAGATACAGAGAGGGGGAGTGAATCATTACTAAATCAAATTACCTTATTTTCTACAGCATTCAACCTAATATGAACATTCAATACATGATAAATGCTAGAATACAAAAGCACACAACTATAACACTAGATTTGCATGGAAAACCCTAGAAGGGAAAAACCACGATGAGCAACGTGCTTCAATCTACTATCCAAATCCACCCTCACAAATAAAAATATGATTACAATATTATTTATGGGCTACAACCCCAAGGAAGATGCAAATCCCTAAACTATTACAACATTTAAAATACTTATCTTAAGGTTCTTCATACAACCAAAATGTTGATCACTTCAGCCTCTGCACTATTATCTGTCTTCCTTATAACAATAATACTAACCTCTGCAACATTAAAACATATCTAGGAGTCCATCTTTATCATTGTAGAGCTCATCACATCTTCTACAATAGTATTATATTACTTGAACTGGTCCTTAGTATTTTTCATCATCATATTCGCTTCTGTTGTAAGCATTTTCACACAATATCAATTCTTCCTTATCATTGACAACTCTTCTATCTTTCAACAATTTTGATTCTTCATATATATTCTCTACAAGCTTCAATAATATTTCTCCTTGGTTGGCCAAAATGAAGCGTGTAGCATGAAATGTGTAGTGGCCATATCAGTCGACTCCCAAACATGTGCAGTAAGTAAAATTCCATTGTGGTTCAAGAATAAGGCATAATCAAGTCCTATGTCAACTTGGAACACTCTTCCACACTAGCGCACACACTACACACAAGACATGATCATCAACATATATCAGGTTGGCATAGAAAAACACTCACCCTTCCTTACATTTAATTCTAGACCAAAAGTAGTACCAGAGAAGACTAAATTATATCATGCAGATCACACTATGAATGCTATATGACTTGTAAAATATTTTTGAACATCTCTCTTATTAAATCAAGTACTTATATGCTAACGAAAACACTTGAACATTGATTCCGGTATCCTTACCATACTTTGATAGCACCGTCTTGAAATGAAGCATTGGAAACCATAATTGCTATAAACAAAAATAATTGAACCTTGAATTGAGCATACCAACTGATCCTGTGTGCCTATTTTTTCATCTGCAAGACCAAATATTCATGTACAATAAACTGTAGTAACATTAACTCTTTCCTTTTATTCACACTACTCAATACCAAGACATGTCTTCATAGATCTAACTCTGAAAAAGCATCTGCAGTACAAATTATTTCTTGAAACTTGAAACATACATACTTGTTACTCATATCTACCTATCGTCAAGGCTACAACTTCATATCATTCACTGTGGAGAAGTGTGAAGCATTCTCCTATCACCCCGTGACTATACTTTCCATGTTACTTTACTATCTTCATTCTTTTGTCTCCCATACACTTTGTGGTAAGACTTATGATCTTAATTTTGAAACATAGATACCTGAGAGCAATACCTTGCCAATAGTTTGATCTATGGGTCCATATCTTCAACTGTTGTAGAATGTGGTACATTTTTGTGAGCCTGTAACATCTTCCCTGACTTGTACTATACTTAGACAAATTACATCAACCTTTCACAACTTTCTTCATATGGTGGCAATCATTATATCATCACCAAGAAGTATTAATTCAACTTAACTCATCAAGCACTTCAAGTGTAATCATATCAATAATTTGACTTACACATGAATTTCTGTAGATAAGGTATGACTGTGTACAGGTGATACTAATCCATCTCCTTTACTTCACAATTCTCTGACCAACATACACTACCTTCTCCTCTGAGTTCTTCGTGCATATTCATATCTTTACTTGTCTGACTCATAATGCTTATTTGGCTATCTTCATTGATCATCATACTACTACAATCTCCAAACTGAACATTTAAACCAAAACAATCATAAGAGCGCATGCACACATAACACCATATTTACGTGGAAACCCAAGATGGGAAAAACCATGGTGATCAAGATGTTTGGATCTATTGTCCAATTCTAGCCTCACAAATAAAATGAAGTATTACAATGATTTTTATGGGTATCAACATAAAGGAAGCACCAACTTCCGAATACAAAGTTTATGGGCACCAACCCAAAGGAAGCACCAACTCCCTAAAACAAGGTTTATGGGCACCAACCCAAAGGAAACACCAACTCCTTGAAACAAAGATTTATGGGATCCAAACCAAAGGAAGCACCAACTCCCTAAAGTGCTAGAACATTTACAACACTTACAAGATGAGGCACCAACCTTTGTACCAAAACACTTGACTGGGTTAGATGATTCTTCTCAAATTTATACAACTGCTTCAACCTCAAGCTTCTATTGATCTCCACAAACTTTGTACTACTATCTTCTTGGCCATTTACCTTCACAAAATCACTATACCAATTTTTGTAATATTAGAATTCCTCCATGTACCTTTGCTCTATCACAACATCACAACTTCTTCAAATACCTCCACAACAATGTCACTTTTGTATTGATTGTAATTGAATTGAACCTTTCCACAATTCATCATCATATTGCTTCTAAAATGATCTTATTTCAACATACTAACTCACACACACACACACACACACAATCTCTCATACTCTAAACAATATTATATCCTTCATATATATCCTCCACAAGTCATCAAAACATCATCTTTGTCGGCCTTCATGTAATGTGTAGCATGAAACGTGTAATGACCTTGCTTGTTAGCTCCCAAATCATCTGTGGTAATGTAGGAGTGAAATCCCACTATGCGGTTCATACCAAGAGGTCTACTAGACCCATTTTACCTTCTCCCAATCTTTCTTGTTCATGCACACTTCTAGACACACAACGCAATCACTCAAGTATATCATGTTGGTACTGCAAACACTTATCCTTTCATAAATTAGCTCCAAACCTTATACGATACTAGAGAAGAGAGATATCATCATGCGGTTCATGCCACAAACATTATATGATCATAAAAAAACTTCTCATGCACTCCTCTTTTTGTTTCATGCTTTAGCTTGCTGGTACAAGCAATCAAACTTTGATGTTGGTAATATTTACTCTATCTCATCATACTGTCTTAACTTGGAACATTAAAAAACATACCTATGATACATTTTACATTCTAAAATTTGGATATATTATGCAAGAAACCATTATTCACATATGGTTCAAACTGCCAGGCATATCTTCAAATGTAGAGGAATGTGGATCATTCTTCTATACCTTTGAGACTGCAACAACATTGTAACACCACTATCTTGACATAGAAAATCATACTAACCATTTGAACTTAAATTTCAAAAAGAAAATCCAAACATCAAAGTGTGGTGGAATGCAGTGGCTTTCTATTATGTCTATGATAACTTTACACAGCAACATGACTTGTTCACACTTTGTGAACTCTAGAAAATTTTGCGGTAACTCTTATGCCCTAAAACTTGGAACATGCATACCTCATAACTATCTCTAGCTATCTTCCAAGTCACAAGGCCATATCTTCATCTATAGTACAATATGGTACAATCTACTATGCATTTGACACACACAACAACTTGACTATTTTAGTAATAGTTTTCTTCAAAAACTCTTTTCACCAAAAACAAGATATTACAACACCTTCATATCATCATTGCTCCTTTGATCATCAACATATACAACAATATGTTGCAAGTATGTGCCTAATAAATGTTGTCATTTATGTCAACATATCTCTACTGTCATTGGTGTCAACTATGCTCTTACTTTGTTGAGGATATTGAGAAAATTAGCCCCTCTGATGATAATAATTTGTTGCAGTCGAAACAATGCATTACATGTAGAAGAACAGTCCATAAGAATGCTTCGCATTTCTTGTAGAATGAATATATTTACCTACAAATTGGAAGTTATTTAGAATCCTATCTAAAGATGTTATATTTTGAGTTTGAGCCTCTAATATGAAAAATTGAGTTAGATATGTTCACTAGAGTGAAAACAACTTTTTCTGTGTGTTTGGTGGTGATAGGGAGAAAGTGTTTTTCTTCACATTCCTCCACATTGAAGTATTTTAGTCTATGGTTGTAGAAGTAAGTCTGTGATGATTTTAAATGCCTTCAAGTGTAATGGTTCATGATTTGGTGGTCTGCAAGCTATCTTTTACTCATGACAGTGGCTGGCAGTGTTGTTCTTGTGCTCTAGTTTGAAGAATCTTGTTAATAGAGTTTTTAGAGATCGTGCAGTTGTTCTTTGTGATTATAGTGTTCTTGTGGATGTCTCTTGATCATGCTCCTACATTCGGATTGGTCCGCAATGTGTAATTCATATCGTGCATGAAGTGTGTTCTTGAGAATACTTGTGTGAACATCAGTCTTGGCCAACCTGGTTGAATTCATCACTTGTGAAGATGCATCAAAGATTGTGATAGTGTGTTCTAGCATGGAAGATTGTGTTTGAGTCCTAGCTAAGGTGTTGCATGATCGACATACATTCCTACATCTTTTTCTTAGCTAAATTTGTATTAGGTTCAGACCTATTTTATGTATGTTTATAATGTCGACCTTGGAGATTGTTCCAACAGTTGATGATTGTAATGCTGACCTTGATGATCATTGCAAGGTTGATGTAGTGTATAAATAATTGTAATTGAGTCATGAAAATGTATCCAAGTGTGAAGATGTGAAGATAAAGTAAAGCAAGGTAGCAGAGCAGAGCAGAGGTGTTTGTGCTTCAATGGAACTGAACCTTGGCATGAAGTAAATGTTGTTATCTCAATTCAACCCTTTGGCAATGAGCCATCCATAGGTAGTGAGCCTTTCTTTGTAGTGAGCAATTTGGGCAGTGAGCCCTATAGGCAGTAAGCCTTATAGGCAGTGAGCCTCTATTTTTTGGTATTGATATAACTTATATGAAGCTACAGAAGCAAAATATACAATTCCTCCAAATGGTTTGATGACTGAAGATGAAATCAAAGAATATGAGGTGGATGTCAAAGCAAAGGATGCTCTACTAAGTTTCTTGACTGACTCTATGTTAACAAAAGTTGTAGACCTTGAAACTAAAAATGAGGTATTGGATAAGCTGAAAAATTTGTATGAAGGAGATGATTCTATAAAAGAAGCCAAGCTACAAAATTTGAAAGTGAAGTATAAGGGTTTGAAGATGAATGAAGATGAAAACATAATAGCTTTTATGCAAAGAGTTAATGAACTTGTCACCGGAATAAAGGGTATAGGAGGAACTCTTGGTGATAAGGAAGTTGTGATGAAAATTCTTAGATTAGTACCAAAGTCATATAGTCACAAGGTGGTTGCAATTGAAGAATTCATGACTGTGAAAACTATTGACAGAGATCAGTTACTTGGAAAGCTTACAACCTTTGAGATGAGAGAATTTGGTGATGCCCTACCTAAAGTTGAATTAGCTTTTAAAGCCAATACTTCAGCAAAGATCTCCAGAGCTGAGAAATACAAGGTGGATGATGACTTTGATGAAATTGAAGCCAACTTTTTTGACAGGCTTCAAAGAGGTTCCAGTAAGTTCAAAGGTAAATTACCTTTCAAATGTTTCTCTTGTGGTAAAGTAAGTCATTATGCTTCTAGATGTCTTGAAAGAATTGAAAGAAATAGGAAGAAACATGAGAGCAGGCCTAGAGTCTCAAAGAAATGCTACTATGTTAGAGATTTTGATGAGGAATGGGTGAATGATGATGAATCTGATGATGCTAACACTAGTGCAAATGAATGCCTATTTATTTCTATTAAAGAAGATCCTGTGTCTACTGATTTTGCTAGCTGTGTGAAGGATGAAATACCAATAGAAGAAAGTGCTTTAGCTATTCAGGTTGAGAAAGATAAGGATGAATGGATTATTGATAGTGGATGCTCACATCACATGACCCGTGATAAAAGTAAGTTTGTAAGTTTGGAAAAGTATGATGGAGGACTGGTTAGGTTTGAAGGTAATGCAACTCGTAAGATTTGAGGAAAAGGATCTATTTCATTTGATGGAAAGCATAATACTGACAATGTTCTATATGTGAAGGGTCTGAAGCATAATATTTTGAGTGTTGGTTAGATGTGTGACAAAGGGTATGATGTGAGATTCAAAGATAATGGGTGCAAGATCATGGAAAGTTCTAGAACTGTGATTGCTACTAGTAAGAAGACAAAAGGTGACATCTATCAATTGACAGGAACTAATGATTATTGTTTATTGGCTCAGGCAAATGAAAGTTGTCTATGGCATAGAAGGATGTGTCATATAAACTTTGCTAGTCTGGTAAAGGTAAGCTCAAGTCAGGCTATGAGAGATTTACCAAAACTTATGAAACCCTCCAACTCAATTTGTAAGGAATGTCAGTTTGGAAAGCAAATAAGGACAAGTTTCAAGAGGAAAGAATAATTTTCTACCGATTTGTTGGATCTAGTACATATAGATCTCTATGGTCGTACAAGGGTGAGAAGTCTACAAGGTGACAAGTATTTCATGTTGCTTATTGATGATTATTCTAGAATGACTTGGGTTACTTTTCTAAGAGATAAATCAAAAGCCCTAGAGAACTTCAAATCTTTCAAGGTAATGGTTGAGAATGAAATAGATTTGAAGATCAAATGCTTGAGATATAATAGAGGAGGTGAGTTCAAATCAAATAAATTCAACATTTTCTGTGAAGAGCATGGGATATAGAGACAGCTGTCTCCACCTAGGACTCCTCAGTAAAATGGAGTTGTGGAAAGGAAGAACATGATAGTTCAAGAGGCTGCTAGGACAATGATGAAGGAAGAAGCTCTGCTAGATGTCTTTTAGAAAGAAGCTATTCACACTACTGTCTACATTCAAAACAAAGTTCAAGTGAAAGGTAATGGTACTAAAACTCCCTATGAATTGTGGTATGGAAGAATTCCCATAGTAAAATATTTCAAAATCTTTGGAAGCAAATGTTATATAAGGAGAGATGAAGATCTAGGAAAGTTTGATGCAAGATGTGATGAAGGAATCTTTCTTGGATACTCTACCAAGAGTAAGGCTTACCAATGCTACAACAAAAGGCTCAAAAAGATTGTTGAGTGCAAATGTGAAGGTAGATGAAGGCAAAGAAAGAATATCAGACCTGAGTTGTTATGAACTAGATGAACCTGTAACTATATTAGTTGAAGAGAAGGATATGCAAGAAGACAATTAGGATGAAGAAGAGGCTTCAGAAAGTGTTGTCAAGACTCCTAGGTATGTAAGGATCAATCATTCTGAAGATCATATTATAGGTGACAAGAGCAAAGGTGTGTTAATAAGAAAAAGAGTTGTAGAGGAACAAGTCAATTATTGTTTGCTTTCAAAGATTGAACCAAAAACTGTGAATGAAGCATGCAATAATGAAAATTGGGTAAAGGTAATGGAGGAAGAACTATTGTAGATAGAGAAGAATGAAACTTGGGAATTAGTTCCTAGACCTACTGACAAAAAAGTTATTGGAACTAAATTGGTCTTAAGGAACAAGCTGAATGAAAATGGAGAAGTTGTGAGGAATAAAGCAAGACTTGTATGTAAGGGATATTCTCAAATTGAAGGGATAGATTTTGAAGAAACCTTTGCCCTAGTAGCTTGGATTGAAGCAATCAGAATGTTTCTGGCATTTGTAGCTCATAAAGATTTGAAGGTATATCAGATGGATGTGAAATCTACCTTCCTGAATGGTGAATTAGAAGAGGAAGTATACATTGAGCAACCAAAGGGATTCCAATTGTCAAATCAAGGTGATATGGTATGCAAGTTGAAGAAAGCATTGTATGGACTCAAACAAGCTCCTAGAGCTTAGTATGCAAGGTTAGACAGGTATTTATTGCAATTGGGATTTAGTAAAGGTACTACAGATAGCAATTTGTACTTCAAAATCAATGATGATTAGATCTTGATTGTTGAGGTCTTTGTTTTTGATAATATAAGTCGGCAAAAACCATGGACTGAACCCTTACATTAAGACAAAAAGAGACCATAGAGGCTCAAGCACAAAAAGAGCCACCAGACCACTACAACAAAACAACATAAACAACATATACAACCTATAGATAATAGATAGTAAGTAGTAGTAGACAGACAACATAAAAAGAAATAGAACTAAGGAGATACATTCTCCCAGCCTTTAGCTAGAAATTCAGCAAATTCATCAAGTTTTTTGAATTTCTCATCCTTCTCTTCATTAGCACAAGTCACAAGTTCCTATAACAGAGAGAGGTTAAGCATCATCGTATGACTAAGCACGCTTCTTATGTGTTCTCCCATAGAAGAAACCTTCTGCTCCAAATCCTCCACATGACCCCTCAGGATAGCAAGATCATGCCTTTGGTCATCCCCTTCCTCAATTTCATCACCAACCTCCTCCATGATCATCCTTCCCCTTCACCAACATTGTCCAGAGGATCACCGTCAGCACCTTCCAAATCATCAACCTGTTTCCTTTCATTCTTACCCGCATCATCCTCTAAGATCTCTTGAACATCAAAGTCTTTGGAATTCAGTTGATCATCCCCCTACGTGGAGGCATCATAAGCACTTTCAGAGTAGTCAATCAGTTTAGCTTGTGGGGTAGGCTTACCAACAATCCTACCTGACCTCCTTACCCCAGAAGAGAAGCCCTCATTCTTATCTTTAGCAGATAAATTAGCTTTATGTTTATTGCTAGGTCCCATAGGGTCACTGCTCAAATTCTTATGGGTCCCCACAGAGTCACCCACAATATCCTCATCCAACTCTCTGATTTTTCTCTTCTTACTTTTCACACTCCCTTTAGAAGCTGGTGTATGAGTAACCTTCAATGTGGTAGTCTCCTCAGTGGTCATAGAGAAAGAAACCCCTTTCATTTTGTGTGAAACAAGGGTAGGGTAAGGTTCCTTAGAAATGACAAGATCAAGGGGGTCAGGATTGGCAGAAACCTCACAACTAGGAGTTTGAATTGGCTTAGACAGCTCTAAAGAAAGATGAAAATTATATAAACAAAGGATAAGACCTTGGTGCAAAGGGACATGCTTTTTAGAGGGTTTCTTATCCATCTTAGCTTTAGCCCTAAAAACAGAGTGTTCAAGGGACAAAATTAAGTAGAAAGGGAAAATAATAAGAGCATTATGGCTGAAATGATTAAGCAAAGGGAGGTGATAATTATAAAACCTAGTAAATCGACCCTCCAATGTGAAGTATTTCATGAGAATAAAGCACATCTCATCCCACAGCTCTAGAAGCTTGGCCCATTCAAACCCTCCCTGCTAGGGAACTAATTCCTCTCCTTCCTCCAGAAACAGCTTCTGGTTCAAATGATCAGCCACCTTCACCTTCCTTTGCAACTTAATCTCCTTAGTAGATAGACCAGTCATCATGGCAATGACTTGCTCAAAGATCTCAAAACTAATTCTTCCTATAGTAACCCTGTGATTTTGCCAGGACTAGGCAAATTGCATAGACAAATTTTCATCAAACCCATTAAGGCATTCCACAAAAGGGTTGATTCCATGTTCCTTGCAATAATGCCAAACCACAATATTATCCTTGAATTCACAGCAAGAAATTGGCTCTGTACAAATCCTGTCTCCCCCCATTCTCTCCTTTCTCTCAAAGACACAGAAAACACAAAGCCAAGAATTCACAGAGTGTTTTCAGAAGGGAATTCTAATAGCTTGGGAAGGAATAATAAAAATGAGGCTGCATGAGTCATCATTAATTAGGAGTGCCTTCCCAAACACCAAATGATGCCAGCCCTTCCCATGCTAAAAAATGATAATCATAAATTTCCTATGATTACCATATAACGAACTTGCCTTAATGCGAGTGATAAATAATGCTGAAATGACATTATACAAAGAAGTACAATAGAGCCTGTACATCAAAATACACATCAGAAACACCCAAAAAAGTGAACTAAATAGGCTAGCACTCTCTCTATGATGAGTCATCTTTGACAAGTCATCTCTTTTTGAATCAGTTCCCTTATATTCGTAGGAATATTTTTAAATTGGTGTCAACATCGTCAATTCATAAATTGCTGACCATAATCAGCAAGGGCATCATCAACCCCATTCCCCTCTCTATAAATATGAGAGAGTTCCACTCTAGAGATCCTCTAGACAAGGATTTGGATATCCACAATAATGTCCTTGAGTCTCCACCCACATGTCGACACATTAGTAACTGCATCAATAATCAGTTTTGAATCCCCCTGGATATGTAAATGTGGAATGTCAAGAGAAATAGCCAATTTCACCCCCATAAGAGAGCAGTGGCTTTAGCATAATTATTACTTTGAATACCTATCCCACTAGCATAGGAAGCAATTAGCCTCCCTTTGTCATCCTTGATAATCCCACCACCACTAGCCTTACCATTAGACTTTGAAGCTCCATCAAAGTTAAGTTTGAACCAATAGGACTTCTAAGGGATCCATCTAGTATTTAATCTTTGAATCTGCTTAGAGTTATCATATGCCAAAATTTGGTTTAAAATTCTCCAATTGACTGCAATTTGTTCTTCCTCTTGAGTAAGTGGTTTGTCAGTAGTTTTGATGTGGGAGCTAACAACACTTTCAATGAGGATATTAGAAAAAGATTGAAAGACTTGAGAGGAGTCCCTGACAGTTTCCCTAAATATTTTGTTATTTCGTTCCTTCCATAAAGTCCAACTAAGGAATGGAAGAGTTTGGTTCAAAAGCTCCACAAGCCAAGGATGTGAGAAAGTAGGACACCAATTAGCAATGACTTCCCTAATATCAGGATTACAAACCCATTGAATGCCAAAGTTCTATAAAATTGTACTCCAAATTTCCATGGCAAAATCATAGTGAAGAATTAAATGAGAAACATTCTCCTCCTTCTCAAGGCACAGGAAACACCTATTCACCAGAGTGAATCCCCTCCTCTGCAAAGTATCTTGGGTTAAAATTTTATTATGAATAGTAGCCCACCAAAACATATTAACTTTAGGAATAAGCTTATGATTCTAAACTTTCCTCCAAAGCTCATTTTTATGAACATTAGGGATCAATAGATGGTAAGCAGAGTTAACCAAGAAACGACCTCTCTTATCAGGCCACCAATACAACTCATCTTCCCTAGGAAAGAGAGGGATTTTGATGCCCAGTAGCATTTGTTGAATAGAACTCATCCTAGGAATAAACTCAGGGCGATGAGCACAACAATCATGAAGATTTTTCCAGAGTTCGATACCATTCTCACTATGAATATAATGGCAAATGTTTGACCCAAAAAACTATTTGGCAATACCAACAACAATCCCATAATCCCCCTGAGTAGCAAGGGCCTTGTCAACAACCCAAGTGTCCTCCCAAAAATTTATAGAATTACCATTCCCCAATTTCCACCTAAGCCCTTGTTTGAGTAAGCTTCTAGACTTCAGCATTTTGTTCCAAATAACAAAGCCCTGAGGAAGCCCCTCCTGATAAAGGAAACTAAGATTGTCAGTCCCATGTAAATACTTAGCTTGCATAATGGCCACCCATTCTTTATGGCTATGGACTAGATTCCAGTTAATTTTGGTAAGGAGGGCTTTATTCATATTTTTTACAGATCTAATATTAAGACCCCCATGGGATTTGGGAAGGTAGACTTTCTCCCAACTAACCAAAGACATTCTCTTTTTATATTCCACGCTTGTCCATAGAAAATTTATTTGGATCTACTCCAATTTATCAGTAATAAACCTAGGCATTTTAAAAAGAGATAGAAAATAAGTAGGAATACCTTGAAGAGAAGCTCGTAAGAGCTATAATTTACCAACACTACTCAGGAGCTTCCCCTTCCAGCCAATCATCTTCGTTTGAGTTCATTCTAAAATTCCATTCCAAAATCCTAGAGAGACCTCTTTAATAGTTAGAGGAAGGCCAAGATAGATAGCAGGAAGATCAACCTCAGCACAACTAATTATATTAATAATTTTTTTCTAGAGATCACCTTGAGTGTTAAAAAAATACACATTGCTTTTCTAAAAATTTATGTGTTGACTAGAAGCTTTGGCATAGTCATTGAGAATATTCTTCCAACTTCTAGTTTTAACCACAGATGAGATACTAAACAGGATGGTATCATCCACAAACTACTGTACAGACATAGGAGGTATAGAAGAACCAGGTTTAATGCCCACAATTTCCTTAGAGGTAACCTTAGAGTGAACATATCTCCCAAGGGCCTTAGCCATCATGATAAACAAATATGGGGAAAGAGGATCTCCCTATCTAATCCCCCTCATGGAAGAGAAAAAGCCTCTGGGGACCCCATTAACCAAGACTAAGAATTTAATAGTGGAGACAGCTTCCCGAATGAGAAGGGAGAGTTTATAATTAAAACCAAATTTTTGAATAACCTTAAAAAGAAACTTCCATGAAACTCTATCATATGCCTTAGAGATGTCTAGCTTTAGAACCATACCAAGGATCCTGCTCTTCTCCATAGAATGAATAGTTTCATGAGTGGATATAACAACATCTAAAATCTATCGACCAAGGACAAAGCCTTTTTGAGAAGGGGAAATAATTTTATCCAAGAAAGGTTGGAATCTCAAAACAAGCAATTTGGTACACAGCTTATAAATGGTATTGCACAAGCTAATAGGTCTGAAATCAGTAAGCAGCATAGGATTTAGCTTCTTAGGAACAAGAACAATAAAAGTATTGTTGATCTGCTTTAGAAGTTTACCAGTTCTAAAGAAATCCCTAACAAGAACAATTACCTCAAAGCCTATAATATCCCAATATTCCTTAAAAATATCAGAGGAAAGCCATCAGGGCCTGGGGCTTTGAAAGAACCCATGGAGAATAAGACAACACGAACCTCTTCCTCAGAAATTAGTTTCAACATTTCGATGTTGTCCTCCTCCGTAATCAACAAGGGGATTTTATCAAGGAACTGATCCATAATCTATCCATTGACAACATTATCAGCTTGTTCTGACAACAAATTTTGAAAAAACAAAGTAGCTTGATTCCTAATCTCATTGTCCTCTATGATAGTATTGTCATCCTCCAAAAATAATTTAGAAATAGGATTAGCTTTCCTATGCTTCATAGCTGAAAGATGATAAAAAGGAGTATTCTGATCCCCTTCTTTGAACCACTGAACTCTGGACTTCTATTTCCAAAAAATTTCTTCTTTACTCATAAGGTTCTTCTAGTCAGAAATCAGATTACTTTCCTCCTGGGCAATGTCTTCTTTAATAACTCCTTGAGCCATTAAAATTTGAAGGTCAGCTAATTTACCAAAGATAGTTTTCTTCTGAACAAACACATTACCAAAACTATATTTGTTCCATCCATGAACCTCTTGTTTAATATGTAGGAGCTTCTTGACCAGTCTAAACATAGGAGTACCCTAAACTGAAATTTGCCACCAATGAGTCAGAAGACTCCTAAATCTTTATGTTTAATCCACATAGCTTCAAATCTGAAAGGGAAGGGACCACACCTATGTTGGGCCATCCAATTAAGGAGAATAGGATTATGATCAGAAATAGTTCTTGGTAAAGCCACCAAACTCAGATTAGGCTGATTATCCTAGTTATTTGAGATAAGGAATCTATCCAATTTAACTTGTATAATTTGGTCCCCTCTTCTTCTGTTAGACCAAGTAAAATTTTGATTTTGAAGCTCCACATCCAACAACCCAAAGGTATTGATAAACTCTGTTGGATCTAGGGCATACAACTGAGAGGGGGGGGGTGAATCAGTTGTATAAAACTTCTTCTTGTTTCAAACACTTAATTCTCTGTTGTTAGTTAGCAGCATATTAAATAATCATCCATGGAAGCATAATACATAAACACAAGAGCAGATAAGCATCAACACATTGAACACCAAGATTTTGACGTGGAAAACCCGATTAAGGGAAAAACCACGGGGTGATTAACCCAAGAATTATTCTCTGTTAGAAGAATAAAGAAAAATGAATGGCACATGCCAATAAGGGCTCACTGCCCGAGCACACTGCTCACAAAGAGGCCCACTGCCTACAAGGAGACACACTGTCTACAAAGTGATAAAAATCACAGTCTTGAACTGGAGAATGACATCTCTATCATGTCCGGATCAGTTCCAATTAAGCCCAACAATCTCTGCTCTGCCTTTCACACGTTTCTTCGCTATGCCACACTCATCCACACACCACACCTTGAAATGAACTCACAAACCGTTATTTATACAAGACATCGACTTAGGAACAAACATCTAAGTCGGCAAACAACCATAGGAGTATCCGCAAGATGAATAACACATCCGGTCGGCCATCACAAGAACATTCGCAGGATGAACAACTCATCCGGTCGGCTACACAGAGCAAGAACTTCATCCGGAAGAATAACTTCAATTCCGGGCTCTACCATCAATGAGGACCAACAACATAACCTAAACATGATTCAAGAACCTTCACAAGCCTGTCTGAATGTCTGGATACATCCGCACTTCCTCTACTTACTGGGATCTCTTGTCTTCCTCATCCGAAACTTCAAGAACACAGTTTGTCACCACTGTCATAATGCAAGAGGTACTTCCGGACCTCCAAATCATACACAAATCAGGATGACACATCACAAGGACATCCCAAACACTCCGTCCAATCTGCAGATTAGGATGATACAATTTCAGACCTCACCGGACCTTTTTGTGATCCTCTGTCACCTCTGGATACTTGCCGGACCCGGTTCTATACCGGCAGCCACAACTCCTTCAGATCTTCATGCGGACCTCTGAAATCTTAACTGTAGCATCTCAAGACTCATATCTACTAACCCTTTAATCCGCATCCTCCGGTTCTCATCCTATACAGTACATTTACCTTCTTCTCATCACTGTTCTTCACTGTTCCTGACTGAGGCTAATTTTCTCAATATCCTCAGCACACAGCTCATCAAATCCTTCTTGTCAATGCAATATGAGTATGTTGACATCAATGACAACAATGGCTCACCTCATACTTGCAACAATCTCCCCCTTTGTCATTGATGGCAACATATGATGTGAAAAACCATTAAGACAAGAACTTCAACTTTTCATATGTCTTCTCTTCCTTTACTGCTCCCCCTTTGATCATCAACCACTTGTTTTTCACATGTCTTCTCTCCCCCTTTGACATCAATGGCAAAGGGCTCATACTTGCAATTCTCATACATCAGAATCATACGAGCTGCTCCCCCTTAGTTGTAGCTCCCCATTAGTCCGGATCACAAGATATGACTGTGATAGCCACCGGACTGATGCACATCAGTGCATCTTAGTTCATCACCGGAGGGGCCATGACCCCTAACTTCTCCCGGAGATATTCAAAAGAGTCCTTGGGAAGAGGTTTTGTAAAGATATCTGCAATCTGATCCTTGGAGGGAACATACTCCAATCTGACTTCTTCCTTGTTTACTTGTTCTCTCAAAAAGTGAAATTTAATAGATATGTGCTTAGTCTTAGAATGCAATACCGGATTCTTGGAGATATTAATTGCACTTGAATTATCACAGAAAATTGTGATAGGCTTCTCATATTCAACTTTGATGTCTCTTAGCATCTGCTTCATCCATAAGATTTGAGTGCAACTACCTGCTGCTGCAATGTATTCTGCTTCAGTTGTAGACAGAGATATTGCATCTTGTTTCTTGCTTAGCCAAGAAACCAATCTCTTCCCCAAAAAGAATGCTCCACCACTAGTGCTTTTCCGGTCATCCACATCTCCTGCCCAATCTGCATCTGTGTAAGCATGAAGAGAGAAATCCGGATCTCTAGGGTACCATAGACCATACCCAACTGTTCCTTTCAAGTACCTAAAAATTCTTTTGATTGCCATAACATGAGATTCTCTAGGATCAGCCTGGAATCTTGCCACAAGACCAACAGCCTGCATTATATCTGGTCTAGTTTGAGTGAGATACAACAATCCACCAATCATTGATCTATACTTTGTCTAATCTGCCTTTGGAGAATCATCATCTTTGCTTAACTTACATCCGGTTGCCATAGGAGTGTTCATTGGCTTTGAGTCTTCCATACCAAATTTCCTTAGCAATTCTTTCACATATTTGGTCTGAGAAATGAAGATCCCTTCTTTTGTTTGAGTAATTTGCAGACCCAAGAAGAAATTCATTTCACCAAGCATAGACATTTCAAACTCACTTTTCATCTGATTTGCAAAAGTTTTGCACAAACTATCTCTTCCTCCAAAAATGATATCATCCACAAACACTTCAACAATCAGAATGTTTTCATGATCAATTTTGAAATATAAGTTACTGTCAGCAGTACCTTTGTTGAATCCAATCTGCACAAGATGCTTATCCAACCTTTCATACCATGCTCTTGGGGCTTGCTTCAATCCATACAAAGCTTTCTTCAACTTGCAGACCATATCATTATTATCAGACAATTGAAATCCATCTAGTTGTTCAATGTAGACTTCTTCTTCTAGATCACCATTTAGGAAGGCAGAATTGACATCCATCTGATATACCTTGAAGTCTTTGAAGGCAGCAAATGCAAGAAGTAATCTGACTGCTTCAATTCTTGCTACCGGAGCAAAAGTCTCTTCAAAGTCAATTCCTTCTATTTGAGAGTAGCCTTTGCAGACCAATCTAGCTTTGTTTCTGATTACTTCACCAGCTTCATTTAGTTTGTTCCGGAAGACCCACTTGGTTCCAATTACATTCCTGTCTCTAGGTCTGGGAACAAGATCCCAAGTATGATTTTTCTCAATTTGCATCAATTCATCTTCCATTGCTTTGGTCCAGTTTTCATCATTGCAGGCTTCATTTATTGTTTTAGGTTCAATCTTTGAAATCAGACAACATTCATTCTGATTTTGAGCAATATTCCTTCTAGTTTGTACACCTTTGCTTCTGTCACCTATAATCTGATCTTCAGAGTGATTCAGTCTCACATACCTTGGAATTTTGGGAGTATCCAGCACTACTGTTTCTTGATCAGGCTCATTCAAACCTATCTCTTCTTCCTGATTTACCGGATTAGGCTAACTCTGTCTCACCGGAGAGGATTGAGGTCCTTGAACACTGTCTTGGTCATCTTCATCAAACTCATAAAATCTTGAAGGCTTCTCAATTCCTTCATCAACCTTTACATTGGTGCTTTCTATCATCTTCCTCAATCTCTTATTGTAACACCGGTATGCTTTGCTTTGAGTGGAGTAGCCCAAGAAAATTCCTTCATCACTTCTAGCATCAAACTTTCCTAGATCTTCATCTCTTTTAATATAACACTTGCTACCAAATACTCTAAAATATTTCACAGTAGGAGTGATGCCAAACCAGAGTTCATAGGGGGTCTTACCGGTGTTGTTTCTGATTTGAACTCGATTGAGAGTGTAGACTGCAGTGCTGATAGCTTCTTTCCAAAACATTTGAGGAACATTTGCTTCCAACATCATTGTCCTAGCAGCTTCCTGGATGGTCCGGTTCTTTCTCTCAACTACTCCATTCTGCTGTGGAGTCTTAGGAGCAGACAACTGTCTCCTTATACCCTGTTTCTCACAAAAGTCAATGAATTGACCAGATGTAAATTCACCACCTCTATCAGACCTTAGACACTTTAGTTTCAATCCGGTTTGATTCTCCACCATAGCTTTGAAGATTTTGAACTTCTCAAAAGCTTTTGATTTTTCTTTTAGAAAGGTAACCCACATCATCCGGGAATGATCATCAATTAACAACATGAAATATCTATCACCCTGCAGACTCTTGATTCTTGTCAGACCACATAGATCAGTATGTACTAATTCCAACAATCCGGTAGAAGACTGATCTTTGCTTTTGAAAGAGACTCTGCTTTGTTTACCTAACTGACATTCTTTACACACACTATTTGTAGGTTTCATTAATTTTGGAAGATCTCTCACAGCCTGAGTGTTGCTTATCTTGATGATGTTATCAAAATTTACATGACACATTCTTCTATGCCATAACCAACTCTGATCAATTTGAACAAACAAACAACTTTTATTTGAACCAACCAGATAAAAGATATTACCTTTTGTCTGAGTACCGGATGCAATTTCAGTTTCGGAGCTTGTAAAGATTCTGCATTTTCCATTCTTGAACCGGAGATCATAGCCTTTGTCCACTAACTGACCAACACTGAGAAGATTGTGCTTCAATCCTTCAACATACAGTACATTACCTGTTTTTCTCTTACCATCAAAGGAAATAGTTCCCCTACCTCTGATTCTGCCAGCAGAATTGTCACCAAACTTTACCATTCCTCCTTCATATCTTTCCAAGTCTAAGAACTTATTCTTGTCACCAGTCATATGGTGAGAACATCCACTGTCAATAACCCAATCATCCTTTTCTTCCACTTGAGCAGCCAAGGCTTTTTCAACAACTTTGTGATTGACAGATTCAGAGAGTATTGAATCTTCTTCCTTGATGGCTATAAACACCCACTCATTTCCAGATTTGATTCCTAGTTCTGATTCATCATCTGTTACTCCTTCATTGTCATCTTCTTCATGAACATAATAGCAATTCTTTTGAAACCTTTGTCTGTGAGTATTAGATCTTGCAGATCTCTCCGGACATCTTGAGGCAAAATGACCAATCTTATTGCAGTTGAAACACTTAAAGGGTAGTTTTCCTTCATACTTACCGGATCCTCTTGGCAGTCTTTTTGCAATGAGGGCTTCAAGTTGAGCTATTTCTGCTTCTTCTTCTTCCATGTCTCTTCTTGCTTGATCATACCATGACATTTTCCTTGATGAGTTTTCACCTGGATCAAATCTCTGTTTGCCTTTCACATAGGCACTGGCTTTGAAAGCAGATTCAGTCTTGGGAGGATCATCTCCAAACTCAGTCATTTCAAATGCAGCTAGTTTGCCGGCCAGTTGTTCTCTTGTGACAGTTGTGTGGGCTCTGAATTCATCAATGGCAGCAACTTTGATTTTGTAGGCAGCAGGAAGGGATCTTAGGATTTTGCAGACAATCTCATTTTCATCTAAAGTTCCACCAGCATTTCTGATTCCACATACCAGCTCATTTACTCTTGGCATAAAGGTAGTGATGTTTTCATCATCTCTCATTTTCAATCTTTCAAATTTCCCTTTCAGACTTTGCAACCTTGCACTTTTGACAAACTCATCTCCTTCATACAGAAGTTCCAGTTTAGTTAGGATCTCATATGCAGTTGGTAGGTCAATGACATTCGAGAGATCTGAGTCATTCAATGCACTTAGAAGAGCTTCCTTGGTCCGCAGATTGTTTTCAGCTTCTGTGATTTCATTCAGAGTTGTCGGACCACCTTGTGGAGGTATATATGGTTTTGAAATCATAGCCAAGTATGCTTTTCCCATACATTCCAAGTGACACTTCATGCGACCTTTCCAGAGAGTGAAGTTGGTTCCATCGAACTTCAGACTATCCTTCTTGTATGACAACATCCTGGATCTCCTCAAGCGGTTAAGCTCCTATCAGAGGAACTTGGCTCTGATACCAATTGTTGGATCTAGGGCATACAACTGAGAGGGGGGGGGGTGAATCAGTTGTATAAAACTTCTTCTTGTTTCAAACACTTAATTCTCTGTTGTTAGTTAGCAGCATATTAAATAATCATCCATGGAAGCATAATACATAAACACAAGAGCAGATAAGCATCAACACATTGAACACCAAGATTTTGACGTGGAAAACCCGGTTAAGGGAAAAACCACGGGGTGATTAACCCAAGAATTATTCTCTGTTAGAAGAATAAAGAAAAATGAATGGCACATGCCAATAAGGCCTCACTGCCTGAGCACACTGCTCACAAAGAGGCCCACTGCCTACAAGGAGACACACTGTGTACAAAGTGATAAAAATCATAGTCTTGAACTGGAGAATGACATCTCTATCATGTCTGGATCAGTTCCAATTAAGCCCAACAATCTCTGCTCTGCCTTTCGCACGTTTCTTCGCTATGCCACACTCATCCACACACCACACCTTGAAATGAACTCACAAACCGTTATTTATACAAGACATCGACTTAGGAACAAACATCTAAGTCGGCAAACAACCATAGGAGTATCCGCAAGATGAATAACACATCCAGTCGGCCATCACAAGAACATTCGCAGGATGAACAACTCATCCGGTCGGCTACACAGAGCAAGAACTTCATCCGGAAGAATAACTTCAATTCCGGGCTCTACCATCAATGCGGACCAACAACATAACCTAAACATGATTCAAGAACCTTCACAAGCCTGTCTGAATGTCCGGATACATCCGCACTTCCTCTACTTACTGGGATCTCTTGTCTTCCTCATCCGGAACTTCAAGAACACAGTCTGTCGCCACTGTCATAATGCAAGAGGTACTTCCGGACCTCCAAATCATACACAAATCAGGATGACACATCACAAGGACATCCCAAACACTCCGTCCAATCCGTAGATTAGGATGATACAATTCCAGACCTCACCGGACCTTTTTGTGATCCTCTGTCACCTCTGGATACTTGCCGGACCCGGTTCTATACCGGCAGCCACAACTCCTTCAGATCTTCATGCGGACCTCTGAAATCTTAACTGTAGCATCTCAAGACTCATATCTACTAACCCTTTAATCCGCATCCTCCGGTTCTCATCCTATACAGTACATTTACCTTCTTCTCATCACTGTTCTTCACTGTTCCTGACTGAGGCTAATTTTCTCAATATCCTCAGCACACAGCTCATCAAATCCTTCTTGTCAATGCAATATGAGTATGTTGACATCAATGACAACAATGGCTCACCTCATACTTGCAACAAACTCAGCCAAATTAAACATACTATCAGAATAGTCAAGAATACCCCTAATTTTCTCTGAAGGGTATAAAGGAGTATTAAAGTCTCCAGCCAACATCCAAAGAGAATGAGGGGAAGTGGAAAGGATAGTAGATAAATCTATCCACAAAGGTTTCTGCAAGGCCCTTGTGTTTGGGGCATAAATATTGATTAGGGACCAATTAAAAGAAGGCATAGAGAAATTGACAATCAGAAAATACTTACTAGAAACAGTAAGAGTACCATGAATTTTAGCATTATTCCACATAATAACGATCCCTCTAGAAGCACCCATAGTAGAATTGATACAAAAAAATAGCATTGGGCCAAATTCTATTAGCTATCATCTTAAAGTTCTCCTCGGTCATTTTAACTTCTTGAAGTAAAAGAATATCTATTTTATGATCCAGATTACAGTTCTTGACTTTGAACTGTTTGGTGGGGCTATTAAAACCCCTCATATTCCAAGAAAGAATTCTCATTTGGGCAGTTTTTGAGATTGAATTTCTTGTGTTTTTTATTTACCACTGGAAATCTCCCTTGCAATCTCTCATTGCCTTATTTCTTGAAGGGTCGGTCTTCCTTGCCTAGAATCTATTCTAACATCAGCAGACTTTTTAGCCCTATGATTCTTTTTCTTAGAGGTAATCCACTTATCTTGGTCATTACAATTACCACTAGGTCTGATTCTAGTGATCAGAGAAGGAATAGTAGATTGATTCTCAGAAAACCCCTCCTTCAGAGCCCCAATAGTGGTCCTATCTATGGTAGGAGAAGGCCTCTGCTTGGAAGATGGTTGAACAGTCTCAACACTATTATTGCAAACAAATTCTAGGATTTGGGCATTCAACACATTTGTTGAAGGGGACCCTTTGCCATCATCAGCAGCCTTAGCCAGCTGGGATTGAATCTCACCATCTTCAAGCACCAGGGGATTCTTTGTATCCTACTGATCAAGGTTCTAGCAATCAACATGGTCAGCCTTCTAAACACCCAACTCCATATTCCTTTTAGTAGTCTGTCCTACAAGATAGGTATCATTTTCCTCATTACCCCCCATTCCCTGATTGTCAGGGATGTCTTCTTTGGATGAATTATCATCTCTCTCTTTATTCAGATCAACATTTTCCCCCACTTTCTTAAGCTTACAATGGGTCATTAAATGACCCTTCTTCTTACAAAGATGACAAAATGTAGTAGCATTTTCATAAAGGATTGGCTAAGTCCAGATCCTATATTTAGAGTTCAGCTCTATGGTCATGGGGAGGGTTTTGTAAATCTCCACATTAACATAGAATCTAGCATACACACAATGGGATTTAGCCCGAGTGGTGTAATCCAAAGTCACATACTGGCCAAAAGTATTACCAATAGCAAAAAAGATCTTTTCATCCCAATATTCCAAAGGAAACCCAGGGAGCCTCACCCAAACTAGGGTAGTCTAGTTCAAATTAGTACTAGGATAAAAACCCAGGTCTCCAAGTACATAGAGCAAGAGAATGAGTGTCATATAGCCACAACCCTCCCACCAAAATGGCTAACATATCCTCTCTACTAGTAAATTTAAAGAGAAACAATCCTCTCTCTATAGCTAGGACAAATACACTACCCTTGACCTTCCACCGATTAGACACCCACTTCCGTACCATTTCAATATTAGGGTAAAGAGAAAAAAACTTACCAACTAGAGCCAGGTCCATGGCTACCATGATTTCCTCAACTAGATCATCAAGTATGTCTAGTGCCATACCTTCTGTTGATTCCTTTTGAACTGGAACCCCAGAAGTGCCTTTAGGAGACATATTCTCCTTTCTTGTCAAAACCCCTTTCAATCCCTTGGAACAATCCTCACCCACCAACGGCTGGGTCCTAGAGGTACTGCCTAAGGCAGTAACCTCCATCAACAAAGGACAAAGTAAGAAGAAACCCTAAAAAACCCTAGAAAGACATAGAAAGTAGATCAAAAGTTGTTGCTCCAAAAAAATGCAATACTGCAATCAGTATCTCATTGTTGCATCCATTGGTGAATTAGTATTTCCTCTACATCAAATGGAAATGAAGGTATATGCATAAGGTTTACCGATGAGATAAAAAGTGAATTTGAAATGTCCGTGTTTGGTGAAATGAATTTATTTTTGGGTCTGTAAATTAATCAATCAGATAAAGGAATCTTCATTTCTCAGTCTAAGTATGTGAAAGAGTTGTTGAAGAAGTTTGGGATGGAAGACTCTAAATTGGTATGTACTCCCATGGTGACTGGTTGGAAGTTGAGCAAAGCTAATGAATCACCTAAGGCTAATTAGAAAAAATACATATCCTTGATTGAAGGATTGCATTATCTAACTCAAACTAGACCTGATATTATGCATGTAGTTTGTCTTGTTGCGAGGTTCCAAGCTAATCCAAGAGAATCACATGTGATGGCAGTTAAGAGAATCCTGAGGTATTTGAAAGGTAGTCTGGATTATGGCTTATGGTATCTAAAGGACAATTATTTCACTCTCAGTGCTTATACAGATGCAGATTGGGCCAGAGATGATGATAGAAAGAGTACAAGTGGAGGTGCCTTCTTCTTGGGTAATAGATTGGTCTCATGGCTAAGCAAGAAACAAGATTCAATATCTTTGTCAACTGCAGAAGTAGAGTATATTGCAAAAACATGTTGTTGCACTCAAGTATTATGGATGAAGTAGACTTTAAAGGATATAAGAGTTGTGTATGAAGATCCAATTGCAAACTTTTGTGACAATACAAGTGCCATAAACATTTCAAAGAATCTAGTGATGCACTCAAGAACAAAGAACATATCAATAAGATATCACTTTTTGAAAGAGAAGGTGACAGAGAATGAAGTAAAGGTGATCAGATTGTAGACATTTTCACTAAACCTCTACCTAAAGATACCTTTGAGTATCTCAGAGGAAAGTTAGGGGTCATTACCCCTCCTATCCTGAACTAAGGTGCATGGGAATGCATCAATCCAGTAGAGCTCAAAGTGTCATTCCTTGATCTAGATTGATGTTCTGAAGGCTACCTCTTAGGGGGAGTAGCTAAGTGTTTTTGGTAAAGTAAATGGATCAGAGAAGCAGCATGCAAGTATGTTTACTTTGCCATTGATGTCAAAGGGGGAGAGAAATCTTGTGAAAATCCTAAGGGGAGAAAGAATGCAGTTGTGAAAAGAGAAAGGGGGAGAATTTTGTCTTGGTGGTCTTTTTAGTTTTTTCACATCATGTGTTGCCATCAATGACAAAGGGGGAGATTGTTGCAAGTATGTACCTAATCTATGTTTTCATTGATGTCAACATATCTGTGTTGTCATTGGTGTAAAATATGCTCTTACTTTATTGAGGATATTGAGAAATTAGCCCCTCCGGTGATAACAATGTGTTAGTTGAAACAATAAATTACATACAGAAGAACAATCCAGAAGAATGCTCTACATTTCTTATAGAATGAATATCTTTACCTGTGGATTGAAAGTTATTTAGAATCCTTTCTGAAGATGTTATATTTGAGTTTGAGCCTCCGGTATGAAGAATTGAGTGAGACATGTTCACTAGAGTGAAAACAACTTTTTTTGTGTGTTTGGTGGTGATAGGGAGAAAATGTTTTGCTCCGCATTCCTTGGCATTGAAGTATTTTGGTCTTTGGTTCTGAAAGTAAGTCTGTGATGATGTTAAATACCTTCAAGTGTAATGGTTCATGATTTGGTGTTCTTCAAGCTATCTTTTACTCATGACAGTGGCTGGCAGTGTTGTTCTTGTGCTTCGGTTTGAAGAATCTTGTTGATAGATTTGTTAGAGATCATGTTGTTCCTGGTGATTATAATGTTCTTGTGAATGTCTCTTGATCATGCTCCTACATTCAGATTGGTCTGTAAGGTGTAATTCAGATCATGCATGGAGTGTGTTCTTGAGAATACTTGTGTTAACATCAGTCTTGGCTGACCTGGTTGAATTCATCACTTGCGAAGATGCATCAAAGATTGTGATAGCATGTTATAGCATGGAAGATTATGTTTGAGTCCTAGCTAAGGCATGGCATGATCTACATACATTCTTACATCTTTTCCTTAGCTAAATTTGTATTAGGTCCAGACCTATTTTATGTATGTAATGTCGACCTTGGAGATTGTTCCAACGGTTGATGATTGTAATACCGACCTTGATGATCATTCCAAGGTTGATGTAGTGTATAAATACTTGTAATTGAGTTGTGAAAATGAATCCAAGTGCAAAGATGCGAAGATAAAGTCAAGTAAGGTAGCACAGTAGAGAAGAGGTGTTTGTACTTCAATGGAACTGAACCTTGGCATGAAGTAGATGCTATTATCTTAGTTCAACCTTTTGGTAGTGAGCCTTCTTTTGGAAATGAGCCACCCTTTGGCAGTGAGCCATCCATAGGCAGTGAACCTTTCTTTGCAGTGAGCAATTTGGGTAGTGAGCCCTCTAGGTAGTGAGCCTTCATTTTTTGGTATTGATATAATTTATATATTTCTGTGGGCTAACACCCACCATGGTTTTTCCCTTTTAGGGTTTTCCATGTAAAAATATGGTGTCTCCTATGTTGTTTATGCTTTTGTATTGAGCTTCTCATTTAATGCTTTCATGGTTATATCTGAATATAAGTAATTGATAAAGTTGATGATCATATTTGGTTAAAAATTTTAGCACAACTAATTCACCCCCCTCTCAGTTGTTCGGTGCAGTTCAACACAATATGCTTTCCACATCACAACACTTCTGATCATTGCTAGGATTTGATAACATATACAGCACCTCTGATCACTATTCCTTTGACATCAATGTTTCACATCATAACTCCTCAAATCATCACTCCTTTGACATCAATGACAACATATGCAACAATCTCCCCCTTTTTTAGTGATGGACAAACTAAACCGATATATAAATTTTTCTCTCCCTTTGATGTCAAGGGCAAAGGGCCAGTGGTCTTCCTCTGTACTGGAAAAACATATAAGCTCCCACTATTTGTACAATCCTTGTCATCCTCTATAGTCTATTAGCTACCTGCCCCCTCTTAGAGTAGCCACCATCAATCCAGGAACAAAAAAATATATCTCTTGAATTGCACCCCCTGGATAGATGCATCATCTGTGCATCTAGGTAGAACGAGGCGTAACAACTACTAACTACTACCAGAGATACTCAAATGTGTCCTTAGGAAGAGGTTTTGTAAAGATATCTGCAATCTGATCCTTTGTAGGTACATACTCCAATTTTACCTCTTGATATGCAACCTTCTCTCTTAAGAAGTGAGACATGATGTATATTTCATTAATTGGATCCTTATTGTGTAAATTTATCATCTTTGTTTTTTTCTCTTATAGAAGGTTAATCCTAGGTTTTGTAGGTGATCTTGGTGTTTTGAGTTAATCATCAACTCCCACATGGTATCAAAGTGGATCTATAAGCCCCTTCTTAGATTTGGAGAAAAATTTAAGAAATAACCATTTGCTAGGTGTGTTTTTGTGTAAAACGGAGTATTCCATTGGATTCAAAGCAGTCGAAATAGTTATATTAGCCTTTCATTTGGCTTGATTTGAGCTTCGTAGGCCAGATCTGCAAGGGTTTTAAAGGGTGATTTTTTTCAAGATCCAGAGGAAAGTTATTTTTCAAAGCATTTTGGGCCCAAACAGACCTCACCATCATGATTAGAAAGCCAAAAAACCTTAAGATCAACTATCAGAACGTCTAAATCAGCCTCGGGCTCATCTGGGGCAAAACATTTTTGCCAGGCAAGTCGTATGGCCTGTCCAACACGCAGTATGAGGTACTTTTTCCAAAAAAAGAAAATTTTATGCAATATTAAATATTTTATCCAAAAAAATCAATCAACAATTTTATTCATTCACAATTTTTATTGTGAATTTTGGTTTTTTGTAAAACAAAAAAATTAAAAGGGATTCACCCCTGTGTAGGCCCGTATAAGGTACCTACACAGGGTATCGTATGACTGCACCTTGGGCAGTCCACACCTTTTAATAGGGTCCAAGCCTGTCTTAAGGCCGCCACCCCTTTAATAGGGCGTGGGTTGTTTTTAATAGCCTCCATAAATTTTTCAAAACAAAAAAAAACTTTTCACCAAAAAAAAAGACAAAATCCCTCCCAAAGAGAATCCTCCCACTTGTGCTTGCATAATATTTAGTAGGAATTTTAGTAAGTTAGCTAGATTTTGCATTTTTTTCTTCAAACTTGTTGACAATTCTCCACTTTTAGTAGGAGGGGGTCTTTTTACCCTAATTTTTGCCCTACAGAGGCATTGGTTTTCTTTTTACTATAACTTGGGAAAACAAAGTTAGATTTTTGCAAATGAATAGGTGTTAGAAAGTTGGTTCCAAGGACAATCTAGTGGTACAGGTATATTTTCATGATTTTTCTGTTGGTGACATTTATTGTTGTTTGAAGTCCAGATACCATTTTTGGCCTCTGAGCTCACATTTTTTTTGCCTCGATCTCTGATTTTTGTGATTCTTGTGGCATTGGAAAGGTATTTAGGAGCTCTACATAGCCATCCATGCACTGTTTCCAGATTCAGCCTCAGGTATTATTTATTCAGTTTATTAGTTTATGGCTTCTATTTGATATTTTAGACATTTTGGCACCTGGAGAAGTTCTGTTTGTTTTGTTGGGCTTCATTTATCAGCATTAATACATATTCAGATTGTTGATCTCTAATCTAAATTATTTGAGGAGATATCATGGGTTTTGCTATTCACCCTTTTGTGGTAACATTGGGTAAGGATCATTATGAGTCTTGGAAAAAGGGCATTTTGACACATCTTAGGTTGCTTAATTTTTTTCCTTATCTTTATGGACTCATGCCTGAACTAGATACACCTGGGAGGAATTCTGTATGGAGAAATTATATTGATCATATTGTAGGATTGATTGGTTCTAGTGTTGATTATGACACTATGTGTTCTATCTCACATATTGAGTGCCCATGTGCTCTTTGGACTAGTAGTTTGGAGATCTATGGAGACCCACATATCTCTCCATTCTCAGATGATCTTGCTATGGATTACCACATACCCCTTGATGATGTAGATTGCATACCTTTTGATGATGATACAGTTGAGGAAATTGCATATTTGATAGGTCTTGCTAGTTCAGATGATACAAAGACTTCACTTGCTTCGCTTTCTCCTCTTATTGAGATCACATTTGTATTACCTATTAGTACATCAGATTCTTTGCAGTAGGACATTATCAGTTTTCCATAGGTAGCTCATCGGGACACATTTCTACTAGATATATCATTGTTATTTGTAGAGTCCCATCTTATAGATTTGGAGGACCACATTGAGGACATTTGTCTTTTATTTGATGATAGCTTTGATGGAGTTGCATCATCCTCATCTTCTTCAGAGTTTGTTCTTCATCCTCCTATTCAGTCACAATTTTACAGTGGATTGGAGACATTTGAGAAATTTTTAGGAGCATCATTGTTGTCTTTGGATCATGTGTAGAGTTTAAAGACATTTATCCTTCTTCCTATATATTTCTATCCAGAATGGGAAGACATTATGCACACATCTGTAGTTCTATTTCTTCCCTAAGGGAGAAATGTTGTTCAACATTTATGGGTCTTCATCTTTATTCTGTACTGAGCATCTTCCAGCACTGTAGGAGTCATCTTGAGGAGCGGCTACATGGTCTCTCTTCTCATCTCTATTTTGGGAGGAGCATTTCCTCGCATGGGGTTTCATCCTTCTCACTTCTGGGGGGGTCATTAGACCTTCTCTCTTCATCCTCTCTTATGGGGGCATTCATGATTGTACTTTTGTGATGGATTCAGTTCTTGGGGGGTCATCTAGTGTTAGTCCTTCTTCCATCACATGTTCATGTACTTCTTGTATTTTCTCTCTTTTGGAGAGGAGTTTTCTTCCACTAGGTTTTTCTCCTTTCTTGTTGTTCATGGGTACCTAACATGGCCTTGTAGTCGGGACCCATTCTTGCATTAGTTGCATGGTTTTCATTTCTCCCGAAGTTGCACTTAAGGGGAGGTGTTGGTGTAATTAAATATTTAATTAAACTTTTTAAAGTTTGCTTAGGGCTAATTTTTTTTAAAAAGGTGTTTAAAAAAAGAAAAAAAATTTGGGTACCTGCGCAAGCCCCTGCAACAAAGGTACCATAGGGTACCTGCGGGTACCCTAGGGCCCTGCTCCCCTTTGGGGCTACGGACCCCTTTTAGGGGCAACAGAACCCCATGAATGGGGTGTGGGAAAGGATTCAGCCTTCCCACCCCATCTCTTTTTTTAATTCTTTTTTAAAACTAAAAAAAAATCTTTTTTTTAATGTTTTTTTAAATAAAAAAAATGCAAATGTAATAAAATTTTTATGTGTTTTTTAAAATTAAAAAAACACATGCAATAATTCAAATTGTTGTACCTACGTACCTGCCTTAGGTTTTGTGCCCAGTTTGGGCCAATGCCAAATTTGACACTTATTTTGACGACTCACCATTTTTAGTTGGGGTTTTGGCACTTTGCCAGATTTAGCTATGACTCCAGATTTGGTCGGACGTCTATACATTTAGCAGCAACTCTATATTTGGTGAAGGTTTGTTTTTGTCAAATCCACCCCTCACCATTGGCAGTTTCTCTTTTGCACCTTATTTTCAAATGGCGATATCTTGGTCATACAGAGGTATTTTTCAGTGTAATTTTTTTTTAAAAAGGGCAAAATTTCTTGATATTCATAATGGTCTAGATGGTTTTTAGTTTGGGGTTCTTGTTTTTTCCATATTTCTATTTTCTCAGTGTTGTTGTTGTGTAGTTCTTGTTTTGGGAACTTCAATGGGCCATATCTTGGGCATACGAACTCCTTTTTGGGTCTCATTTTTTTTAAAGTGCATGATTTTCCATGTACTTCGCTATGGTGCTATCAATTTCCTTTCATTCTATAGTAGAATTGTATTTTCAGCATGTGGTGTTTTGTGGACATTATACACTCCTATTGTAAGCACAAGCTAAGTTGTAAACACACTGAAACTTATCAGAAAATAAGTTGTAAGCACTAGCTAAGTTGTAAATGCACTAAAACTTGTTAGAAATCAATGTTATCTACCTATCTTGCTAGACACATTTTGATTGACATTGGTTCTTATCTCAGATTGAGAGCCTATGGTTAATGATCCTGGATCTCGCATCAGATTCTCATCGGGTCACATCTCAGTTTGATGGCCATTCATTATGGTCAATGTTCCTAATTCTTCATGGTACTTGTTCCTATGGATCAGTTTTAGTCACAATTCGGCATTGACAGTTGTAACTTCTTCATCTGCTTTCTGGAGTTTGTTCACACTTCTGGGGGGTCATCAGACCTTCTTTCTTCATCCTCTCTTATGGGGGCATTCATGTTTGTACTTTTGTGATGAATTTAGTTCTTGGGAGGTCTTAGTGTTAATCCTTCTTCCATGACATGTTCATGTACTTGTTTTTTCTCTCTTTTTGAGAGGAGTTTTCTCCCACTAGGTTTTTCTCCTTTTCTCCACTTTGTGAGAGATTCATGTTGGTCATGGGTACCTAACATAGACTTGTAGCTAGGACACATTCTTGCATTAGTTGCATGTTTTTCATTTCGCACTAAGTTACACTTAAGGGGGTGTTGGTGTAATTAAATATTTAATTACACTTTATTAAGTTTACTTAGGGCTAATTTTAGTCTTAGGTTATTCTTGTAGACACCCAAAATTGACCTAGTTATCATTAGTATCAAAATATTGCATTAGATATCATCTCCATTTGTATAACACACTTGAGCAATTTCCCTAATCCTTATTTCTTCTATTAATTAAATAAATTCATATTTATTTAATTAATTCATTATCTATTTCTTCTATTTCCTCTAATCTATAATTGAATAATCTTTAATTATTTAATTATCTTTATTTCTATCTATTTTAATTAAATAAATCTTATTTATTTAATTTAAAAATCCCTTCATAAGCCTACTTTCCAATTAATTAAATAAATTTTATTTATTTAATTAATTTCCCTTATCATTTATCTTCATAAGCTGACATGTGTGCCTCTTTCATTTAAAAAAAGATGTGTGGTACATCTTTTATTTAATATCTTTCACATGTAGTACTTTTTATGTACACGGTCACACATAAGCCTTATCTTCCCTCCACTTGTCATCTACACATTCACCTATGACTATCAATTCATCTTAGCCATTCACATAGCCACCAAATCTCTACCATTGATTGATTTTGGTTGAAGTCTATATAAACACCCTCTCATTCTATACTACATCTATCCATTATTTTCATATAGTGTCTACATTATCATCTTGAGCATATTGAGCACTTTAGCATTCATCTAGCATATTATCACTATCATCCATCCATCATGGCAGCTTTTATCTTCAAAATTTTTCATTGTTGAGAAGCAATCCACATCACAAACAAGGAATCATATGATCTAGGTGATATTGTTCTTGAATTGCATGCTTTTGATTTCACTTGGATTCAATTCTTTGATGGTGGTAGGATTAGGTTTTCAATTATATGCTTGATCTTATTAACCTGAGTTTTACCTATCACATTTTGGCATGCCCAGTGGGACCCACGTCCTTGATTAACTTTGCTATTTGAAGTTCTTTTTTGTGAAGATCAATTTTTTCAAGCATTTACGACAAGTTTTAGTCGCTTCTAAGAGAAAACCAGTCACTTTTAGAACATCTGCATTGCTTTTAAGCCAAAATCTGCCACTTTTAGCATTTTCTATATCGCTTTCAAGTCAACAGTGATCACTTCCTATCTTTTTCACATTGCTCCTGAGCAAATAGTGGTCACGTCTGTCATAAATTACATCACTTTTAAGTCGAAACCAATCACTTCTGGCTGTCTGGATCGCTTTCTACAAATTAGGGTTTTCTGTTTACATCTAACTTTTTGTAGGGATTTTTATGCATTTAGCATATTTGGGTCACTTACAAGCCTTAACAATTCACACTTTGAATTTTTGCATCGCTTTTGAGTCTCAGCTGCTCACATCTGCGTCAGTCTGTGTCACTTTTGATTAGTAACATTTCTCCTTCAACTGAATACAGATCACTTTTGATCAATAGTTGAGCGCCTTTGGTAACTGTGCCTCTTTCAGTTTTATCATTTACAATTTAGTTTTCTTGGCTACTAATTGGTTATTTTTGTAGCATCTTATTGATTGTCCAAGAAAAGGAGGTTGTGAAACTACTAACATATCTGTTGCAGCTTCGATTGGTCCAAGACATTATATTTTATCACTAATTTAGGAACATTTGGGCTTAGTGCTTAAAAAGAATCATTGTTTACTCTGTACTTGATTTATCTTTTTTGGATTGCTTGTTATGCATGTTTGTAACCCAAATTTAATAAAAAAAAGTATCCTCTCCTCTTGCCTATCAAATGGATCTTGGGTGTATGAGAACTTGTGATTATCTTTAGAGAGCATGCCTTCCTAGTGCGAGAAGGGGTATGACCCAAGCGGTAATGGGCTAAAGCCAAGTCCTTCCGAATTGCTATATAAGCAAAGTGTTTGTGTCGAAAGCCACAAACAATAGGTGTTGGTGTGTTATACCGATAGCCAACCTCCCCCAAAACCCTCCAAGGTGTAACCCTTGAAGGCTGGGAGACTCCATAATGGAGAGTAGCACCGCCGCATGTATAGCCACCTAAATAGATGCCCTTACTAGAAACCTTGTGTAGTAGCCAAAATCCTTCTATTTGTTGATGCAAAAGGTGGGGCCTTTGAAGCTGCCCTGATTCTTGTGGTTCGTAGGAGATAGCAGGGACAATCCTAAGGTTTGGTGGGGGGACAAGCCTTGGGAAACCCAGATCTTGGTATACGTGAGAAGTGAGTGCCGTGGAGAGGAGCCGATGCTACCAAGATCTTGAAGTTATCTTCTTTGAATAGGTATGGCAAGCAAACTCAACAAATACAGTCTTTTCCTAGCCTAGGTTGTACAAGCTTGTGTATGTTGTGAGTGTGAGTGACTGTAATCACTGTTTTCCTATCAAAAACATCATTCAAACATATTCCCTATCAGACACAGATCACCTTTGAACCTTAACTGCTTGCCTTTAGACATCTAGATCACTTTTAAATAGCAGTTGTTCACCTTTTGCAAAAAACTAAATCACTTTTAATTAACAGCTGCTCGCTTCTAGCAAACCTGCATTTCTTTTAAACAACAGTAAATCACTTTTAGCCTGAAACTGATCACCTCTGGTAAAACTAGTTGCCTCTGGTCAACACTACATTCTATCATCTGAGACAAAATTGAAACACTTTTGAGCTATTATCTGTCTATTTTGGCCTCATCTTAGTTGCTTTTGGTCAAATATTAGCAATCAGTATCCATCCAACCCAATCAGTAGCACTTTCAGACATTCTTAGCTCTGTAATTAGCTTTTAGGCAGTCTTCTGAGCATCCACAGTCACCTAAGCATTGTCTTCTATCTTGAGCATATCAATCCATTGGAATTTTTTGAGCTTCCATTGTTTTGAGACCCCAAAACAACAACTAACCAACAAAACTAGCAACCAAACATTGTCCTTTTGGCTTTACTTAGCCCTAGCAAAATCAACAAACAACATCAGCAACTAGCTTTTCCCTTGAGTGTGTGAGCTATCCTCTAGGGAAGTTTATCAACAAACAAACAACCAAGCAACCCAAAAACAAACAACCAAGTAACCCAACAACAAAAACAACCAAGCAACCAACAAACTAGGAAAACAAACCAACACCAAACAATCAGCAAACCATCACCTTTTGGGTCTCAATCTTGACAAGCTAAAGTCCAATCCAAAACATCAACCATCATGCTTCAAACTAGGAGCAAATATAGAGCTAAAATGGAAGCAAAATTGTGAGCTGAGATGGAAGCCAAGATGCAACAATCTCAATCAATGCCCCTTAGAGATGCAACTCAATTTACAACCAGCATGCCTTCTCACATGTTTGTGCCCAAAGGATACACCGTTGGATCATCATCTTCACAACAAGTGTAACCTCAAACATTGTCAGAGACATATGAAGAGTAATCCCAAGATGACTTATCAGAATTTAGAGACACACACATATGGGATCAAGTTGAGAAGCTTGTTTTATCTGATCCTAATCGCTACTTCTTGCAATTAGCATGTATGGGAGCCAAACTACCAAGTGACTTTGACATATCTGCTATTCAAGAACATGATCCAAACACTCCCTCTGTTGTTACAAAGGGACCATCCATTATAGCCACACCATCTCATACCATGTCAATGCTACAAAACCCACCTTCCAACCCATCTCTTTCATTGCCTATTGCTACTCCATCCAACACACCACACTTGGAGTACACTCTAGAACCTTTGATTTCTCCAACCAATGTACTTCCTTTTCTTTTGCAAAAATTTGAGCGTTCCACCTTTCCATGTTCCACAACATATGACTTATCCTACCATGACGGTATCTCAATCTCAAGTAACACAAGCTATCCATGTTGCACAAGTGCAAATTCCTCAAACATCACAAGCTATCCCAATATCGCAAACTCCACAAATGTCCCAAGCTATCCAAACACCACAAACCGTACAAGTTTCATAGCCATTGTAATCCACTACTCCTATTGCATCACATGTGGAAACCACATCCCACATTCATATTCCTATCACTACTAATATGGTCTCCACGATTTCCACATATCCATCTAGCACACCATATAACCCCAATGTTAGTCTCATTGACATGAGTGACCCACCTATTATATCACAAGCTAATCCTAGCTCCACTGTCTCTTATGTTGATCAACTTACATCACTTCTACCATCCTCATATAATCCTTCACAAACCATCAATCCATCTTATACAACCCAAGGATTACCCATCGCCACCCAACACATGACGTATACCAATCCTCATGTTGTCCAAAACACAAACCTGAATCTCCATCCTTCTTCCGCATCCACCAATCCTTCCATCACTTACCATACTACAAACCCAACTCTGAATTCACAACCATTGACCAACGTCAATCCATCTTCTACTTCCCATGTGATGCAAACCCTTAGTGCTAACTCGTCGCAATATACCCAACCACAACTTGTGTCTCAAGGATAGCAATCCTCAAACACATATGTGTCACATACTAATCCTTTGACATATACTGTGAGCACGCAACCTTAACAAATGGTCATGTCCTCCTACATCCTGCAACAACAACCACAATATACACCATATTACACTTCACCTCCGAACCATCAACCTCCTTTGCAACAACAACACCTTTCTCAAGCGGATGTTGAACAAATGATTAACAAGGCAGTAGGACAAAGCAAGAAGACATTTTCCTTAGGAGACATATGCGCTTATCCATTTGACAAGTCACTTCATATGACACCTTTTCCACCACACTTTGAAATTCCATAATTTGACAAATACAAAGGAAAAGGAAATCTAGAAGACCATCTTAGAGCATTCTTTGGTGCATGTCTCAATGTTACTCAAGATGATACATATCTTTTGAGACTATTTCCCTGAAGCTTAGCAAGATAAGCCTTTGAATGGCTCTCTTATTTACCTCTGGGAATTAAGTCTTTTGCGGAACTAGTAAACAAATTTTGATCACATTTCAGTTTTAACATTGAACATGAAGTGAACATGAATGATCTTGTCAACAACAAGCAACGCAATGGTAAAGCTTTCTCCTCATTTACTCAACAATGGCGTAATATGGCTAGAAAACTATCATGGGAAACACTTGAGAAACAACAACTTGATATCTTCATCCAAAATCTTCATCTCGATCTTTCATTCCAACTACAATTGAAAAGTGCTAGCACCTTTGATGAACTTGTTTCCAAAGGAACCATCATTGAACACACTTTAATTGCTAAGGGTACTATCAAGATTTTTAGAGATAACAAAGACAATCCTCAAAACTCTAATGATAAATCTCGCTTTTGGAACAAGAACAAGAATGTTGTTAATGACAGTCTCGTGGATGCAAAGAACATACAAATAGTGAAAGCTCCTATTAACATTCAAGCCGCATCTTGTTGTGTGGTTACACAACATGCCCCATTTTGACTTGGCAAAATAGGGACCCAACTTTTTGGCTTTGCTTGGGTGTTTTTTCTTGCTAGTGGTCTGGTAAAATTCAATCAATACAGATAATCCTACATAAAGGCTAGGGAAGTCATCATCATGAGGTTAGTTTGTCAAGTTTCATATTTCATTTCATTAACCTCATATTTGGAAAAAGCATTAAATTCCATGAAGGTTTGCCTTTTACATCACCCTAATATTCCTTAGTATGTGAAAGTTATGAATAGTCAAAGTCTTGGTCAAACCTAATATTCATAAAGCAGGGGGGAGGTAAGTCATCATCATATTTCTCAATATCAGTCATCTTATGAAATATCACCCTGATTCAATTTATCACCTGATAAATTATTTGTCGTGACCTACGAACGTCATTTTTAGGTGGTCCTGATACTTACCCATCAAATAACAGCATATATTTTGCAAGGATGATATTTCGAAACATCATCTGATATTTTGAATATAACCTTATCTTTCAAATATCATCCGGTCACCGAATATCACCCTGGAACTTTTATCCTGATGACATCATCCAACCTGATAATGAAGAGAATCAACACGATGATGATGTCATCATCATCTTTACCTCGCGGAGGTATATTTCCTAAAACCACCCTTTCATAAAACATGATGAAGACAACATAGTGCTTCAATGATAGACTAAACCAATATCATGGTGACATCATCATGATATTCTAAGAGAAGCTATTTAAGCAGTGCATAGGGTCATCATCCTTTTCGAAACATCACCCGATATTTTGAACATCACCTGATCTTTTATAACATGACCCGATGGTCCGAAAATAACCCGATATACAAACATAGGTGTTTCTCGCTAAGACTCAGATGATCATATCACGAGACGGTCATATTTTGAATATCACCTGATATCCAAAACATCACCCAATATTTCAAATGATCATCCTCCTCTTCTTTCCACGTGACATTGAATGCTTATTAATATGCTAGGTGTATCCTGCTAATGGTTAACGTGATGCTCACACCTGGCAACCTCTATAGGTTTTCGTGCGGAAACTTAATGATTATGGTAGATTTGCCCTAATTTTACCCTAAGTGACTCGATTCAGGGGGATAGAAGTGAATTTACAAGGTATTTTACATTTACATTACAATAAACTAGTTTTTACAGAGAGCAAAGCTTACATACCTTCAGACGAACAACATCTTGACGCACGAGGCTTGCAACAGAATGAAGAAGTCGATTATTAGCAGTATCAAAATCACTTTTTGATAATCTGGGCTATAAGTAAGAGGATAAGTGCATCAAGTAAGTAATTGAAACCATCTTGCTATCATGTTCTGCATATTCAGGTACTGTGGAGTCTTTGGTTTGAAACTTGAAGTTATGCATGTCAGGATAAATGAAATGTAGAAAGAATAATAGTATGCATGATGAATAATGGATATGTAATGTATATGCATGCTTGTATATTGTATCAATTGTAAGACCAAGTTGTGTTAATTGCAAGCACTCATGGCAGATAAAAGATTAGCTAAGTCAGAAGTTAAATTTTAGAAGCCTATGTTTGCTCATCCTGAGGGTGTCTAATTCAAGTATGAAGCCATCACTGATACGCACCAAGGGAATACGGATCTGGTTGCATGGTCAGCCAAAATGAGTGATGAGAAAAACAACAGCACCCTGCTAGATGTAGTCTTCGTATCAGGAATGTGGAATGCAGCTGGTTTCCCATACTCTATGGAAACTCCTGAGCTAGTGATAGAATGTGCAAGGAATTACAACCCAAAAACCAGGAGGGTAGAAAAGCACAGCAGGATATATGTTGATATGTCGTTTAAGGGTATTGCTACTACATTTGGTTTGCCAATGGGCAAGAAGGTTGCAAACATAGATTTGAAGAAATTAGAAGTAGAGTATGAAAATAACAAGAAGTCTACCTAGAAGAAGATGTATCAATGGAGAGCAAACAATAGTCCCTATCCTATGGCAGCTAAACTTCCAGTTCATCTATATAAATATGACTTCAACGATGAATATCAGTACATGATAGCACTGTTGAACAGAGTAACAGGCCAGCCTGATGCTGGAAGTTTCAGGGATTGGATGTATGCAATCATCCTGATGTGTCTATATACGAATAACAAGCCAATGTGGGCCAAGATGATAAGTGATGCTCTGGATGAGCAGCTAATGAGCCTTGGGGGTCTAGATTGTTCTTTCTATATGACATCATACATTGTTTATTCATGTGCCTACAAGGGTACATTTGATGCCTTGATCACAGATGGAAAAATTGGAGGCACCACAAATGATGCACACATATGGGATCATCATCCCCAGCTACAAAGGGTAAATTACCTCCAAGATTATAAATTGGTGAATGATGCGTTCTCTATGCATCTAGTAAGGACCATGGAAGAAGACAGAACTAAGAGACTAAGCATGGAGGCTTAAGAGGTTGTCTATAGGCATGGAGCTTGGTTTATTCAATTCACCACCTTTTTATACATCGGGATTGAAGGTTTTGAGGAGGAGCCCCTCATGCTCCCAAGATATCCAACTGATGCTGTAGTATTATTGGAGTTCATGAGGCAGGTTGAAACAATATTGAATGCCTATAAGGTAAATAACAAGCTTCCACTAGTTTTGTTTCTAGTCACAATGGCCTGGTATATGTACTGAGACTCTGAGAATATCAAGAAGGCCATAGCTGGTTTGAAAATGATGAATTTCCAGCCTTTTCCATTTGTAAGATCATATGATCCATTTGGGAGGATGCAGAAGATCATGGGATAGCCCATCCATCGAAGGAACCTTGAAGATTTCTGGGTAGATTGTGAAGATGAGGCTGAAGCCCAAAGAAGAAGATACCAAAGGTTAACACTGAACCAAATCAAGACCTTTGAGTGCATCTCCCTCCCAGCACAATTGAAGAAAGATGATGGAAAGGTAATGGCTGACGAATATGAAGAGAAAAAGATTTATAATGATACCATCTCTGCACTGGATCTCACCATATAGGAGGATATCTCCTTAGATCCATTCACAGGCAGGATATTACAACTAACCCAATCTTGGGTGGATGATCAGGTAAATATACTGAAGAAGAAAGGAGTGGTCATCACTGTTGATAATAAGAAGAAGTAAAAAAAGTGCCTGAGGGTGAATTTGATGATTTCTTGGTTGAGAAAAGAAAATCCAAAGGAGAGAAGGCACCACCTCCTGAAAAAAGCAAGAGGTCTTCAAGGGGTAAGAAGACTGATCTTGAACCAAAAGGGGTTATAGTGGAAAGAGTGATAGTGCCTGTTGAAGATGCATCAGGATTTAGGCAAGCATTAGCATCATCAACATAGCCTCCTTAGGATAAACAAAAAGCCAAACAATTCCAGAGGCCAACTACATAGCCTACTGTTACATATGAGGAGGATCAAGCCTCATAGAAGAATAAAGAGAAGGATATTCCTTTAGAGGAAGAATCTGAAGAAGAAGAAGGTCCTTTGTCCTTGACAAGGAAGAGAAGAGCACCTCAGGTGGTAACCACTACACCTAAGAAACCAAGGACTGCTATGAAAGGTGAACTAAGACAAATGCCCATAACGCTGAGGGGAGCTGGTGGGGAGGTATTCAAGAAGGAGCTATAACATAATGTTCCACTCCCCACCATTATAAAATTCAAAACTGAATTAGCATAAGAATAGGTAAAAGAAACCTCTAGGACACTCCAAGGTGGTATTGTTTCATTGGAGGAAATAGTTGACCTATCCGATGATGAGGTAGTGAAGGATGTAGCTTCACAGAAAATGGAAACCCTTGCTGTTGGCACCTGGATAACTCCTCATGGAACTCCATTAGTACAAACAGTGTTGGAGGAGATAAAGCAAGTGGAATCAGAAAAGGAAAAGATCCTAGAAAAGGTAGTTCAAGAGATAGGGCTTGACACATTGATTAAGCAGGTAACTAGTCCTGCAGTAATTGATCTCACCTACAGATAGGATGCAAGTCCTGAAAATCGAGGAAATGTTTAGGATAAAGAAGAAGATGTTGAGAAAGTAAAAATGGCAGAGATAGAGAGCCATACTGTAGCTATGGGTAAGCAACAACAAGAGGAAATACTTGTTGGACCCAAGATAGTTGAAGTACAAGACAAGGGAAGAGAAAAGATAGATATATCAGATGATCCTACCCTAAAAGTATAGGAGGTAATTGTTACACCTGCAGAACAAATTGTAGCTGCAGATTAGGTGGACAAGCCTAAGGTAGATGCAGTAATATGTATAGAAATAAATGTGCCTCATGATGAGGAAAGCATTAAGGTAGATAAGATACCCATGGAGGAAGCAAAAGATCAAGATCATGATAAACATGTAGATGACCAACAGGATCACCCTCATGAGGAGCATCATGAGGAAGAAATAAGGAGATCACCCTCACCATCGTACATGATGGTGGATACTGGAGATTAGGGTGGTCATCATGATGATGATGGAGACCAACAGTTAAAGGATCTAGTTCCTTCGTGGTTGGAGAAAGAAATTGGCGAAGGGTCAGACATAGGGATACAAGAATTTGATGTGTCCACATTATTTACAGAAACTCTAATAAAGCCAAAGAGAAAGGCTAGAATAACTTTTGCAATACAAAGGGACCCTGATACAGGTAGGAGGACATCCCAGGTAGCTATTCCTGCAGTTGATAAAGAAGAAGGCAAGATCACTCTAGATGAATTCTAGATTACTATAGTAGATTTGGGGTTTGCCAATGAGGATCAGGAAGGCCAAGAAGGTAAGGACATCATTGATTCATTAACTCAAAGAGTTAAGAGAGAAAGAAAATAATAAGTAGCATAAAGAGCACATTGCTCAACTGCATGCATATATAAGAGGGTTAATTAACCTTGACGATACAACCAGTGATCAAGCAGTCCCATTGACTACTATTTCTCAGGAGGAGGTTAATAGGTTGAACCTCGTGAAGCATGAATCAACAATGATGTTGAAATGGATGTCATCCACGCTCAATGGAGCTGAGGAAGTAGCAAAGGCCTCTTTGAAGAGTGGAATTCTTTGGGCACCTCTAGGAAAAAAGTAGATAAACTGCAGATGGAAATCGACAGGAGGTCATTTCAGATAGAAAAGGTTATTAACATTTTGGATGAAATGAAGAGGATTGATCCACAGATCCTAATACAGAACTAGGTACTGAATAATAACATAGCCCAATTGATTGATATCTAGGATAAGGACATCATATTTGAATGTGATGTACTCAAAAGATGCAACAATAAGTTGAGAGAAATCAGCATGAAGCTGCATGATATGATGTCCCATGAGGCTGAAGTTTTGGAAATATTGGAAGGAGATGTAGAGGGCAAGATAGAAAATCAAGATGAAGAGTTTGTCATCAAATCTCTACATAGTAATTTCCAGCTAGTTGCTGAGGACCCTCTCAAACACTTGACAGAAGAAGTGCTAGATAAAGTAATGAGAATAAAGGTCAGGGTGGAAGATTATAATGAAACTGCCAACAATAAGAAGAATAAGTTGGAGTCTCCAGAGCAAGTATTAGGTGCATAAACATGCCATCACCAAAGAGAGAACTCAAGATGGCAGAGAATTGGAGAGAATGGTGCAAGCATATGAGAATATCTGGATAGCTATGCAGGTCCATATTCAAGAGAACGATTAGCATGACAATGATGAAGATAGCGAGAGCGGTGAAAGTCATGATGATGACAAAGAACCTGATGAGGATGCATCATAAAGGGAATATAAGAATTAGATACTTAATGAAAGAAAATAAGTATTTCAGATGGTTGCCAATTGGCAACCTGTGCCATATGGAAAAGATTGACTTAGTCAATGAAATGTAAACCGTAGATTTCAATAGAGAAATTTTGATCATAGATCAATTGTAATGGATCCCTCACCTTATTCTATAAAAGATGCATGGATGCCTCTTTTTAAAGATTTGAAACTTAATTGAAATCTGTTTGCTAAAGTATTCAGGACTCATTTCAAAGCTATTGTATATGTACATGTCTTTGGCATACTTAATGAAAGAGAAGAGTATTTCGATTACAAATCTTCGTAAATCTTGAGTAATCTATGTTTGAATTCTGGATATGTGCTTTGATTTGCTGCATCCCTTGGAGTGCTCATCATGTTGCATGTATTGTTTTCATTCATCATCCTCTAAAGTTTGCATCAACTATATCTAGCTGTGGAATATCTTGGTGAACATATGGTTTGATTTCTTCTCCTCATGATAGTATCAAGTATGTATGTGGATCAATAACTAAAGGTTCAACTTTAATTTGAAGTATTTCTTTCAGTTTCTTTAAATTTCAGAGAATTTCATCATCACAATTGCAAATAACTAACAATCTTAAGCAAATAGTACAAATAAGCAGACATCCCATAGATAAATGAACATATTCAGCATATTTGAGGTTAAAGCATGTCATAGTGACAAATATCATGCAAAGTTTTGAAGATAGACATAATATTTGAAGCATATCCTGTGTAGAATAACTATCTTTGTAGCATCATTATAGGAATCAATATCTTACTGATGAGATCTACGTAAGGCCCCAAAATTGAAACAGCAACACACATCAACCTCTAAGTAACGTCAGGAGATTAAGAACTAATCAACAAAGACTTGAGATCATGAATTCTCTGAATTCATCATATCTTTCAAGATGAGTAAGGGTTAATGTGTACTTTTATTCTATGTTTGTTTATGACTAAGATCATGATCAACACATCTACAGCAAATCAACCTCTTCAATGAAACTGACCAAGAACAAATCCAACACCTCGATGAAAATTTACTCCTTTAGCCAAACCTCTGGAGGTAATCTTTCGAAAACTTGTCCAAGCAGGAGATATCATATTACCGGATGCACCACCCAATGACGAACTAGTCTTCAAAGCTCCTTTGTACAAAGAGAATGAGTATTGCAAATACCATAGAGTTAAGGGACATACAACAAGTGGTTGTATGGTTTAAAGCATGTCATTCAAGATTGCATCGATCAAGGTCTAATTAAAATCACACCTCCAACATCTCAACCTACATAGCAACCAACATCAAACTATGATCTAGATGCTTCCAAGAATCCACTTACATCTCATGACAAACCAAGTAACCCTCATACTGGGAATTCCATCTATTACAATTATGAGTCATCCACAATTGGCTGCATTGACCAAGCCCACATTTCTACCATTACTATCTGAGGTAAAGCACCTAATTGCATTGTAACTACTAGAAGAGACCATGTTACCATTCAAGGAGTGCATGTCAATCCTCCTTAGCTGTCCTCTAGCTATAATATTCTTGATCACCTTGGAAAAACACCCAAACATATCTCCATCCTTGAATTGCTTCGCATATCCCCCGCCCACAAGGCTATCCTTGATAAACCATTGCAAGAATCCTCAATGCCTAATAATATTGATACTACACAATTCCAATCTATGGTAGTTAGCATCACAACCGCTTGCCATCTAACTTTTTCTGACAAAGATCTTCGACCATCCATGAACCCATCACATAATGAAGCCCTCCATATAGAAGTATTTATAAACCAACACCATATTAAATGAATCTTAGTGGATGGTGGATTTGGTCTTAATATATGTTCCTTAAAACTAATAAAACAATTGGAATATTCTGAGAAAGATGTTGACACTTCCAAGGTCATTACTATCAAAGCATATGATGATGCTAAGAGAGATACTGAAGGAATTAGTCACTTGCCTATTCAAGTTGGTCTAGTCATTACTGACACCCATTGTCAAGTTCTTGATATTGAGCTTCCTTATAACATCATCCTTGTCCATCCATGAATCCATGCCCTTAAAGCAGTTCCTTCTACATACCATCAATGTCTCAAATTTCCACATAACAGTGTTGAAGTTACTATCCATGTTGATCCTAATCCATTTGAGTTTTGTCGTGCCTTTCAAGATAAATATCAAAGCCCTAACCACATTCCTATCAAAACTAAAGCATATCCATCATCATCTTATGTAGACCCATCCGCCCTACTCAAGCCATCATCTAGCAAATCCACTCCGAATACTTGTATCAAGAACACTGAACATGGTTTGGGTGAGTACAAATTGCAAGAATCTTGTTGTGTTGGAACTCTTCCCTTTTCTCCCAAATCTCATGGTAAACCTTCTACATCCAAGGCATCTTCATCTGCAGCCATTATAAGAGCTCCCCTACAGTATTCATTAAAGGTGGATTCCTTGATGATGAAGACATTGATGACATCAATTCTTTGATATTCTATGATGAGAACAACTGAGTACAACTTGAAGTGGAGAGATATAACAATGGGTTTTGCATTATTAAGAACATGGGATACAAAGGACATGGCAGATTGGGATCATAGGAACAAGGACCTATTGAACCCAGTGTTGTGTCTAAGAAGTTTAAAAAGCAAGGCCTTGGCTTTCAGCCAGAGGTATCGCCTTCCAAAGACATTAAGTGCATTTCTGATATGGAAGCCGGACCTTCTACGGTAGGAGAGACTTCTAATTCAGATACCATCGATGACTCCTCCCTTCATATCACCAGAAACCTCCATCTTCATGATTTATATTATTTGTCTGTTACCCTTTCACTCGTATATCCTAACCTCGTCGATTGGGACCAATAGGGTGCACCTATATTGGACACATTTGAAATGATGAAGCTATTTCTAAATTCATGGGATTATGACAAGACATTCCATTGGGTGATCATAAAGCAGGTTTCATGATGGATCTCCCTAAACTAGCATATTTTGGTGGAAGTGTCAAATCCTTTAGTTGCAAAAGTGAAATAAATAGAATAAAAAAAGATATGTCACTAGGTGAAAAATGAAAGGCACCTCTTAACCATGAAAAGGTAAAAATAAAGGACATATTTGAGGGTGCAAACCTCCTTGAGGTGCCTGAGGATGGGAGATTTGATCTTCCTGTCATCACTGATTATCATGAAAAATCAATAGTGCTAGTTGAAAAATCTCAAGACATTAACTTGGGCACAGAGCAGAATCTAAAGACAACATATTTGGCAGCATCACTATTAGAGTAGGAAAGAAGAAATTTCACAACATTCTTCATAAAAAGAGCTATCAATTTTGCATGGACTTATGCTAACATGTCGGGTCTAGATCCATCACTCGTGGTACACCATTTAGCAATATCCTCTAATGCAAAACTTGTTAATAAAAAAATGTGCAAAATGCATCTATAAATAGCTCTTTTGGCAAGACAGAGATTCAGAAGTTGTTAGAAGCAAATTTCATAAGGCCTATTGATTATACAAAATGGGTTTCAAACTTGGTCCCTATAGTAAAACCTAATGGACAAGTTCATTGTTGCACAGATTTCAGAGATCTCAATAAAGCATGCCCTAAAGATAACTTTCCGCTACCAAGCATAGACAACATTGTAGATCTCATAGCTAGACATGAAATGCTATCCTTGATGGATGGATTCTCAGGATATAACCAAATTAGAATGGCAAAGGAAGATCAAGACAACACATCATTCATTTGTCCATGGGGTACATATTGTTGGGTTGTAATGCTTTTTGGTCTCAAGAATGTTGGAACTACTTATCAACGAGCCATGATAGGTATTTTCCATGACCTCTTCCACACTATCATGGAAAATTATGTTGATGATATTCTAGGAAAATCCAAGACAAGAGAAGAGCATCTATAGGTGCTAACATAGATCTTTGATCGATTAGAGAAGTATCAAGTCAGACTGAACCTAAAGAAATGTGTATTTGGTGTAACATATGGTAAATTGTTGGGGTACATTGTGTCTCAACAAGGGATAGAAGTGGAGCTTGACAAAGTAAAAGCTATCATGGTAATGCCTTCAGCATCAAATCTAAAGCAAATTCATAGTCTACAAGGAAGGTTACAATCCATTCGCAGGTTTATCTCACAACTGGCAGATAAGTGTCATCATTTTCAACATCTCCTTCACAAGGGTGAACCTTTTAAATGGGATGAAAAATGTCCATAGGCCTTAAACAAAAAAAAGAATATCTAGCAACACCTCCTGTGTTAGTACCTCCAGTACTGGATCGACCACTACTACTCTACATACCTTCAACAGCAGTAGCATTGGGTGCCCTTCTAGCTCAGCATGATGATTTAGGAAGAGAACAAGCCATTTACTATATCAGCAAAACTCTTGTGGGATATGAACTTAACTATTCACTTATGGAAAAAGCATGTTTAGCATTGGTGTTTTCTTCTCAAAAGTTGTGACATTATATGTTGAACCAAACAACAAAGCTCATCTCTAATGTTGATCCACTCAAATATCTTCTCTCCAAAGCAATCCTTACGGGAAGATTAGCAAAATGGGTTATGATCTTAAGTGAATTTGACATACAGTATGTGGATCACAAGGCTATAAAAGAACAAGTTATTGCTGATCAATTAGCTGCAACACCTATCACAGATATTCATCCAATACATCTAGAGTTCCCTGATGAAGAATTGTTCAATCTAACTTCACCAACATTATGGTAACTATTTTTTTATGGATCTTATACACAACATGGATCAGGAGCAAGGATAGTATTTGTTTCCCCTCAACGAGATTATATCTCGAGGTCATACAGAATTACATTTCCATGTACCAACAACATAGCAAAATATGAAGCTTTAATCACAGGATTATGCATGGTAGTACAATGGGCTTCTAAATAGTTGCAAGTTTTTGGTGATTCCCAATTAGTCATCAAACAGGTCTTAGATGAGTATCAAACAAAAGATGAGAAGCTTCTTCCATATAAGGTAATGGTTGATGATTTCAAGAAGTACTTTGATAGTATCACTTTTGAATAGATCCCAAGGATATAAAACAAAATAGCAGATGCCATGGCTATGACTGGATCTCTTCTAGACACGTCGTCCAATTCACATAAGTGTGAGTTTTTGGTTGAATAGCTTTTGATTCTAGCATTTGAAGTACCGCAGTTTGAGCTTATATGTGAGATTGTTGGTCCTAATTTGCCTTGGTATGAGGATATATATGAGTATCTCTGCAATCAAACCTTTCCATTTCAACTATCTAACACCCAATGAAAAACCTTTATTCGTCGAGCCTCTCGCTACACTATCCTAGGAGACACCCTATATGATGCAGAGTGGCACAAGGGAAGCACAACACAAAGGTTTACTCTATTGTCCTTTGCCCACTCACCCACTTCAACTAGCCTTCAACCAACCAACCAACCGAAGGCACATACAAGGCATATGAAGGATTTGATGTCCAGACTATTGTCCAACCCCTAAGGCTTCTCCAACACCTTAAGACAGATCAACAAACACCTTATATGCAGTTGGTTTGATCTCCAACTTCCCAAAACTCTTCAACCTATACCTTGACTAGTAAGGCTACTAGCCCTCCAAACTAGGTTTTCTCAACAAAACTTGACAAAATCCCAAAGGTCTAGGCAAACAAATGATGGAATTGAACACCTTTTAGGGGACCCTAACAAACCTCCAAATCTCCTACTCCAACTCTACTCCAGCAATCCAGAACGCCTACTAGGTCTCTAGGCCTAATTGATCAATTTAGGCTAGGTTACAAAGCAAGTGCTCAAAATTGGGTGCATAGGTCAGGAGCAGGAACTTGGAATGACTCTACCATCCCCAAACAACACAAATCCACCATTCATTCACTCATCCTCTTAGGGTTTTGTCAAATACAACAATAAATTGCATAAATTCAGTCAAATACATAGAGATATTTGACCTAGGGCATCACATTAAAAATAGTAAACTGTATTTTCTTAGAAAATGCTTTTGGAATCAAGTAGTATACACCCCTAGCCTACATTTCACTGAGTGGCATGAAATTTCATTGGTGGAAATGCATTCTAGGGCCAAATTTGTGAGACTGCCCTAGAAAACAGGGTTTCTAGACCAGTTTTGAAAGAAAATTCAATAACTTTTGACTCCGACCACTTCAAGACCTCAAACTAGTTGCATTGGAACTTTGACTCCAAGAGCTTTCAGAAAAATATCATTTGCACACATGAAAAGTCTGTACAGTCCATACACAGCAAGAAAAACAGCAAAAAATAGTCAGTTTTCTTGAATTTTGTGCCCAAATTCCGTACAAAAACTTCCTCCTTCGTACTGGAGTCAGATATCCACCATATTAACCCATCCAAGTTGGTTTCCAACTTCTACAACAGCATTTAACTGCCCAAAGTGGTTTTTGAACTGACCCAACACATAAAACCTTTGACAACTATGGTGTTTTGCATTAACACAAGGAGGTTGATTTGTTTGGCTTGTCCAATGGAGTCCAAATGATCAACACACTCCTTCCAACATACTAAAACATTTAAACAACCAAAAAAAACTTGAAAACCAATCCTTAGACCTTCTAGGCCTAATTGGCACAACAAGGGTCCAAATGGACTAAGCATGATTGAGGTTTATAGGGTCACCTCAATCATCTTGACCACACAAAAGGGACCATACAAACATGGCTAAAGCCTTATTACCACACATACAATCAAAACAAAACATAGCTTATCAAAATGCATAAAAAAATGCTTGAGGTGTCAGACTGCTCCTAGGTGCCCTGCACCATACACCCACTGTCAAACAGAACTCAAGTCTCTTGAGTTGGAATGCTATCAAATGTGAAACCTGCCTTCTCAATGTCTGCCCTGCTCATCCAAGTGGCATCCTCCTGAGGTTTGTTTAGCCACTTCACCAAATAGTCATGATAGGTGTGCCTTCTAGTTTGTTTTGCAATCCTCTTGTCCAAAATGCACTCAATCTGATTTGGAGATGAAGGAATGAGTTCCTGGAGTGTGTGATCAGTTTGATCTTCTTCAACAACAGTCTGAGGATCAGATCCTTTATAGGGATAAAGGTCTGAAACATTAAAAATTGGAGACAAAGCAATGCCATCCGGAAGTCTGATTTTGTAGGCATTTTCTCCACATTTCTTGAGCACTTCACAAGGCCCAATCTTCTTCATGAGTAGCTTAGTGTGTTTACCTACCAGGAGCCTCTCCTTCTTTAGATGAACCATTACTAAATCACCTTCCTTGAACTGCAAATCCCTTCTTTTTCTGTCAGCAAATTGTTTATATTTCTTAGAAGTGGACAGCAATTTCTATTATACTTGTTCATGGACATCGTTCATGACTTGAACAAAGTCTTTAGCCAAGGCACTACTGTTTTCCAGTCCTTTAACCTCTCTTAGTTCCAAAATACCCCTTGGGTGAGTGCCATAAACAATTTGGAAAGGAGACAGGCCGGTGTGTCTATTGACAGTGTCATTGTATGAGAACTCTGCCTGAGCCAAAATTGAATCCCAACTAGCACCCTGCTCCTTGGTTAGGCATCTTAGGAGGTTGCCAAGTGACCTATTAATCACCTCTGTTTGTCCATCAGACTGAGGGTGATAGGCAGATGATAAGGACAAATTTGTACCTAGTCTCTTCCACAGTGTCCTCCAGAAGTGTCCAATGAACTTGGGGTCTCTGTCTGAGATTATGGACAAAGGTAAACCATGTAACCTGACTAATTCCTTGAAGAAAAGACCTGCTATGTGTGAGGCATCATGTGTGGTTCTACATGGGATGAAGTGAGCCATTTTTGAGAACATATCTACAACCACAAAAATGCTGTCATGTCCATTCTTTGTCCTAGGCAAACCAAGTACAAAGTCCATACTTATGGAATCCCAAGGCTTTGAAGGAATAGGTAGAGGAGTGTATAAACCTGCATTTGATGTATGCCCCTTTGCTCTTTGGCAAATTTGACAAGTTTCAACAAACTTCCTTACATCGGTTGGCAATTTTGGCCAAAAATAGTACCTCCTAACCAATTCTAGGGTCTTATCAATACCAAAGTGACCTGACATGCTGCCACAATGCTTTTCCTTTATTATATTCTCTCTAACAGATCCTCTTGGGATACACAACATGCTACCCTTGAAAAGATATCCATCTTGCAACAAAAAATCAGAAAAATCAATATTATACCTTCCTGTCATGGCCTTGCAAGATAGGTATGGCTCTTTGAAGTCTTCATCTGCTGTATACTGATCTTTAATGGCATGAATACCTGTACTTTCCAACTGAATAGTTTGCACAACAAGATTTCTCCTACTTAAGGCATCAGCTACCTTATTGGCCACTCCTTTCTTGTGTTTTATGGAGAAGGTGTATGCTTGGATGTACTCCATCCACTTGACATGTCTGTGATTCAACTTTTGCTGCTTGTTCAAGAAGCTTAATGCATGGTTGTTAGTAAAAACTATAAATTCCTTTGGCAATAAGTAGTGTCTCCATTTCCTCAATGACTGAACCATGGCATATAACTCTAGATCATAGGTGGAGTAGTTTTGTTTTGCCTCATTTAACTTCTCACTAAAGAATGCTACAGGCCTCCCATCTTGACTTAGGACTCCTCCAACAGCCCTCTTACTTGCATCACATTCTACCACAAAGACCTTGTCAAAATTAGGTAGCACTAGGACTGGTTTTTCTAAAAAAAATTTCTTTAACAGTTCAAAGGCTTTGCTGGCCTCATTTGTCCATACAAACACACATTTCTTGCCCCCTTTTATGGTGTCAACAAGTGGAGCACAAATGCCACTAAACCCTCTAATGAACTTTCTATAAAAGCTGCATAAACCATGGAAACTCCTTACCTCTGAAGCTGTTGTAGGTGTTGGCCAATTAAGAATGGCTGCAACCTTACTTGGATCCATTTTTAGGCTGCCCTTGGAGATGACAAACCCCAAAAATATCAACTCTTCTTGTAGGAAGACACATTTGTCAAGATTGATTCTCAACTTCTCCTCTTGAAGCCTCCTGAGTACTTGATGGATATGCCTTATGTGGTCTTCCTTGTTGTCACTAAAAATCAGTATATCATCCAAATATACAACAATAAACTTGTTAAGGAAAGGTTTTAACACTTCGTTCATCAATCTCATGAAGGTGCTTGGTGCATTTGACAAGCCAAAAGGCATGACAACCCATTCAAATAGTCCTTCATTGGTTTTGAAGGCGGTTTTCCACTCATCCCCTTCCCTTATCCTGATTTGGTGATAACCACTTTTTAGATCTATCTTGGTAAAATACTTAGCCTTACCCAAGCAATCCATTAAATCTTCTATTCTAGGCATTGGAAATCTATACCTGATAGTAATCTTGTTGATGACCCTGGAATCAGTGCATAGTCTCCATGTTCCTTCCTTCTTGGGTGCAAGCACTGTAGGTACTGCACATGGGCTAATACTCCTCCTGATAAGCCCTCTATCCAACAAGTGTTGGATTTGTCTTGCCACTTCAGCATTTTGCTCTGGGGTCAACTTGTAGGCTGCTTGGTTTGGTAGGGTGGATCCAGGGATGAGATCAATGCAATGACTAATCTCCCTCTTTGGTGGAAGGGTATCCTTGCCTTCATCGGCTATCACATCCTGAAACCTCTCCAATAGTTCTTCCACTTCCTTTGGTCCAATCCTCCTAAGAGGTTGCTGCACTTTGACCTTCTTGGGATTCACATCCTTGGGCTTGATGACTACTGCAAAACATGGCACTTTCTCTTCCTTAAGGTTAGCCAAAAACTCTTTTTCACCTACCAACATAACTGAACTAGAAATGACTTTCTCTTTGCAATCATCAATCAAAGGAGTCATTGTAAACTTTTCACCATTCTTGGACAAATGAATTACATTGTTCTTACCATCATGTTGGGCACTTGTGTCATGTTGCCAAGGCCTTCCAAGAAGAAGGTGGCATGCATCCATATCCACTATCTCACAAAGAACCTTATCATGATATTCACCTATCTTGAATTCAACCCAACATTGCTCTTTCACCACAATTTGTTGTTCCTTGGTTAGCCAAAATACTCTATAGGGGTTAGGATGAGGCATTCTTTCCAATCCTAACTTAGTCACCATTTCATTAGAAGCCAAATTTTTAGAAGAACCTGAATCAACTATTACCTTGCACACTTTTCCTTTCACCTTGCAAGTGGTTCTGAACAAGTTGTTTCTTTGGGGCTGCTCCTTGGTGGCTGGCATGATGAGTGACCTGTTGAACATGATGCATTCTCCACTCTCAGGTGCTGCAGACTTGGAAGAGGTTGTTTGGTAACTTGTGGTGCTTTGAGAATCCTCTTCTTGAAGGAGTTGTACTCTTCTTTCTTTCTGATTTGCAGCAGTGTTTCCCATCTTCTCCGGGCACCTAAAGGACTGATGTCCAATCTGATTGCAAGAGAAACACCTTCCAGTAAACACATTGGGACCTCTGCCCCCACTTCTTCCTCTCCCATTACCTCTGCCCCTAAACTGGCCCTTATCAGTACTGTTTTTATCAGCCTGCCCTTGGCTGCCTTCTTGTGATCCGCCACCTTGGAATCTAGAGAAATTATCTCTGTTTTGAAATCTGCCCCTGCCCCTAAAATTCTGATTTCCTCTGCCTCTGCTGCTGCTGCCAAAATCCCCTTTTCTTCTCTGCTTATCCTCAATCCTCAGTGCCATTTGAAAACACTTATGGGCTGTCTCCGGGTTAAAGAGAGTTAATTCATCTTGAATGGAGAACTTGAGGCCATTAAGATACCTTGCAAGCTTCTATTTTTCATTCTCAGGCATCTTGGCTTTCAATGTCATCTTGTGAAACTCCTCTGTGTAGGTGCTCACGTCCATGTCCTTTTGTCTCAAGTTGTGCAACTTCTTGTTCAAGTTGACCTCATAATCCTCAGGGACAAATTGCTTCTTGATTTCAAGTACCATCTTCCTCCATGTAGAGATAGGATTCCTATCATCTTCTATCCTCTCATTTTGAATAAAATTCCACCAACTCAAGGCTGGCCCTTTCAGTCTTGATTTGGCAATCTTCACTTTCTGATTTTCTGCCACTTCTTCACATTCAAAATAGTTCTCCATTGCCTCAATCCAATCAAGACACTCCTCTGGATTCATCTTACCAGGAAACATAGGTAAGTCTGCCTTAGTGTCCTTCCTACTCAACTTTCCAAGTGCATCTAGGAATTGTCTCTCTGACATGCCTCCTTGTGGCTCTTCCATAGGCACTTCTTCTTCCTCATCTTGATCCTCTTCATCTGAATCTAAGATGACTTCTGACTTCTTCTTCTTGTCTTTGTCTTTCTTCAACTTTTCTATCTCAGCCTCCATCCTTTTGTTCTTGGCTGCTTGCTCTCTCACTATCTTTGCCAATTCGGCATTTGTCACCTTTGAAGGAATTTCCTCCTCTTCTTCTCTATCTCCCATCTCTTTGATGGCTCTGATACCACCTGATGCAGAGTGGCACAAGGGAAGCACACCACAAAGGTTTACTCTATTGTCCTTTGCCCACTCACCCACTTCAACTAGCCTTCAACCAACCAACCAACCGAAGGCACATACAAGGCATATGAAGGATTTGATGTCCAGACTATTGTCCAACCCCTAAGGCTTCTCCAACACCTTAAGACAGATCAACAAAAACCTTCTATGCAGTTGGTTTGATCTCCAACTTCCCAAAACTCTTCAACCTATACCTTGACTAGTAAGGCTACTAGCCCTCCAAACTAGGTTTTCTCAACAAAACTTGACAAAATCCCAAAGGTCTAAGCAAACAAATGATGGAATTGAACACCTTTCAGGGGACCCTAACAAACCTCCAAATCTCCTGCTCCAACTCTACTCCAGCAATCCAGAACACCTACTAGGTCTCTAGGCCTAATTGATCAATTTAGGCTAAGTTACAAAGCAAGTGCTCAAAATTGGGTGCATAGGTCAGGGGCAGGAACTTGGAATGACTCTACCATCCCCAAACAACACAAATCCACCATTCATTCACTCATCCTCTTAGGGTTTTGTCAAATACAACAATAAATTGCATAAATTCAGTCAAATACATAGAGATATTTGACCTAGGGCATCACATTAAAAATAGTAAACTGTATTTTCTTAGAAAATGCTTTTGGAATCAAGTAGTATACACCCCTAGCCTGCATTTCACCGACTGGCATGAAATTTCATCGGTGGAAATGCATTCTAGGGCCAAATTTGTGGGACTGCCCTAGAAAATAGGGTTTCTAGACCAGTTTTGAAAGAAAAGTCAATAACTTTTGACTCCGACCACTTCAAGACCTCAAACTAGTTGCATTGGAACCCTGACTCCAAGAGCTTTAAGAAAAATATCATTTTCACACATGAAAAGTCTGTACAGTCCATACATAGCAAGAAAAACAACAAAAAATAGTCAGTTTTCTTGAATTTTGTGCCCAAATTCTGTACAAAAACTTCCTCCTCCGTACTGGAGTTAGATATCCACCATATTAACCCATCCAAGTTGGTTTCCAACTTCTACAACAGCATTTAACTGCCCAAAGTGGTTTTTGAACTGACCCAACACATAACACCTTTGACAACTATGGTGTTTTGCATTAACACAAGGAGGTTGATTTGTTTGGCTTGTCCAATGGAGTCCAAATGATCAACACACTCCTTCCAACATACTAAAACATTAAAACAACCAAAAAAAACTTGAAAACCAATCCTTAGACCTTCTAGGCCTAATTGGCACAACAAGGGTCCAAATGGACTAAGCATGATTGAGGTTTATAGGGTCACCTCAATCATCTTGACCACACAAAAGGGACCATACAAACATGGCTAAAGCCTTATTACCACACATAGAATCAAAACAAAACATAGCTTATCAAAATGCATAAAAAAATGCTTGAGGTGTCAGACTGCTCCTAGGTGCCCTGCACCACTGTATTTCTGGAGTCTTGATGGTATCCTTCTTAGATGTCTTGATTATGAGGAAGCAAAGGTTTCCTTACATGAAATACATGAAGGTGTATGTGGATCGCATTCCGTTGGCCTTGGTCTTGTTAAGAAACTTCTACAAGCTAGATACTATTGGCCAACTATGGAGAAAGATGCACAGCAATTTGCAAAGAGATGTCTACAATGTCAGAAACATGGAGATTTAATACATGCACTAGCACATGAACTTTAGCCTATCACTACTCCTTAGCCCTTGTCACAGTGGGGACTTGATCCCATAGTTAAAATCCATCCTACTTTGTCAAATGATCATTAGTTTATTATAACAGCCACTGAGTACTTCACAAAGTGGGTGGAAGCAATACCAATGACTTATATTACTAGCAAGCAAATATCTAAGTTCATTTTACACTATATCATTTGCCGATATGGAGTTCCTCAAGCCATTGTCACTGATAATGGTCATCCTTTCAAGAACCAAGAGGTTAGAGATCTTTACAACAAGTTCCATATCCAACATAGATTCTCTACACCTTACTATCCTCAAAGTAATGGCCAAGCTGAGGCTTCTAACTAAACAATCATCAAGATCCTTAAAAAGATAGTCAATGGAGTTGGTCATGATTTGTACCTACAACTAAATCCTACATTATGGGCTTATAGAACAAGTATCTGAACTCCCACTGGTGCTACACCTTATGCTCTTGTGTATGGCACTAAAGCTATTTTACCTATTGAGGTTGAGATCCCCTCACTACGAGTATCTCTACAGCATACTATCTCAGATGAAGAATATAGAGTATCTGGACTCCATGATCTTGAGCTATTAGATGAATAGCATCTTACATCACTCAATCATCTCCAAGTCTATCAAAATCGATTACATCATAGCTACAACAAGAAGATCAAAGAATGAAGATTTCAAGTTGGAGATCTTGTCCTTAAAGAAAATCAAAGGAATCAACAACATCGTCAGAAACAGGGCAAATTTGAACCTAATTGGCTTGGTCCTTTTATCATCACATCAGTCTATGGATCAGGAGCATACACTCTCTCCACACCTAAGGGCATTCCCTTGGATGAACCAGTCAACAATATTCATCTCAAGAAGTTCTACCCATGAGTCTTAGCATATCAAGCATAAAAAAAACCATCCAATAGTGAAAACCACTTTGTGGCACTTTGGATGACAAAAAAAAATATAGTACAAGATAAATAATTCATCCTCTAGTGAAAACCTGGTAAACAGGTGCCTTAGAGAAGTACCCTAGTGAAAACGTGGCAAATAGGCACTATCAGCCTCCATCATTCACTTCGTTTGTTTGATCATGTCTTTCCATGACATCCATCTACTATCTTCCTTTCATAATCCATATCATGATCCACTACTATCCTATATAAACCATTATCCCTTATCCATCCATAATAAAAACCTTTCCACCCTTGCCTCTGCCATGCTAGCTTAAGTAGTTTGGACTTTGTTGGGGTTAAGATATCATTTGGCACCTTAGCACACTATCTGCATGACAACATCCATTGCAGCATCTTCCTAGCAATCTTCATCCCACACTAGGGGCACTTGGTAAGCCTTATTTGGAAGTGGATATCTATAGTTCTAGCTCATAACATTTCAACCAAAACATAGCAAATAGCTGAAACCAAAATAATCAAAATAGCAAAACAATCCAAAAAAATCCAAAACATTCCAAAAAAAATCCAAAATACAAAAACAAAAAAATCAAAACATCCCAAAATCCAATCCATAATGTTGATCACATTACATCAACCATCAACAGAATAAGAAAGAACTACATCTCAGCTCTATCGTTCAAAGCCTTGATCCCGTGGATACAGGGTATGTAGGCAATTTGAGATGCGAAGGAAGCACTCTTATTTAGGCATAGATGATAGCCCCTCTCTAACTATCCATCTTTTCTTTTCTTCTACTCATTCTCCAATCATTCATCTTCCTTTCTTCTATCTTTCATCACTTACATCATTAATAAACCCAGAACTACATATTCATCATGTCTCATCATCATCGTAATGTGCTATGATCTCGTGGACATAGGGTATGTAGGCAGGCTAGAATACGAAGAAAGTATCTAGTATGCAAGCATAGATGATCAACCCCATCTTCATCTTCTTTCATCTTCCATCTTCTTCTATTTGACTAGCTCAAGCAAGAAGCAGATTATGCGTATCAGCAAAAGCTCAAGCACTTTAACAAATCAGGGATAAGCCAGAAGCTATTTGTCCGCATGCCTTAAGCCAACATTTGCTATAGAATTTTATCAACATCTTTAACCTTAAACAGGATACAACTTTCCTCTCAATAAGGCGCCAGCTTAATCCATCCAAGAACACTTAAATTTAGCAAGAGAAAGTGATGAGAGTATCTTTTATTTTATCTTTTGATTTATCTTTTGTCCCTTTTCTATGCCTAATCAAGAGTGCCTTGATCTATCTATATCTTGGTATGTTGCAATGAAGTAAGGAATGGGGCATGGTCATATTACTTTCGTATGATGTGTCTGTGGGATGATCTTATTCTCTTCCTATGCATATTGGTATCTTGTACATGTTGGGATTAGCATCTTACATATCAATATCTCTTGCATTTGAGAAGCTAAACAGTCTCTTATGCATTGAGACTATTCTATGTTAAGAACTAGTTCCATACATATAACTAGCAAGGTATCATTATGTGTAGTGGAGATAAGCTCAAACCTTTGCTTGTAGCATCAAAGTCCATCCTAGAACACTAGCTTCTATTCATATCTTGTGTATGGTGGTTCAACATTTTGACCTCATGCATTTAGACAAGATTGTAGTATGCTAGTTATGCATTGGATACCTCGACACCTTGGTCTTCTATACCCTGGTGCATAACATCCATATGCTATATCAAACATAAGGATTGCATTTCTTTATTTCTAAGAAATTACTTTAAAAGTTGTCATATCATTTCTCCATTCCATCGTCATCTTGTATAGTCTTCAACCAAGATCAATCATCTTCCTTTCATCCTCCTTGTCTGCTTTTGTCATTTCCCTTATCTTCATCCTGCAAAACAAGTGTGTTAGTCATATATAGGTCCATATCATTATCATAATCTCATTCTTATCCATTACCATTATGTGCATTTTGATTACCATACATTACCATTAGCATAACACATTTTCATTATTGCCATTTGCATATCCATATCATTTGCATAAACATCCATATAAACCATGAAAATACAAAAAAAAATGCATAACATCATAAATGCATCCATAATCATTATAACATCATAGGTAATCAAAGCCATCATATATATATATATATCTCATGTGTGTCAATATACAAGTGTCTACAAATACAACATGGGCTATCCATGAGCCATCAAAAGAATGTATGTACAATCAGCTCATAGGCCTCATCATGATACAATACAATACAACAAAACAAGGTAGCCCTAGTGACTATTGGCAGCTCCCTCATCCTGTCCACCACCACAAGGTCCTACACCTGGCCTTCCATCTCTAGGAGGCCCCATCATTGAAGCTATAGACCCTGATCCTTCTATTCGTCGTGAACTAGAAGCCCCTGATCTGCTCCTGAAGCTAGGTTGTATCTACTCTATAGGCACTGCTCCGTAATATAAGCCTCTATAATACTCAGCCTCACCCTATGCTCTCCTCAACTCTCCCTGTTCTGTGTCAACTGGGTGGTCAGATACATACTAGATCCATCTATCTCCAAGGTAGCCACTGCCCTATCTCTCTCCATCCTCAGAGCATCTCTCTCCACTGTGATAGCCTACACCTATTGTACGGCTACATCCCTCTCAATAGTCATAGCCTGAACCTGTCGTATTGTAGTATCTCTCTTAGTTGTCACTGCATGTACCTATAGCACTGTTACATCTCTCTCCCTAGTAACTCTCGCTAGTGTCCCATCATCCTATCCATCTCCTGCCTGTGCCCTAGCCTGCAGCTATGCCTGATAAGTTTGAGCCTGATCTCTAGCATGCCGCAACCCTATCACAACCTGATGTCTGTCTATCTCCACTCTCCTTGGCCTGAACTGAGCTTGCCGCCTCCATCTTTGTTCCTCTTTGATCCTCCATCTCAGTTGCTATATCTCCACATCATCACTTCCTAGCCCCTGTGCCTGTGGCTATGTAAGAACCTGTGGTGGCACTTGTCCCTGTATCTATATGCTCGGATCTGCTGGCACTATTGCCTGTGCTACTAGAGCTCATTTCCTCCTCCTCACTGGCCTCTCCATCCCAATCTCCCCTATCTCCCTAGGCCTCATCAACCAAGTTGGCCTAGCTATAACCTAGTGTGCATCATAATCTGGTAAAGTCCACAGATCTATAGGACCTTGCCTCCACTGCCACATAGCTGGCTATAATCCATCCCTCTCTGCCAAAGCTGTGTCAACCACTATCTCTAGCCCCCAATCAAAAACCTCTTGCCGCGTCCTCCCAAAAATGGCCTCTCAGGAAAATAGCACTCTATAATATATATCTCGTGACCAAAAATATATCTAGCCTGCCTTGCATAAACAAGCTCTCCATCCTCCTCATCCCATCTCTCGCATCCAAGCCATGGCCTCCATACAAATCTATCCACCTCATCCAAAGTCTACCTCTAGTAGACTATCCCTCACTATTGTCGATAGGTAAGAGCTCGTCTGTACATCCTTGCATATGGCTCTCCTGCTACTCTAGCAACCCATCCATCTGGCCTCATCACCAAAATGTGCTCATAAGCCAATACGTGAAACACTATGACCCCAGCTGACATACTAGCTCCAAACATATATACGCAATCATGTAGATAATGATATAGCATTCCTAGTACACACTCTACCCCTGCATATCTCATACCATATGAAAACATCCCCTCCATCACTATCCCCCATCACACTGGAAAGCCTATAGCTCGTCTATCTCCAACCAGCCATCTGATCATAGCTATAACTAATCGCTACAACCTCTCGCTACAACCTATCACATAGCTCCTCTATCCTAGCCATCAGAATGTCTGAGCCCTTAGCCCCAATGTCTGGAGTCCCAAAGAATCACCTAAATGCAGCTAGACCCATGTCAGGATCCTAATCTACTTGATCTCCATCAATAAGAACACACATAATCCAGAACACATCCTCTAAGGTAATCGTCACCTCTCCCATTGGTAACAAGAATGAATTGTGCTCATTCCTCTATCACTCAACCATCGATGTCATCAGTCCTTGATGTACCTGCATTGGCTCTAGTCTCGATACATGCTGTAAACTGATAATATCCAAGAACAGTCACTCCTCTACATCTAATATCCTAACTAATTGCAAGTCCCTAGGATGTGTCTCTCAAGATAATAATGGTGGTAGCACCTCTTGCATCATTTAGTTCATGTTGTCAGTTTCTTGCATTCACAATTTGCCTTTTGATTCCTAGTAGATGCCTACTTTTACTAAAAGCGACTCATTTTTCTACATGCGCTAGCCTTTTTCCCATAAGCAAGCTATTTTACTACAAGTGTATAGTATCTACTTATATGCAATATCTTTATCATAGGCGAGCTACTGCTAGTTGGAAGCAACCTTAATTCCTATATGTGACTCACTGTCACTCACAAGCGAGCTCTATATCTATATGTTGTCTCTTTCTGCCTACATGTGACCTGCATTGACATTATGCACCTTTTGCCTAGCCATTTTCCTTAGCCAACTAGAAGCGACCTCATTTTGATATAAGTGGTCACTTCGAGCCTATAAGCGACCTATTTTACCTCAAGCGACCCCTTTTCCTACACAAGTGACCTGAACTACCTATCCTAAAACCTAGTTGCTTTTGGTGAAGTGTGTGCATTTCTTATGCTTTTAGCCTAAAAAATCAAGCATTTAGCAAAAGTTTCAGTACATATTGATGTGCTTGCTCCCATTGGTCACCCCTATATCCTCACTCACTCAGCCAAATGATCTCTATGTGGAATCACCATCCTGATAGTTCTCTAACACTTGAAGCACCAAACCTCTAAGTAGCTCTAGATCTCTATAGTTACTACACACAAATGAACACAAATGAGCCTATTTGCCCTTGAGGGACCTACTTATAGCCCCATTCCAAACCCTAATTCTTCTATACCAAATCTTATTTTCATGTCAACCATCCCAGTTCACCCCACCCAACCCTGTTTTCTTCATGTCAGCCTTGTTTCTATCCTTTTATCCTATCGCGAGCCAACCTAGCCCTTCCTGATTAGCCTAGCTTACCTCTCAAGGGGGCATCACTTGCCAGTTACACCAGGGCATCACCTTGTTTATCAAGTGAATCATCGTATCTTATTTGACACAATGCTCTAATGAACATTGGATCAAAGAGGGGCCAAATGTAGACACCCAAAATTGACCTAGTTATCATTAGTATCAAAATATTGCATTAGCTATCATCTGCATTTGTCTAACACACTTTAGCAATTTCCCTATCCCTTATTTCTTCTATTAATTAAAAAAATTCATATTTATTTAATTAATTCACTATCTATTTCTTCTATTTCCTCTAATCTATAATTAAATAATCTTTAATTATTTAATTATCTTTATTTCTATCTATTTTAATTAAATAAATCTTATTTATTTAATTAAAAATCCCTTCATAAGCCCACTTTCCAATTAGTTAAATAAATTTTGTTTATTTAATGAATTTCCCTTTTCATTTATCTTCATAAGCCGACATGTGGGCCTTTTTCATTTAAAAAATATGTGTGGCACTACATCTTTCATTTAATATCTTTCACATGTAGTACTTTTTATGTACATGGTCACATATAAGCCTTATCTTCCCTCCACTTGTCATCTACACATTCACCTATGACTATCAATTCATCTTAGCCATTCACAGAGCCACCAAATCTCTACTATTGATTGATTTTGGTTGAAGTCTATATAAACACCCTCTCATTCTATACTACATCTATCCATCATTTTCATATAGTGTCTACATTATCATCTTGAGCATATTGAGCACTTTAGCATTCATCTAGCATATTATCACTATCATCCATCCATCATGGCAACTTTTATTTTCATAAGTGTTCATTGTTGAGAAGCAATCCACATCACAAACAAGGAATCATATGATCTAGGTCATATTGTTCTTGAATTGCATGCTTTTGATTTCACTTGGATTCGATTCTTTGATGGCTATAGGATTAGGTTTTCAATTACATGATAGATATTATTAACCTGATTTTTACCTATCACAATTCTTAAGTCATATTAGGGTTTTTCTTTAACTTGCAAATATAAAAGAAAGTTCTCTCATGTAATTCAAAAATCCATTTCATTGATTCATCCTTATTGTGAAAATTATTTCTCTTTTCTTTTTTCTCTTGTGGAAGGTAAATCTTAGGTTTTGCAGGTGATCTTGGTGTTTCGAATTAATTATCAACTTCAACATATATGTGCTTGGTTCTAGAGTGCATCACTAGATTCTTTGAAATAGTGATGGCACTTGTATTGTCACATAGGATAGGAATGAGCTCATCATATATTAATTTGATATCCTTCAATGTTTACTTCATCAACAAGACTTGAGTGCAATAGGATATAACAACTATCCACTCTCCTTCGGTTGTTGATAGTGTTACGGGAAAATGTGGATAATATCAATAATCTATAATAACCCAATAACTCAATGAAAATGGAAGTAAAAAGATTCAAAAAAAAAGAACAATACCTCACAAACCTTGTTACTTCATAGCTTCCATTGGTCACCTAATCTTAATTGATCTTTTGTGTGAATGAAGCACTTAGAAAGTGCACTTCCTTGCTTTGTTCTTCAAGATAACAATAGAGAAATGGCTATGATATTTCTTGTAATGAAGATGATCTTCAATACAATAAAAATGGTGGTCGCAAGCTATGGAATGGTGTGGGTACCAAAGGTGTGCTATGAATTCTGCAGAGTAAGTTTACTAAAAGCTTGGATTCTTGAAATGGAGGAATAGGGGTGTATTTATAGACTTGTGAGAGAGAAGATCAACAATATAGAATGAATAAGAAGATCAACGGTATATAAGACTTGAGAGGATGTGCGCGAATCGAAAGAGGACAAGTGTCACACAAAAAGTTGCTTTGTTTGAGTTAACTGCTTTCTTGATAAAGATAAGATTTGATTTCATAAATTAGAAAGTTTTTTTCTAATTTAAGAGTTGTTGATAAAAACAAGATTGATTAAATCAATTAACTCAACTTTTGATTTTCTTTTTGCATGTTTTGAGAGAATTTAAATAATAAATTATTTAATTTTACATGCATGAATAATAAGATTTATTTTTAGAAGATTTGGAAGATTTTTGAGGAATTAGTAGATAAGAAATCAAATTAAATAAATAAATTTATTTAATTGTTTGTGCATGATTGAAGAATAAATAAAATATTTTATTATATTTTATTTTTAGAGATTGAGAGAATTTAAATATATTTGATTGATTTATTTAAATTTGGAGGAATAATTGACTTAATTAAATAATTAAGAATTATTTAATTGTAGATAAGAGGATTTGGAAGAATTTGATGAAACTAATTAAATAAGTGATTTTATTTCATTTTTGGGAGGAATATGAACCAAATAAATAATTTGATTTATTTATTTATTGATAGAGGAATATTAAGATGATATAAATATTTAAAATATTTATTTAGAGAGTCATGTCATTTTTAGGTGTATACATTTTGCCTGTCTTTGATGCAATGTGTTTTATCATGTTGCTTCAAAGAATAAGAATTTCTGATAATGATACATGCCCCAGTTTGCCCCTGGTACATGTTTAACAACGCTAGGATGCCCCCTTGGGAGATTGGATGGGAAGAAAAGGTAGAAGAACGTGAGATGAACAATCTCATGATGAAGAAGGTGAAAAACAGGTTAGGATCATGAAAAATGGGTTATGGTTCGGAGAAAAGGTAGGAAATGGGTTTGGGAAGTAGTCACGGTCGCCACATAGCCGATTTGCACAGTTGTCATTTGTTGATTTGTTCTTCAAGCTTAGGAGAGCATAGGAGCTATAACAGTCAGTATAGATATGGATATTCCATTAGAGGAGCATCAGTTTGAGTGGGTCTGATGGTTCAGATGGCCAGCAGAGGCAGGACCCTCGGTATGTACATCAAAATTTTTACCCTAGGGTCATTTATTAGCCTAATAAATGCTAGGAAAACTTCCCTGAATGAATGCATCATTATGTGCTTCAACACATTTGTTATGTGAAATTGTGCTTTTGTCCCAGATCTATGCATCTATGTCATGAGTCAGTGCATTTACCCTTAATGTGCATGTGTTATCTGATTCCGTGCATCTATTTAGAAGTGGCGCATGCATGATGTTTGGTTGTGCATATGTTTAATATGTGCATACATTAGTTTCTGCTGCACATTTGTGCTAGAGTTGTACATATGCTGAAAGATTCAGCGCATGTCTTGGATCAACACATTTGTTTTAAAAAGGTGCATTTGCCACCTGTAATGACACATTTGCATTAGGATAGTTAGATACTTAGCAAAATTGACTCGATTGGCATCTTGATTGATACGACAATCGATAAGTGATCTTCGAGATTGATAGAATCTAGACAAGAGATGATATGCTTGTTTTGATCAATTTGATATGCTAAGTAAGTGAGTTTGATAGGTTTGATAGTTGAGTAGGTTTGCTTTGATACAGTTATGGTTGATTCTTTTCTTTGCTTGATTGTAGGAGGATATTTCAGATACGCTAATGTCACGGGAGAAGTTTCCCTTGCTGATGTTGTAGTGATACACGCTTATAGAGGTTGACCGGTTGGTGCTCGGTGCTATGAGTTTGGAGTATGTTTTCTTCATGCTTGAGGTTCATGCAAACCTCAGTTTACTGACTGCTATGGTGGAGTGCTTCCATAGTGAGGATGGGATGTTCCATCTTCCCACTAGTGAGCTCACCATTACTTTGGAGGATGTCTATAGGATACTGTACCTACCAATAGTAGGTGAATTTATGGAGTACGAGTCGCAGCATGATGCTGGACTAGAGGAGTGTCAGTGGGTCTTTGACGATCCTGAGCTTCGGGGTCAGGTGATCTCATGGAAGGATATGTATGACTACTATGACTACTTCCTAGGGATTGTGGCAAGATTGATCGGGGGTGTGGTATGCCTCGATAGATGATCTCATGGGTTTCTGATTGGTTGGGACAGGATATTAGAGAGGATGGTGACCAAGGGCACTCACTTTGCCTAGGGTGTCTATGTGTTAGCTCATCTGTATCATGACATGCATCAGGTAATGTATTGTGGAGCAGCCAACTTGTCTACAGGCGTTTCCCTGATACAGTTCTGGGCATGGGAGAATATAGTCATGACTTGGTTGATTTGTGCATTTTCCAGGTAGCTAGGTGAGCCTTATTCTTATGGATATGTAGGTGTAGTTTCCTAGCATAAGTTGGGGAGGCTAGAGTATTCATGCCATCAGCTATATAATGTGGATGGAGTTATTTGGTGATCTTATCTAGATTGTGAGCCATGGGAGGATGAGGGTGATGAGCTTCATTATGTATTTCAGACTCAGTGGTTATTCGATAGGACACCACATATTCTGGAGAGACACATTGTTAGTAGGGTGTTAAGGTAGTTTGGAAGGACTCAAGGTCAGCCATAGGGACAGGCCTTGTTTGCTAAGACTTATGCAGAGTGCTTATGATGGAACCCTATTATGTCGTATGAGGAGGCTAGAGTAGACTTCTTGTACATACCCTACCAGACATGGCCTATGAGGTGAGAGGTAGTGGATGCAAGCATGACATGGGATTATGAGGACTAGTTTATGACACAGCTGTTCCCTAGATACTTGGGACTAGGAGAGTTAGCTCCTTGTATGGAGGAAGTGGAATTGGAGGAGGATGGTGGAGGTAGGAGGAGGAGGAGACGGAGGAGGAGGAGATGGGGGTGGCAGAGGAGATGATGGTGGAAGAGGAGATGATGGTGGCAGAGGTGGAGGGGAAGGTAGGTAGAGATAGAGGTAGAGAGTGGGGGAGGACCCATCTCAGTAGTAGGTAGCACAGCATCAGGTGGTACTACAGCAAGTGCCAGCTCGACAACAGGTTGCTTAGCAGAAGGTGTAGATCCCATAGGTTGCTATTGCACCAATGGTACCTCAGGCTCTAAGTTAGATGGACCCACAACAACAGGCACAGGAGGGGGTTGTTGCTATGTTATGGGGCCAACTGAGGTAGATTAGGGTATAGCTGCGAGCTGTAGAGTCTCATAGGGAGGTAGATGTAGGAATTATAGTTGGGCTCACTACAAAGAGAGACATAGCATTAGCTAGGGTATGAGCCTTGACACCTGAGAGGGATGTAGCTGTAGTTGCCTTGGCTATTGATGGCGCTATAGGATTCTTTGTGACATAGGTGACTCAGAGGAAGGCCTAGGTACATCAATTATAGACATAGATTGCATAGATAAAGGGTGAGATTGCTAGAGCGCAGGCTTAGACATAGTATTATAGAGGATTGTATCATGGGGCAGTGTTGGCAGACCAGAGGGCACCTAGCTACAGGAGTCATTCAATGGCTTCTCAAAGAGTAGGTCGGTCATGATCAACAGCTTCTGCTATGGGCCCACAACAGTCTAGTTCAGGATGCGGTGGAGGAGCAGGAGGGGACAACACTGGGAGTAGCATCCCATGACAGTAGGGCTAGCTGTTATCTTTTATGCATTTTCATACTTGTACACACATTTTTGATGGCTCATGGATAGCCTGCTATATGTATATACCATTTGTATTTTGCATAGCGACCGAGAAATGTATCATTATCATCTTGTATGTATGTATAGACCCTTCTATGATGTGACTCATGGATGAAACACTGATATTGTACACTTGGACATTTTTATTGTTTATAAGATGATGCATCTTATGACCTACATGTATGTTGCTTATGTTATGATTCATGGATGCATTTGACTTGTTATGTTTATATGTGATGCATATGTTTGTGATACTTTATTTGCAGTTATTATGGCTTATATGTATGATGTTTATGCAATGATCATGAATGTAGTTTACTTGTTATGCCTATATGCTATTTTTTTATATTTTTTTGATGGGATACTACATATGGATCTATGTTATGATGGCATAAATATATATGGATGATTTTAATGCACCTATATGTATGCACCTATGTGGTCACATTCTATGATGAGCTAATGTAAACATTGTGATTATGGATATGTTTTTGATGTTTTCTGGTTAAATGCAACGATATGTTGATTTATGCAGCTATATGTATGCAAATGATCTAATCAAGTTAATGATTCTCTCACCTAATATGAAATGCTAACTGATGACACATGGAGGACTTAATGCACTTACAGGAATGTAAATGATCTAATCAACTTAATGACTATTTCACCTAATGCAAAAATGATTACCGTGTTTTTGATGTCCAAGTGTATGCCATCAACACAGAAGAGACTCGATGAAAGACACAATTAAAAGATAAAACTTTGGTTTGATAGAAGAAATGACTCGACTAAAGGGCTCACAATATTTTGTAAACTCTGACACCACAAACAAGATTTTTATTGATGGATGGTATATGGAATGCAATTTTATTTGGATGGATGCATATATTTGTCATCATTATATTGCAAGTATTTTGAAGTGCTTTGTTTCATCATTGGGTGTTTTTTTGTTTCTTTTCTCTTTTGAAATGTTGTAAGAAAATGCCAGCATCTAGGTATAATTGAACTGAGATGACCTGAGTATTACTTACATGGATTTTGATATAGCAAGTTAATACAAGCATCTAGTAAAAAATGAATCTAGATGACCTGAGTATTTCTTGCATTTCAACATACAAGGATTGCCCCTTTTCATGTTTAGACCTCTGAAGTCCTCAATGATCTTTTGTTGATCATGTCATTAGACAAAAAGTCATCACATTACTAAAGATTATCCACAAACAATAGACAAAGAAAATAATTATGCCCCCATCATAGCGTCTCTAATTTTTTTACATTCTCGAGTAGCATAGAAAGACATAATAACAAAAATCAAGACTTTGTAGCTTAACTTGCTCACAAACACAAAAAATTCTTGCATTAGATGTGTCTTCTTGTCATAATTTAGATAAAATTATTTTGATTGTATAGGTACTTGTTTTTTTTTAGTTTGAAGAGGTTGATGTCTTGCATCAACATTTCTATTTGGAAGCATGCTTTGTTGCACATGTTTGCCTAGTGAAAGATATCACAATCCTTATTGGTGTCCTCTTAGAACATATGGCATTCAAGAATCCAATTCTGTAACTAAGTTGAGGACTTACCCCCAGTTTAGACAAAAGGATAAACTTTATTATGGATGAACTGAAAAATAGATACAAAGAAATGGGCCCTAAAGGACTGACCTAGTGCCTTGAGGGGCTCATTACTAAATGGCCTTGCCTATGTGACAACATAGAGGCAATGTAGTTCAGGGTGACAGACTTTTGTGAACCTAGGACTGAGGCAATGGGAATTGGTGCAGATGCAGATGGACTAGTGGATGGGTGAAAAGGGGTATGGAACAAATAGGAAAGGAGCCTCAGGGGCACATCGATGATGGCCTTGCCTACTAATGGGCTACACAATTAGTCTCTTTTAAGCTACTTTTTATACTTTAAGGACTTCTTTCATAGCATCCTTTAAGACATTTATCCATGTTTGCACTATGATATGTTGACCTTCTTTATACTTCTAAGACTTGAACTTATAATATTAATATGGAATGTGATGATCATATTATCTAATGCATGAATTAGATATAGATATGTATAAAAGTATAAATGAGATATTTTTATGGTTAGTCATGGAGAATGCTTGTGGTATATGCTTTTGGGAACTAATTCTATGTGCAAAATTGGACGTGTCACAATGAGATTGACCATTTGTAGCAGGATGCAGGCAAAGGAGTTAATAGAAGTATGAGTTTTAATGCTAAGAATGTAGAGACAGTTGAAGACAATTATGGAGCATCATAGATAGTAATAAATTAAGGAGTGGATTTGTTTCAAATATGATTATGGACATTGTTCATGCATCAAACTTCTAATTTGATTTGAATTCTTCTTCTTATAGTCAGTTAGAATAAGAATGTGATCTTGACAACACGACCTAGTATCTAGGCGCAGTGAATGATCAGAGTCAGTTAAGTAATAAATAAGGCTCTCTCTCCATTTTGTATAGTAAGGGGAAGATGAGATATATAAGGTAGCACAGTCAAGTTGTTAGGAGTTCAGTTTGATTCAGTTAAAATTTCCTTTTCTATGTGCAAAAAATCAAGCATGTTACATTTATGGAATACAATCTGGATATGATCGAAAATATTTCATTGTTGAACAATTGGATATGAGTTGATTATGTGTATGGAATAAGTTAAGATTTGGTATGTGTTACAAAGATACGTAGAATCTAGATTAGATTTGGTTTCAGTTAAGGAAGATAGTCTCTTGAGCTAGCCACTCAAGGTACTGATTCTCTCCTTGTTTATTTTCATTTCAGTTAATGTTGGTTTATTAATTTTATGTTAAAACATAATTTGAATTCAAGTTAGTATTATGTTTTGATCAAATAGATATAGTTGTATACACCTAAAATTAGCTCAGGTTGAATTAAGTAAATATTTTAATATTTATCTTAATTCTTATTTTCTTCTATCAATTAAATAAATATTCAAAATTTATTTGATTGTTTCATTATCCCATAATTAAATAAAGTCATTTTATTTAATTAAATTCCCTCAATTCTTCTAATGTCTAAAGTCCAAAATCTACCTCATCAATCCACCTCATCTCTTCCACCTCACCATGTTGCACATATAATTAAATATTCTTAATATTTAATTAGCTAATATCCTCCATTTTCTAAAATAAACCTTTAAATCAATTATCCTCCACCAAATTGAATATTTAATTCAATGTTCCCCACTAGCCTTGACCAATTGAATATTTAATTCAATGTTCCCCACTAGCCTTCACCAATTGAATATTTACTTCAATGTTCCCCACTAGCCTTCACCAATTGAATTCTTAATTCAATGTTCCCCACTATCCTCCAGTATTGAATTCTTAATTCAATTGTCATAACCCACTGCCCTCCATGATTGAATTTTTAATTCAATTGTCATAATCCACCATTCTCAAATAAAGAATTTTTAATTCATCCATTATGAATTAAAGATTCACAAAAAATGAGAGCCATTGATCTCATCTTTTGATCCTCACCCTCCATTACCTTTTTTGAAAATCTATAAATAAAACCCTCTTCTAAGCCATTAGGGAGGAACTTCATCTTGCACAATCACTATACCAAAATTTCTTTCATTCTCTTATCCATTCCATTTTCAAGTGTCCTCCATTATCATGTGTTGAAGCTCACATTCAACACAAACTCATATCAAAAGCCATTCTTCCTTTGTCATCTTTAACAAGCAAGCAAGCAAGGAAAGCTTCTGAGGGCTTCACAATCAAGATCAAAGAAAGATAGGCAAACAATGGAAAATGATAGGTAAAGGAGTTTGTAAGTATTCTTACTTGTTTTGGTTTAATTCTTCTTTGCTTTCAACTTCCATTGGTGTTTGGGTTTTATATGTTTTCATTAATTTGATTTAACCACACATTTTCTCCCCCTCACATTTTGGCACCCACCGTGGGGCATTTGCCCCTTTACTAATAAAAAAAATGAGTGTTTTTAGTTGTAGGTCCATACAGGTGAAGAACATATCACTGACAATAGTCTTGCACATTCGACTCCCTCAGTTGCACATTTACCTCTCGAGTTGGTGCATCTTGTTTTCTTATAGATTTGACCTCCACAGTTGCGCATATGACAATGTTGTACATTTGACCTCCACAGTTGCGCATATGACTATATTGCGCATTTGACCTCCGTAGTTGCGCATCCAACCTCTGAAGTTGTGCATCCAATCGTTACTGTGGCACCTGAGTCTAGTTTACGCATATACTATGTGTAATTGCGCATCCATCTAAGTTGCACATTTACCCCCTGGTTTTGTGCATCTGTTCTGTCAAACTGCGCATATACTGTTATTGCACTTGTACCCCTGATTCTTGCCCATTTGCTATCTGTCTTTGCACATTTGTTTAAAAGTTGCATACACTCCCTGTTTCTATGCATTCAGGTTGCAGTGTTGCGCATCTGTATTCTACTTTTGTTGTACAGTTTTTGTGGATTTTGCATATTGAGCTAACATCTATTTTGCAGGGGTAGTGATTGGAGTAGGTCATTTAGATGATTTGTCTAGTCCATTTAGACTAACTAGGGGTGAAAGTAACAAGTGCATCCCATACAATACTTCACATAGTTTTCTAAACTAGGAAGGAAGTAATTGAACCCAATGGTTATCTATGCATTGTCGAATCTATTTTCCTAAAAGTAGGCCATTGCTATCTTTACAAACAGAAAATGAACAATGCTATGTCTTAATCACTTTCAAAGTTAACAAATGGGGAATGAACAATGCTATGATCTAAACACTTCCAAGTTAACAATTGTGTGAGTGCACAAGTAGCTTAACTCATATAGTTTTTCTACTTTTAACTAGGATTGGATTAATAAGTGTTTTATGTGATTGCAAATGACAATAGGCTTATGCTCTCCCCTTAACTGGGTGATCAAAGTGCCAGACTTGTCATTCTATTTGTCAAACCTTTAGGGGGGCCTGCCCTTGGATGCACGCTTGTCCAAGTGGGAATGACCCTGAGTGGTAACAGGCTAAAGCCAAGCCCTACCAAGCCACTTAAAATAAATTGTGCTTGGGTGAAAACCTCAAGCAACGAGTGCTGCTGTGTTACACCGATGGCCAACCTCCCCATAAACCCTCATAGGCGCAACTCTGTGAGGCTGGGAGACTCCATAATGGAGAGTAGTGCTGCCGCATGTGTAACCACTTGAACGGTTGCCCTAACTAAGAGCTAATTGTGTAGCAAGCCAAAAACCCCTATTTGTTGATGCAAAGGGCGGAGCCCTTGAAGCAGCCTTGATTCAAGTGACTCTTAGTAGAGATAGTAGGGACAATCCTAAGGTTCGGTGTGGGTACAAGCCTAAGGAAACCCAAATCTGGTATGCATGAGAAGTGAGTGCCGTGGAGGGGAGCTGGTGCTACCAGATCTTGAAGCTACACACTTTGAGTGGAATAGCTAGAGGATTCAATGAATATTGTCCCATCCAGCCTAGGTCGTATTTGTCTTTGAGTCAAAATAGTCCAAAAACACAAAAAAAAATATATATAAAAGATAAAAATCATGGAAAACTTTTATGTGTTTGCTGTGCTTTTGCCATAATTGAATATCAACCTCACAAGAAACATCAAGTTTTTCAAACCAAAAATGCTAAAAATCCTGAAAAATGATCCAAAATTTCCAAAATTCTGAGAAAACACAAGCAACAAGATAGATTTGCACATATGTACCGACCTTTTGCATGTTTGAATCAACTTTCTATGCATTTGTCATAATTGTGCTTCTGGACTTTGTTTTTGCACATACAAACTTAACCAGTGTTGTGCATACGTATCAACTTGTTGTGCATATAGTTCCTGTTGTTGCGCATTTAAACCAGAGAGCAAAAACCTTATCTTCCAAAGAGCAAAATTTGTCAATACTTTTCAAAAAAACCAATCCAAACCTATTCTAGTTTTCAAAATCTGATTAAAGACCTTGCAAAAATCAACCATTTCCCCCTTTTCTGCACCATAGCTGCTTGCTCATCCAAAATCTCACCAAAATCTTCTTCCAAATTTCCAACAAGGTCATAGCCAAATTATTCTTGATCAAAATCAAAACCTCAAACAAAACCTAGTGAGGCTCCATTACCAAGGGTTACTTATCCTTCCGGAACTTCACTAGGGGGTGGTGCAAGACTAGTCAATATCAAGTATATGGATTTCTAGCATCCTTACTTAGACTATCACTTTTGTATACCCCACATTGTTTGTCACCAACTAGATCCAAGAAGAACCTTGCTAAAACCTTGTCTCATTCTAGCACCTTGCTCAAATTGTCCAATCTTACTCCATCCCATTCCTTTACTACCTTGCATGGTCTTGACAAGATTACAAAAACAAAAATAGTTAGAAATGGCAGAGAAAATGATTCCAAATGCTCACAAAAATGAAGAAGAAATCTCTACGAAGGAGATCCTTCGCGTGCAGCATGACCCAAGATTTCAACACTTATTAGAAGGGGTGCTTGCCCAAGAACCAATAAGATTCTTTTTACATCTGGCCAATCTAGGAGCCAAACTCCCTAAAGATTATGATGTGGACGCTCTCAAAGAAATTGATGAAGAGAGAATCCTCGAAGGGAGTAGACAAGATGAAGTACCCATGAATAAGAGCAAAGAGACAATTGACTCTTTGGATAGCCTAAGTCTGATGAACGAGAAAGTCGAAACTCTCTAACAATGATTTTTAGACATGGAAAGGGGAGCCTCGACAAAACATTACACCCTAGAGGATATTGCACTGTATCCTTTTGATAGGGCATTAGTCATGATAACTTTTCCCTTGAGATTTGAAGTACCTAAGTTCAACAAATATTGAGGAAAAGGTGACCCAAGGGATCATATCAGAGAATTCAATGCCGCTTGCCTTGAGGTCGCACATAATGACACATATCTTATGCTACTTTTTCCTTGAAGCTTAGGAGGACAGACCATGGAGTGGTTCTCTAGATTGCCACCCAGCATCAAAACTTTCAATGAACTCATAGATAAATTTGTCACCCATTTTTCCTACAATATTGAGCACAAGACCTCAATATTGGACCTCTGCAACACCAAACAGAAAGTGGGAGAATCTTTCACTGCCTTCTTACAGAGATGGAGACAATTGGCAAGCAAGTGCTCTCACCAAATGCCAGAGAGACAAATGCTAGAAATGTTTTTTCACAACCTACAAATGGACCTAAGCTACCAAGTTCAAATCCAATGTCCTACTTCATTTAGCAAGGTCATTGAGGTGGGCCTCAGCATAGAGAAAGCCCTACTTGCAAAAGGTCAGATCAAACACTATAAGGACACTCCTAACACCTATACCAATAATGATAAACCTAGATTTTGGACAAAGAATAAAAACATTGTGAATGATGGGGTAGTAGATGCCAAAAATACGGCACCTAAACAACCAATTTTTAACCTGTCAACACCCCAAAATAACCCCACACAAAACAAAGTAAAAAATACTCAATCTAGGTTCACCAACTTTCGGCCTAAAAGAATGTTCACACCTTTGGATGAATCACTAGAAACTGCTCTACGAAAGGTGATCACCAACAATCTCATAACACTTCCCTCAGCGTGGGAGTACGAGCCAAAGGTCAAACCCTACTGGTGGAATGATAATGATTTCTACGAATACCATCGAAACACGGGGCACAAGACAAATGATTGTATTGCACTCAAGCATACAATCCAAGACTTAATAGAGCAGAACAAGATATTTGTTAAAGAACATACCTCCAATAACGATCATCAAGCATTCAAGGATCCTCTTCCCAACTACGAGCAAGCAGGATCTTCCAATAGAAACAATAGTGGTTCTAACAACACAAACTACACAAATGTCAGCTATGACTACGTTGTTAACCATATATGTGAAAGTGGTTCACATATCAATGTGATCACTATAAACAAAGACCTAGATTGTAATGTTACTACCTGTAGTAACAGGGTTACCCTTAGAGGAGCCTTCGCTCCTCTGACCCACCAATACAATATAGTGGATCAACTCCACAAAACACCGGCACACATCTCCATATTAGAACTGCTGTGTCTATCTCCTTCCCATAGGACCATACTTGATAAGGCCTTAGCAGAAGCCTCCGTTCCCACAAATCTAGCTGAGGAGAAATTCCAAACCATGGTAGGTCACATCACCACCATCCTTATCATTCATTGAGAAGGATGATAGGTCCATCACACAACCCCATAATGCCTCCCTCCATATCGAAGGTTTTGTACACAAACATAAAATCAAAAGAGTCCTAATAGATGGAGGGGCTGGTCTGAATATTTGTACATTAAAGCTAATCCTTACATTGGGGTTTTTAGAGAAGGCTATAGATCCAAAAAGAAGAATCACTATCAAAGCATATGATGAGGAAGAGAGAATGTCCAAAGGAACTGTGATTCTACCAATTAGAGTGGGCCCCCTAGTGAAAGATGTAGCTTGTTAGGTCCTAGACATGGAGCTGGCATATAACATTCTTCTCGGGCGACCATGGATACATACTCTAAAAGTAGTACCTTCCACCCACCACCAATACATCAAGTTCCCACATGAAGGGCAAGAGATCACCATCTAGGGTGACCCTGTTGGTTTTCCTTCTGAATCAGCATCAGGGTTTGCCAGTTCCTATGCACATGCAGATTCAGCCAACTAACACAGGAGGTTGCGTGAGCTGCCTCCCCTTCACTTCTGGTTCTGTCGCACCAAGGGGGTGTCCCTATAACTCAAGATATAACCTTGACTAGCTCAAAGATAGAAAGATCTAACTTGACAACAACAGGCAGAATACTCTCATGTATGGACCAAGATCTGTATGATAGATCACAAGGTGGGCAACGTTCTTGGACATATATGTCTGGTCGGGTATGAGAGCATGTAGGGGTTTCCTACTCCTAATCCTACAACTAACAGATGGAAGGATGAGATGGTTTGAAATGGTGTTTGGAGTTATGGGACTTTCCTAGACCCATTGAATAGACAGATTCCCAAACCAGTGCCTTATCTGGGCAGTAGAGTCATATCTAAGACTGTAAATGTCTCCCCATGACAACATAAATTCATATCCAGAGGACCTAAGAATAATGCTACTGCCTAACAGCAACATGTCCAAGAAAGAGTATAATTAATGATCATACTTAATAGATCCTATGATGCAATCTATTTCCCTTTGTATCTGATCAAAAGCCTATTTAACCACTCCTTGAGCAGACGCAATAAATCAGACACACAGTATGCACATACTGAAAAACTTGGAAGCCCTTGACAACCTTGTTTGAAAGGAAAACAAATGACATACAGGAGACAATCAGAAACAATACACACATAGGTGTTTTTCATTTAAAATCAATCTGCATAGAAGGCCATCACAGAGAAAATCATCATTTACAAGCCAAGATAGATTAGTACACCAGACTAAGGACCGAGTCTGTAGCAAAAAATGCCTTTCAAAATGTGAACACCTTATGTTCAGAGCCAGAGCAGAAAGCCCAAAAATGTCCAACCTCTAAAAAGTAACATAGCCAGACCATTATATACAGAACCGTGTACATTCAGCAATTGATTACATGGCCAGAAGTCAAAAATTTTCCAGATACATTCCCTCCATTTGAAAATGGACTTCAATGATTAAATGCGACAGACAGGGGGGATCTTGAGCTTTGTGCCACCACTTGAAAGTATTCATCCACGATCAGGCAGCTTAATCGCTTGTACCATCACCCATACTCCTGCTACAGTCACCATTAAGGGCCTCAACCACCCGCGGTCGCTTGAAAACTGTCGCTGCAGTCAAAAAGAAGCTTCTCGCCAAAAGGTGCTTCCTGAGGTTTCAAATGTGTAGGGAAATTAATCCCACATGCATAGTGCGGAAACCCCTCTATCACTTTAAGAACATCGTCACACGCATACTAAGTGTCGAGCGTTTTGCCGCATTCGACACACGACCCTTCACCCACAGCCCATCGCCATGACATACATTATCGGCCAACCCCACAAATCTCCTGTCGATCACAGCGGTCTCACCGATGCCAACACCTCCACAAGTCACCAACATCCCCATCGGCCAAAGGAGAACCATCGGCCAGCTCCACAAAACTTACCCCGACCTCACAAGTCTCTCCGATCACACACTACACTGCCCGCCTATCGGTGTGACTTACACCAATAACATCACATCGGCCAAACACTCTCCATCGGCGGACCTTCCAACGGCTAGCCCGATAGCCCCTGCCACGCCAAAACCGAACTCTATTACCACCATCGGCTAGACACTACTCCATACTCGCTGATGGCAACTCCATCGGCCAGACCTGCGCCATCGGCCAACAATCTGCCCGTTCACCCGATAATCCTCCATTACACTGATGGCGCCAACAAACTATACTCTGTCGGCGAGACCAAGTCTGTTGGTAAGCCACAAAACACCTACGCCGATAGGTAAAGTCTTAGCGATAGAAGACAACACGCCATTGGTACCAATCATGATCGCCAAGACACATTCCAAACTCATGCCGATGGACAAAACATGAAGACCCCCCCTTCAAGAAAGATGATGTGGATGTTACAAAACACTGAAGGGGTGCCAAAACTGGAAAATTTTTTGGATTTTTTGGGATGGTTCCTGTATAAAAATTGCTCAAGAACTGACAGTCAATTCAGGCACCAATAGACCCTAACCCCTTTCAATACTGCAACTCTATTCAACCAAATCTGGACGTGGTGATCCCAACCAATAGGGCTTCTACTACCTCTTCATCTCATGTAGACCTAGCTACACTGGCTTCCTCTTCAAGAGCATCTCAACTGAGACTCCAACTTAAAGATAATGGCCTGGGTGAGTACACGACCTCCCAATCCCTCTGTTTGGCACAACTACCTTTATCTCTTAGATCCCATGGGAGACCCATCATAAGGACACCAAAAGCAGAGAAGATCACCAAAGGACCATTTGCGAAATGGGGGAGCCTAGAGGATGAGAGTGATGAAAAAGATATCCTACAATGGTTATACCAAGATGAAGGTAGTTCCTCAACATTACATGACCACCCCATTATACAAACAGCAAAATATGGTCAAGGTTTTCAAATACTAAAGAGAATGGGGTATGAAGGACGAGGTCTGCTTGACTGAAGAAAGGATGTCATCACTGAACCCATCCAACCTCCTACCTTAGTAGACTGAGACACTACATGGCTAGGGTACATGGGAGTATCAAAAGACACCAAAACCAACAACAGCAAGGGCCAACAAACGAAAGCATCTACTAGCAATCTGATTGAACAAATTTAGAAAATGTAGATGGGGAGCAAAACTGATTCTAATGAGTATGAGTGGGATAGCCTCTCTGAGCTATCTTGTGACAAAAAAGATATTGATGTTGTCCACGAGTATGACCCAACCTCCACAAATGAGGGACAAAGCCCAAGGGCTAGGCCGCTAGAGTTCATACCACACAATAACCATAGTGAAAATTGTGAGGAAGGAATGAGTCCACTCTTGACAGATCCGCTAATCGAGACTACCACCACAGACCTCATACATACTAGTGATAATTCTGTCCTAACCATTAACGCCAGTGAACCAGACCCAACTAGCAATCCCTTACCTTTGATATATCCTGAACTTATCGATTGGGACCTAGAAGGTACCACCCCTGAGCTGGACACCTTTGAAAATAATAAGGCCATCATTGATTATCTAGACCTTCAAAATCACATACCTGTAGGAGACCATAGAGCTAGCTATGCTATAGAACTCAACACGCAGTCCTATTTTGGGGAGAGTGCCAAGCCTTTCAGTCATAAGAATGTCAAAATAAAAGAAGGGTCTAACGGTGAAAACTGCTCCGCGGTAGCGTTAGACCATCAAAATAGTAAAAACAAAGATGCATCCAATGGTGAAAACCTCTCTGAGGTGCCGAAAGATGGAAGGCTTGACCGTCTCCCCAATCTTACACATCAGGAGAGATCGTCGATATTGATAGAACCAGTAGAACCTACCAATGTCAACATAGAGGATGAGCCCAAGATGATCTACATGGCTAAGGCCCTCATAGAACCTGAAAAATCAGCATTTACAAATTTCTTCAAAAGAAAGAAAGTCAACTTCACGTGGACATACGCTGACATGCCAGGGCTTGATCCAAATCTCATCATGCATCACTTATCTTTAGCTCTAGGAGCTAAGCCTATTAAACAAAAGCTCAGAAAGATGCATCCGCATGTGGCTCTCATGGTAAAGGAAGAACTGAAGAAACTGCTAGATGTCAGGTTTATAAAGCCCATAGATTATCCTGAATGGGTTTCAAATATCGTACTGGTGGCTAAACTAGATTGCAAGGTCAAAATATGTAGTGACTTCAGGGACCTAAACAAAGATTGCCTGAAGGATGGCTTCCCCTTGCCCAACATAGACATGATTGTCGATCTTACAGTAGGACACACTATGCTGTCACTCATGGATGGTTTCTCGAGATATAACTAGATAAAAATTGCACCAGAAGACCAGCACAAAACTACATTTACATGTCCTTGGGGCACCTACTATTGGTGCGTCATGCCATTCGGTCTAAAAAATGTTGGGGCAACATATCAGAGAGCCATGACAATGATCTTCCACGATATGATGCATACTATAATGGAAGACTATGTCAATGACATTCTAGCAAAGTATCTCACAAGAGAAGGGCATCTAGCAGTACTAGACAAGATCTTTAATAGACTAGAACAGTTCAATGTGTGACTTAATCCAAAAAATTGTGTGTTCGGGGTTACATCAGGAAAACTACTGGGCTACATAGTATCTGCAAATGGTATCGAAGTTGATCCTGCTAAGGTGAAGGCCATAATGGAGATGCCACCTCCTAAAAATTTGACTCAATTGAGGTCCCTTCAGAGAAAACTACAGTCTATTAGATAGTTCATTTACCAACTGGAAGACAAGTGCCACCCATTCTCTCATCTGCTACACAAAAATGTATCCTTCAAATGGAACAAGTCATGCGAGCAGGCTTTTCAATAGCTAAAAGAATATCTTGTGAAACCACCTGTGTTGAAGCCTCCAATTCAGGGCAAACCTCTATTATTGTACATCTTAGCTACACCAATAGCCCTAGGAGCTCTCCTGGCACAACAAAACCATGAAGGGAAAGAACAGGCCATATATTATATCAGTCAGATGCTTGTTGGGTATGAGCTGCAATATACACCCATCAAAATAGCATGTCTTGCTGTGGTCTTTGCCTCCCAAAAATGGAGACATTACCTACTGTCACACTCTGCTAGATTAATAGCAAAAATTGATCCACTAAAATACTTGCTCAACAAAGCAGCTTTAACAGGTAGATTATCTAAATGGGTCATGCTTCTCAGTGAGTTTGACATTGAATATGTGGACAGAAAAGCAATCAAAGGACAAGCGCTTGCAGATCAGCTGGCAGATGCACCCCTAATGGATGATAGCCCTTTAAGCTTTGAGTTTCCAGATGAATCTATATTCCACATCAATACAGCAACCTAGAAACTATACTTTGACAGCTCATACACTCAGCATGGATCAGGGGCAGGTATCTTGTTGATCACACCTAATGGCGACACTATCCCAAAGTCATACAGGCTACTCTTTCCTTGCACTAACAACGTGGCAGAGTATGAAGCATTGGTCATCGGTGTCAAGCTAGCCAAAGAATGGAATATCAAAGAGCTATAGGTGTATGGGGATTCACAACTAGTCATAAATCAAATAAATGATGACTACCAAACAAAGGATGAGTAATTGATCCCTTACAAATAGATGGTAGATGACTTCAAAGGATACTTTAACCAAATCTCTTTTCAGCAGATACCACAGATAGAAAACAAAGCTGCAGACACAATGGCAACTATCGCATCTCTCTTGGATATTCCAGACAATCAATCACGTTACGAGTTCTTGGTAGACCCAGTATCTTGTCCTACATATGATACCTCAGAATCCCACATTATTTGCCACATTATTGGAGCAGATTCCCCCCTATACAGCAAAATATTCACCTATCTCAAAGAGAACACCCTCCCGCCAAATCTCTCCAATAACCAAAAATGAACCTTTATCTGGCATGCATCCTGTTATACCATTATTGCCAATACCCTATATCGCAGAGGTCTCGATGGTACTCTCCTTAGATGTCTCGATAGTGAGGAATATCAAACTACCCTGAGCGAGATACACGACAGTATATGTGGGACCCACTCTAGTGGCTCTACCCTAGCCAAGAAACTCATGCGTATAGGGTACTACTGGCTGGCCATGGAACAAGACTCTTATCATTTTGTCAAGAAGTGCAAGAAATGCCAAATCCACCAGAACTTGATACATGCACCAGCACAGGAGCTACAACCATTCACAACTCCTTGGCCATTCTGTCAGTGGGGACTTGACTTAGTGGGCAAGATTCACCCCCCTTCATCCAGTGGACACAAGTTCATAATCACTGCCACTGAGTACTTCACAAAGTGGATTGAAGTTGTGCCCTTAGCCAACATCACTGGCAAACAAATTGGCTCATTCATCTTAAACTATATCATTTGTCGCTATGGTATCCCTTTGTCCATTATCACGGATAATGGATGACCCTTCAAAAATCAGGATGTCAGGGAACTATGTGACAAATTCCACATCCAACACTGCTTTACCACCCCGTATTACCCCCAAGGCAATGGTCAGGCGAAGGCATCAAATAAAACCATATTAAAAATCTTGAAAAAGACTGTCAATGATGCCGGCCATGATTGGCATGTTCAACTAAATCCCGCGTTGTGGGCCTACCGCACAAGCATCCGCACACCCACAGGTGCAACACCATACTCCCTGGCCTATGGAGCTGAAGCCATCTTGCCCATTGAAGTCGAGATCCCATCCTTATGAGTTTCATTAAGAGGCCTCATCTTCGATGAAGAATACAGAGTAACTAGACTGCAAGAGTTAGAACTACTGGAAGAAAGAAGGCAACAGGCCTTTAACCACATAAAAGCATATCAGCAAAGAATGTCCAGAAGCTACAATCATAAGGTAAAGCCCCAAGTCTTCCGAGTTGGTGATCTTGTCCTCAGAGAGAACCCTAGAAATTAGCCAAATAGAGAAAAGAAAGGAAAGTTTGAACCCAACTAGTTAGGTCCTTATGTTGTCATCATGGCTTATGGATCGGGGGCATATCAATTGGCCACATTTGAAGGTGAACTATTCAATGATCCTGTCAATAGCATGCATCTTCACAAATTCTATACCTGAAAACCCCGATGTAAGGGAGTCCTGAAAAAATCAAAAATTGAAAAAGCGATCAAAAATAGAACAAAAAAATTAAAAAAAATAGAAAAATGACAAAAGGATAGGTACCATGATGAAAACCTGGCAAACAGGTGTCATGTATACTTTTGGCTGCATGTGCAAATAAAAGTAAGTGGTGAAAACCTGGTAAACAGGTGCTATCTGTGACAAACCACTCCCTCCATCTATGTCAACTTTATTGACTTTTGTCTCCATCACACCGAACCAGTCCTTTGAACCATCCTGAACTATATCACCTCTGAGTTATCACGTAGGCAAGGCCATTATCCATGTGCCCCCAAGGCTCTGTTGTCCCGTCAGTCCCATATCTAGTCTTTCTATCCAAGTCCATACCACTTCTGTAGATCCACCATCACCTAGGTCTTAGGTCCATCAGGGTTCATCCTGAACTACGTTGCCTCTGAGCTATCATGCGCCCTCGAGGCTCCACTTTCCCCTCCATTCCATGTCTAGTCCTTCTATCCATTTGAGTCTGCTCCACTTCCCATCCATCCCATGTCTTGTCATCTATCCCACCAATAAGGATTGTGATACCTTCTACTAGACAAACAAGAGCAACAAAGCCTGCTTCCAAAGAAAAATCTTGACGAAAAACATCAACCTGTCCAAGGCAAAATAGAGCACCATACTGAAACACTCAAGCTAAATCTCATATCAATTATGGCAAAAAGACACATCTAAATGCAAGAATGTTTTGTGTTGGTTAGATTAAGAGTCTTGATTTATGCTATCATGCTTTTCTATGCTACTCGAGGATGCCAAAAGCTAGAGATGCTATGATGGGGGCATGATTATTTTCTTTGTCTGCTGCTTGTGGATCAAACTTTAGTAATGTGATGACTTTTGTCTAATGACATGATCAGCTAAAGATCATCGAGGACTCTGAGGTCTAAACATGAAAAGGGGCAATCCTTGTCTGTTGAAAAATGCAAGAAGTACTCAGGTCATCTAGATTCAATTTTGACTAGATGCTTGTATTAATTTACTATATCAAAATCCATGTAAGTAATACTCAGGTTAGCTTGGTTTAATTATACCTAGATTCTTGTATTTTCTTACAACATAATAAAGCCCAATGATGAAAGCGCTTCAAAATACTTGATATATCAAGGTGACAAATATCCCTATCCAACTACAGTTCATATCCTTATCCATATCCATATCGTATCCAATTGCATCTCATATCTGTATCCATATCCATATCCATACCATATCCAATTGTAAGTCTATCCTTAATCCATGCAAATCAAGTCAAGTCAATCTTGTCAAATGATCCAATCACAATCAATGGTCTTGATCCTTGTACGGTCGTAAACCAACTCAATCAATCAATCAATTGTCTTAGACAAGATGTTGCATTGTTGAAAACAGACCTGGAGTCTTATACGACATGTTTCATTTCCTGAAACCGGACACTATCCTTCATGTTGCTCTAGGGATCCATCATTCCCCCGCCATGACAACATGCCTGTCGTGTTGGTCTAGGGATATATTGTTCCCCACCATGACAACACTGTCATATATCATTATCATATCAAATGTCTTAGACAGGATGTTGCATTGTCAAAACCAGACCCGGAGTCTTATACAACATCTCATTCCTGAAACCAGACATCATCAACCTATATCATTGGTTTACCACTCGACAGGGGCAATACTTTGTTTGTTCCTATATCATTTGTGCATACTTGCTTCCTTGCTTGTGTGTGTTATCATCTTTTTATCTTGCATTCCATATCATTCATCCCTTTCTTCTGCATCCAACCATTTCATCTCATGTCAACATATCTTATCATGAGATTGTCCGTCTCACACCTACCGCCCTCTCCCCATCCAATCTCCCGAGGGGGCATCCTATCACCATAACCTGTACTAGGGGCAAACTGGGGCATCTATCAGCATCAGACTATTCCTATTCTTTGAAACAATGTGATAAAACACATTGCTTCAAAGAGGGGCAAAATGTATACACCTAAAATTGGCTCGGGTCGAATTAAGTAAATATTTTAATATTTATCTTAATTCTTATTTTCTTCTGTCAATTAAATAAATATTAAAAATTTATTTGATTATTTCATTATCCCATAATTAAATAAAGTCATTTTATTTAATTAAATTCCCTCAATTCTTCTAATGTCTAAAGTCCAAAATCTACCTCATTAATCCACCTCATCAATCCACCTCATCTCTTCCACCTCACCATGTTGCACATATAATTAAATATTCTTAATATTTAATTAGCTAATATCCTCCATTTTCCAAAATAAACCTTTAAATCAATTATCCTCCACCAAATTGAATATTTAATTCAATGTTCCCCACTAGCCTTCACCAATTGAATATTTAATTCAATGTTCCCCACTATCCTCCACTATTGAATTCTTAATTCAATTGTCATAATCCACCATTCTCAAATAAAGAATTTTTAATTCATCCATTATGAATTAAATATTCACAAAAAATGAGAGCCATTGATCTCATCTTTTGATCCTCACCCTCAATTACCTTTTTTGAAAATCTATAAATAAAACCCTCTTCCAAGCCATTAAGGAGCAACTTCATCTTACACAATCACTATACCAAAATTTCTCTCATTCTCTTCTCCATTCCATTTTCAAGTGTCCTCCATTATCATGTGTTGAAGCTCACATTCAACACAAACTCATATCAAAATCCATTCTTCCTTTGTCATCTTCAACAAGCAAGCAAGCAAGGAAAGCTTCTGAGGGCTTCACAAGCAAGATCAAAGAAAGATAGGAAAACAATGGAAAATGATAGGTAAAGTAGTTTGTAAGTATTATTACTTGTTTTGGTTTAATTCTTCTTTTCTTTCAACTTCCTTTGGTGTTTGGGTTTTATATGTTTTCATTAATTTGATTTAACCACACATTTTCTCCCCCTCACAATAATTAATGAACAATTGCATATTAGTGTGTTTACAAATCCTCTAGAGGTCAGTAGTTAGTTATTACATTCTTGTCAATTCATTAAGTTAATTCTATAGTTTCCCTATTGTAATAGTTATCTACAGACCTTACTGTAGGTACCTGTAGCAACTACAATTTATAGATGTTTTCATTGTTTTGTAATTGTGTCAATTCCAGCAAGGTAGATTTATTTGTTTAAAGTTAAGATAGTACGATTTAGGAACCATATGAGCCCTTAAGGCATATACTTTGCAAGTACTATCATAATCTTATGCTCCTTGGTTAATAATTCAATGTAGGAATGCATATTGATAGAGTGGATTGTTTAGATAGGTTTTCCCCTGAATTACTTAAGTCTACAACACATTAGTTTTACTCTACATTTTTGGCACCGTTGTCGGGGATGGTGCTAACTTCTTAGGCTCATTTTGTTTTTACATGTTTTCATACTTTAAATGTTTTCATGTTTTCTAGTATTAGAGTTAATCAAAACACCTTTTAGGAAACATCAGGCATTCTATTAACATTGTGCAGGGTCATTGAAACATAAATTTTAATATACTGTATGCAAAGGTAGAGAGACGTTCAAGGTAGATTCCTCCCATCAACTTCTCAGAACAATAAGGGTACAACTAATTTTAACTACATAATAGGAAGTGTTGAAGGAGAGTTTCCTTTTACATCTTCATCAACACCCAATACATCTCCATCAGCTTCCTCTACTACCACAGAGGGAACTTTTAGAACAATGGAAAAAGTAGTAGAGGATCCTCCAGGACAAGCTACATTTGAATTCCCTATACCAGACCTAGCATGGGTAGCTACCCTAAAAAATATACCACCATATGCTTTGCCTATTTTCTATGGTTTGGTGATTGAAGATCCTGACACTTTCCTATTCAAGTTTGACATTTTGTGTAGGAGTTATGATTATACCACTAATCCTTACAGACTCAAGTTGTTCCCTACTACCCTAAAAGATGTTGCTTTGAGTTGGTTTATGGGACTGGGGAAAGATGTCATCCCAGACTGGGATACCATGAAGACGAAGTTCCTGACAAAATACAAAGACTATTGTAGAGGACATGACAGGAGGAGAGATGACATCTTTAGGATGTCACAAAAGGAGGAGGAGCCATTAAGAGACTTTGTACAAAGATTCCAATTTGCCTTGAAGAAAAACCCTCAGAATAAATTGTCTGAAGAATCATTAAAGCTGGTCTTTTTAAGAGGGGTCAATGATGATTGCATGGATGCCCTAAATCTCATTGGAATAGGGGATATCTTCTAATTACCCTTTGAAGATATTTGTACAACTTGCAGGAACTACTTTAGGACTTTTTCCAAAAAAATTAGAGGAGAAAGAGTAGCTATTGCAGGCAAGTCAGTTAATGGAGTTTCTCGAGTGGAAATTAGTAACCTACTGACCAATATGAAAAAAGATATCGTTAGCCATATGGCTATACAGTTGGACACCCTCCACATTAAAAAGAAACAAGAAGAGGCAGATGTAATGCTCACTAAATACTGCCCAAGCTATAGACAAAGGAAGGCCAACTATAAATGCAAAAGGGTAGCCAGTATCCAGCAGGAGAAGATTGAAAGGCTAGAAATTCAACCATTTGAAGGTGATGATGGGAAACTATTCTTTATTTCTCAAAGAAGACCTTGGCAGAAAAGGCAAGGTATGCCCCATGATCCACTTAATTATAATTCATCTTTTCCTACTGCCAATCAAAATTTTCTGCTTGGAATAACCAACCCTAGCCCGCTAATCCAAATGCTTGGCAAAGCCCATGATGGTCTACTCCACAGGCAGGGTGGAACCAATAGCAACAATAGCCTCAGCAGACTTTCCAAGGCCCTACCTATAATCCCCAGTGGCCTACTTAATAACATCAATGACAACCTCAGTGGAACAAGGGCCAACAATGGCAACCAAACTCCCAATATCAACAACCCTTGCTTCCAACTCAGCCATAGCCACATCAGCAAGCCATCATGCCTCCACCACCACCTCCAAATCAACCTCCTAGACCTTCCTAAATTCTTGCCCAACCTACACCTAACCCTAACAACAAGCCTATTCAATAGGCTTATACTAATGAAGTAATGCAATACCCCACCTATGGAGTTGAGGTAAGTAATGTTCACCTCAGATTAGGGAAACACATTGCATGTTCTTCATCTCCCCAAATCACAGAGCTAGAGGATGGAGAACCCATGGAGGAAGCCTTGGATGAATCACCCTTGGAACCTAAACCAGTTTAGGAACCTCAATCTATATCCAACCCTAAGCCTCCTTTCCTTGAGCGCTTGGTTACCCAAAAATAGCCAGAACAACCTACCAATGACCTTATAGGATAGTTGCAAGATATAAATATAAAGATACCCTTGATTCAGGCCATCAAAGATATTCCTATCTACACTAAGATAATCAAGGATCTATGTATCAAGAAACCAGGGAGAAAAAGAGAAGACCCAAAAAGAGTCCATGTCTTAGGTAACCTTGCTGACATCATGTTGGGAAATATCACTGTTCCTAAGTATACTGATCCAGGAAGTCTAGTGATCGATGTTAAGATTAATGGAGCCCTAATCAAGAATACCTTAATAGAGTTGGGTGCAGCAATCAATGTCATGACTAAGGAAACAATGCAAATGTTGCAATTAACCAATCTTAGACCTACTCAGATTGTCCTGCAATTAGCTGATAGGTCAATAGTAAAACCTGAAGGTATCATTAAAGACTTAGTCATTGCATTAGATTCTTGGGAATATCCTGCTGACTTCATTGTATTGTAACATAAAGTCAATATTGTTGGTTACCCTCTTATCCTAGGAAGACCATGGCTTGCTACAGCTGATGCATTTATCAGTTTCTGGTCAAGAAACATGATTATATCTAATGGAACCATTACCAAGAAATTGGTGTTGTATCAACTAGCCCAACCATCCCATGAACTAGAGAAAACTATTTGGCCTACTCTAGAAGAAGAGGATAGTTATTCTTTGCAAACCCTTATAACCATTGAACGTAGTCCTTTGTTAGATATCCAAGATGAAGATGAGTTACTGGCACACATTCTCTAAAATGACTAAGGGAGGCATCCACAGCAGCAAGACTGCATGTCCTGTCTACATGATCCACTGAATAGTATAATACCTAGTAGCTCCATAGAAGAAATTTCTCAATTGTTTCATGCCTTACTACCCCATTAGCATCTACCAATCTTTCCTAGCCTTCATGTGTCTTCCATTCAACCAATGACTAAACCATTAGAGATACAACCTGGAAAGATGTTGACCATCAATAATGCCTTGACTAAACAACAGGAGCAATCCCTTCAAAATGTCCTACAGTCCAATTCAACAGCTTTTGCATGGGATTATAGTGATATGAAAGGCATTGACCCAAATCTATGCATGCACAAGATCTATATTGATGTTGATTTTAGACCTATCAGGCAACAACAAAGATGTATGAATCTTGCTCTAAGGGACATAGTCAAGGCTAAACTTCAAAAACTTCTGGATACAAGTTTTATTTACCCCATTTTAGACAGTGAATGGGTTTCACCATTGGTGATAGTTCCTAAAAAGGGTGGCAAGTGGAGTGTTTGTGTTGACTACAGAGAACTCAACACTGCCACCATAAAAGATCACTTTCCATTGCCCTTTATTAACCAAGTCCTAGATTCTTTAGCAGGAAAGAAGTACTTCTCATTTCCTGATGGTGTTAGTAGATATAATCAGATAAAGATTACTCTAGAAGACCAGGATAAAACCACATTTACCTGTCCCTAGGGGACCTATGCATACTCTATTTTGCCATTTGGATTGTGCAATGCTCTAGCTACTTTTCAAAGAGCAGTCCTTAGTATTTTTTCTCATGATAGCATGGAGATTTATATGGATGATTTTACCACATATGGTGAAGCATTTGATGAGGCTTTGTAGAATCTTGAAAAATTTTTGAAAAGATGCACAAAGCATAATTTTTCCTTAAGTAATGAAAAGTGTTTTATGATGATGACTGAAGGAGTGGTGTTGGGACATTTTATTTCATCTACAGGTATCCAAGTTGACCCAAAGAAGATAGAAATAATCTCTACACTTCCTATTCCACAAAAATTGAAAGATGTTAGAAGTTTCCTTGGGCATGCAAGTTATTATAGAAGGTTTATTCAAGATTTTAGAAAAAATGTTGCTCCCTTGTTTGCACTTCTATCTAAGGATATTGAATTTGCTTGGACACTGGAATGTTAGCATTCTTTTGAAAATTTCAAAGTAGCCCTGACACAGGCCCTAGCCTTGCAAGGACCAAATTGGAAATTGCCCTTTCATATTTACACCGATGCATCAAACTTTGCCATTGGGACAGTGTTAGGCCAGCAAGAAGGCAACAAGGAATATGCAATTTACTACATCTGTAAAAACTTGCAAGGGGCTGAGCTAAACTACATAGTAACAGAGAAAGAAATGTTGGCAGTTGTTTATGCCATCAACAAGTTTAGACACTACATAACCGGCTACAAAGTATTCATTCATACCGATCACACAGCCATCAGATATCTGGTGAACAAACCAATAGTGGGTGGTAGACTGGTCAGATGGTTATTTTTATTTCAAGAATTTGATATCACAATTATTAACAAGCCCAATAAGGCTAATCTAGTTGTTGACTTTTTATCTAGATTGCCCACTCAATCCTTAGATGGTGTGGTTGATGATTCCTTTCCTGATGAGCATCTATTTTCTCTCACTATACACACACCATGGTATGCATACATAGAAAATTACTTGGTTATAGGGCGGATTCTGGGATATTTTTCACCAAGAGAATGAAGACAATTTGTTCACAAATGCTTTCCCTGCTCTTGGATCTCAGGTTTTCTCTTCTATACTAGACCAGACAACATTATGAGAAGACACATCAAAGAATATGAAGTGTTTGATATCATGAAGGCTTGTCATGATGAACCATGTGGGGGACACTTTACAGTAAAAAGAACAGCCTTCAAAATTTTGACAACAGGGTATTATTGGCCAGCACTTCATAAGGATGCTATCAAATATACAAGAGGCTATGATAGGTGTCAAAGAATGGGTAGACCAACTAAAAGTGATGAAATACCATTGCAACCACACATCTCATTAGTTCCTTTTGACAAGTGGGGACTAGATTTTGTTGGTCCTATTTCTTTAACCTCCAACAATAAGGAGTATATTTTGGTATGTAGTGATTACCTTACAAAATGGGTTGAGGTCAAAGCATTGTAGTTTACAAGAGATGGTAATGTAGTTAAATTCTTATATGAGGACATTTTCACCAAATATGGTGTGCCAAGGGAAATAGTAACAGATCAAGGTCCTCAGTTTACCTCTGATCTAATCACAGAGTTAGTGGAGGAGTATCAAATAAGGCAGAAAAAGTCTACCCCTTATCATCCTCAAGCCAATGGATAGGTAGAGGTAACCAACAAAGAACTAGAAAAGATCATGACCAAAACAGTACAACTCCATAGGCGAAACTGGGTTACTAGGTTGCCAGAGGTTGTTTGGGCCTATAGAACGACCTAGAAAACCACCACAGGGTTTACCCCATATGAATTGGTTTATGGAAAAATAACAGTCCTCCCAATTGAATTTGAACATAAAACACTAAGGACAATTGTTGAGCTTGGGATGGATTTGATAGTAGCACAGCAAGATAGGATTCAACATCTTAATGCTCTGGATGAAATAAGGCTAGAGGCACTCCACCATACTGAAGTTATCCAGAAACAATGGGTCAAATGGGATGACAATCATATCAAGAACAAATCATTTACAGCTAGTGATTGGGCACTTTTATATGACTCCAGGTATAAATACTTCAAGGGCAAGCTCCAATCCAGGTGGCTTGGACCATACAAAATCATGCAAGTTTTCCCAAATGGAGCAGTTTAGTTGCAAACTATAAATGAGGTCCAATTTTCACTCTTGGTCAATGGACATAGGCTAAAGTTGTATAAGACGCCATTACAGAAGGAAGACTTCATTGTTTCCTTAGCTATTGCATATGGTGCTTCTAGCACTCTTGATAAGGATACTATGACACCAGTTGATATAGCATTAGCGGATGATCCACACAGCCTGACTAGTGATGCAGAGGTTGAGTTGGAATACTCAACCCATGTAGCTGAGGCATAATCTCTTTTGCTTTCCAAACACATGCACACACAGCACCACATGCACACACCACACCTTTACCATGATATTCACAACATTTAGCTGGGACCTATTCACATCTTTCAGCTGGGACCTGTTACTTCTGCACCTATTCTGATCACTATCAAAATCTGCACTTTGGAACAATGTTGCATGCACCTGTAGTAACTACAGATGTATTCCATGCAATGCACCACCAATCCACTCAATCCGTACACTGCACCTTGATTCATCTCTGTGCCTCCACCTCAAGTGCCAAATTTCAAGCAATTCAATCAAATCAAACATGCTAACGTGCCACCTCACCATTCATCTGCATGCCTGACCTTACAATTCCAGTGAATTAATTGCATCATACACAATATCTCCTTTCAAAGAGTGCTCCCACATTTCTTTCTAAGGCATTGTCCTAAAGGTAACTTTTCATGATTGCCATTAAATTTCTTTTTATGCATTTATCATTATCCCTATTTACTTCATGCATGCAATAATATTTCAAAACATTCCAGTTAATAATTGCAACTTCCTACCACTTCCTTTGCCACATGAGTGAGGTCACTTCATGCTCAGTCGGGGGGAAGGGTTGTCATTCTTATGTCATTCTTGATTTTTTGACTAGTTTTCAAATAATTTTTCATCCCTGTGTACTATGTAAATAACCAGTGAGAGTTACCTTCCTAATATCTTTGCTCAAGTCAAATCGAGTTAACCCTGAGCAATAAGAGGAATTGCAGAGAAGATAAGAATAGGGTTTAAGTCTAACAAGGTGGCAAAGTGGAATTATACAGAGGATTATAGACATGGGAGGTGACTTAGTAAGGAGAGGGCCATCCATGTACAAGGAGATTCTTGAAGATGTGCTAGTTTTACCGCTCTTCCCCAAAGTAGGATGGCTCAAGTACTTCTTAAATTTGATAGAGTATGATAATGATATGGCTATAGAATTTGCAGTTACATTGCAAAGTGATGAAGTAGTAGTGAAAGGGTTAATGATTGATGCTTCTGAGGTAGCTATAGCCCAAGTGACTGAACTACCATGCACCGGGTCAGAATACCTAGCCTGAGCTGATGCAGCTGCTGCTAGAGAAGAATTCTGCAAGCAAGGCAAGCATTTAGACTCAATGACTCAATGTACAAAATGCCTATCTCTGCCATTTTTCTGGGGTAAATGTACTACCTACATTATTAGGTATTTCACTTGTGATGGGAGGTATAATATGTTGTACAGTGTGCATTTTAAATTGATGAACTATCTTCATCATGAGAAATTGGTGAATGTTCTAAACTACCTTTATAACTTCCTAAAGAGAATGGCTTCAGAATACCAAAGGAAGCCAGTAGATACTTTAGTGTCTCATCATGGTCTAATTGCACTACTGGTTAAGAGGAGTTTGTAGATACAATACCCACAAATTGATTGGGAGGCCTTTAAGGATTGTGTTGATATTTCCACCTTGTTGGAGCAACCTCATGAGGAGGAAGAGGAACCCCTATACAATGCTGAACCTGAAGATGAACCTATTCATGAAGAGCCAAAGGAGGAAAATGTCCCTGAAAAGAGACCTAAAGAAATAGGGGGACCTTCATTCTCTCCTTCTAAACATGTGACCCCAAAACTTGTAAGCAAGAAAGGAAAGAAGAAGGAAGGAAAAGATGTCAATAAAGAAAAGAAAAAAAGGAAAAAGAAAGAGAAAAATGTCAATACAGGGGAAGCAAAGGAGAAATAGAAGGGGAAAGGTAAAAAGTAGATGAAAAGAGCTATTGAACAAGAAACCACTACCCTGAGGAGATTAGGCAGATTGAGGAAATAGGTAGCTAAAGAAAAGATTGTTGAGCAGGGACAAGATTTTGAGGAAAGGGGAAATGCTCCTGGGAATGTTCCTAGTGATATACTTGAAGATGATATATCTACAAATAAGGATGATGTGAATGTTTCTTCAAAGAAGAAAATATATGTTTCTTCTTCTGACTCTGATTCAAAAGACCCATTTATTGCCAAAAAGATGAGAAAGGTAACCCTTAGTAGTTCTATTAAAGAAAATTTTAATGCTTCTAATAACAATGATGGTGGTAATGTCAATTTTGACCAAAGAAATGAATTTTTAGAAGAAAGAGACCTCTGGAAAGAACTTTAGGAGGCATTGAACAGAATCAAAACCCTAGAGGATCAGGTAAAGAAGTATGAAGAGAAGGAGACAGAAAAAGAAAAGAGGATAGAGGAATTAGAGGAGAGGATTCAGACATAGAATCAAGGGTCTAAATTAGATTTGTTAGAACAATTGGTTGTTAGCAATATCATCTCAGATGAGGAGAAGGAACCCCCTCCATCATTTCCTGAGGTACGAACTCCAACATACCATACTACTATTTCATTGGGTTTTGAGTTGTTGAAAGTCACTAGTAGGTCAAAACAAGACATAGAGAATTGGGATAAAGAAAGGAAAATTTTTAATCAAATAACTGAGAATCAAAATCTTGAAATTAAGAAATTAGAGGAAAAGATGGCAGGCATAATTGATAGGGCCATGGAAATCATTGAATGCAGACCACCTTCAAGGGTTTATGCATTATTTTTAAAGGAGAAATTTCTTAGTTTTGAATTCAATAGATTTGTTAATGACCAACCAGCTCTGCAATCTAGAGACAATTTATTTAGTCATTTTCAAAAGGTCATTCTAGAACAACAAGATCAGCTATGTGAATTCTGTTTGTACAACTACCTGGTGGAGGAAGATACAAAATGGAATCCCTCCATAAATGTTGGAGATTTATAGCTGAGAGCAGTAGCATCATACCTAAATAATGAAAAGTTGAGAGGAGAATTGATGAATAGGTATGAAGAATATGAGAAGAAGGTATCACTACCAATCAAACAAGAGGCATTTAACCCTGGCAAAATCATTATGGACTTAATAATAAGGGATAACGGAAGGATATAGAGAATGATGGGATTCATGTTACAAGGTTGTGTTAGATATGTGCAAAGCAGATGGATAAATTTGACACCTACTCTTCAACAAAAAGAACATCATTCCTTACATAAATTTATGAATATGTCTGAGAGATTACACAGGTACATTCAAATTTTACAGAATAAAGGTGTAGCATGGTTTCCTCTTAACTACCATCCACCTCTACTCTTATATCCAATTCCACACTGGACAGAAGAAAAGGGAGAGGAATGCAACACTACATAAGCTATCAGACTACAAAGGCTTTCATGCTACAATGGGTTCTATCTAAACTAGGGTGAGGATGTCAGGGTAGTTATGGACTTGAGGCAAATAGTTTTACATTATAATTCATTTCCCTAGGTATTTGTTTGAGTAATTTTGCTTGAGGGGAAGAAAAAGGTTAGTTGGGGGGAAATGATGGGTTGCAGAATTAGTCTCTTTTAAGCTGCTTTTTATACTTTAAAGACTTCTTTCATAGCATAATTTAAGACATTTATCCATGTTTGCACTATGATATGTTGACCTTCTTTATACTTCTAAGACCTAAACTTATAATATTAATATGGAATGTGATGATCATATTATCTAATGCATGAATTAGATATGGATATGTATAAAAGTATAAATGAGATGTCTTTATGGTTAGTCATGGAGAATGCTTGTGGTATATGCTTTTGGGAACTAATTCTATGTGCAGAATTGGACATGTCATGATGAGATTGAGCATTTGTAGTAGGATGCAGACAAAGGAGTTAATAGAAGTATGAGTTTCAACACTAAGAATGCAGAGACAGCTGAAGACAATTATGGAGCATCATGGATAGTAATAAATTAAGGAGTGGATTTGTTTCAAATATGATTATGGATGTTGTTCATGCATCAAACTTCTAATTTGATTTGAATTCTTCTTCTTATAGTTAGTTAGAATAAGAATGTGATCTTGACTCCACGACCTAGTATCTAGGCATGGTGAATGATTAGAGTCAGTTAAGTAATAAATAAGGTGCTCTCTCCATTTTGTATAGTAAGGGGAAGATGAGATATATAAGGTAGCAGAGTCAAGTTGTTAGGAGTTCAGTTCGATTCAGTTGTCATTTCCTTTTCTATGTGCAAAAAATCAAGCATGTTACATTTATGGAATACAATCTGGATATGACAGAAAAGATTTCATTGTTCAATAATTGGATATGAGTTGATTCTATGTATGGAATAAGTTAAGCTTTGGTATGTGTTACAAAGATACGTAGAATCTGGATTAGATTTGGTTACAGTTAAGGAAGACAGTCTCTTGAGTTGGCCACTCAAGGTACTGATTCTCTCCCTGTTTCTTTTCATTTCAGTTAATGTTGGTTTATTAGTTTTCTATTAAAACATAATTTGAATTCAAGTTAGTATTATGTTTTGATCAAATAGATATAGTTCATGAACAATTGCATATCAGTGTGTTTACAAATCTTCTGGAGGTCAGTAGTTTGTTATTCCATTCTTGTCAATTCATTATGCTAATTCTATAGTTTTCCTGTTGTAATAGTTATCTACAGACCTTGTTGTAGGTACCCGTAGCAACTAAGATTTATAGCTATTTTCACGGTTTTGTAATTCTGTCAATTCTAGCAAGGTAGATTTGTTTGTTTAAAGTTAAGATAGTATGATTTAGGAACCATATGAGCCTTGAAGGCATATACATTGGAAGTACCATTATAAGCTTATGCTCCTTGGTCGATAATTCAATGTAGGAATGCATAGTGATAGAGTGGACTATTCAGATAGGTTCTCCCCTGAATTACTTAAGTCTACAACACATTAATTTTTTTCTACACCTACGTGATAGCTCAGAGGTAATGTAGTTTGACAATAGTTCAATGGATTGGCTCAAGATGGATGAAATGACATACACAAGTTTGGATGAACAAGGCATGATCTCACAATAGATGGAGGAAGTGGTTTGTCACAAATAGCGCATGTTTACTAGGTTTTCACCACTTGCTCTTATTTGCACAATAGCTAAAATACACATGATGCCTGTTTTCTAGGTTTTCATCATGGTATCTATCCAAGGCACCTGTTTTCCAGGTTTTCACCAAAGGACAATTTTTTTTGTTGTTTTTCTATTTTTTTAATTTTTGTGTTTTGTTTTATTTTTTTTTAAAAAAAATTGTTTGTTTTTGACTCCCTTGCATTGGGGTTTAGGTGTAGAACTTGTGGAGATGCATGCTGTTGATGGGATCATCAAATAGTTCACCTTCAGATGTAGCCATTTGATATGCCCTTGACCCATAGGCAGCAATGATGACATAAGGACTAAGCCAGTTGGGTTCAAACTTTCCTTTCTTTTCCTGATCTTGCTGATTGAGGGGATTTTCCTTAAGCACTAGATCACCAACTTGAAATACGCAGGGTTTTACTCTGTGATTGTAACTTCTGGACATCCTTTGTTGATACGCCTTGAGATGGTTAAAGGCATGTTGCCTTCTTTCTTCCAGTAACTCTAACTCTTGAAGTTTAGATACTATGTACTCTTCATTTGTTATGAGGCCTTTTAACGAAACTCGCAAGGATGGGATCTTGACTTCAATGGGCAAGATGGCTTCAGATCTATAGACCAGGGAGTATGGTGTTACACCTGTGGGTGTGCAGATACTTGTGCAGTAGGCCCACAACATAGGATTCAATTAGATGTGCCAATCATGACTAGCATCATTCACAGTCTTTTTCAAGATTTTTAAGATGGTTTTATTTGATGCCTCTGCCTGGCTATTTCCTTGGGGGTAATATGGGGTGGAAGAGCAATGTTGGATATGGAATTTGTCACACAGTTTGTTGACATCTTGGTTTTTGAATGATTGTCCATTATCAGTGATAATGGATAAAGGAATACCATAGCAACAAATGGTGTAGTTCAAGATAAAAGAGGCAATATGTTTGCCTGTGACATTGGCGAGGGGTATGGCTTCAATCCACTTTGTAAAGTTCTCGTGCCCACATTTCCCATGCGGTCACGACACATAACACATGTGTCATGTCCACATTTGTCATGTGGTCATGACACGAAATATCAAAAAAATTCCATGCATCCCTAGAAACCCCCTTGCATGTGTCAGTGTGCTCGGTGACAATACGCATAAGGCATAAACATGTCAGTCAAATGTAGGGTAATGCAATCACATGAGCATTCGCCTACATGATCAAAGCCGACTAGGGGGTTAGGTACGTGAGGAACACTGCCGTTAGGGTTAGAATCAGAATCAACATCACCCTAAGTTTCCTAGGTGAAGTGGTAGGATTTTGACATGTACCAAAATCCAAACCCTAACACTAAGAAAAAAATAGATTAAATTACGATTGCATTTAAAATGTAATCTCAAGGCAAAGATTAAATGTGGCATTAGAGGGTGTGTTTTCTTATTTTAAGGAGAGCCACAGCGGTGGGGCAATTCAACTCCCCCCCCAACCTCCATCCAAGATAAACAAAAACTTCTAATTAAAACAACTCCGTTGCCAAACAAAAAAAATTCAGATCTAGTTTTATTTCTTTTCTATAAGGGTTTACAAATTTTTATTTTGTATAATGCACAGACCTCTATATATATACATATATGGATACTTAGAACTTAAATATTTTTAGTTTGTTACAAAAAAAGAAAAAGAAACTATTATTAAAATAATATATATATACTCAGATTTATATATATATCAGATTTTCCAGCACATTCAAATGTGAACAATATATATATATATATATATATATATATATATATATATATATATACTCAAATAAAGAAATTACCCACTACCCAAGTACACAATATTTTTTTTGAAAAAGAAGTAAAATACATCATTGTATTTTATTATATATATATATATATATATATATATATATATATTTTGAAATAAAAGGCAATATGTTTATTTGAACAATGCGAATTAAAAGAACACTATCCCTTCTAACATATTTATATTTTTTTTCTTTTTTTGTTGTTTTTTTTAAAATAAATTTGATAATACAATAGTAATCTTCCATTCTATCTTCCTGAAGTAAACAAATATATCCACTATTAAACTTGAAAATACATTTTTCTTATCAATACACAACTTCACATTCACATAGCAATAAAAATCAGCTAGTTAACTTTTATTTTCAAATGCATTATAAACTGAGATATAACTCAAAATTTAAACATATGACTATACATTACAAGAGAGGAGTTTTCTTCTCTCTAATGACTTGAATAATTACACAAGTCCAAACTTGGCCACACACTCTCACAAGAGCCCAAAATGACAACACAAGAAGGAAGTCTCATTTTCTTTTACACTTCATAGCTCCAAAAATAACCTGCAATAAACACATAGAAGGGAAAAGAAGCCACTCAAACTACTCTCCTCCCTATCATACACTCACTCATGAGTCACCCTCGAGCTTGGAGGTCACCCTCACACAATGAAACACACACCACTTCACAACAAAACACACTAACACAAAAGCAAGAAACTCCTATGGCTTGGACAAAATAAAACTCACCAAAGTGCATTTATTGGGGTAGGGGAGTGGACATCACTCAGCTCAAGAGTGCCACTCCAAAAAAACCAACTTCCAAAAACCAATTTTCTCAAGGCCTCAAGCCATCACAAAAATACTATTTTCCCACATAGTTTTCTCTTGGCTATCAAGCCATTCAAATTGCAACTTTTCTCATTTTACCCTCAAGGCTAAAATACCACAAAAGAAACAAGGATGTGACCCCAAGGAGGTTCACTCCTCCCCCACCCCACACATGTTGAGCATTCTCTCCAAACGGAGAGGCTCTCACAACACCCGTAAAATTTTTCCCACAACAACAAATGTAAAAACATAATAAGGAAACACACACATAGCATCACACAAGAAATGAAAATACATAAGGAAAGGAAATAGCCTTGATTCCTACCTTTAATAGCCCAAATGGAAGATAGTTGAGAAGAGCTCCTCTAACTCCACCTCCAACTCCTCCAAATTGAGCCTCTAAATTTTCCTTTAACTCTCTCCAAAAAGAATTAAAATTCAAAAATTGAAAAAGATTCAACAACCCCCTCTCTCTCTTCAAGAGGGATTAAAATAGGCTCTTCTCATGAGCCTTGAGGAATGGGGAGGTGACACATGTCACCTCCTCACTCCTCCACACAACCACTTGCAAGATTCTTGGAATGAGGTGGTGACACATGTCATCCACCCATTCCACCAAGTCTTTCCCCCTCCACTTGCTTTCTCTCACACATGTGGGAGAGAAAAGTGGAGCCAAAGAAGGAGTGGGTACCACATGTGCCCCAATCATCTCCTCCTAAGAAAACCCACACAACCCCAAGATACCCTCACCAATTGTGGGAGAGGCTTGGAGTTGAATCCTCCATAATTTAGGAGTTTTGAAGACTCCCCTAAACCTTGGAAAGAGGAATGGAAGAGGTTGAGTGTTTGACCCACTCTTTCTCTCCTTCCCAAACTTCCATTTTCGTCACTTTACTTCAGGGTGAAGTTAAAGTGACCAAATGGGAGTTTACCTAAGGTTATACAAGCCCATATGGTCCCTAGATCCTAGGGGTACAACCTGGTGTCAATTTTAACACCATTTTGAGCACCATAGGATGAGTAAAAACACATACAAAAGGGGTCTCAAAATTATAAACTCAAAATAAAATTTAAATGAACAATACATCTTAACAACACCAATAAAAGTCAAATAAAAACCCAAACAACATCACACAACAACATTACGAAAATTTCATCATGCATACATAGTTGATCTTGGTTCCTCTTGGAACTAGATCGGCTTTACATTGAAAATCACAAGGTGTGGGGGATAATCTCTGATTATCCATGGCTTAGTTAGTAACACCTTCACACTTAAACAAAATATTAATCCAACATGTCTATCATAGCCGAAGCAAAGTAAAACACACACTCACATCATCATAAGATCATATAAAACATCATAAAATCACATCATAATTTAATTCATCATTTGCATTTCAATACTCCATCTCAAGATAACATCGCATAATAAGTCCATCGAAAAATCACATAACTAGTCTCTAAATAACATCATAATGTAAATCATATGTTAATATCCTCATGAGTAATTGAATCAACATCTAATCTCATGACAATCATGCTAACATAATAAATCCAAAGTCAAAGCATATAATCTAATAGCCCTGCATATCAGGATCAACAGTCTCAAAAGTCTAAAATATGTCTCCAACAGTAATGTAAAATGAACATAGTCGGGGAATGAAAAGGGTAGGCCTCACATTCTCCCCCCTAAGACTGAACTTCCTCCTAGAAGTTGTCAAAGAGGTGAGGATATAGTGCCCTCAATCTAGATGCATCCTCCCAAGTCGCCATAACCTCATCGTACATGTCCCACTGGACCCTAACCTGGTCCATCTCTTGACCTCAAAAGCCCAACATCTAATGAGTGAATATGCGAATTGGATCCAAAGCCAACTGACCATTCACCTCTACCTATAGAGTACTCCAATCCAATACATGAGATAAATTAGATATGTAACACTACAAAATAGATACATGAAAAACATCATGGATACATGACAGGCTAGGTGGCAAGGATAGACGGTAGGCTACGGGTCCTATCCACTCCAAGATCTCAAAAGGTCCAACAAAATGCAATGCAAGCTTAGAGCCCTTTCCATAATGGATTGGACTCTTGTGTAGTTGCACTCTCAAGAATACTCTGTCCCCAACCGAGAAGCTTCGATCTACCCTCTTAGAATTAGCATACTTCTTCTGTCGATCTTGTGCCTCCTGAAGTCTCTATCTAATCAAGGTCACCTGCTGCTCCATATCTTAAACCAACTCTGGCCCTATTGCAACCTTGTCCTCAATGTGGTCCCAACTCAAAGGTGTCTTGCAAGGTCTGCCATACAAGGCCTGAAAAGGAGGCATACCCAACGAGCTATGATACCTATTATTGTAGGCAAACTCAACTAGATACAGATACTCCTCCCATCTACTCTGGTGATCCATGACATACATACGGAGCATATCATTAAGGACCTAATTAACTCTCTCTATCTAGCCATCTTTGTCAGGATGATATATGGAACTAAAGTTGAGTTGTGTGCCCAACGCCTGCTGTAATGCCCTCCAAAAGGCTAATGTGAACACTAAATTCCTGTTAGAAATAATATGGCGAGGTACCCCATGCAATCTAACAATCTCATCCAAGAATACTCTAGCCATTGATGGTGCATTGTACGTCATGCATACAAGTGAGAAATGAGCCACCTTGGTCAATTTGTCAACCATCACCATGATGGCATCATGGCGATGAGATGACATAGGAAGACCAACAATGAAATCCATGGAAATGGTGTCCCGTTTCCACTCAGGTATCGTGTGAGGGTATAAAAGACCCTGGATGCTGATGCTTGGCCTTAACCCTTTGGCACTCAAGGTAACAAGCAACATACTTTGCAATATCTCATCTCATACCCGCCCAATGGTACAATTGCTAAAAATTGGTATACATCTTCTTCACCCTTGGGTGTGCTGTATAGGGTGCTCTGTGAGCCTCTGAAAGAACTACTGTACGTAGATCACTTGCATGGGGTACATAGATGTGTTATCAATGCCTACGAAGCCCATCTACCTCAAGGGAATATCCTGCAAATTTGCCCACAAGGGCCCTCTATGACTGGATCTCCTGTTACACCTCAAGAAACCACTCATCCTTAAGCAGATGCTAAATGATGCACTCTCTCAATTCCACACTCAAGGTCAAGGTCAGGATCTTGTCGCACCTCTGAATCAATGTGTCAGCAACTATATTCTCCTTCCCTTTGATGTAGTGGACATCAAAGTCATACTTGCATAGAAACTCCATCCAACGCCGTTGGCGAGCATTCAAATTTGACTGTGTGAAAATGTACTGTAAACTATGGTGATTTGAATGAAGCTCAAACCGATGACCCAAAAGAAAATGTCTCCAACAAACGAGAGCATGAACCACTACTACGAGTTCTAAATCGTTAGTGGGGTAGTTCAGCTCATGTGTCTTGAGCTTACGCAACTCATATGTAATCGCTTTACCACTCTGCATAAGCACAGCTCCCAAACCCTCAAGTGATGCATCTGTACAAACCAAAAAATCCTCTATAGGATCAGGAACCACTAAGATGGGAGCACTGATAAGATGCTCCTTGAGGACCCCAAAGGCCCTCTCATACTACTTAGTCCAAGTGAAACTTTACCCTTTTCACTGAAGGGGAGGGTGTGCTATCCTAGGAAAGCCCTCTACGAATCTGTGGTAGTAACCGGATAATCCCATGAAACTCCTGACCTTTGTCACACTGGTGGGTGCTGGCCAATCCCTGATAGCCCTAATCTTCGATGGATCTACGGAGATACCATTGCTAGATAGGATGTGTCCTAAATACTATACCTCAGTCCTAAAAAAGGCACACTTCACCAAGTTGCCATAAAGTTGTTTCTCTCTCAATCACTGCAAAACCTAACACAAGTGATCCTCATGCTCCTCCTCAGTCTGTGAGTAGATCAAAATATCATCAAGTAAAATGATCATGAACTAATTTAAATAAGTGCGGAACATCCCATTCATGAGACTCATGAACACTGCAGGGGCGTTCGTCAAACCGAAGGGTACCATAGTGAACTCATAGTGGCCATAACAAGTCCAGAAAGCAGTCTTATGGATATCTGCTTCTATGATGTGCAACTAGTAGTAACTAGACTTCAGGTCTATCTTAGAGAACACTCTGGCTCCTTGCATTTGATCAAAAGGGTCATCAATCCTAGGCAGAGGATAACGGTTTTTCACTGTCACCTTATTAAGCTGCCTATAATCCATGCACAAGTAAAGAGACCCATCCTTCTTCTTCATGAAGATAATTAGTGTGCCCCATGGTGAAATGCTAGGTTGGATGTGCCCCTTCTCAAGCAACTCATCTAACTACAACTTAAGCTCCGTGAGCTCATGTGTGGTCATCATGTAGGGTGCATGAGACACTGGCTCTACACCTGGCATTAGATCGATGTGGAAGTCTACCTATCTGCATGGAGGCATACCAGGTAATTCTGGTGGGAAGACATAAGCGAACTCCCTCAAGATAGGGTGGTCATCTAAAGATGCCTCTGGCTCATCATCTGATCTATCACTAACCGTGATGGCAGACAACTGACATCCCTTTTGTATGCATCACTTAAGATGCTAAGAGGATATCATACAAACTATCGTGGGCTTCTGAATGCCCACTACCTTGACTGACATGCCATGATCATCTAAATAGCTAACCACTTTTCGGTGACAATCTAGCTTGGCTCTATGAGCTGTAAGTGAATCCATGCTTAAAACTACACCATATGTTCCTAACAGCATAACTCTAAGGTCACATAATGTAATGAAGGCCCCCAAGGAGATCTCACAATCTTGAACCAAAGCATCTACTGACATCTTGGCCCTAGTGGCCAACTCAACCTCCCACCTAACATCCTGCCTAGAGGCCACCAGCCTGCAATGCTCCACTAACGATATAGAAATAAAAGAATCAGTAGCACCAGAATCAAATAAAATAGAAATGGGAACATCCCCAATCATACATATTGTCTCAATCACTGAGGCCTGGAATTCAGCTTGGCAGTTTTCAACTGCTGCAAACATACAGTGGGACTTGCCCACATCTCCTACAGTCTACTCTGACCCTTTTGAACGGGGTTGTCCCCCTGCCGTAAAGCCCTGTGGGCACTCTCTAGCTAAATGTCCTATCCCACCACAAACATAACATGGACCCCTGGCCTGTATCTGTCTGGACTGAGTCTTACTACTCTGTTTCTACCCAGTCTGTCCTGTGGACCCCTGTGAACCCTTGTACGACTGTTGTGATCTTGCAGGTCCCACAGGTGGTCCCTGCTGTCTCTGATCCCTACGTGGGCCCTGATGTCACCAACCTTGATTCTATCCTCCTTGTGCCCTATGCTGGGGTCTAGACCTCTACTGATACTATTGTTACTATGGAGGCCTAGGAGGTAAGGATGGAGAACTAAATCCCCCCCTCTGTGGTGGTGGTGGTCTACAGAAATTCTATTGCTGTTGATTCTGATCTTGAAACTCAGGACGTGATCTCTGACCCCGTCCCTAAATCTCCTCTACAATATATGCCTTCTCTACAGCCTCACTTATGGTCTGGGGGTGTGTCATACACACGGGTCCTGTTATCCCCTTATTCAAAGCTCTGATAAACTTGTGCACCAGAAGCTTCTCATCATGGAGATCTTTGCATAACATGAAAGCTCAATGAACCTACTCTCATACTATGCTACGGTAAGTCCTCTCTACTACAAGTTGTGGAACTCATCTATCTGATACTGCCTATAGTGGTCTGACAAATAACATGCATTAAAGTGCTCTATGAAAGTGTCCCATGAAAGTGTGTCTAATGATAAATGATGCTTGCACTCCTCAATGCACCACCAGGTCACTGCTGCATCTCTCAGGAGGTGTACTACCACGCGTGCCTTTATGTTGCTCCCATAAGGATGCAATGCAAAATGCCTGTCTAAACTGATAAGCCAAGTGTAGATTAGGTGAACAAATGAGGTAAAAGTACTTAACAAAATGCATAGAAACACACAAAGCTATACCTCACATGAAGACCCAATCTCATCAAGGGAGAGGAACCATTGCACCCAAAACAAGCTCCTAAGACATGATTATCCCTAGACAAGGATTCAAATGTGAAATGCTACTCAAATTACAACTCACTAAAAAACTAGCTCAATTGATATTTTGGCATAATAACTTTGCATAAAAGTTGGATCCTTGAATGGGTTGAGAGATGTTGTATTTATAGACTTTTTGGAGGGATTTTGATCCAAGGGTGGAGATTGATTTGGAAGATCAATGGTGGAGGATGAAGGTGATGTGGAGGGCCTAGATTTAATCTTGAATGAATGGAGGACTAGGAATAAAAGTGAATCTTTTATTCATTTTGGGAAAAGGGGTTATTAAATGAGCATGGGTGGTGAAGGATTATTTTTGAATTAAAGATTCATATAGGGGAATGTAAATGAATTAAAAATTCATTTGGGGATAAGTGGAGATAAATGAGGTATGGGGATGTAAGGGGAATTAAATGTGATGTGGGATGTTTTTAAATAAAAAATTGACTTATGTGGATTTATTTCAATTTTTTATTTGGAGGATGTGGGGAAGGGTGTTAAACAAGGTTTGACCACCCAAATGAGAGGTTAGGATTAATTAAACATAGGTTTTATTTAATTAATCCAAGGGCTAGGATGAGGTAGGCTAGGGTAGGCAATTAAATAATAGCTATTTAATTGTCTAGGGTAGAGATAGGTCAATTAATAGGCTAAATTAACTAGTTAACATGGTTTTAACTAATAAATTAGATTTAGTGAAAATGAGAAAATTGATTTAACAAATATTGCATATTTATTAAATCAATTGGCTAAGGTTTGGACTATTGAATTAATGAAATTAATTCAATTGTTGGGATAAAATGATGGAAAATGGGGTAATGAAGGGATAATTAATTAAATAAAAATTTAATTAATTGGTTAGGAGGGAAATTGACATGATTAGGGATGTCGGGAGTCGGTTTGATGGTAGAAGACATTTTTATGTGTCTGCATTTGCCCCTCTTTGACATGGCATCAGGACCTAGGAGGGAAGTGGCGTCAGATCGAAGACAAATATGTCCCAGCTAATTGGAAGGAATAAGATGGATAAGGGATGCCCCCTCAAGAGGTCGGTGGGAAAATAAAAAAATTTCTAGGTGAGTTCTCGAAAGGATGTGATGGAAGTGAAAGTTGGATAGGCGACGGAAAAAGCAGATGGCAGGAAGAAAAATGGATGAAAAAAGCTAAGATCTGTACCCTAGAGGAAAAAAGAGGGGGTCGAAGGATGACATGGCCCACTATATTAGGAAAAGTGGGCCCTAAGAGTGCCACATTTGCACACTTTGACTTTAGAGAAGAAGAAGTGAAGGAGACATGGATGACCATAACCCCCAGTTCCTGTGACTTTAACACATCTTAGAGTGGTTCTGATCATTTGGCCAGGCACCAGAGGCTGGACCCCAGGTAGGGTCTAATCCTAACTTTTTGAATTTTTTGTTTTTGTCACTTTTTTGGGGTTTAGGATTTGGGATTGGAGTGCTTAGCACCAAAAGTAAGGTAGATTAGCGCCATCCTCTGGATTGGTGCTATCCGCCAGGGTAGGGTTAGGGTGGTTTGTTGCCATTTGCTTGTTCTTTTAGCGCTATCATCTGGATTAGCGCAATGTCAGAAAAGATTAGGGTTTGGCATTTTAGCACCATACTGGCTTTATGGCAGCACTATGTTCTAAACTAGCGCTATAGGTTAGAGTAGCGCTATGTTATGTTTTAGCACAATGGGATGTATTAGCGCGATATGGAAATATCACGCTTTTGGTAGAATTGGTGCCATTCTATAGATTAGCGCCAAAAAGTAGGGTGACGCCATTTGGTAAAATGGCACTATGTATGTTGCGCAGTAGCACAATATTTTGGATCAGCACAAAGCATACTGCGTAGTGGCGCTATTTCCTATAATGGCGCCATTTAGAAGAATTATTAGCGCGATTTGTGAAATGGCGTGAAATATGATTTGTTTTAGTGCCAAATGATTTGGCCTTTCAAAATTAGAAGAAAAGGGGGTGATTTGGAAGAAGATAGGTCGATATCTAACTAGAAAATTGTGGATATAGGATACACACTGATTTATAGTGTACTCGAGGGAGTGACACATGCCATCTGTGATGGCATTGTTCGACCATTTTGATGATGCTATGCAGGCTAGACAGGCTAGGTTGGGGCTTCTGATAGTCATGTCGATGCCTGTTCTACGAGCTCATCGAGCTTTGATGACAGCAGTAGTGGAGCGGTACTGCTCGGAGACATATTCATTCTTGCTGCCAACTAGTGAGATTATGATCACTCTTGAGGATATTTATCACATCTTTAAGCTACCTATTCGAGGCTGCCGTGTTAGATATGACACAAGGAGGGGGCGGAGTGCCCTGATCAAAGTGTTTAGAGAGAACCACATTTTTCTCTTAGTGGATGGGAGAGAGAGGAGCTATGAGGGGACACTAGCTGCGGGTGCAGATCCCTTTGCCTTATTTCTATGTGCGTTGATTGGAGGTGTTGTGATGCCTGACAGGCGAGGTAGGGATTTTTTGGTTGGCTGGAGGGGGATGATAGAGGGGATGGTGAGGCATGAGACCATTTATGCCTAGGGACTGACGATGGTAGGGTAGTTATACCATGAGATGCATACAGTCGCCTATCTGCATGATTCAACGTTGTCAGTTGGGGTTACTTATAGGAGTCAATGACAACACTGACAGGGGGGGTGAATCAGTGTTGTGTAAATTCTTAACTTTTTGCAAACTTTACAAGACAAGTAGAAAGAAAGATATTAATGATCTATTGAGCTCATATGCACAAAACTGATAGTGAAAGATGTGAACCAAAAACTTATCAACAAAACACAAATATGCACACATAGAGACAAATTATAACGCAGAAATTTCTAGAGTGGAAAACCCTCTTGGGGTAGAAAAACCACTCATGAAGTGCCTCACTAGCTGAATATTATATCTCACTGACAATTGAGAGGTCCCACTGACCTACAAGCCTCACTGGCATACTATGTGCCTCACTGGCAACAATGTTTAGAAGCACCAACTTCAAGGAGCACCAACCCCTAATAAAGAACAAGCTGAAAACAAGAATTTAGAGGGTTTCTCTGTTTCAATACAAAATATTTCTTCTCTCTCATGTGTCTATCAAATGGCCATTCTTTTCATCAACCCAAATCATAAACTCAGATATTCAAAATTAATCATGTATCCTGATCCACTCAACAACACTGCGTACCTTGTGTGTTTCATCTCTGTCTTTTTATATAGTTGCATCAATACACCTGAAAGAAATATTGTAAATAAATAGACTCTTGAAGTTCGTCTTCTCTAAAAAATACAAACTCCACTTGTAATATTTTCAAGTGTATGACTTTAACCTGCATATGAATCACACAACCTCAACAACCTCAACAACATTTGATGACCTTTCATATCCTTAATATTCTTGCATTTTTTAAATCTGACCTCTTCAATCTTCAAAACCAAAATCCCATTCATATTCCCTATGGGAATCTCTATTCTTCAAAATATATCTTCAAAAACAATACATCTTATATATTCACCTACAAAAATAAAAGAACATATATCTAATCCCCAAAACCTTTCACATTCTCCAAATCACAAAACAATTTTGTATTATCCTCTTTTTCAAAACCTCTTGATCTTCTCTGCAAAGAAACACATTTCCAAACTCTTGATCTTCTCTGCAAAAACACATTCCTTGATTGTAAAACAAAAAAAACAAATATTCTTTAAATTCTGTAATTTCATTCTTGAATTCTCTTTGTCTTCTCCAATAATAATTTATCTTCAATAATATCTTTATCAGACCTTTCAATGCCCTATAAATAAAATAAAATATCTGAGCAACTTCATCTTCCATCTCTCATCAAATTTCTTTCAATCTAAAAAACTTTGATGTTCTTCAAGAATTCATTCTCTGTAAAAGACTTAAAAAAAAAAATCTGCCCAATAAAAAATTTCCTCCATTTGAAATTCATTTCTCAAAAAGACATTATCTTCAATAAAAAAACTTCTATCTTCAAGGTCTCTTCAAATGGAAACAAATCAGTTTTTTTTATTGCCTTTTTAAAATCTGCCTTAAGAAAGAAGCTACAAATTAGCTTTAATATTTCCTTTTTCAAAGATTAAAAATAGAAAAAACTTTTTTCCTTCCATCAAATTTGTGCCCACACACATTTTAAATCTTTTATGGTTTTGCATAAAAAATCACCTTATTTTTAATTGTCATAAAATTTTGACATGGAGGCCGATCAACTTAAAGTTTCTAATAAAAAATAAAGCCATAAATGGCTTGTTAATCAGGCTTTCTTCTCTAATAAAGACCGAAGCATATATGCAAAAAAAATAAGGACTGATTTTTATGTTATAAATGGCCCATTTAAATACTCTCTATTGGCCTTTTTAAATAAAGCACATTCAATACAAATTCTCCACTAAGAGTCTTGAATGAATCTGGCTCCCATTACAAACTTCAATCTATTTTATAAATAAATGGAAATCTTCAATTTATTCAAGCTCCAAATTGACTTTCAATGTATTTTTTTAAATAAATGGAGATCTTTTCATAAGAGCATTTGATGCCTTCAGTTAAATCCATTACCTTGACCACTGGTGATAGTTCATATGATAGGTAGATTAAGGAATTTTGCTATGACACTTAAACAAAAAAACCTTCCTTTGATACTTATGTGAGCATCAATGTCTTAGCAACAACAATTTATGCAATCAGACCAATCAAACAAATCTTGTGGATATAAAAAGATGATCAATCAACTCATGATGATGATCTCATAAACATGAACTAATATCACTCATAACTCCTGACGATGATGTCCAACATCCATGACAACCTGATACGAAGATCATTCCTTATTGCAGAGAATGCCAAACAACAAACACCTCAAAAATGCAATCATACACCTAGATATCAAATCATGATGAAGACTACTATGTTTCACTAGGATCAAATGACCAAGCCATTACCACTGCATATCATGTCATCTATACCAACCATACTGAACAAACTATGATATGATAATGGACTTACCTCCTGAAAGGTGACCTTTGAAGATATGAACCAATATACACATTAAACATGAGAATCCGTCCTGAGAACAACTCCTATCAAAACCAACATATTGTAAACCTACAAGACCTTTTTGACATCAATGACAGTCACTCTCCATCAATCTCCCCCTTTGTCATTGATGGCAAAATCCCATGATGCAATTTTTCTTTCTCCTCCTTTTTGACATCGGATGACAAAGCTTGAATTAACTCCCCCTATGTTGAAGTACACAAACAAATCACTACTCATAAATGTCACTGGCAACTGTCCTAACAAGAAATACCAATATGAGGATGAAGAAAAAAAAACATATCTCTTTTCAAATCTCCCATGATAGTGACAACTCAATCCTCTGATTAACTCCCCCTGAGAACAACTCCACTTAAAGTTGTGTTGGTCATGATGTTGATCATTCACAAACATAGAATAAAAGTTACACAACAACCTTTACTCATCTTGAAAGATACGATCAATTCAGAGAATTCATGATCCCAAGTCTCCGTTGATTAGGTCTTAATCTACTGACGTTACTCAGTGGTTGATGTGTGTTGCTATTTTCCATTCAGGGGCCTTACGTGTTTCTACAAAGTTCATCATCATTATCCTCAAATATCCTGCTCTGGATGTTTGCTCTGCATAAATCTCCAAACAATTCTACCTCTGCACTGTGAAGTTAGTCAAATAATGTGCCTACAGGCTGATATTTGCATGATTTCTATCATTATTTATGATTCTTTGCATGATATTTTCAATAATACATGCATTTAACTCAAATATGCTAATGATTTTCAGTTACCTACGGGATTTCAGCATATTTCTCTGTTCTGCTTGTTATTTATCATGATTTGCAGTTATGGTGATGAATTTATGAAATTAAAAAAAGGAAAAGGGTTAAAGAATGAGATTCCCAAAACTACTTGACTTAGATCACTGATTCACATACAAGCTCCCATACATGCAATGAAAAGAAGGAAACTAAAATCATACTTCACCAGGACATTCCACAAATCTGCATGATCTAGTGCAAATCTTCAAAGGAAAAGTTGACAACAACATGTAATGAAATGAAAGCGCTTCCAGTTGAACACAGCATTCACCAGTACATATCCAGAAATCAACAAGAAGATTACATAAAATTTACAATCAGGATGTAATCTGAAACTTCATATCCCTTCAGTATGCTCAAGAACAGGTACATTTATAGTGATCTGAAGAAAGAACCTTGACATTTCAACAATTCTATCCTCATTAGTCTCAGTAATCCGATCTCCTAATTGATTCTACAGTAATTAGCCTTAATGCGCCAGATGCGTCTGTGTATTCTAATGTATCTCCCTCTATCTTTTGACAAGCTCTGGCCTTTATATAGAGCAAATGCCAGAAAACGGTTACAATGATCCAAGGATTAGGATCCTCTCATAACAAACAACGGTCCAGATGAAAAGCACATGCTTCGTCAGTTGGCAAATGTACAGCTGGCACAGAATATTCTAGCATCTTTAACTTGATTCGGTCTCCAGCTGGTGAACAACATATTTGACAATATCCTCCTTATTTCTGGTTCATGTTGCCTCCATGTGCAACTTTGTAATTATCAGCTTCAGCAGCAGCTCTAACAGCATCATGACTTCAATGCTCAGCTTCAGCAGCATCATCATGACTTCCTGCAAGTAAACAAACATTAGGTTCATCATCATGCGGATAAACAATAGGAAGTAAAACATTTTATTAAACAAGCCCCCAAAATGTGCAGCTACAGGCAATTGAGCTTCATACCTGTGGAACATATGCACTAAATGCATAAACAGCATTAAAACAATCAGGTCAACCACCATTGACCAAAAATCAGGCAGTCGGGCTTTCAAATTTCTAATCGCTTCATGTTTTCCCGCCCATTTCCATGTGTATCGGGTTCAAATATGATCATGCATGTCAAAATATACAAGGAAATAACCGCCTTTCAAATTATTTCAAAACCGGCCCTGCATGCTCAGTTTGTATGTTTCGGGTCATCATCATATTCGCGTCGGTGTGACCACATATGATCAAGGTGACAATATTAGACTTGGCCGATGGCAACAGTTATACCTACATCAAAAATCATGATGATGCCCAACTCTATGTCTTCTATCTAGCTGCAGGATATCATGAAATATGATGCTCCTCCCCTCCGAATGCTCTGATGAAAAGCACATCAGGATGTTTCGTTTCTGCATATTGGGGAAAGAAAGACATCATCATCATCTTCATCATGAAGACAAATAGGAGGATTTGGAATATGATCCTGCTGCTGAGGGAAGGAACATGATGGTGACGTCATCATCATATTCGGGCTTCATTAAAATGCAAAGGATGACGTCACCGTCATGTTTCGTTAAGATCAGGGGATAAGTGTAATATCGGGTTCCCCCCAAGGAAGATGATCAGGCGAATGACTGCAGTATGACCCCTTTTCGGCCAAGGTAACCCTCTCGAAAGATTAGGATGATGATGATCATCATCATCATCATATCCGCACTAGGTGATTTAAAATATGATCCTGCTGAAGGTCCAGATGACGTCATAAGGATATCCGGGGCTTTTGTTAATCTTCGAACATGACGTCATCGTCATCATCATATTGGCGAACAGGATCATGCCTTGGAAAATATCCTGCCGAAGGAGAAAGGTGATGGTGACGTCATCCTGATATTTGCTTCTTCGTTTAGTAGGTTGGGATGACGTCATCAGGATATTTGCAAAAGGTTATACTTCTCGGCAGGAGGATATTACGAAATGTCGGGTAGACGAACAAGATCATGATGATCTTGGCAACATGACTTAGGAATGGAATATCACCCTCCCTCCGAAAGATAAGGTGATCATCATGATCATGCAAAAGGAGATCAGGAGGATATTACGAAATGTGATCCTGCCTTGAAAGATCAGGATGATGATGATCACCAGGACTTTGACGTGCGCGTGCAAATTATGCAGATGGCAGATTTTCTAAGTAGGGTGATATTATAATATCAGCATGATATTATAATATCGGGTGATGTTAGAATATCATGATGCTACGATGTTTCCAAGGTCACTTGACGGGTAAAACTCACTATGACTTAAGATTGACGTCCAGATATTGGGACTGCATGATTTTTATCGGGTGATAGACCAAGATCATGATGATGACCTTTCGCGATACAAAAGACCGCTCGACGGGAAAAGCTTACTACGACTTAAAGTTGACGTCTGGATGTTTCGACCTCAGGATATTATCGGGGGGCTTTTCAAATATGATGATGATGTTCTTCATACATCAAAACTGAGGTTTGACCAAAATTTTGACTGTGCATAACTCCCTCATATGGACGAATTTTCAGGTGATGTAAAAGGCAAACCTACATGGAATTTCAAGCTCTTTCTAACCATGAGGTCATAGAAACAAAATATGAACTTTGACAAACTGACCTCATGATGATGACCTACCTCATCCTGACCCTCATGATGATGATGCACCTGACCTATTTTTACCAAATCGCCAGAAAGCAGACAACACAAGCCAAGCCAAAAGTTGGGTCCCTGTTTTGCCAAGTCAAAATGGGGCGTGTTGTGTAACCACACAACAACTTGCCACCAAAGAAAATAAACAAATTCCAATGATTCAAGTGATGTGATCATATTCATCTATAGTATTCTAATTCTTTCTAAGTAAAATCATCATGATCTTTGAATGATAAAGTTTCATCAAGGTAACAGTGCTAACAAAGGATCATGTGTGTGCATATGATTAATTATCCTCATCTTGAAAATAAGTTGAAAACATAAGTAACTGGTGTTAAACTACATAGTTGGAGATCATCCCTCATAGCCAACCTGGATAGAGCCTTGCTGCCAGCAGGCGTCCATAACCCCGGCAAGGTTATCTATACAATCTCCCTAAGTAGAGCCCCACTGCCAGCAGGCATCTATAGCCCCGGTAGAGTTACTTAGATGGCCTAAGTTTATTGTTTATATATTTTCTATTTATATACTTATATTTGATATCATCATGTCAGCTCATTTATACAAGGGGTAGTCACTTGCAGCTTTAGGTTGGAGATTGTATTGGTAGCAAGGGAGTCCCTTTAGATTTTTCACTTAACACCTATACTCATATCTTCAACAAGCCCAAGGCTGTTAGGTGTTTCATTGTGTTTGATTCACTTTGGACAAGAAAAGGCACCTGATGAAAAGATATTATAAAACCTGATCATGAGTATTTATCAGAATGAATTACAATCTATATCTAAATCTGATCTCATCACTTGAATCCTAACAATTTAGTTATTTTCTTAGGTGATGAAGTGCATCATCTTGACTTACCAAAACAAAACTCAACCAAAACAACACAAAACAGAAGAAACACTATACAAACAACTAACCTACAAAAAGGAAACAACAGGAACAGAACAAGAAAGCAAAACAAGCAGACTGTACAAACAACTAACCTACCAAATTATATACAAACCACTACTAGGCAAACAAAAACCAGAAAAAGACCTAAGGACACCTGTATTTGCATACTTCTTTTGATTGTGCAGGAGCATCAGGGTATTAGTTATGGTTCTCAACCTAGCAAATTTATCTTTATATTCAGAAGAATATTCTGATATTCTGAATTCACTGTATTCAACAGAACAACTCTTGATGATCAGCAACTAAGGAAGCTCATCATGTTCATGATTAATCCATATGCATGTCTTATCTTCTGAATTTCCATAATTAAAATAGTATTCAACATCATTTACTGTGGAAAGGAGAAATACAACCTGGTGTATTTCTGGCTTTGCTGGACATGCTTCTTCATTGGCAGTTGGTCTTCCATTTGTCATTATATTTTCACTGCTTGGCTCAGTGCCTGGTCCCTCTTCAAATTGAAGGATGTATGACCTTTGATGTATTAATTCTTCATCTTTATCCAGCCTTATCCCTTCATTCTGGATGTTCAGTTTATCCTCCAGTTCAGGAAACTTCTCAATATTTTCTTCAGTTTCCTGCACATCAGCATCTAAATAAGTATCTTTATTATCACAACCTGATATACAGAAATTTATCATTTCTAAATCATTTGACTGTAAAGGAGAAACAACTTTCACTTGATGAGGACACTCCCCTGTTTCATTTTCAAAATATTTCTGGAGTGACATCTGATTATGCACAACAACTCCAAAGTCTTCTACATCTTCATCTTTCAGGAATTGTTCATTAAATAATTCACATTTTCTATCTATTAGAGGATCTGGTTCCTTTAACCTGCAACATTCTTGCATTTGATCATTTAATTCAAAGAAGTCAGGTAATAAATCAGCATTTATTTTCTTCTCTATGACTCCCTGAGTTACCATCATAGGAACTTCATCATCAGGAGTGCATTTAAATTGCTCTACTATCTGTTTACACTTCTCTTTACCATAGAATGACTCCAAGAAAGATGTTTCATCTTCTTTATCAAAAGTATTAGGATCAGAATCAAAAATATTATCCTGATGAGTGATTTCTTCTCTAAGATTTTCACAAGATTCATACCTGCATACTGACTGGTCCTTACTTGTCATTATATTTTCTAGAATCTTTTTCAACATGACCAAGCAAGGGTAACAATCTCTCTCTGAATGCTCTTCATCATGTAATCTGCACCAGCTTTCAATCAAGACATCATCAATGGGCAAACCTAATATTTGACTACACTGTATATTTCTAGACAAGTATAATTCAAAATCTTCAGAATGATCTACTTCAGTGTCTGGACAATTAATAACTTCTGGTGCTGCATCTGCTTGTTGCTCCATAATTTCTTCATTTTCCTGGCAAACTTCTTCATTTTCTTGGCAAATTTCAACCCTGAACACATCCAGAAAGAATATTAGTCCTTTCAAATATAAATCCAACCTTGTAAGGAAAGTTAAGCAATTTATTTCACTGTGTTCTACAGTCTGGTGTATCCTGCAACAGGTAGATAAACCAAAGTTAGACAAACTGTGAGGGTAAAGCTGCCTATTTAAAGTTTCCTGAAATAAAGGAATGTTAATTTGGCAATTATTTTCATATACATCCATCAAAATGAGACTCTATTCTTCAATCTTTTAGTATTTTGTAATTTTAAGGAGATCTATCATATCTCAGACTAAAACTTGAAAGTCCAGAAAATTAAACAAATCTTTGATGCTTTGGGCTAGATCTTTGCAAAGGTGCAACCAAAACATCTCAGGTAAGAGATATTTGCAGACATTTAGCTGAAATGCTGAAATATTTATGCAATATTTGCAGAAATAAAAAATTCTTTGTTCAGGAACAGGATCTATTTGCTGAGAAATAGCTCAGGTCCTCCTTCTAGCGCAAATTTATGTTGTGTTAGAAGCGAGGGGCCTGCATAAAATGAATGATGACTGAAGCAGCGGTGCCTTTTCCAGTTCGGCCCTCCTTCTAGCGCCAATTTATGTTGCGTTAGAAGCGAGGGGCCTGTAGATACGTTAGCAAGATTTAAAGCGAGCTGCTAAACAGAAGCAGGGGATATCACTTCAATTGAACAGGAGTATCTATTATCAAGCCCTCCTTCTGTGTTGAAATCCAGAAATTTTCTGTCCGGCCCTCCTTCTAGCGCCAATTTATGTTGGGTTAGATGTTGATCATTCACAAACATAGAATAAAAGTTACACAACAACCTTTACTCATCTTGAAAGATACGATGAATTCAGAGAATTCATGATCCCAAGTCTCCATTGATTAGGTCTTAATCTACTGACATTACTCAGTGGTTGATGTGTGTTGCTGTTTTCCATTCAGGGGCCTTACGTGTTTCTGCAAAGTTCATCATCATTATCCTCAAATATCCTGCTCTGGATGTTTGCTCTGCATAAATCTCCAAACAATTCTACCTCTGCACTATGAAGTTAGTCAAATAATGTGCCTACAGGCTGATATTTGCATGATTTCTATCATTATTTATGATTCTTTGCATGATATTTTCAATAATACATGCATTTAACTCAAATATGCTAATGATTTTCAGTTACCTACGGGATTTCAGCATATTTCTCTGTTCTGCTTGTTATTTATCATGATTTGCAGTTATGGTGATGAATTTATGAAATTGAAAAAAGGAAAAGGGTTAAAGAATGAGATTCCCAAAACTACTTGACTTAGATCACTGATTCACATACAAGCTCCCATACATGCAATGAAAAGAAGGAAACTAAAATCATACTTCACCAGGACATTCCACAAATCCGCATGATCTAGTGCAAATCTTCAAAGGAAAAGTTGACAACAACATGTAATGAAATGAAAGCGCTTCCAGTTGAACACAGCATTCACCAGTACATATCCAGAAATCAACAAGAAGATTACGTAAAATTTACAATCAGGATGTAATCTGAAACTTCATATCCATTCAGTATGCTCAAGAACAGGTACATTTACAGTGATCTAAAGAAAGAACCTTGACATTTCAACAATTCTATCCTCATTAGTCTCAGTAATCCGATCTCCTAATTGATTCTACAGTAATTAGCCTTAATGCGCCAGATGCGTCTGTGTATTCTAATGTATCTCCCTCTATCTTTTGACAAGCTCTGGCCTTTATATAGAGCAAATGCCAGAAAACGGTTACAATGATCCAAGGATCAGGATCCTCTCATAACAAACAACGGTCCAGATGAAAAGCACATGCTTCGTCAGTTGGCAAATGTACAGCTGGCACAGAATATTCCAGCATCTTTAACTTGATTCGGTCTCCAGCTGGCGAACAGCATATTTGACAATATCCTCCTTATTTCTGGTTCATGTTGCCTCCATGTGCAACTTTGTAATTATTAGCTTCAGCAGCAGCTCTAACAGCATCATGACTTCAATGCTCAGCTTCAGCAGCATCATCATGACTTCCTGCAAGTAAACAAACATTAAGTTCATCATCATGCGGATAAACAACAGGAAGTAAAACGTTTTATTAAACAAGCCCCCAAAATGTGCAGCTACAGGCAATTGAGCTTCATACCTGTGGAACATATGCACTAAATGCATAAACAGCATTAAAACAATCAGGTCAACCACCATTGACCAAAAATCAGGCAGTCGGGCTTTCAAATTTCTAATCGCTTCATGTTTTCCCGCCCATTTCCATGTGTATCGGGTTCAAATATGATCATGCATGTCAAAATATACAAGGAAATAACCGCCTTTCAAATTATTTCAAAACCGGCCCTGCATGCTCAGTTTGTATGTTTCGGGTCATCATCATATTCGCGTCGGTGCGACCACATATGATCAGGGTGACAATATTAGACTTGGCCAATGGCAACAGTTATACCTACGTCAAAAATCATGATGATGCCCAACTCTATGTCTTCTATCTAGCTGCAGGATATCATGAAATATGATGCTCCTCCCCTCCGAATGCTCTGATGAAAAGCACATCAGGATGTTTCGTTTCTGCATATTGGGGAAAGAAAGACATCATCATCATCATCATCATCATGAAGACAAATAGGAGGATTTGGAATATGATCCTGCTGCTGAGGGAAGGAACATGATGGTGACGTCATCATCATATTCGGGCTTCATTAAAATGCAAAGGATGACGTCACCGTCATGTTTCGTTAAGATCAGGGGATAAGTGTAATATCAGGTTTCCCCCAAGGAAGATGATCAGGCGAATGACTGCAGTATGACCCCTTTTCGGCCAAGGTAACCCTCTCGAAAGATTAGGATGATGATGATCATCATCATCATCATATCCGCACTAGGTGATTTAAAATATGATCCTGCTGAAGGTCCAGATGACGTCATAAGGATATTCGGGGCTTTTGTTAATCTTCGAACATGACGTCATCGTCATCATCATATTGGCGAACAGGATCATGCGTTGGAAAATATCCTGCCGAAGGAGAAAGGTGATGGTGACGTCATCCTGATATTTGCTTCTTCGTTTAGTAGGTCGGGATGACGTCATCAGGGTATTTGCAAAAGGTTATACTTCTCGGCAGGAGGATATTACAAAATGTTGGGTAGACGAACAAGATCATGATGATCTTGGCAACATGACTTAGGAATGGAATATCACCCTCCCTCTGAAAGATAAGGTGATCATCATGATCACGCAAAAGGAGATCAGGAGGATATTACGAAATGTGATCCTGCCTTGAAAGATCAGGATGATGATGATCACCAGGACTTTGACGTGCGCGTGCAAATTATGCAGATGGCAGATTTTCTAAGTAGGGTGATATTATAATATCAGCATGATATTATAATATCGGGTGATGTTAGAATATCATGATGCTGCGATGTTTCCAAGGTCACTTGACGGGTAAAACTCACTATGACTTAAGATTGACGTCCGGATATTGGGACTGCATGATTTTTATCGGGTGATAGACCAAGATCATGATGATGACCTTTCGCGATACAAAAGACCGCTCGACGGGAAAAGCTTACTACGACTTAAAGTTGACGTCCGGATGTTTCGACCTCAGGATATTATTGGGGGGCTTTTCAAATATGATGATGATGCTCTTCATACATCAAAACTGAGGTTTGACCAAAATTTTGACTGTGCATAACTCCCTCATATGGACGAATTTTCAGGTGATGTAAAAGGCAAACCTACATGGAATTTCAAGCTCTTTCTAACCATGAGGTCATAGAAACAAAATATGAACTTTGACAAACTGACCTCATGATGATGACCTACCTCATCCTGACCCTCATGATGATGATGCACCTGACCTATTTTTACCAAACCGCCAGAAAGCAGACAACACAAGCCAAGCCAAAAGTTGGGTCCCTGTTTTGCCAAGTCAAAATGGGGCGTGTTGTGTAACCACACAACAAGTTGTTATAGCATGATCATAACCATTATAATCATATTGAATTATGAACACTTTGAAGGCATAAGATCATGTTAACCTTTCAACAAGTAATGATTTATGATGATAACAATCCTGAAGCCAACATATGACAAACCTTTTTGAACATTAGCATCTACTATTGCTGATTCAAAACATACCTTTAACTTCCTCTGATGAAATGAAGGATATCACCATCAATTTGACTTCTTTGATATGAACTTGAAATTCATGCAATGACTACACTTTTCACCAATTAGAATGAATCACAATCCATGATGAATATCACACAAGATATGTCCTTGTCAATGAACTATTATCCTGCAACCAAACTATTTTGACACTTTTTCTTACATGACAAAGAGTGAAGACCATCTGAATAAATGAAGACTATCCTCCTATTCTGTACAAGACACTTTTCACACCAAAAAATCAATTCTGATATATACATAAACACATCTTAACAAGAACTCCTGCCTCTTGACTTTATCATTCTAATCAACCCATCAAGACTAAACACCAAGTTCTTCCTGCAACAACACTTCACATTTTCTGAAACATATCAAGCACGCTTTGAATTACAACATCATGACAACTCAACAAGATATGAACAAGATATAAAAGGATCAAAATCACTCAACATCAACAAACTCTTTGTGCAGAGAACTATTGAACATCTTATCAACAACATGTATGCATTATGACATCATGAACCATTGATCACATATTTCACTGACATGCACCTCCTAAAACCTTTTGGGGATAATTGATGAAACAAGAACAACTCCCCCTAACTTCATGCTATCTATTATGCAACTGATGAAGTGACTTGTGCAAGATGCACAAACTTAGAATCTGATTTTTCTTTACTATCTTTTTGCTTCCAAACTTTCACATGAGTTTTCTTCTGTTCATGTTTCTTCATCCAAATCTTTTCAACCTTATTCTTTTTCAAATCTATCAAACCAGATGATGCTATTCCTCCATACATTCTACAACTATATACTTTGTGACCAGGAGAGTGACACTTGAAACATACAACATTAGCATTTCTTATTGAAGCAAATTAATTTCTTCTACAATTAATTGCCTTGTGTCCAAAGTGATTACAAATATAACAATAACCATTAAATGAATAGTTATACCTATACATGTATGCTTGTCTTATAGGAGTAGGTTTTCTGAAAATCCTTCTTTGAATGTGCACTTTTCTTTCAGGAGCAGCAGGCTGAACAATTTTTCTTCTAGGAGTTTCTCTAACTTTGGAACACTCTCCTTCTTCATATCCAAGTCTAGTAGTGTCTCCATATAGTTTTTTCTTTCCCAACATCTCATATAACTTGGTGGTGCTCTTTTCAAACTCATTATTTCTCTTTGACAGAACTTTGAGACTTTTAATATTTTTTCTCAAGGTAATAATTTCAGCTTCAAGTTTTATGCATTCAAAAGATTTTACTTCATTTTTAGACTTAGCAAAATCTATCATTCTCTTGGCCTCTTCAATCTCAATCTTTAGGCTTGTAATCAATTTTTCTAAATCATCAATTTGTGTTTTTAAACTCACAGTTTGACTTCTTGCCTCTTCAAGTTCACAGAGTGCTTTGTCTTTGAGGTCTTTTTCTTGGTGTAGCTACAATTGTAATTTTTGGTTCTCCTTTTTATATTTCCTGAGTTCACTTAGAGCACATATGAGCTCTCCTTCTATATCAACGTCAAACTCTTGTTCATCATCACTTATAATGTGATCTTCTTCTTCTAAATCTGATTGAGTCTCATGTCCTTCATGTGAGAGTTTTTTATCATTGTCACTCTTCTCAGATAATAAGTTGTCTTCTTTTTCAGGAGCATAAATTTTTATCAACTTCTTCCACATATCCTGTGTTGTTTCATAGTGCATAACTTCACAAGAAACATCATTAGGTAGAGTAGACAATATAGCTTTTTTTGCAATATAATTACATTCAAGAGCTTCTTTGTCAATTGTAGTAACATAATACCCATTCTCAACTAACATCAAAACACCATATCCTAAAGAGGATAAGTAAATCTACATTCTCATACACCAAACTAAGAAATTTAAACCATCAAACAAAGGAGCATCTAAAATATTTTCTTCTAATACAATACTTGACTCAACTTGTGAGACATATCTATCAACATCTGAATTTCATAAAGATAGGGATTTTTGTGTCTTTTGACCAGAAAGAATTTTGACATTTTTCATGCTCTTATTTCTTCTACACTTACCCATTGAACTCCACACATAGGACCTACCCAAGCTGATTAATCTTCAAAAGGGAACTTTTCTCTGATACCAATTGTAGGAGTCAATGACAACACTAAGAGGGGGGGTGAATCAGTGTTGTGTAAATTCTTGACTTTTTGCAAACTTTACAAGACAAGTAGAAAGAAAGACATTAATGATCTATTGAGCTCATATGCACAAGACTGATAGTGAAAGATGTGAACCAAAAACTTATCAACAAAACACAAATATGCACACATAGAGACAAATTATAACACATAAATTTATGGAGTGGAAAACCCTCTCGGGGTAGAAAAACCACTCATGAAGAGCCTCACTGGCTTAACTTTAAAAACTTCTTACAAAGCCTCACTAGCTGAATATTATGTCTCACTAACAATTGAGAGGTCCCACTAACCTACAAGACTCATTGGCATACTGTGTGACTCACTGGCAACAATGTTTAGAAGCACCAGCTTCAAGGAGCACCAACCCCTAATACAGAAGAAGCTAAAAACAAGAATTCAGAGGGTTTCTCTGTTTCAATAAAAAACATTTCTTCTCTCTCATGTGTCTGTCAAATGGCCATTCTTTTCATCAACCCAAATCATAAACTCAGATATTCAAAATTAATCATGTATCCTGATCCACTCAACAACACTGCATACCTTGTGTGTTTCATCTCTATCTTTTTATATAGTTGCATCAATACACCTGAAAGAAATATTGTAAATAAAAAGACTCTTGAATGTCCTCTTCTCTGAAAAATACAAACTCCATTTGTAATATTTTCAAGTGTATGACTTTAACCTGCATATGAATCACACAACCTCAACAACATTTGATGACCTTTCATACCCTTAATATTCTTGCATTTTTCAAATCTGACCTCTTCAATCTTCAAAACCAAAATCCCATTCATATTCCCTGTGGGAATCTCTATTCTTCAAAATATATCTTCAAAAACAATGCATCTTATATATTCACCTGAAAAAATAAGAGAACATATATCTAATCCCCAAAACCTTTCACATTCTCCAAATCACAAAACAATTTTGCATTATCCTCTTTTTCAAAACCTCTTGATCTTCTCTGCAAAGAAACACATTTCCAAACTCTTGATCTTCTCTGTAAAAACACATTCCTTGATTGTAAAACAAAAAAAATATAGCTAAAAATTAGCTTTAATATTTCCTTTTTCAAAGATTAAAAATAGAAAAAAACTTTTTTCCTTCGTTCAAATTCATGCCCACACACATTTTAAATATTTTATGGTTTTGCATAAAAAAATCACCTTATTTTTAATTGTCATAAAATTATGACATGGAGGCCGATCAACTTAAAGTTTCTAATAAAAAATAAAGCCATAAATGGCTTGTTAATCGGGCTTTCTTCTCTAATAAAGACCGAAGCATATATGCAAAAAAAAAATAAGGTCTGATTTTTATGTTATAAATGGCCCATTTAAATACTCTCTTTGGCCTTTTTAAATAAAGCACATTCAATACAAATTCTCCACTAAGAGTCTTGAATGAATCTAGCTCCCATTACAAACTTCAATCTATTTTATAAATAAATGGAAATCTTCAATTTATTCAGGCTCCAAATTGACTTTCAATGTATTTTTTTAAATAAATGGAGATCTTTCTATAAGAGCATTAGATGCTTTCATTTAAATCCATTACCTTGACCACCAGTGACAGTTCATATGATAGGTAGATTAAGGTATTTTGCTATGACACTTAAACAAAAAAACCTTCCTTTGATACTTATGTGAGCATCAACATCTTAGCAACAACAATTTATGCAATCAAACCAATCAAACAAATCTCGTGGATATAAAAAGATGATCAATCAACTCATGATGATGATCTCATAAACATGAACTAATATCACTTCTCATAACTCCTGACGATCTTGATGTCCAACATCCATGACAACCTGATATGAAGATCATTCCTTATTGCAGAGAATGCCAAACAACAAACACCTCAAAAATGCAATCATACACCTAGATATCAAATCATGATGAAGACTACTATGTTTCACTAAGATCAAATGACCAAGCCATTACCACTGCATATCATGTCATCTGTACCAACCATACTAAACAAGCTATGATATGATAGTGGACTTACCTCCTAAAAGGTGACCTTTGAAGATATGAACCAATATACACATTAAACATGAGAATCCGTCCTGAGAACAACTCCTGTCAAAACCAACATATTGCAAACCTGCAAGACCTTTTTGACATCAATGACAATCACTCTCCATCATTACTATGCTTCATGTATGGATTTGGTAGCACATCACTGTTACCCGGCCAACATGTGGGTATTACCGGTGGCCTTTTGAGGCCTTTGTGTTTTTATATCGGGATGTAGAGTACACGTATATTGGACAGGTGTGGTACTGGAGGAGGATGCTAGATGATGTTATTAGTGTGACCTGGCGACCGTATATCGGCATAGATCCATGGCCAGATGATGATATTCATCTACCATTTATGTTTCAGCAGTGGTACCTGATGGGTCAAGGAGACCTTACTATAGAGATGTATCTACCCTCTCAGGTCATGCGACAGTTTGGTTTGAGACAGGACACTCCGCAGTAGATGGCCATATTTGTGTGGACTCCTCGAGATGCACCCTTCTAGCCTGTAGCCATATAGCCACAGGTTGCCTTAGCTAACTTTGGAGCTCTATGGCTTAGTGCAATGGGATTAGGGGAGCACTGTTAGAGATGCAGGTACTACACCTGCATATGATATATGGTGGCAGATGCATCGGCCCACTCGGTTGACAGACCCGGAGGAGGTAGTCCCAACAGAGGAGGAAGCGGGGCTAGGTGGTGATGATGATTCTGATGAGGGAGATGGCCTAGATGGGGATGACATCCTAGAGGAGGGGGAGGAGATCCTAGAGGACTATCTAGTGGAGGTGGGAGTAGATGGAGAGGAGAGGTTGGTTGGAGCAGAGGGACAGCCGATGGATGTGCTGGCGGTAGCAGCAGCTGGATAGGTGCCCCAGTAGTAGGTTGCAGGGTAGCAGGCACTTGTTCAATAGGTTCCTATTGAGCAGGTGCAGATTGGAGTGGGGTGACAGCCTAGAGGGCATCGGCATCGTGGGGGACAGCCTAGGGTGTATAGGGGTGATCTACCCCCACCACAGGTAGCGCAGCAGCAGGTTGCAGGGTAGCAAGCAGAGGCAGGCCCTTCAGGGACAGCTGGGGAGGTAGAGTTTGAGAGGCTCACACCTCGTCAGTGGCCTCGGGGTGAGGAGGAGGAGATGGAGACCCTACAAGCACAGGTGGCCAGCCTGGAGGAGGCACTAGAACCGTGATGCAGAGTTGGTGCAGTTGCACGGGGCATTGGCATTGGCCTTATTAGATGGGGCAGATGGATAGGTGGCTGTGTTGCAGGCATAGTTAGCCCAGGCTCAAGGTGATATAGAGGTGTTGACCAGAGAGTGGGATACAATGCTCGCCAGGGTCCAACAGGCAGAGACTTTATTGGGTAGCCTACAGGTTTCAGGTGGTGGATTTGTCCTTGTTTTGACAGGGATGCAGGCTCAATTGTCCTAGGCATAGACACAGTCATATTAGTTACAGGGACAACTGAGTTAGGTACAGGGGCAGCTGACTCAGGTATAGGGGGATTTGACAGAGGCCAGAGCATGAGTGGAGTACTATCAGGGTCTGTATTACGCGGTCGTGCCAGCAGCGCAGTGTGCCCCGAGCTATAGTCAGGCCAGTAGATCGGGGGCCTCCAAGTCTCATAGATCAAGATTGATGCAGTCAGTTCAGCAGATGATGCCTCCTCCCTCATACGTGCCCCAACAGGTTCCACAGGTTTAGGTGCAGCCACAGCCACAGCCACAGATAGGAGCACAGCCACGACCAGGATCAGAGTCTCCCACTCCTTTAGAGAGAGGATCCTCCATGTGATAGCTTTATCATGTTAGCCCTCAGAGGCATTGGATTAGGACTTAGTTTTTTTGATGATATGAGCGGTGTACATTTTTTTGTAGTGATTGTATATATGATACGATGCTTTTTGATGGTTTATGATGCCCTATTATGATGATGCCTATGTGATGAATGCAGTATTCTTTATGGATTTATATTCTATGGATGTGTTATGTTTATGCAATTATGTTTTTGATTTTATGGATGTATTTGTGATGGATTTATTGTGATATATGCATGGTGTTTGTGATTTTATGGACTATATAATGCAACTAAATGTTTAGACTAATAAACATTTATTATGGATGCAACAATGTGAGGTAATGCATGTTTATCAAAATAAACACATGTTATGTATGGAAATATGTATATGCCACTAGATGATTTGTTTAAATGTAGTTTTAATTATTATGATTGAGATGATGTAATGTAACTAAATATTTATGAGATGATATATATGGAATGCAATGGGATGATACTAATTTTAATTTTAACATGCACCTATGTGATGACAACATAAATGAGTATGATATGATTTGCAATGATGTATAATGTGCAACTAAGTGATTCTATAATGAACCTAATGATATGATATGCAATTTTAACTGATTCTAAAATGAACCTAATGATATGATATGTAATTTAAATTGACTCTAAAATGAACCTAATGATATGCAATGTTAACTGATTCTAAAATGAACCTAATGATATGCAATGTTAACTAATTCTAAAATGAACCTAATGATATGCAATGTTAACTGATTCTAAAATGAACCTAATGATATGCAATGTTAACTGATTCTAAAATGCATCTAATGATATGCAATGTTAACCAATTCTAAAATGCACCTAATGATATGATATGCAATTTAAACTAACTCTAAAATGAACCTAATGATATGATATGCAAGCGAGGTGATAGGTGGGATGCAAACTAGGTGATAGGTGAGATGATCAAGTCCTAATACACATGATGTTCTTTGTTCAACCCTGAGTGGTGAGGCTGTGGGAGAGGGGATCAGGGTATGGATAGGGATAATCATGTCTTAGGAGCTTGTTTTGGGTGCAATGGTTCCTCTCCCTTGATGAGTTTGGGTCTTCATGTGAGGTATAGATTTTTGTGTTTCTATGCATTTTGTTAAGTACTTTTACCTCATTTGTTCACCTAATCTATGGTATGGATAGGATTGGGAGTGTCTACAAGATGGGATTGGGGGGACAAGAGGATTGTTAGGTCATAAGACACCACATCACTAAGGGGGGAGTTGGTTTGGTTCAAGATGTGTTGAGTGGAGATATGGTGGGGGAATGGGATTAGCGAGGGGATTGGATAGGTTGGGGGGGAAGTGATTTATTAAATCTAGGCCGAGATAAGATAGGTAAATGAGTGATTAGGATGATGATTTTGAGCTAGTAATAGTAGTTGCATAAAATTAATGGAAAGCATTTATTAGTTTACTATAGCAATGTAGGATACAGTTCACAAAGGTATGAAATGACCTAGGTGATGATGTATATCCCACAATTGCATGGACTAGACGCATAAACAATAAGTTGATTTCATGTGTGCCCAATGTAGTATAATCTTGCCTAGCCTAGGAAGGGGACTCATAGTGATGAGTGTGAATAGTACATATAAGGTTTTGATGCCTATATATGCAAATGGGACACGTCATGCTAGAACTGACCCAGGTTTCAAAATATGAATACCATTCCTGGAGTAATGGAATCAACCCACAAGCATAGCATATAGAAACAATTGACCATGTCTACTCTAGGTGTTGTCCGCTACTTACCATGATATAATGAGATCAAGGTAGCTTTGGAGATGACTGAGAGTGAGACAAGAAAGATAAAAATCAATAATCAAAAAGACCAACGAAAAGATACAAATAGCCTTTGTGTACTCTTGCCAAGAGACGTGATGATAGAATCATAGTTTTTTGTCCATTGTAGGAAAGATATATCCTAGGACGCAGATCAGTTGGTTTTGATTGGAAATTTTTTTGGAAGATGGGCAAAAGAACAGTTTGGTCATGTGTAGGATTATGGTTGGTATGTTGATTAATGATTTTTGCGTTAGGGGACATGTTTCAAGTTTATACTTAGCATGTGTATCATTTATTAGATCTAGAAAGCTCAATGAATGGGGACCATCCAAAATAGGTTAGATGGGTGCATCTCATGTACCTGAGTACTGGAAACGTCCTTCGTATTCCAGACTACCTACATACCTTGTATCCACGGGATCAAGGTACTTTCAAGATGCGGGTGAAATGAACATGTAGTTCTGGTATGACTTGATGATGTGGGAATAGTTTGGGATGGTTGTGATGGTTGGGGATTGATGTATTGTTTGATGATTGCAATTTTTGCAGTGAGATCGATGTATGGGGTGATTTGTTTTTGATTTTCTATGTTTTTCTACTGTTTTTGGATTTTTTGATTTTTTTGTGATGTTTTTGGATTTTCTGATTTTGAGCTGTATAAAGGGGAGCTTATAAGGATCCTCATGCCATGAGTTAGCTTTGGAATGGGATGGTGCAAGGTTGGTAGATAGGGTTTGATTTTTCTCAATTCCAAGCCATGGGATGCGTGGGATATGGAGTGGTGTAATGGAAAAAGGATTTATTAGATGGTGAAACTAACCACTACACATGGCGCCTGAAACAGGTTTTCACCATGGTACTTATCCAAGGCATCACTGAAGTGATTTTCACCATTGGAAGTTTTTATTGCACTCAAGTTTGTCTTGATTTTTTTTATTTTTCTATTTTTTTTATTGTTTTGATTTTTTGACTTGGGATACCAGATGGGTTATGCATAAAATTTCTTTAGATATAGGATGTTCATCGGCTCATCTAGAGGCTGCCCCTCAGGTTTTGCAAGCTAATAGGCTCCTGACCCATAATCAGCTATGACGACATAAGGTCCTAGCCAATTGGGTTCAAACTTTTCTTGCTTAGGATGCTCTTGCAGGTTCTTCTGATTTTCCATAAGGACAAGGTCACCCACTTCAAATTTTTGGGTTCTGATCCTATTGTTGTAGCTTCTTCGGAGATGGTTTTGATATGCCTGCAGGTGGTTCAACACATTCAGGCATTTCTCATCTAGTAGTTCTAGTTGATGCAACCTTGCGACTTTGTATTCCTCATCAGAGATTATGTTTTATAGGGATACTCGTAGAGATGGGAGCTCGACCTCAATAGGTAAAATCGCTTTAGATCCAAATACTAGGGAAAATGGGGTGGCTTCTGTGGGAGTGCAGATGCTTGTGCAGTATGCCCAGAGGGTAGGGTTGAGTTGGAGGTGCCAGTCATGGCCAGCTTCATTGACTGTTTTCTTGAGAATGTGAAGGATGGTTTTATTAGAAGCTTTTGCTTGGCTGTTTCCTTGAGGGTAATACGGTGTGGAGAAATGGTGTTTGATATCAAACTTTTTAAACAAGGTGTGAACTTTTTGGTTCTTGAATGGCTTTCCATTGTTAGTGATGATGAAATGAGGGATACCATAGTGGTAGATGATATAGTGGAGGATGAATTTAGAGATTTGGGTGCCAGTGGTAAAGGTGAGTGGTATTGCTTCCACCCACTTGGTGAAGTACTCGGTAGCAGTGATTATGAACTTATGGCCATTGGAGGATGGGGGATGTATTTTCCCTACGAGGTCAAGTCCTCATTATGAGAAAGACCACAACATTATGATGGGTTACAACTCCTGTGCTAGTACGTGGATGAGATCACCATGTTGTTGACATGGGAGGCATTTTTTGATGAACCGATAGGCATCTCGGTCCATGGTTGGCCAATAATATCCAGTCCTCAAGATCTTTTTAGAGAGAGTGAGTCCACTTGAATGCCCCCCATAGATACCTTCATGTACCTCTTCCAAGGCTACCTTAGCTTCTCTAGAGTCTAAACATCGTAGAAGTGCCATCAAGACTCCTTTTGTAGAGGGTGTCGCCTATAAGGATGAAACAGGAGGCTTGACGGATGAACAATTTTCTCTATGATGTGGATAGGTTAGGGGGGAGGATATTATTGTGGAGATATAGGTAGGTTTCCTGATACCATGGCGATAGGGGACCAATGACTTCGCACACTAGTTCTGATTGAGGAACATCGTATGCTAGAATGGGGAGTTCTTGTATTAGGAACTCACATTTCTTGCTGTCTTTCTTCATATTGACCAAGGATCCAATGGTAGCCATGGCATATGTAGCTTTATTATTGAGCCTTGGGATTTGCTCGAAGTGGATGTCATTGAAGTAATCTTTGAAATCATCGACCATCTTTTTGTAGGGCAGGAGCTCATCATCTTTGGCTTTGTATTCATTATTTACCTGCTGGATGACCAGTTGAGAATCTCCATACACAGTCAACTTCTCAATTTTCCATTTTATTACCATGCAGAGACCTATGATGAGAGCCTCATATTCTGCCACGTTGTTGGTACATGGTAATGTGATCTTGAAGGACTTAGGGATGGTGTCGCCTTGAGGGGTAACAAACAAGACACCTGCCCCCGAGCTTCTCTGTGTGTACGATCCATCAAAGTACATCTTCCATGTGTCTGTGGCTAGTGTGATTTTCAAGATAGCTTCGTCAGGAAACTTTGGCAGTGTAGGATGTTCTGTCAGAATAGGCACTTCAGCCAACTGATCGGCAATAACCTATCCTTTGATGGCCTTTCTCTTAGTGTATTCAATGTCAAATTCAGTGAGAATCATGACCCATTTTGCCATTTTGCTAGTAAGAGAAACTCTATTTAGCAGATACTTGAGTGGGTCGATCTTGGTGATGAGCTTGGTCTTGTGATTGAGCATATAATGTCTTAACTTTTGTGAAGTAAAGATGAGGGCTAGGCATACTCGTTCAATTTATGTATAGTTGAGCTCAAATGAGATCAAGGTGTGGCTGATGTAGTAGATGGCTCTTTCCTTTCCATGCTCATCGTGCTATGCTAGTAAGGCTCTAATAGTTGTCTCTGTGGCAGAGATGTATAGCAGGAGGGGTTCTCCTTGCCTTGGTAGAGTTAGAATAGGGGGATTAGCCAGGTATTCTTTTAGTTGATCAAAGACATCCTGACAATGAGTGTTCCAGACAAATGCTATATCTTTTTAGAGTAGATGCTGGAATGGTTGGCACTTATCGGCAAGCTGGGCAATGAACTGATGGATAGACTGGAGTTTTCCTTGCAGACTTCTTAGCTGTTTTAATGTTTTTGGAGGTGGCATTTTGGTTATGGCCTTGACCTTTGCGGGATCAACTTCGATTCCTCTTCTTGAGACTATGTATCCTAGGAGTTTTCCGGAGGTGACTCCGAAGACACACTTCTTTGGATTTAGGCGAACATTGTATTGCTCTAATCGGTCGAAGATCTTGGCCAAGACATCGAGGTGTTCTTCTCTAGTCTTTGACTTCCCTAGTAAGTCATCCACATAGTCTTCCATGATGTGGTGAAATAGGTCATGGAAGATGACGGTCATAGCTCTTTGATATGTAGCTCCGGCATTTTTTAGGCCAAATGGCATAATGACCCAGCAGTATGTTCCCCATGGGCATATGAAAGATGTCTTATGCTAGTCCTCTTCAGTGATTTTGATTTGGTTATATCCTAAAAAACTGTCCATAAGGGATAGCATCTCATGTCCTGCCATAAGATCCACTATCATGTTGATGTTTGGTAGTTGGAAGTCATCCTTTGGGTAAGCTTTGTTGACGTCTCTGAAGTTGGTGCAACAGTAGATTCGGCCATCTGGTTTGGCTACTGGTACTAGGTTGGAGACCCATTCAGGATAATCAATTGGGCAAATGAACCCAACATCCAGTAGTTTCTTTAGCTCTGCTTTGACAAGGAGGGCCACCTAAAGATTCATTTTTTCTGAGTTTCTGCTTTACTGGTTTCGCATCAGGGCGCACTGCAAGATGATGAACAACCAAGGTGGGATCTAGCCCTGGCCTATCTACGTAGGTCCATGCAAAATTGTGATTTCATTGTGTGAAAAATGATAGGAAGTTTTCCTATTCCTGTATACTGAGAGATTCTGCCCTAAAAGTGATTTTTGGTTCTTCTTCTATCCCCAGATTCATTTCTTGGGATGGCTCGACTAGGACAAGTGATGTATCTGGATAAATCTTTTCTATCTCGGGAAGGTCCATGCTTCCATCTCCTAGCACCTTGTGGAGGTTTTCACCAGGAGATACGTCTTTTATTATTACTTTTTTGGGATTTGACACTGCCGCAGAGCGGTTTTCACCATTAGATCCATTTTTTATTTTTATGTTTTTATGACTGGAAGCAAGGGTTGTCTCCCTGAAATAGGCATGCGTGTCAAGTTCCATGATGTATCCTGCTCTATGATCTACCAAGGGGAAGTGATCTCTTACCCCCATCATTTCAGCGATGGCCTCATCGTTGGGTGCGATGTCGAAAATAGGAGGTCCTCATTGGTCCCAATCTATAAGTTCTGGGTATACCAGTGGTAAGTCATTGGAGGACAAGGCTAGGGTGGTGATTGTGTGGATGGTGCATATGGATGAGTCAAAGAAGTCAGCAAATTCACTAAAGGAGTCTTAATGGTTTGTTTCATTGACGTTGTCAACTTTAGGGGGACTGTAGCAACCTCAGCTAAGATACATTCACCGGTAATGAGGATACATTGTCTCTATCCATATCCTAACCCTTGGGTATAGGGGTTTCGTGTTGCTTGTAGTGGTTCCATGATTCCCTATTCATGAAGGCCTATACTACCTTGTCCTTTGTAACCCATGCTTTTGACAATTTCAGACCCTTTTCCATAGATTTCTGTTGGTATGGTGGGAGCGTCTTGTTTTGTTTCTTCATCCTTATATAGCCAGGATGAGATATCCTCGAGCACATCCTAATCCAAGAGATATTTCTTCTCAAAGATGGGCAAGGGTTTGCACTTGATGACGACTGTGTTGGCTGCTTCTGTCTTTGGGATGCCAAACATTTTATGATTGGGTAATGTGCCCACACAAAAGGTATGATGTAGGTTGTATTCTCCACATCCCATGTCGCTAAGCTTGATCTTCACCTCAGGTGGTGGAGGTGCTTGGGATGAAGTGGTGGCGATGTTGGCAGGGTCGATGTATGAGGTAGATGTTGTTGGATTAGCTTTGGTGGTGGCTTTGTTGTATGGGCAGAAGCTTTGGTTGTGGCCTTCCAGAAAACTATAGTATTGGAAGGGGCGAGGATCGGCATAGATAGTTACTTCCATGCCATTGTGAGGGAACTTGAGGCATTGATGGAATGTGGATGGGATAGCTTGTATGGCATGGATCCATGGTCGGCTAAGAAGAATGTTGTAGGGGAGGTCAAGATAAAGGACCTAACATTTTGTTTCTAGTATTTTCTATCCCACTTGAATAGGAAGCTTCATGGTGCCTTCAGAGAGCCATTCAATGTCATCATAGCCTTTGATTGTGATGCACTCGCTGGTGTCTACAAGCACATTGGAGTACCCCAAGTGTTTTAGCAGTTTTAGAGTACATATGTTTAGGCCGGAGCCACCATCGATTAAGACTCTTTTAATGATGTGTTTGTGGATATGGACTTCGATGTGTAAGGCATCATCGTGTAGGTGTTCAGAGGCGGGAAGGTCCTTTTCTGAAAATGTAAGATGGTGGGGTGTGGCGATATGTCCTACCATGGTTTGGAATTGAGTTACATTTAAGTTGGTGGGGACTTGCATTTCCAAGAGTGCTTTTTCGAGGATGTCTTTGTGAAGAGGTGATGTGTGGAGCAACTCGAGGATGGAGATTTGTGTGGGTGTCTTTCCTAGATGCTCTAAGAGTTATACTAATGGGTAGGTGATGGACATGTGGTTAGAGGAGGAGGTAGGGGATCAGATGTGGATGCAGGTATTTGTTCAGTGGTAGGGGCTGTGCAGATGGATACACGACCACAACAGGTGGTGATAGCACAATTGGGTGCTTGTGCCTGAATGGTGATTGTATTGACATGGTGGGATGATGGTTCGATCTGGCCTATGATGGAGTCATAGGATGCGGGTGGTGGGGTGACATTGTATGCTTGATTGGATGAGGAGGCTTTATTATGGTTGGGTAGGGGATCTTTGTAAGGTCCAAGGTTGGTGTTTGGTGATGGTTGGGCACTTTGATCGAGGCTGACTAGATTTTGACCTATAAGGTCTTGGATGCAATGTTTTAGTTGTATGTAGTCAGCTGTTTTATGACCCGTAATGCAGTGGTATTCACAATAGTCATTTTCATTGTACCATGCAGCTTTAAGTTCATTCTCTTGATGGGGTCTAACGGGTGGGAGCATGATCAAACTTTGCTTGAGACATTTGTCGAGGATGTCTTCGATGGGTTCCCCTAAGGGTGTAAATTGTCTGCGAGGTTTGCATGGTTTAGTTTGCCCTCTTTGATTATTTACATTGGTGGCATAGGTATGCGCAGGAGTTTGGTTCTGTACATGTTGGATGGCTTTCACATCCGTGACACCATCATTCAAAGTGTTCTTGTTCTTCCCCCAATAGCGTGATTTGTCATTTGATTGTGTGTTGGCATTATTGTTTGTATTGGGGGTGTTGTTATTGGATTTGTAGTTGTTGTTGTAGTTGTTATTGTTGTTGTTGTTGGATTTGTAGTCATACATTTTGATGGAGCCCTTGGATATGAGGGCCCGTTTGATAGTGGTACCTTTGTCGATGACCTCTTCAAAGGTACATGCATAAAGAATTTGTAAATGGAATCCTAATTCCTGATTGAGGTTGGCCATGAACATGGTGACGAGTTGTTTCTCAGGAATTGGCCATGGGAGTTTGCTTGCTAAGCCTCTCCACCTTTGCAAGAAGGAAGAGAAGGCTTCTCCGTTCTTTTGTTTGGTGTTGCAAAGGTCTGTCATAGACATTTCATGCTCGAAGTTGTAGGAGAAGTGGTTTACAATTTTTTCCGCAAGCTCAGGGAAAGTCCTAATGCCTGGGGGAAGATGTGCGAACCATTCAATGGCTTGACCACCAAGGCTTCTTGGGAAGAGTCTCATAAGATATGTATCATTATTTGAGACTTCTAAGCAAGTGATGTAGAACTCCCTAAGATGGTCCCTAGGGTCTCCCTTTCCCTTGTATTAGTCAAATTTAGGCATCTCAAAGTTCTTGGGGAAAGGGGGCATGTACAATGTGCGATCAAATGGATAGGGGCAAATATCCTCAAAGGAGTAGTGTTTGTGCTTGCCCCCAGTTTACATGTCATCTACCTTTTGGATCAAGGACTGTACAACGGTTGTGAGATCCTGTGGTTGTTGTGGCTAGAATGTGTAGGCCTGTTGTTGGTGAGATGTTGGAGGTGGGCTAGGATTTGATGTTGGGGATTTGTTTGGTTGAGGTTTTGGTATTACGGGTTGGTGTTTTGGTTGATTTGTGCTTGTTGTTGTTGATGTGTGTGGAGTTGTTGAAGAATGTGGAGTGGTATTTGGGGATTGGTTTGATGTTGTGTTGATGAAGTTATGGGGTTATGTGGATACGTGATATTAGATGGATTGATGTTGGATAGGTGGATGTTGGATGTATTGTGAGGTGTTTGTGAGAATAATTGTCATAGGTATGCTATGGTTTGGGGATTGGGTGGAGGCACACTCATGGAGGTACTCGCATGTGTGATGTTTCCTTGTATGCCCAAGGTGATTTGTGGAATGGAAGGGTTTATGGTAGTTGTGGTAGTGGATGTGATGATAGGTTGGGAAGTGGTAGGGATGGTGGCACTTGTGGGGATTGTAGATGTGGCAGCGGTAGAGCTTGTGGAGGTGGTAGATATGGTAGGTGTTGATGTTTGTGAGATGATATGTTAGGTATTTGATGTAGATGCTTGGGTATTTGATGTGGTAGGAATGATTGTAGAGGTGGATGGTTGTGATGAGGTCATGTTATGGGGTGGTTGGGCACCAATTTTGAGGAGATAATTCAGAAATCTATTTGGATCCAACCTTAGGACTTTGTCAAGCATGTCCATGTTATTAGCATCTTGTGTGAAGGTCAAGATATCTAGATCATCTTGGGATATGGTGGGGACGTTTTGTGTTGGTGGTGGTGGTGGTGGTGGTCATTGTTGTAAGTAATGGAAGGGATTTTCATTGGGACCGTATGGGGGGATGTAAGAGTACGTGGGTGGGTTTTGATTGATGGGTATGTTGCTGCTGTTGGTGTTAGGCATTCCTATGCTGCCATATTGCCAATATTCTGTCATTTTTTTATTCTTTTTGTGTTGTCATCTTGTGATGGGCATGCACATATATGAATTTGACTTCTAGAGGTAGAGTGATATGGGGATGGAGACTTTAGAGAATCTAATTGATTATGTTGGACCCAAAGATGGATGTGGTAATAAGATGGAGAGCCTTATAAGCCAAAAGGTGTTAAACCTAAGGGTGATAAGGAAGGACGATTTTGACTTTTGCACAAAAAAAAAAAATTGGACCAAAGATGGGTGATGATGATGTGTGTTTTTGAGGATGATTTTGATGGAAGGGGTTTTGATTTTGATGTTTGATTTGATTTATCAGGATGATATTTTTGGGAAGGACTTGATGGTCAACAAGTTGAGCTTTAGGTAAGATCTAGATTTTGTGTTGGCACAAAGGGATGTTTCTCTTTGTTTAGGGTAGACAAATGACCTTTCGCAAAGAGGGGTGATTGTTTTTCTTGAAAGGTAGACTAATGACTTTTCAAGGAAAATATGATGTTAATGATGAGATCTAGATCTAACTTTGGCTCAAAAGGATGACAAGCTTTGGTTGATGATTTGTTGATGGGTATTTTGATTTGGATATGGATTTTTTTGAAGTGATTTGTTTTGGTCCAAGGAGATATGCAAAAAGATTTAAAGGGGATGGATAGATATGGATTTGGGTGGATTATGATGTAGAAAAGGGTCCAATAATGATGATGGTGGATTCTCTAAGGTTGAAATGATGGTATGTTTCAAAAAATTTTGAGGAGAAAATGGATGGGGTACAGACAATTTTTTGGAATGTAACTATGGATTATGGCAGAGCAGATGGTGAAGATCACAACTGAATGGGTCTTAGTCTCAGGCAAATCAATCTAAAAATTGCACCAATCCATGGGTGAAATGGCACTAAAACTAGATAGAGATGGCACTGAAATAGGGCAGTGTTGGTCAAGGTCCTGAAAAAGATAGATTTTGGATTTGTTTTGATTTGGAATTTGATCAAATGATTTTCAATGTCTCTTGGCAGGTGTTTGAAATTGATTTAAACACATTAAAACACAATAAAGCACATGATCACACAATAACCAAGATTTTTATTTGTGAAATGACGTGTGATTTTGTTAAACAAGCACTTTGCACAACCTAAGGTGAGGATATGACAGTATTTGTTGAATCCCCTAGCTACGCCTATTCAAAGCAGGTAGCTCTAGGATCTTTGTAGCATCAGCTCCTCCATACAATTGCACACACTTCTCACGTATACCAAGATCTGGGTTTCTTATAAGGCTTGTCCCTCACCAAACCTTTAAATTGTCCCTGCTACCTCGGCTAAGACTGCATGAATTGGGGCCGCTTCAAAGGTTTCCCTTCTGCCTCAACAAATAGAAGGATTTTGGCTTGCTAAACAATGGTTTGTAGTAAAGGCATCCATTCAAGTGGTTATACGTGTGGCAACGCTACTCTCTATTATGGAGTCTTCCAACCTCCAAGGGTTACACCTTGGAGGGTTTTAGAGGAGGTTGGCTATTGGTATAACACAACAACACCCATTGCTTGTGACTTTCATCCCAAACACCTTATTTTATATAGCAGCTTGGAAGAGCTTGGCTTTAGCTTGATGCCGCTTGGGTCGTTCCCACCTTTCGATGTGGGGTGGCAGGCCCTCTAAGGATTAACAAAAGAAACACAATCACAAAAATACTTTTGATCCCCAAATTCATACAAAGATGCGAGGGGAGAGCATACGTATTCCTTGTGTTTGCATCACACTAAACATGGTTGATTTTAGTTCTTTGGATTAAGTTGGGGGTGATTAATGCAAGTATTGTGAGGAGCTTTTGACTCCCAAGGTCACCAAATGGTGCTAGGGAAGAGCATACACTTCTCACACTACCAACACAAACCACGAAAACACTTCATACAATTTAGATTGGTTTTTTTGATTAAATGCATGAAGAATGCAGATTGTTGTTCTTTTTAACCCAATGCTTTCAATTGATGCAATTTGTGGTTCTTTTTAAAGCCCAAAATCAAAGCGTTTGATAGTTGTTGGCACACAATTGTCAATTTTAGAACACCAAATTCAAATGTTTGACACACACACACACACAAAGATTTTTTTGTTTTTTGTTCAATTTTATAGCACCAAATCAAAATGTTGTGTAACTAACATGCAAAGGGTTCATTTTTAGATTTCCAATTGAAGTGTTTTTGCTAAACTAGAAATAAAAACATCCTGCAAAATTTTGTTAGTATCTGCAAAATGATAGTAAAGACCTGCAAAAACACTTGTTAGTGCTTGCATAGACAACAAAGTTAGTTCTAGAAATAGTGCTAAAATAGAGATAAAATGGTGCCACTGCGGACAATAAATGGTGACACTAACAGAAAAAAGACTGAGAACCTGACACCCTATACCGATGGCGCTAGTTTAATAGATAGTGCCAATATCAGACCCATAAGGTGCCATAACAGACGATGGTGTTACCGAATTACAAAGAAGGCACTAATAAAAAAATAATGCTAATACAATATATAAAAAGTGCTAATTAAGAAAATAGTGCTAAATGGGGTCTAGTAAAGCGCCACTACACAAGTTGTCAAGAGGTTCATTCACAGTCATTGATAGCGCCAATCTGGGCAGATAGCGTCGATACTAGTCTGAGTGTGTCTGACCTGCAAAATGGAGACCTCCTTATATAAACAGAGTGTTATGCTACACACACAAGATGTCCCATTAGCATTGTTAGTCTGGATAAATGAAAAACAAGACAAAAGCAAAGCCAAAAATGCATGTTTACACTTTATGAAATTTTTGACATAACTTCCCCTTGTATTTTCAAGATCTTTGTGAAAACAGAGAGCAATTAAACACCAAAAATAGCAGGGAGATCATAAAAAAAAGATGTGAGTGAGTTGATAAATGGAAACATGCTGCGTAGAATAGTGCTAAAATAGAGAATGGTGCTAAAAGGAGCCAGAGATGGCGTCGCTGCATAGGTAGGATAGCGCTACACCTATAAACACACGTCCCTTGCACAAAACTCACACAAAACAAATTAGACTTGGACCTTGTGGGTCCCACCGGGTGTGCCAATGTAGATTAGGTGAACAAATGAGGTAAAAGTACTTAACAAAATGCATAGAAACACAAAACCTATACCTCACATGAAGACCCAATCTCATCAAGGGAGAGGAACCATTACACCCAAAACAAGCTCCTAAGATATAATTATCCCTAGACAAGGATTCAAATGTGAAATGCTACTCAAATTGCAACTCACTAAAAGACTAGCTCAATTGATATTTTGGCATAATAACTTTGCATAAAACTTGGATCCTTGAATGGGTTGAGAGATGTTGTATTTATAGACTTTTTGGAGGGATTTTAATCTAAGGGTGAAGATTGATTTGGAAGATCAATGGTGGAGGATGAAGGTGATGTGGAGGGCCTAGATTCAATCTTGAATGAATGGAGGGCTAGGAATAAAAGTGAATCTTTTATTCATTATGGGAAAAGGGGTTATTAAATGAGCATGGGTGGTGAAGGATTATTTTTAAATTAAAGATTTATATGGGGGAATGTAAATGAATTAAAAAGTCATTTGGGGATAAGTGGAGATAAATGAGGTATGGGGATGTAAGGGGAATTAAATGTGATGTGGGATGTTTTTAAATAAAAAATTGACTTATGTGGATTTATTTCAATTTTTTATTTGGAGGATGTGGGGAAGGGTGTTAAACAAGGTTTGACCACCCAAATGAGAGGTTAAGATTAATTAAACATAGGTTTTATTTAATTAATCCTAGGGCTAGGATGAGGTAGGCTAGGGTAGGCAATTAAATAATAGTTATTTAATTGTCTAGGGTAGGGATAGGTCAATTAATAGGCTAAATTAATTAGTTAACATGGTTTTAACTAATAAATTAGATTTAGTGAAAAGGGGAAATTTGATTTAATAAATATCGCATATTTATTAAATCAATTGGCTAAGGTTTGGACTATTGAATTAATGAAATTAATTCAATTATTGGGATAAAATGATGGAAAATGGGGTAATGAAGGGATAATTAATTAAATAAAAATTTAATTAATTGGTTAGGAGGGAAATTGACATGATTAGGGATATCGGGAGTTGGTTTGATGGTAGAAGACATTTTTAGGTGTCTACACCAAGCCTCAGCCTCAGCTCCCTCTATAGCTCCTACGAAGGTAGGTAGATTAAGCCTAGGTAAGTCTCTGATGGGGTCTCCTCTATCTCTGTGTCCTATGATAGGCTCATCCACACCATAATCGTAAGGTCCATGATAAATCTGTTCTACCCTCACAGTCTCATCTTGTCTCACATGTCACGAAGGGATCCTACTATGTGCCCTGTAAGTTGACCCAATCTCCTCCACTGTAGTGTCAGGTATCTCGACAAAAGGCTCTACACGTGGCACCTCTCATGTCTTGACGCGAGGCTCTACACGTGGCTTAGCTCACAACTCAGCACATGGCTCCTCACATGGCTCCTCTTGCAGATCAATGCAGGGCTCAACACATGGCACTAGTACAACTAGCGGTAACCTCTCTAACATAGCATGTAATTTCTGTAATATCTAGGGGCCTAGTCTAGTGTTGGTGGTGCCTGTGGTGCCTACTATTCTGGTAAGACTTCTAGTCCCTGACCCTCTATTGTAGACTCATCTCGTATCTCTATAGACTCAGTACGGCATGAATGCACTCACCTCGTTCTAGGTGGCATCCTACAAGAACAAAGTAGTCACTAATTAATCAAAATTATGGAATAAGAAACGTGCCCAAACAAGCACAGTGTTTAAACTTAGGCTTTGATACCAAATGTCATGCCCACATATCCCATGCGGTCATGACACGCAACACAAGTGTCATGTCCACATTTGTCATGTGGTCATGACATGAAATATCAAAAAATTTCCACGCATCCCTAGAAACCCCCTCGCATGCATTAGTGTGCTCGGTGGCAATACGCATAAGGCGTAAACATGTCAGTCAAATGTGGGATAATGCAATCACATGCACATTTCCCTACGTGATGAAAGCTGACTAGGGGGTTAGGCGATGCAAGGAACGTCGCCATTAGGGTTAGAATCAGAATCAACATCAACCCTAAGTTTCCTAGGTGAAGTGGGATTTTGACATGTGTTGAAATCTAAACACTAACACTAAGCAAAAAAAAATAAAATTAAATTACGATTGCATTTAAAACATAATCTCATGGCAAAGATTAAATGTTAACTAAATGCATAATGCATTAGTAGTGTTCAAATTAAAAATTTTAAATAGGTTTCCCATCAACGTTTATGAGGAAAAAAATTAAACCAAAGGTTAAATTAAAATCCATTAATAACGTTATAAAATTAACTCCCCATTTAAACAAAAATTAAATTAAATAAACAATTAATTAATTAATTAATCCCAGAATAATATAGACCAACCAATAAAAATAATCCAAAACAATTAAATTTACTAATAAAGTAAAAATCAAGTTGAATTAATTAAAACAATTAAATAATTAATTAATCCCAAATTAATATAGACCAACTAATAAAGTTAACCCAAACAATTAAATTTACTAATAAACTAAACTATGATTCCCCAAAAGATAGGGTCTTCGATGTAATAATTTCACCCTCTTTCCATATTCCCCCTAGATTAAAATAAAAATAAAATTAAAACAAAATATAAAAGTCACCCAATTAATAGGATATAAGAAAAAGAAATTTCACTATTTAATTAAACTATAAACGAAAACCCACTTAAATCTTCCCCCCTTCTATCCCCTCATTAAAATTAAAAATCAAAGAGGAAAAAAATAAGAATAAATCCGTGCACCAAAAATAGGAGAAATGGCAAAAAAAAAAAAAAAATTCAAACTCCAAAAAGAAAGCCCTAAAAGTTCTCCAATTAAAATATTAATTTCCTTATGGAGAAAAGAAGGTAAACTCTAGCCTCCATCTCATTTTGCTTTTCTCTCTTCTTCTTCTTCTCATTTTCTCTTCTCTATTTGTTTTTCTTTGTGTTGTTTTGCAGGTTTTGTGAATGGCTTCCATGGATGGAGGCTCTAAGGAGGTATACTTATTATGTATACCTATTTTCTTTTAAATATATATAAATCTATGTATATATATTTTTAATATATATACATATATGTGCATATTTCTATTTTTTTTAAAACTAGAGCTGAATATTTGAATGAAGAAGGTGAATATAATAGAAGTATTCACAAATATATATATATATAAAATAAAACCTAGTGTAAAATACAGAGAAGCCCAAAAGAGTTTTTTGCAAATTTCAAAGGGATGAAAAGTAGTACAGAAAGGCGTTGGCAATGGCGCCGTCGCTGCCTACGGGTGTTACTGGCTGTGGTTTGAGCAAGGGTAATGGTGGCGTTAGAGGGCGTGTTTTCTTATTTTAAGGAGAGCCATGATGGTGGGGGGATTCGACTCCCCCCCCAACCTCCATCCAAGATAAACAAAAACTTCTGATTAAAACAACTCCACTGCCAAACAAAAAAAATTTGGATTTGGTTTTTTTTTTTCTATAAGGGTTTCCAATTTTTTTATTTTGTATAATGCACAGACTCTCTCTCTCTCTCTCTCTCTCTCTATATATATATATATATATATATACGGATACTCAAAACTTAAATATTTTCAGTTTGTTACAGAAAAAGAAAAATAAACTGTTATTAAAATTATATATATATAAGATTTTCTAGCACATTCTAATGTGAACAATATAGCTATATATATACTCAGATTTTCTAGCACATTCAAATGTGAACTATATATATATATATATATATATATATATATATATATATATATATATATATATATATATATATATATATATATATATATATATATATACTCAAATAAAGAAATTACCCACTACCCATGTAGGTAATATTTTTTTTGAAATAAAAGGCAATATGTTTATTCAAACAATGCAAATTTAAAAGAACACCATCCCTTCTAACAGATTTATATTTTTTTTCTTTTTTTGTTGTTTTTTTTAAAGAAATTCGATAATATAACAGCAATATTCCATTCTATCTTCCTAAAGTAAACAAATATATCCACTATTAAACTTGAAAATACATTTTGCCTATCAATACACAACTTCCCATTCACATAGCAATAAAAATCTGCTAGTTAACTTTTATTTTCAAATGCATTATAAACTAAGATACAACTCAAAATTTAAACATATGACTATACATTACAAAAGAGATGTTTTCTTCTCTCTAATGACTTGAATAATTACACAAGGCCAAACTTGGCCACACACTCTCACAAGAGCCCGAAATGACAACACAAGAAGGAAGTCTCATTTTCTTCTACACTTCATAGCTCCAAAAATAACCTGCAATAAACACATAGAAGGGAAAAGAAGTCACTCAAACTGCTCTCCTCCCTACCATAGACTCACTCATGAGTCACTCCCGAGCTTGGAGGTCATCCTCACACAAGGAAACACACCACTTCACAACAAAATACACTAACACAAAAGCAAGAAACTCCCATGGCTTGCACAAAACAAAACTCGCCAAAGTGAGTTTATTGGGATAGGGGAGTGGACATCACTCAACTCAAGAGTGTCACTCCAAAAAAACCAACTCCCAAAAACTAATTTTCTCAAGGCCTCAAGCCATCACAAAAATACTATTTTTCCACATAGTTTTCTCATGGCTCTCAAGCCATTCAAATTGCAACTTTTTCCATTTTTCCCCCAAGGCTAAAATGCCACAAAAGAAATAAGGATGTGACCCTGAGGAGGTTCACTCCTCCCCCACCCCACACATGTTGAGCATTTTCTCCAAGTGGAGAGGCTCTCGCAACACCCGTAAAATTTTCCCCACAACAACAAATGTAAAAACTCAATAAGGAAACACACACATAGCATCACACAAAAAAAGAAAATACATAAGGAAACATAATAGCCTTGATTCCTACCTTTAATAGCCCAAATGGAAGATAGTTGAGAAGAGCTCCTCTAACTCCACCTCCAACTCCTCCAAATTGAGCCTCCAAATTTTCCTCTAACTCTCTCCCAAAACAATTAAAATTCAAAACTTGAAAAAGATTCAACAACCCCCTCCCTCTCTTCAAGAGGGATTAAAATAGGCTCTTCTCATGAACCTTGAGGAATGGGGAGGTGACACATGTCACCTCCTCACTCCTCCACACAACCACTTGCAAGACTCTTGGAATGGGGTGGTGACACATGTCATCCACCCATTCCACCAAGTCTTTCCCCCTCCACTTGCTTTCTCTCACACATGTGGGAGAGAAAAGTGGAGCCAAAGAAGAAGTGGGTACCACATGTGCCCCAATCATCACCTCCTAAGAAAACCCACACAACCCCAAGGTACCCTCACCAATTGTGGGAGAGGCTTGGAGTTGAATCCTCCACAATGTAGGGGTCTTGAAGACTCCCCCAAACCTTGGAAAGAGGAATGGAAGAGGTTGAGTGTTTGACCCACTCTTTCTCTCCTTCCCAAACTTCCATTTTCATCACTTTACTTTAGGGTGAAGTTAAAGTGACCAAATGGGAGTTTACCTAATGTTATACAAGCTCAAATGGTCCCTAGACCCTAGGGGTACAACCCAGGGTTAATTTTAACCCATTTTGAGCACCATAGGATGAGTAAAAACACATAAAAAAGGGGTCTCAAAATTATAAACTCAAAATTAAATTTAAATGAACATTACATCTTAACAACACCGATAAAAGTGAAATAAAAAAGGGGTAGACCTAACCCAAACAACATCACACAACAATATTACAAAAATTTCATCATGCATACATAGTTGATCTTGGTTCCTCTTGGAACTAGATTGGCTTTACATAGAAAATCACAAGGTGTGTGGGATAATCTCTGATTATCCGTGGATTAGTTAGTAACACCTGCGCACTTAAATAAAATATTAATCCAACATGTATATCATAGCTGAAGGAAAGTAAAACACACACTCACATCATCATAAGATCATATAAAACATCATAAAATCACATCATAATTTGATTCATCATTTTCATTTCAATACTCCATCTCAAGATAACATCGCATAATAAGTCCATCACAAAATCACATAACTAGTCTCTAAATAACATCATAATATAAATCATATGTCAATATCCTCATCAGGTAATTGAATCAACATCTAATCTCATCACAATCATGCTAACATAATAAATCCAAAGTGAAAACATATAATCTAATAGTCCTGCATATCGAGATCAACAGTCCCAAAAGTCTAAAATATGTCTCCAATAGTAATGTAAAATGAACATAGTCAGGTAATGAAAAGGGTAGGCCTCACAAAAGTACTCAGTGGTGGTGATTATGAATTTATAGGCGCTGGAAGAGGGAGGGTGGATCTTGGCCACTAAGTCAAGTGCCCATTGACAGAAAGGCCAAGGAGTCGTTAAAGGTTGTAGCTCCTGTGCTAGTGCATGTATCAGGTTTCCATGGATTTGGCATTTCTTGCACCTCTTTACAAAATGATAGGAATTTTTTTTCCATAGTGGGTGAGTAGTACCCCATGTTGATGCAGAGGCATCCACACTATAACCTTCGCATATAGCATGGATGTCTGCAGACCAACCTCATCATCATCATCTTCGCCATCATCATCATATTTCAGACGCTCGCAATTATCCTCCTGCCGACTACTATTCACCTCCTCCGTTTTCCTCCTAACATCATCATCATGATGTTCAGCGGGCGCAAACATCCTCCGGCTGCACTGTTCATCGGGCGCCGAACTCCATCGGCATCATCATGATATGCGACACCACCTTCGTCAGCAGGATATCAAATATCCGGTTGCTCCAAATATCCTGATGACGACCACTTCAGCACCTTTCCTTCGATGCTCCACTAGCCGACGATACAAGCAACAGCATCATGATCTGCTTTATCCGGTTCTCTCGAAACCTCCTGATGATGCTAATACAACCTTCTGCCACGGACTTCCGCCGATACCTAAGCACTTAACAACGGCAGGATGAACTCGCGTAGGGGGGATATCTCAATATCCTGATGACGATGACGTCATATCCTGATGATGATGACGTCACCCAATCCTGATGACCTCTTCAACATTTAGTCAAAAAAATTGAACTTCCACTCCCGCATCTACTCGCGATACGCGGATGATTGGCACTCCCGATAGATGATCCTGATGCTGATACGCTCCTCCTCTTCGGCAACTCCTGATGATGATCACCCCGACGAACTCACACTTCATGCACTCAACTGGATCATGCTCACCTTCTCTTATCCGGATGATGATATCTAAACCGACTGCAGGATATTCACCAAGATATCCTGATGATGCCGTTTTGACGAACTTCTTCACTTAGCGAAATTTCACTTCGCCGATCCTCCAGGGATGACCCGATCCAACCTCAGGGTGATCTTCCAACTCGAACTTATCAACTCGACCTAGCACACACCCATGCTAGGGTCTTCAACATCTCTTGACGGTGAACCTGCACACCTGCATGCGAACAGAAAACAAACTACAACCTAACCTACTGTACATTACCATTCCACCGATCAGACGGATCAACCGGTGGAATGGATCATTAAATCCATGAAACCTCTCAAACCAGCAAATCAATCAAGCAATGGAATGCAACTAGAGAGAGAACACAAACAAGATCACTTTATTTGATTTCAAAAGATGCAATACAATGATTAATCTCTCTCTTAGTCTCACTCTCTGCAACCTAGCTCGATCGATGATATCTGTCTGTCTATGCAATATCAACCGATCTCATGCTTAAATAGATTTGCCTACGAGTACTACTGACCCGACTCCAAGCGGCTGGGAACTCTCCAGGCGGCTGGGAGATCCAACCGATCATACATCATGACAGCTGTTATAACCAACTAACTAAAAATAGCAAAAGCCTGGTCAGCATGATCTTATCATGATCAGCATGACCTTATTACATGCATTTGGTCTTAACAGACCTTCTTGGAAACACAAACAAGACCTAAACTACTAACTACCTCATGAAGGCCAGCTGTCAGGTAGGTGCCTCTACACCATACTCCCCAAAAGAAGAGAACTCATGTCCCATGAGTTTAGTATGTGGAAGTCCTCCACCTTTACACTTTGTTTTGTCAATAGTCTGACCTGATCCAGCTTTGTCTGCTGCTATCTCTTGGCTGCTCCAAGACTTCTGAACTGTAACTTGCTTTCTGGCAAGTAAATCCTCATGCCTGTTGTTGTAGGCCTTTCTCTCACATACCCTGTGTTTATCAGGTTGCCTGACCAGAACCTCTTTCTGAACTGCTTCTGTAGTGTTCACTTGTATCTTTCTTTCAATCCTTATAGGACAAGCAATAGTCCCAACTATGACAACATCCTTGTCATTCCTCTCAACTGATGGTTGGTTGTACCCCTGTTTCTGAACCTACTGCTGACCTCTGTCAGTCACAACTGAAACTCCCTTCAGCTTGTTGTCTATAACAACTCCTTTCTCTGCAGTGTCCTGAACTGCCTGTATGCCTGCTCCTCTAAGCATCTGCACATACTCCTTCTTTCCCATTAAAATGATTTGGGCTGCCTTCTGTACTGCAGCTTTTGCCTGCAATGGCATCAACTTAATAGTCTTCCCATCCTTCTTAATGGTGTAGGTATTAGCATACCCATCATACAGTACCCTTCTGTCAAATTGCCATGGTCTACCCAACAGTAGGTGACAACATTCCATAGGCAAAATGTCACATAAAATTCTATCCTGATATGCTCCAATCTGGAAATCCACATATGCCTGTTCAGAGACAAAAAGTGATTGACTATCACTCACCCAAGATGCCTTGTAAGGGTGTGGATGTGGAATCCTTTCCAAATTCAGTTTATCCACCATCTCCTGGGATACCATGTTGTCTGTTGAACCAGTATCAATGACAACTTTACATACTTTACCTTTACTCTTGCATGTGGTTTTGAAAAGAGCTCTTCTTTGCATCAGATCCTTTGATGCCTGCAAACTAATTCTCCTTAGCATCAATGATTCTCCACTCTCTGGATATCCATAATTCTCAGGACCTCTGTTTGAACTCTGTGCACTTTCTTCTACTTTCTCTTCTTGTACAAGTTGTACTCTCTTGTCACTAGTTCTATCATTTCTGGATGATGAACCTTTGTTTTCTGGACATTTGAAAGATGGATGACCAAACTCACCACAGGTGTAACACTTCTCTGAAAATGTAGTAGAACCTCTACCACCTCCAAATCTTCCTCTATTACCTTTCCATCCACCTCTGAAATCAGACTGTCCCTGTCCTTTACCAGTGTCTTCTTGACCCTCATTGGTTTGCTTTTGTGTAGGGGCTGCTCCTCTTCCCCTATGGTTTCCTCTTCCTCTCATGGACTTATCATGTCCTCTATTCATCTTTTCTTCAATCCTGATTGCCATTTGGTAACAATCCTCCACATTCTTAGGGTTAGCTAACACTAACTCATCCTGTATGTTAAATCTTAAACCAGCCAAGTACCTAGCCACCTTTTCTACCTCATTCTCATGATGACCAGATCTCATACTTAACAGATAAAATTCCTCAGTATATGCTTTCACATCCCTGTCTTTCTGCTTTAAAAATTGCAGCTTCTTAAACATCTGGATTTCATAATCCCTTGGCAAGAATTTACCCTTTATTCTTGCTACCATCTTATCCCATGAAGTGATCTTAGACTTCCCTTGTTTCCTTCTCTCAGATTGTACATAATCCCACCATACCAAAGCATGACCTCCTAACTTGGTCTTTGCAATCTTTACTTTCTGATCCTCAGCAACATCTTCACATTCAAAGTGATTATCAAGTGCAGCAATCCAATCTAACAACTCATCTTCATTCAAGCTTCCAGTATACTTGGTAACATCAACCTTTACCTTAGGTTTTTCACTCTGCACTGCCTTTAACAGTTTTGCCAATCTCTGGTCTTCAGCATCCAGATCTTCAGCTACCTCTTCATACTCTTCAACAGTATCTTCATCTTCTTCAGACTCACTGTCTTCCACTTCCCTCTTTTTGTTCTTTTCCAGGGCTGTCAGCCTGGCTTGAAGTGCTTCAGCAAGCTCCTTCATCTTCCTCATCTCTCTAGCATGTTTCTCCTTCAGTTCCTGCAATTCCCTTGCAGTACCACTACCTTTAGGAGGCATTTTGTCAACCTCTCAATCAACACACAATACAATCAACTCTACCTCTGCCCTTTCGGTGACAGAATCAACACACAACAGCCCAGATGTTTTGCTGAGCTCTGATACCACTATGATGCAGAGGCATCCACACTATAACCTTCGCATATAGCATGGATGTCTGCAGACCAACCTCATCATCATCATCTTCGCCATCATCATCATATTTCGGACGCTCGCAATTATCCTCCTGCCGACTACTGTTCACCTCCTCTGTTTTCCTCCTAACATCATCATCATGATGTTCAGCGGGCGCAAACATCCTCCGGCTGCACTGTTCATCAGGCGCCGAACTCCATCGGCATCATCATGATATGCGACACCACCTTCGTCAGCAGGATATCAAATATCCGGTTGCTCCAAATATCCTGATGACGACCACTTCAGCACCTTTCCTTCAATGCTCCGCTAGCCGACGATACAAGCAACAGCATCATGATCTGCTTTATCCGGTTCTCTTGAAACCTCCTGATGATGCTAATACAACCTTCTGCCACGGACTTCCGCCGATACCTAAGCACTTAACAACGGTAGGATGAACTCACGTAGGGGGGATATCTCAATATCCTGATGACGATGACGTCATATCCTGATGATGATGATGTCACCCAATCCTGATGACCTCTTCAACATTTAGTCAAAAAAATGAACTTCCACTCCCGCATCTACTCGCAATACGCGGATGATTGGCACTCCCGATAGATGATCCTGATGCCGATACGCTCCTCCTCTTCGGCAACTCCTGATGATGATCACCCCGACGAACTCACACTTCATGCACTCAACTGCATCATGCTCACCTTCTCTTATCCGGATGACGATATCTAAACTGACTGTAGGATATTCACCAAGATATCCTGATGATGCCGTTTTGACGAACTTCTTCACTTAGCGAAATTTCACTTCGCCGATCCTCCAGGGATGACCCGATCTAACCTCAGGGTGATCTTCCAACTCGAACTTATCAACTCGACCTAGCACACACCCATGCTAGGGTCTTCAACATCTCTTGACAGCGAACCTGCACACCTGCATGCGAACAGAAAACAAACTACAACCTAACCTACTGTACATTACCATTCCACCAATCAGACGGATCAACCGGTGGAATGGATCATTAAATCCATGAAACCTCTCAAACCAGCAAATCAATCAAGCAATGGAATGCAACCAGAGAGAGAACACAAACAGGATCACTTTATTTGATTTCAAAAGATGCAATACAATGATTAATCTCTCTCTTAGTCTCACTCTCTGCAACCTAGCTCGATCGATGATATCTGTCTGTCTATGCAATATCAACCGATCTCATGCTTAAATAGATTTGCCTACGAGTACTACTGACCCGACTCCAAGCGGCTGGGAACTCTCCAGGCAGCTGGGAGATCCAACCGATCACATCATGACAGCTGTTATAACCAACTAACTAAAAATAGCAAAAGCATGGTCAGCATGATCTTATCATGATCAGCATGACCTTATTACATGCATTTGGTCTTAACAGACCTTCTTGGAAACACAAACAAGACCTAAACTACTAACTGCCTCATGAAGGCCAGCTGTCAGGTAGGTGCCTCTGCACCACATGTGTATGAGTTTCTTAGGTAGGGTAGGACCACTAGAGTGGGTCCCGCATATACTGTTGTGTACTTCGCTCAGGGTAGTGTTGTGTAATTACACAACACGCCCCATTTTGACTCGGCAAAATAGGGACCCAACTTTTTGGCTTGGCTCATGTTGTCTGCTTTCTGGCAGTTTGGTAAAAGTAAGTCATGTGCATCATCATGTAAAGTTAGGATGAGGTAAGTCATCATTATGAGGTCAGTTTATCAAAATTTGTAATTCATTTCTATGACCTCATATTTAGAAAGAGTGTTAAATTCCATGCAGGTTTGCATTTTACATCACCCTAATATTCATCAGGATGGGAGAGTTATGAATAGTCAAAGTTTTGGTCAAACCTGATATTCGCAATAGGAGGATCATATTTTATAACCTCAGTCATGTTATCAAAGATCATCATGATCTTGGTACATCACCTGATAAGTCATGTGGTCCAAATATCCAGACGTCAACCTTAAGTGGTGGTAAATCTTCCCCGTCAAACAGTCTTATATATCGCGAGCGTCATATTTCCAAATGTAACCTAATATTTCTTAATATCCTCCTACCGTGAAATATCACCCTAAGACAATATCCTAATGACATCATCCAAATATAATAAATGAAGAAATAAACATGACGATGACATCATCATCACATTTATATTTTGACAGGATATTTTCTAAACATGATCATGTTCGCATAACATGACGATGACGTCATGATGCCTTTTCGATACAAAGAACGAAGATCAGGATGACGTCATCTTGATATTCCAAAAGAGAGACATGTAAGTTTGTCTCGTCATCATCATCTTTGAAACATCACCTGATACATCAAAATATCCTCCTGATGTACTAAACATAACCAAAGGGTGATTTCGTCACCTGAATCTTGTCGTGATAACTATTCCAATTTGATGAAGGAGGATGACATTGAAACACGACCCAATATTTGTGAATATCATCCTACCTTCATGATATCCTGGCATGTGGATATCCCCCGCTCCTATTGCCGCCATTGTCATTTAATGTGTGCAGACATGGTAGGTGGTTCCCGCCGACCCCGGAACCCGTTGAAACACCTAGAGAGATCCTGCATTTTCGCGCTGATAATCAATGAATACAATCTAATTTGTCAAAGTTGCCCTAAATTTACCCTAATTACAAGGTTAAAAGGTAATTCAACCGTCATTTTTACATTTACCTTGCGATAAAATTGTTTTTACAGAGCACCAACTTCCATATCCTCACACAAACGATATTGCACGACTTGAGCTTACAAACAGAAGGAAGTGTGGGATCATCAGCTAAATTAAGAGTGTTATTAGTAGTCCACTGGTATAAAAGAAATCTGCAAAACCAGGTAAGTAAATGAAACCCTCATCCTGTTGTTTCTGTAATAGTTAGGTATGGGTGGCCAAGCTGAAGTTCTGGTTTATGCATCCATATGATTAAGTAATGTTGAAAAGATATAGTAGGCATGGTGATTTATGAAGTTAATTGCAATATGCATGCATGTGTATACCCATTGTAAGACAGGACTTTGTTAATTGCAGGTAACCATGGCTGACAAGAGGTTCATTAAGTGTCAGGCAGAATTTAGCAAGCCCATGTTCTCATCTCAGAGGGGCATCTTGTTTAAATATGGAGCAATTACAGATACCCATCAGGGGAGCACCAATTTGGAAGCCTGGTCAGCTAGGCTGAATGATGGGAATGACAAGAGTCCTGTGCTGGATGCAGTGTTCGTATCTGAAATGTGGAATGCTGCTAGTTTTCCATACTCTATGGAATCTCCAGAGCTAGTCATCGAATGTGCCAGGAATTATAACCCAGAGACCAGGCAAGTGATGAAACATGGGAGGATATAAGCAGACCTATCCATCAAGGGTCTCTCCCAGACATTTGGATTTCCATTGGGTAATAAGGTCAAAAGTGTAGACCTGAAGAAGTCAGAAAAAGAATATCAAAACAATAAAAAGTAGGCTAGGAAGAACATGTATCAGTGGCGGGCTGAGAACAGCACATATCTTACAGCAGCCAAACTTCCTGTGCACCTGTTTAAGTATGATTTTGCTGATGAATATCAGTATATGATTGCACTGCTAAAGAAAGTAACAGGCCAGCCTGATGCTGGTAGTTTCAGGGATTAGATGTATGGAATAATAATGATGTGTTTATATTCAGATATCAAGCCACTATGGGCCCAGCTAATAAGTGATGCTCTGCATGAGTAGCTGATGAGCCTGGGAGGTTCAAATTGTGCTTTCTATATGACATCCTATATTGTATATTCCTATGCATACCAAGGCACATTTGATGCACTAGCTACTGATGGAAAGCTTACAGGTACAAATGCTATGCATATCTGGGATCATCATCCCTAGTTGCAAAGAGTCAGTTACCTCCAAGACTACAAATTGGTCAATGATGCATTCTCTATGCATCTGGTGAGGACCATGGAGGAAGACAGAACAAAGAGATTGAGCATGGAGGCTCAAGAAATAATTTATAGGCATGGAGCCTGGTACATACAATTTGCCACCTTTTCATACATAAGAATTGAAGGTTTTGAGGGACATCCCCTCATGCTGCCCAGGTATCCCACTGATGCAGTGGTACTTATGGAGTTCATCAGGCAGGGCTCCACAATGATAAAGGCTTACAAGGATGCCAAGAAACTGCCACCGATTTTGTTTCCAGTCAGCATTGGCTGCTACATGTGTCCAGACTCAGAGCACATAAACAAGGTGATGGTCACCTTGAATAAAATGAATCTGCAGCCTTTTCCACTAACAAGACCATATGATCCTTATGGCAGGATGCAAAAAATCATAGGAAAGGCTATTCATCAGAGGCACCTAGAGGATTTTTGGGCTGACTGCGAGGATGAGGCAGAAGCAAGAAGAAGAAGATATCAAAGGCTAACTCTGAATCAAATCAGGACCTTTGATTGCATTTCCATTCCCCAACAATTGAAGAAGGATGATGGTAGGATAATTACAAATGAGTATGAGCAGAAGAAAATATATAACGATACCATCTCTGCACCTGACCTCACTATATAGGAGGACATATCCTTGGACCCCTTCATTGCCAGGACCATGCAGCTAACCCAAGCTTGGGTTGATGAGTAGATAGAGGCATTGAAGAAGAAAGGTGTTGCCATTATGGTGGACAACAAGAAGAAGGGGCAGGATATTCCCGGGGATGAGTTTGATGACTTCCTGAATGAAAAGAGGAAGACTAAGGGAGATAGACTCCCTCCACCACAACAACAGAGCAAAAGACCCCCAAGGGGCAAGAAGGTGGATAAAGAACCCAAAGGGGTTATTATTGAAAGGGTAGTATTTGTAGCTGAGGAGGTAGCAACATCAGGATCTGGGTCAGAATTAGCATCCCCTCCAAGAAAAGGAAAATCCAAGAAGAGTAAGATAGCAGAGGCTGGAATCACTGGGACCCTAGAAGAGGGTCAATCCTCGAGAAAACATGATAAAGAGGATATCCTCATGGAGGAAGAGCCTGAAGAAGAGGAGGCTCCATTGATAATAAAGAGGAAAAGAAAAGCTCCACAGGTGGTGGTGCCTACCCCACCTAAGAAACAAAGAACCTCTATGAGAAGTGAAATAAGACAACCCCTAACATTGTTACAAGGAGCAAGTAGTGAAGTACCTAAGGAACTTCAACATAATGTTCCACTTCCTACCATTGTCAAGTTCAAAATTGAACTTGCAGAGGAGTAAATGAAAGAAACTTCTCAGACACAAGCAGAAGGGCACATCTCGCTAGACGAGACAATAAATTTGTCTGATGATGAAGTTGTACAGGAAGTGGCTGCACAAAAGATGGAAACACTTGCTGCCGGCATAAGCATGACCCCTCACAGGCCTCCACCAGTTCAAAAGATACTGGAAGAGATGAAGCAAGTGGAGGTAGAATAGGAAAAGAGCCCAGAGTAGGTAGCCCAAGAAATAGGGCTAGAAACATTAATCACCCAGGTGACAAGTCCTGCAGTGGTAGACCTCACAGAGAAAAAGGATGCAAGTCCTGAACATCCAGCAGGATCACCTGATAAAGGGCAATATATAGAGAGAGTGAAGATGGCAGAACCAGAAGGCCATACTTTAGAACTGGGCCGACAAAGTCCACAGGACACATCAGCGGAGCCTGCCATAATAGAAGTCCAAGAGAAGGTAGCTAATGAGGAGAAAATAATAGAAGATCATGCCGCCAAACCTTAGGAGGTTGATAATGCAGGCGCGGAACAAAGAAGGGCTTCAGAACAAATGCCAGCGCCTCAAGCAGATTCCATAGTATCCAGTACGGTGTACATGTAACAAGAAATAGAAAAGCCAAAGGAGGATGATGAACCTCAACATGGGGGAGAGTTGAAAACAGATGAAGTAATGATGGAGAAAGATCATGATCATCATGATCAACATATAGATGCACCACAAGATCCCCCACACCAAGAAGATGCTCCTCTGGAGAAAGAAATCCCTCAACAAGAGGATGTGCCACAGGATCAACAACAAAGTGAGCATTAGGAAGAAGAAATGAGAAAATCACCATCTCCACCACATCTGTTGACAGAAACAGGAAACACAGGTGAACATCATGATGATGTGGAAAGACATGATCAGGTACCTCCGTGGTTGGAGAAGGAGGTAAATATAGAAGAAGATTTTGAGATACAAGAATTTGATGTATCCACCTTGTTCTCTGGGGATATAATGAAAACTAAAAGGAAGGCCAGAATGACTTTAGCCATTAAAAGAGATCCAGCAACTAGAAGAAGGACTGCACAAATTGCAGTACCTATTGTGGAGAAAGAAAAAGGTAAGATCACCTTAGATGAATTTCAAATTAGCACAGTGGATCTCAGTTTTGCCAATGAAGACCAAGAGGGTCAGGAAGGCAAAGATATTATTGATTCTTTAATTCAAAAGGTAAAAAGAGAAAGAGAAAAATAAGCAACACAAGGAGCACATTGCTCAGTTGCATGCCTACATAAGGAGGCTGATTAATCCTGATGATACTACAACTGAACATGTAGTCCCATTGACTGCTATTTCTCAAGAAGAAGTAAATAAACTAGACCTCATGAAGCATGAGGCATCTGTATTAAGGAAATGGATGTCATCCACATTGGATGAGGCTGAAGAAATGGTAAAGGCCTCCTTAAAGAGATGGAGCATTCTCAGTGACTCCAGGACCAAAGTAGATAAATTGCAAATGCAGACAGGAAAAAGGTCGTATAAATTAGAAAAGGTCCTAAGCATCCTGGGAGAAATAAAGAGGATAAATCCTCAGCTGCTTATTAATAAATAGGTATTGAACAGTAATACCGCCTTGATAATTGATATCTGGTAAAAGGGCATTCAATTTGAATGTGGAGTGCTCAGAAGATGCAATAATCAGCTAAGGGATATCAGCATGAAGCTACATGATTTAATGGCCATTGAGGCAGAAATATTAGAAACATTGGAAGGCAAATTGGAAGGGAAAATAGAAAATCAAGATGAGGAATGTGCCATCAAGGCTTTACATGATAACTTCCAATCAGTAGCAGATGATCCACTTGTCCACTTGACAGAAGAAGTTATAGATAAAATAATGAGGATCAAGGTCAAGATGGAAAAATACAATGAGACACTGCAGGATAGGAAAGACAAACTGGATAGCAATAGAAATAAGTATGAGGCACATAAGCACGCCATCATCAAAGAAAAAACTTAGGATGGCAGAGGAATAGATCAAGTCGTGTAGTCGTATGAGCAGATCCGGAGTAGCATGCAGCCCCATATGCGGCATCATCATCATCAGGATAGTGAAAGTTTGGGAAGCGATGCACATGATGATGACCCACATGAATCAGATGGGGAGCATGATGAAGACACATCATAAAGGGAGATATAAGTGCAAGTAATCCAGATAGTTGCTAGCTGGCAACTTGTGCCATTTTGTAAAGATTGACAAGGTCAAGGAGAATGATGACTGTAGATGTGCATTGGTAAATCAAGATCATGGATCTTTTTGTAATGGATTCCTCACCTTGTTCTATAAAAGGTGATGGAATGCCTTATTGTAAATATTTGAAACTTAATTGAAATCCATTTGCTGAAACATTTAGAGCTCATTTCAAAGTTTTTGTATACATTTATATTTTTGCATGCTTAATGAATGAGAAGACTATGTCAATTACAATTCATAGTAAATCTTGAGTAATTAGTGTATGAATTCTGGATATATGTGGTGATTTGTTGTGTCCCTTGGAGTGCATGTCTACTTACATGTGTTGTCTTCATACAAATTCCTTTGAAGTTAGCATCAACTATATCTAGCTGTGGAATGTCCTGGTGAAAATATGGTTTGGTTTTCTTCTCTTCATGATAGTATCTAATATACATGTGGTTCAAAAGCTAAAGGTTCAACTTTAATTAGAAGCATTTCTTCATTTTCTTTTAAATTTCAAAGCATTTCATCCTCATAATTGCAAATAATTGATGATCTTAAGCAAATAACACAGATATGCAGACATCTTGTAGATAATTGCAAATATTTAGCATATTTGAATACAAAGCATGCACAATTGAAAATATCATGCAAAGATTGAAGTATTTCTGCATCTTTTCACCAAATAACTATATAATATGACTTCTCTGTGAAGAATCCTTGCAGAAGTATTGTCATGATGATGTTGAACTTTCACGTAAGGCCCCAAAATGGAAACAACAACTCACATTAACCTCTGAGTAACTTCAGACGATTAAGACCTAATCACCGGAGACTTGGGATCATGAATTCTTTGAATTCATCATATCTTTCAAGATGAATAAACATTAATGTGTACTTTTATTCTATGCTTGTTTGTGACTAACATCATAACCAATAGGTAGTTTGATATTCCTTGCTATCGAGACACCTAAGGAGAGTACCATCGAGACCTCATCGATATAAGGTATTGGTGATAATGGCATAATGGGATGCTTGGTGGATGAAGGTTTGCTTTTGGTTATTTGAAAGATTAGGTGGTAGGGTATTCTCTTTAAGATAGGCAAATATTTTTCCATATAGGGGAGAATTAGATCCTACAATGTGGTAAATGATGTGGAATTTGGGAGTGTCATATGTAGGATGGGACACTGGCTCTACCAAGAACTCATAATGTGATTGGTTGTTAGGGATGTCGAGGAGAGATGCAATTGTTGCCATGGTGTATATTGCTTTGTTCCCTATCCTTGGTATCTACTCAAAAGAGATCACAAAAAAGTATTCTTTGAAGTCATCTACCATCCATTTGTATGGTATTAACTTCTCATCCTTTGTTTGGTAGTCGTCGTTCACTTAGTTGATGACTAGTTGTGAGTCACCATACACCTGAAGTTCTTTGATCTTCCATTCAACTGCCAGCTTGATGCCAATGACCAGGGCTTCATACTTTGCCACATTATTAGTGCACGGAAAGAGTAGTCTATATGATTTTGGAATGGTGTCACCACTAGGTGTGATCAACAAGATACCTGCCCCGGACCCATACTGAGTGTATGAGCTGTCGAAGTAGAGTTTCCAAGTTGTTATGTCAAAGATGGGCTCATCTGGAAATTCAAAGCTCAAAGGGTTATCATCTATTAAAGGCACATCCACTAGTTGATCTGTAAGTACTTGACCCTTTATTGCTCATTTATCTACATACTCGATGTCAAACTCACTGAGTAGCATGACCCATTTGGACAATCTACCTATAAGGGCAGCTTTGTTGAGAAAATATTTTAATGGATCAATTTTTGGTACTAGCTTGATGGAATGCGATAGCACGTAATGTTTCCATTTTTGTGAAGCAAAGACCATAGTGAGGCATGCTCTTTCAATTGGCATGTATTGTACCTCATAACTAACTAGTGTTCTACTAATTTAATAAATTTCTTGTTCTTTCCCTTCATGGTTTTGTTGTGCAAGGAGAGCTCCCAGAGCTATTGGTGTGGTGGAGATATAAAGTAGCAGAGGATTACCCTAGATTGGTGGCATCAATACAAGTGGTTTCATGAGATACTCTTTTAACTGTTGAAATGCCTATTCGCATGAATCATTCCATTTGAAAAGGATGTTCTTATGTAGGAGGTGTGTGAATGGGTGGCACTTGTCTACCAATTAAGAAATGAACCTTCTGATAGATTGTAGTTTTCCCTATAGAGACCTTAGTTGATTAAGATCTTTGGGAGGTAGCATTTCCATGATGGCCTTGACCTTAGCTAGGTCTACTTCAATTCCCTTGGTGGACATGATGTATCCAAGAAGCTTGCTAGAGGTGACTCCAAATATGCACTTCTTTAGGTTGAGGTGCACATTAAACTGCTCCAATCTTGTGAAGATTTTGTCTAATACTACCAGGTGTCCTTCTCTTGTGAGTGATTTCGCTAAGATGTCATTGACATAATCTTCCATTATGGTGTGCATCGTGTCATGGAAGATTGTGGTCATAGCTCTCTGATATGTTGTGCCTGCATTTTTCAATCCAAATGGCATGACACACCAACAATAGGTACCCCATGGACATGTGAATGCGGTCCTGTGTTGGTCCTCAGGTACAATTTTGATCTGGTTGTATCCCGAGAAACCATCCATTAGCAACATCATGGTGTGACCTGTCGTTAGATCTACAATAATGTCAATGTTTGGCAAAGGGAAATCATCTTTTGGACAAGCTTTATTTAGGTCCTTGAAGTCATTACACAGTCAAACTCTTCAATCTAGTTTGGTAATAGGCACTATATTTGAAATCCTCTTAGGATAGTCTATTGGTTTGATGAACCCAACATCTAGCAGCTTCTTCAGTTCTTCTTTTACCATGAGGTTGACATGCAGGTGCATCTTCCTGAGTTTCTGCTTAATTAGCTTAGCTCTTGGAGCTAAGGACAAGTGATGCATTATGATATTTGGATCTAGCTCTAGCATATCCGCATATGTCCAAGAAAAGTTGATTTGTTTCCTTTTGAAGAATTCAGTGAACTCTAGATTTTCTTGTGTGGTTAAAGACTGTGCCATATGAATCATCCTGGGACTGTCACCTATACTAACGTTGATCTGCTCTATTGGTTCTATCAAGATTGAGGATCCTCTTGATGTGTTAGATTGGGTAGAGGGTCAAACCTTCCATCCTTTGGTGCCTCAGAGAGGTTTTTACCGTTGGATGCATCTTTCATATTTTAACTATTTTCATGATCTAACACTGCCGCAGATTAGTTTTTACCATTAGATCTTTCTTTCATTGTTACATTTTTGAGATTGAAAGGCTTGGCACTCTCTCCAAAATAAGCCTTGTCATTGAGTTCTATGGCATAGTCAGCCATGTGATCCCCTATGGGTATATGGTCTCTAAGCTCTAGATAGTCTATGATGGCTTCATCATTTTGAAAGGTATCGAGTTCAAGGGGAGTGTCATGTAAGTCCCAATCTATGAGTTCTAGATGTAATAGTGGTAGAGGGTCATTAGGTTGGTCTGGTTCAAGAGTATTGATGGTCAAGATGGAGGAGTTAAGGTTGTCATTATAAGCAATGACAATGCCTGCAATGGTACTCTCCACTAGCTGATCTATCAAGTGCGGTGTCATTCTTTCCTCACGAATCTCACTATCATTATTATGAGGGTCAAACTCTAGAGGTCTAGTCCTTGGACTTTGTCCCTCATTAGTTATATGGGTAGGGTCATACCCATCGACCACATCAATATCTCTTTCATCACAAGATAGTTCGGAGAGACTATCCCATTCATATTCATTGGAGTCAGTCTCACTCCATCCTTGTAGTCGGTGGATTTGATCTACTAGGTTAGTAGCAGATGTTTCTAGTTGTTTTCCTTTATGTTTATCTATTCCTTTGGTCTTTTCTTTTCCAGTGTAGCCTAGCCCTGTAATGTCTCAGGCTGTTAATGTATGAGGTTGGATAGGTTTAGTCATACCTTCTTTTCTCAATCTAATGGGCCCATGACCTTCATACCCCATTCTTTGTAATATTGAGAGTCCTTGACCATATTGTTTAGTTTGCACCGGGGTGTGATGGTCTTGTTTCTTGGATAGATTGTCTTCATCCTTATATAACCATTGTAGGATGTCTTTTTCATTGCTCTCATCTTTAAGGCTTCCCCATTTGACAAACGGACCTTTAGTAGTTTCTACTACTTTGGATTTGCTCATGGAAGGCTTTCCATAAGATTTGGGAGAGATAGGGAGATATGATAAGCAAAAGGATTATGCAATCGTGTATTCACCGAGGCCTTTGTGTTTGACCTTGAGGTTAGATTGGGATGCCTTTGATGTGGAAGGGAGTGAAGTTGGGTCAACACGGGATGAAGATGAAGCAGAGGCATGGTTATGGGGAATCACAACTTCAAGTTTAGATTAAACGGAGTTGCAATATTGAAATGGATTGGGATCACCTTGGATGGTGATTTTGTAGCCTTCATGGGGGAATTTGATACACTAGTGATAGGTTGATGGTACTACTTTCAGAGCATGTATCCAAGGTCTCCCAAGGAGAATGTTCTGCGCAAGCTCCATATCAAGGACTTGGCATGCTACATCCTTTACTATAGGTCCCACTCTGATAGGAAAGACAACAATTCCCTTTGAAGTTCTTTCCTCTTCATCATAAGCTTTGATGGTGATTTTCTTCTTAGGATCGATAGCATTCTTTGAAAACCCCAATGCAAGGATTAGCTTTAAGGTGCAAATAGTCAAACCGGCTCCTCCATCGATTAGAACCCTTTTTATTTTGTGCTTGTGGATGAAGGCTTCTATGTGGAGAGATGCATTATGAGGTTGAGTGATTGACATATCATCCTTTTCAATGAATGATAGGGAATGAGGTGTGGTAATATGACCTACCATGGTCTAAAACTATTCTTCAGTGAGGTTTGTTGGAATGGTGGCTTCTGAAAGAGCTTGGTCAAGTATGGCTCTATGAGACGGGGACAAATGCAAAACTTCCAAGATAGATATGTGTGCGGGTGTCTTGTGAAGTTGATCCAGAACATTGTATTGGTTGGACGGAGAGGATGGATTGGACGGGACTCCTCTAAGAGTAACTTTTCCACTGTTAGTGGTCACATTACAATCCAGGGTTTTTTTATAGTGATTACATTGATATGTGAATCACTCTCTGAAATGTGGTTAACAACATAGTCAAATGATAGGTTTGTATAATTGGCGTTGTTAGCTCCACTATTGTTTTGATTTGACGCCCCTCCCAGCTCATAGTTGGGAAGTGGATTCTTGAATGCTAAGTGATCATCATTAGAGGCATGTCCATCAAGTGATATCTTTTTTTGGTCCAACAATTCTTGAATGGTGTGTTTGAGTGCAATACAGTCATTGGTTTTGTGTCCCTTGTTTCGGTGATATTCACAGAAGTCACTGTCATTCCACCAAGGAGGTTTGACTTTTGGTTCATAATCCTGCACCATTGGAAGTGTTATGAGTTTATTTGTTATTAGCTTCCGTAGGGCAGTTTCCAATGTTTCTCCTAAAGGTGTGAATTTTCTTTGAGGATGATAGTTTGTGAACCGTGATTCAATGTTTCGTGATTTGTTTTGTGGGGGGTTGTTTTGTGGGCTTGATAAGTTGAAAATTGGTTGCTTTGGAGCCACATTTTTGGCATCAACCACCCCATCATTCACAATGTTCTTATTCTTTGTCCAAAATCGTGGTTTATCTATGTTGACATTTGCACTAGGAGTGTCCTTGTAAAGTTTGATTTGACCTTTTTCTATCAAAGCCTTTTTAATGAGTAAACCCATTTCAATGACCTTGCTAAAAGAAGTAGGGCATTGGATTTGTATTTGGTAACTTAGGTGAGCATGTAGGTTATGGACAAATATCTCAAGCATTTGTTTTTATGGTATGTGATGTGGACATTTGCTTGCCAATTGTCTCCATCTTTGTAAGAAAGAGGTGAAGGATTCTCCACCCTTTTGTTTATTGTTACAAAGATCTAAAAGTGAGATGTCATGCTCAATGTTCTAGGAGAAGTGCGTGACAAACTTGTCCACTAGTTTGTTGAAGGTCTGAATACTGGGAGGTAGTCAAGAGAACCACTCCATATCTTGTCCTCCCAAGCTCCTTGGGAATAGTCGCATGAGATAGTTGTCATTGTGGGTGACTTCAAGACATGTTGTACTAAATTCTCTGATGAGGTCTTTTGGATCACCCTTTCTGCGATATTTGTAAAATTTTGGTACCTCAAACTTTGAGGGGAAAGGTATCATGATCAAGGTTTTGTCAAAAGGATATGGTGAAATATCCTCTAGAGAATAGTGTTTTGTTGATGCTCTTGTTTGCATGTCAGCGAACTATTGCTACAAGGCTTGGATTTGTTGAGTCAATATGCCTAGAGGGTTTGTAGAGTCAATGGTCGACTTGCCTTTGTCTATGGTTCTTTCCTCTCATGTGCTTTCCTCAGGGATTCTTTCTTCTTCAATTGCCTTTAATGTGTTGACATCAAAGTCTTTGGGGATCTTAACTCTTTGGTTTGCTACGTAAAGAAAGAAACTAGGGTCTTGGGTGAGCACTTTGTCCATCATGCGTGGGAACTTTTAGTCTTGTTGAGCTTGTAGAAATTCCTCATGAGAAATCTCCTCATCACTATCATGAGGGGAGGGGGTAGTTTTTTTGGATGTGCCACCATTTCAAGTTGTTTTTGTTTTTGGGATCTTGTTAGGACCATGCAATGTGATTTGGGATGGGATGGAGTGAGATTGGAAGTTTTTGAGAAGGTGTGCTAGGATGTTGCGGTGAAGGGGACACTTGTGGTGACAAGGTTCGAACAAGGTTTTCCTTAGACCAATGGTGTCAAACAAGTTGGTTGAGACAAAGAGATAGCCAAAATTAAGGATGATTTGAATCCGATTACTTGATGTAGACTAGTTTTGCACAAGCCACTAGTGAAGTTCTGAAAGAGAAGGATGATATATCCTTAATAGTGGAGACTTACTAGGTTTGTTTGAGGTTGATATGATCTAGAATTGCTTTGCACTAACCTGGTTTTGATACTTGGTTTGATTTTGGGAAGATTTGTGAAGTTTTTGGATGATGAGAGTGTTGGAAAAGCAGCTATGTTGCAGAAATCCATGGGATAAGTGACTTGCACGGTTAATCTAATCTGGGAAACTAAAACAATGCTGAAATGGGTATCCAAAAAGGTTGAAATTTTTCTCACAAAAGGTCTAGAAGTGTTCACTGTTATGGATGCACCGAAACAAATGTGCAGTTATAGAGGGTGAATGTGCAACAAAACAAGACAAATACGTAGGACTGGTAAATGACAAATGCACAGTATGGTGTAACAAAAGCATAACAAGTCAAAATGTATGCGTAGCAAAAATAGATGCACTGCAGAAAGTGACAAATGCATAGCAGGAAGGTATATATGCGTAGCTCTATGTTTTTTGGCAGTTTTGACTGATTTTTGGCACATTTTTTTATGTTTTTGGTTTTTCTTTGGCTGAAGGTTTGGTCTTTTTTATTTAATTTTCAATTATGGCAAGAAGATACAGCAAACAAAAAGAATATTTTCATGATTGTTGATTTTTTAAAGATTTTTTTGACTCTTTTTGACAAAAACAAGTACAAATCCTAGGATGGCAAGGGCAATATAAACTGAATTCTCACTTGGTTTTTACACCAGCTACGCTATTTCAAAGTGGATAACTTAGGAACTTGGGACATGGGCTCCCCCTTACAAGTGCACAAACTTCTCTGGTACACGAGGTTCCGGGTTCCCAAGGCTCACAAACATTAGGATTTCCCTGTTATCTCTACTATTGAATCGTAAGTACATGAGTGTTCTTAGGAAGATGATAATCGCTCCTTCTAGCAATGGTTTATAGATGAATTTGACTTCTAAAAATAATGGATAAGTAGTAAGAGAAACCATTCGATTGGTCATACATGCGACAGTGCTACTCTCCATTATGGAGTCTCCGAGCCTTCAAGGGTTATGCCTTGGAGGGTTTTGGGGGAGGTTGGCTATCGGTATAACTAATCAGTACTCATTGTATGAAGTTTTCACCTCAAGCACAATTTATTTATAGTGGCTAGGTAGAGCTTGACTTTAGCTTATTACCACTTAAGGTCGTTCCCACTTGGACGGAAGGATATCCAAGGGTAGGCCTCTCTAAAGGAAAAACATGTGAAATGATAGGTTTGGCATTCTGGTCACCCCAGAAAGGGGAGAGCATAGGCCTAGTATCATTCCAAATACATGAAAGATAATGGTTCTTTAATCCTATTTAAAAGAAAAATAAATAAATGAGCTACGCTACTTGGGCATACACATGATTTGTTAACTTTGAAAGCAAGAAGCACTTGTTCAATTTTAACCTTCCTAGCATTGGGACTACGTGCAAGTTGTTGATGCAACAAGATCAAGTTACTCCCTTCCTAGTTAGATCTAGATGTGCTTTACATGAACAATTCAATTACTTTCCTTGCTAATTAGATCTAGAAATGAGTTAACAATGCATCTATATGACTAACCAACCCCTAACCTACAAGTAGACCTGAGAATATTCTCGCGAGGAATGTTAGCATTACTGAAAAATCACAAGAAATGACCCTAGGACCCTATCAGAAGAAATGCACAGTTACAGAAGATATATGCATAGATATAGAGTACATATGCACTTAATTATGAATGTGCAGTTACAAAGGACATATGCGTGTAGATAGAGAATGAATGCGTAGTTAGAATAAATGCGTCGTTACAGAGCATAGAAGCACAGTTTTAGTAAATAGATGCACCGAATTTCTAAGTGCATTAAAATAGAGCTCAGATGCATGGTTTTCATGAGAAGATGCGCAGAACCTTCATGTGTATGGAACCTAATGTACAAAAACTTAATTTTTGATGTTAAATTTGGGGCAAGGCCCCACGGTGGGCGCCAGAAATGTTACGGGAAAATGTGGATAATATCAATAATCTTTAATAACCCAATAAGTCAATGAAAATGGAAATAAACAAGATTCAAAACAAAGAACAATACCTCACAAACCTTGTTACTTCATAGCTTCCATTGGTTGCCTAATCTCAATTGATCTTTCGTGTGAATGAAGCCCTCAGAAAGCACACTTCCTTGCTTTGTTCTTCAAGATGACAATAGAGAAATGACTATGATATTTCTTGTAATGAAGAGGATCTTCAATACAATAAAAATGGTGGTCGCAAGCTATGGAATGGTGTGGGTGCCAAAGGTACGCTATGAATTCTATAGAGTAAGTTCACTAAAATCTTGGATTCTTGAAATGGAGGAATAGGGGTGTATTTATAGACTTGTGAGAGAGAAGATCAATGGTATAGAATGAATAAGAAGATCAATGGTATAGAAGACTTGAGAGGATGTGCATGAATAGAAAGAGGACAAGTGGCACACAAAAAGTTACTTTGTTTGAGTTAACTGCTTTCTTGATAAAGATAAGATTTGATTTCATAAATTAGAAAGCTTTTTTTCTAATTTAAGAGTTGTTGATAAAAACAAGATTGATTAAATCAATTAACTCAACTTGTGATTTTCTTTTTGCATGTTTTGAGAGAAATTAAATAATAAATTATTTAATTTTGCATGCATGAAGAATAAGATTTATTTTTAGAAGATTTGGAAGATTTTTGAGGAATTAAAAGATAAGAAAGCAAATTAAATAAATAAATTTATTTAATTGTTTGTGCATGATTGAAGAATAAATAAAATATTTGATTATATTTTATTTTTAGAGATTGAGATAATTTAAATAAATTTGATTGATTTATTTAAATTTGGAGGAATAATTGACTTAATTAAATAATTAAGAATTATTTAATTGTAGATAAGAGGATTTGGAAGAATTTGATGAAACTAATTAAATAAGTGATTTTATTTATTTATTGGTAGGGATATGAACCAAATAAATTATTTTATTTATTTATTGATAGAGGAATATTAAGATGAAATAAATATTTAAAATATTTATTTAGATAGAGTCATGTCATTTTTAGGTGTATACAGATAGATAAATGGAATCTTGTTTTTACTAAACCATGAGACCAACCTATGTCCCAAAAAGAAATCTCCACCACTGGTACTTCTCCTATCATTAATGCTACTGGCCCATTCTGCATCATTGTATGTTGTCAGGGAGAAGTCATTACCTTTTTGCTACTATAATCCATAATCTGAAGTGCTCTTCAAATATCTAAAAATTCTTTTGTTGGATCAGCTTGAAACCTTGCAACCATACAAATAACTTTGATAATGGTAGGCCTTGATGATATTAAGTATAGTAGGCCCCCAATCATAGACCTATACAGAGTTTGATCATCCTGTGGTGAGTCATCATCTTTACTTAGATGATAGTCAGTTACCATAGGTGTACTCACTAGTTTGCAATCTTCCATACTAAACTTTTTCAACATCTCCTTGACATACTTTGCTTGTGAAATAAAGATACATTCATCTGATTGAGTGATTTGGAGTCCAAGAAAGAATGACAATTCACCTATCATAGACATTTCAAATTCCTTATGATTCTCTTCTACAAACATCTTACACATTTCATCATTACCACCAAATATAATATCAACATATAATACTATTAATAATATGCTCATTCTCAATTTTGATATAGTACCTTTCTTGAAGCCTTGCTTATTGAACCTTGCATACTAAGCCCTAGGAGCTTGTTTGAGACCATATAAAGCCTTCTTAAGTCTATATACCATCTTCTGATCTTCTAATAGCTGGAATCCTTCAGGCTGCTCTATGTAAACTTCTTCTAAGTCACCATTCAAGAAAGCAAATTTTACATCCATTTGATATATCTTGAAGTCCTCGTGAGCTGAAAATGCAAGAAACATAATGATTGCTTCCATTTTTTCCATAGGAGTAAATGTCTCCTCAAAGTCAATTCCTTCCACTTGTGAATAACCCTTGCAGATCAACCTTGCTTTGTTTCTAACCATTTCCCCATCTTCATTCAATTTATTTATCAATACCCACTTGGTGCCAATCAAATTCTTATCCTTTGGTCTAGAAACATGTTCCCATGTTTTATTTTTCTCAATTTGATTTTATCTCCTCTTGCATTGCTTCAATCCAACTCTCATCCTTGCTAGCTTCAGAGAAATTCTTTGGTTCTATCATGGACAATAGAGAGAGGTTCACCTATTCATTTTCCATTGCAAATATTCCTCTAGTCTGTACTCCTTCATTCTTGTTTCCAATTATCTGATCTTCTAAGTGGTTCTTTTGAACATACTTAGTAGGAGTCTTGGTGATCTTCTCTTGTTTTTCTTCTTTTTCTTCTTTAAGTTCATCATCTTCTTATGTGTTAGCTTTAATCCCTCTAAGTAATAGTCTTTTTAACCATATGTGGATGGATGTAGATATTTATCAACCTTCACATTTACACTTTCAATAGTCTTTTGCAGAGCCTATTGTTGAAGCACTCGTATGCCTTGCTTCTAGATGAATAGCCAACGAAGAAACCTTCATCTAATCTTGAATCAAATTTTCCTAGGTTGTCATCATCTCTCCTAATATAGCACTTGCTTCCAAACACCCTAAGATGTTTGACTGAAGCAGGTTTGCCTTTCCACAACTCATAAGGAGTCTTACTGTTATTTACCCTCAACTGTCCTCTATTGAGAATGTAGACTACAGTGTGGATTGCCTCTTTCCAGTAGTTGCCAAAAATCTTTACATCATTAAGCATAGTTATTTCCATCTCCTGCACTATCCTATTTTTTCTTTCAACAACTCCATTTTTTGAGGGGTTCTTGCAGCAGATAAGTGCCTTCTTATTCCATGTTCTTCACAATATTCCTCAAACTCATTTGATGTGCATTCACCACCTCTATCTGACCTTAAGAACTTGATACTAGAATTCATTTCATTTTCACCCATAGACTTGAAAATCTTAAACCTACTAAAAGCTTCTGATTTCTCTTTCAAAAATCTAACCCATGTCATCCTAGAGTAAACATGAATAAGAAACATAAAATACCTCTCACCTTGGAGACCCTTTGTTCTAGTAGGACCACAGAGGTTAGTATGAATCAGTTCCAATGGATTTGTCGAAGAATACTTAGTCTTGAAACTTGTCCTAGTCTGCTTCCCAATCTGACATTCTTTACATAGGGTACTTGCAAGCTTGGCAATCTTTGGCATGTCTCTTACTGCTTGTATGGAGCTGATTTTCAAAAGATTATCAAAATTGGTGTGTCCCATCCTTTTGTGTCACATCCAACATTCATTTGTATGTCCTAGAAAATAGTTCTTTCCATTGACACCACTTAAGTTGTACAAGTTAGTTTCTGTCCTAGAACCCTCTGCCACCAGTTTACCAATATTCTCTTCTGATTTCACATCCTTGTGCATGAAATATAAGATTGTATCCTTTGCTACACATCTGACTGACACTGAGAAGATTGTGTCTAAGACCTTCTACATATAGAAGATCTTCTATTTTAGATCTTCCATCAATACTCATGGTGCCCTTTGCACAACTTTTTGCAAATGTATTATCTCCAAACTTGACTGATCCACCATTCCACTTTACAAGATTGATGAATTTGCTTTTATCACCTATCATGTGGCTTGAACATCCACTATCTATCACCCAGGGGTTTGTTTTCCCTTGGGCATGAAATGATGTTTAGACAATCATTAAATTTTCAACCTCATTATTTATTTCCTATCTTTTGGAAGTGTCACTCTCATTTTCTTACTTATTAATATCTGCCATCTAAGTTTCTAATTTTGCAAATCCACTTCTATAATATTTTTCTATGTGTCCAAAGTTGTCACAAATATTACATATCAGATTTGTTAGGGTTAGGACAGATTGGAGCAATAAACACTAACAATTATATGCAGATTAAATAACCCAAATATAACAATGAAGAATAACACAAAAGAGATCAACAAATAAATTTAACATGGTTCACCCAATATGGGCTACATCCACATAAACTCAGCCATCCAATGATTTTATTATCCAGTGCAAAACAAATTACAATCTCATGAATTCCATACCCACAACAGACATCCCAATCACTTATAACAAGATTTTGGAAGATTCTAGAATTAGGGTTTTACAATGTCATTTTTCTTTTGTCGGTTAACAAAAATTAACAAATGACTTCAAATGGACAAAAAAGAGGAAAAAAATATGTTACAAGTGTACAGTACTTGCATGATCAGTTGCCACATACCAACACGATTGACATCTACTAATGAAGCAAGAGGATTCCTACTTACAAAATTTCTTCTATTCATTCTAGACTTGCATTCCATAGCCTTATGACAATATTTATTATAGATAAAAAAAAACCAAAAAATGCATAATTGAACTTGATTATGTTGCAAGTATGTGCCTAATCAGTGTTGTCATTAATGTCAACATATCTGTGTTGTCATTGGTGTCAACAGTGCTCTTATTTTGTTGCTGGCTTGTAATAAGTGAGATGCTTTGTATTTACTTATGTAAGTGATCTTGATGTTGATGATATTGAGAAAATTAGCTCCTGCAGTAGAAATAGTGAGTTGCAGTGGAAATAGTGTATTGCATACAGAAGAATAGTCAAGAAGATTGCTCCGCATTTCCTATAGAATGGATATCTTTGTCTGCAAAGTGGAAGTTATTTAGAAGTTTGTCTGAAGATATTATATCCCAATTTTGAGCCTCTAGTATGAAGATTTAAGTGAGTTGTGTTCACCAGAGTAAAAACTACTTTTCCTATATGATTGGTGGTGATAGGGAGAAAATATTATGCTCTGCATTCCTCTGCATTGAAGTATTTTGTTCTATGGTTCTAGAGTTAAGTCTGGAATGATGTTAAGTGCCTTCAATTTTAATGGTTCATGATTTGGTGGTCCGCAAGCTATCCTTTCCTTATGACAGTGTTGTTCTTGTGCTCTGGTTTGATAAATCTTCGTGATAGAGTGGTTAGAAGTTGTGCGTTTGTTTCCTGACGATCTCAATGTGCTTGTAGATATCTCCTGATCATGTTCCTACTCTTGGATTGGTCTGCAAAGTGAAAATTGGATTGTGAATGAAGAATGCTCTTAGAAGACCTAGTGTTCTCACCAGTCTTGGCCAACTTGGTTAATTTCACTAATTGCAGAGATGCCTTGAAGATTGTGGAAGCATGTTGTGGCATGAAGAACTGCATTTGAGTCCCAGCTAAGGCATGGCATGATCAACATACATCTTTACATCTTTCCCTTAGCTAAATTATGTATTAGGTCCAGACCTATTTCTATGTATGTTTTTGTAATGCTAACCTTGGAGAATGTTCCAACAGTTGATGAATGTATTGCTGACCTTGATGTACATTCCAAGGTTGATGACATGTATAAAAACTTGTAATGTAATTGCAAAAAAGTGTATGAGTATGTGAATATGAAGAGATAAGTGCAAAGGTGTGAAAGAGTAGAGTAGAGAAGTTATATTATTCTTCAATGGAACCGAACCTAGGCATGGAATAGATTCTATTCAATCAATTCACCATATTTGGTAGTGAGCCACCTTTTGGCATTGAGACACCCTTTAGTAATGAGTCATTCTTTGCAGTGAGCAATTTGGGCAGTGAGCCCTGTAGGTAGTGATCCTCTATTTTTTGGTACTCTTATAACATATATATTTTTTGTGGGCTAACATCCACTGTGGTTTTTCCCTTTTAGGGTTTTCCAAGTAAAAATTTCGTGTCTATTGTGTTGAATGTGTGATTATAATTTAGTCTATGGTTTCATACTTTCATGGTTAAATCTGATTATCAGTAATTAAGTAGTTGATGGTTTATGAAGTAAAGTTTTTGTGACAGTTCATTCACCCCCCCTCTTAGTTGTCCTGTGTATTTCAAAAATTGGTATCAGAGTAGGTTCCTCAAAACAAAGCCTAATAGCTTGACGAAGATCAAAGATGTCTTTTAAAAAGGAAGCACCATAGTTTAATGGGACAAATTATGCTCTATGGAAGGTACGAATGAAAAGCCATCTCCTTTGTCTTGGTTATAGAGTGTGGAAAACTACATAATCAAAATATAGCATGCCTCCAAATGGTTTGACAACTGAAGATGAAATCAAAGAATATGAGTTTAATATAAAAGATAGAGATGCCTTGTTAAGTGCTTTGTCTGACATTGAGCTGATAAAAGTCATGGATCTAGAATCTGCAAATGAGGTTTGGGAAAAGTTGAAGAAAATGTATGAAGGAGATGATTTTATAAAAGAAGCCAAGGTACAGGGCCTAAAAGTAAAATAGGAGAGCTTAAAGATGAGTGAAGATGAAAACATTACAACCTTCATGCAAAGGGTTGATGAACTTGTCAATGGAATAAAAGGTATGGGAGGTACTATTGGTGATAAGGAAGTTGTGATGAAAATTAATAGATCACTACCTAAGTCATACAATCACAAAGTAGCTGCAATTGAAGAAGTAATGACTATAAAAACTATTGATAGAGATCAATTACTTGGAAAGCTTACAGCCTTTGAGATGAGAGAGTTTGGTGATGCTCTGCCAGAAGTTGAATATGCTTTCAAAGCTAGTACTTCAGAAAAGATCTCTAGAGCTGAGAAATATAAGGTGGAACTTGATGATGACTTTGATGAAATTGAAGCCAACTTTGTTGACAGATTGCAAAGAGGTTCTGGTAAGTTCAAAGGCAAATTACCTTTCAAATGTTTTTCATGTGGTAAAGTAGGTCATTATGTTTCCAGACGTCTTGAAAGAATTGAAAGGAATAGAAAAAGATTTGAAAACATGACTAGAACTCCAAAGAAATGCTACTATGTTAGAGATTTTGATAATGAAAGTGTGACTGATGATGAATCTGATGATGCTAGTACTAGTGCAAATGAATGCTTGTTTATTTCTATTAAAGAAGATCTTGTGTCTACTAATCTTGCTAGTTGTGTGAAGGAAGTAAAACCGGTGGAAGAAAGTGCCTTGGTTGTTCAGGTTGAGAAAGATAAGGATGAATGGATTATTGGTAGTGGATGCTCACATCACATGACTGGTGACAAAAGTAAGTTTGTAAGTTTGGAAAAAATGATGGAGGACTGGTTAGATTTGGAGACAATGTAGCTAGTAAGATTTGTGGAAAAGGATCTATTTCATTTGATGGAAAGCATAATACTGATAATGTCCTAAATGTTAAAGGTTTGAAGTACAATATTTTGAGTGTTGGTCAGATGTGTGATAAAGGTTATGATCTAAGATTCAAAGACAATGGATGCAAGATCATGGAAATCTCTAGAACTGTGATTGCTACCAGTAAGAAGACTAGAGGTAACATCTATCAATTAAGAGGAACCAATGATTACTATTTATTGGCTCAAGCATATGAGAGTTGGTTGTGGCATAGAAGGCTGTATCATATAAATTTTGACAATTCGGTAAAGATAAGTTTAGGTCAGACTGTAAGAGATTTGCCAAAACTTGTGAAACCCATCAATACTATTTTCAAGGAATGTCAATTGGGGAAGCCGACAAGAACAAGTTTCAAGAGTAAACAGCAATTTTCTGCTAGTTTATTGGATCTAGTTTTTATAGATCTATGTGGTCCTACAAGGATAAGAAGTCTACAAGGTGATAGGTAATTCATGTTGCTTATTGATGATTATTCTAGAATGACTTGGGTTACTTTTCCAAGAGACAAATCTAAAGCCCTAGAGAAGTTCAAATTCTTCAAGGCAATGGTGGAAAATGAAATACAACTAAAAATCAAATGCTTGAGGTTTGATAGAGGAGGTGAATTCACATCAAATAAATTAAAAAAAATTCTATGAAGAGCAAGGAATAAAGATATAGTTGTTTGCACCTAGGACTCCTCAGAAAAATGGAGTTGTGGAAAGGAAAAACGTGACAGTTCAAGAAGCTGCTAGAATAATGATGAAGGAAGGAGGCTTGCTAGATATTTTCTAGAAAGAAGCCATAAATACTATTGTCTACATCCAAAATAGAGTTCAAGTGAAAGGTAATGGTACTAAAACTCCATATAAATTGTGGTATGGAAGAATTTCTACAGTAAAATATATCTAAGTCTTTGGAAGCAATTGCTATATTAGAAGAGATGAAGATCTAGGAAAGTTTGGTGCAAGATGTGATGAAGGAATCTTCCTAGGATACTATACCAAGAGGAATCTTCTGAATGGTGAGTAAAAAGAGGAAGTCTACATTGAGCAACTAGAAGGATTGCAACTATCAAATCAATGTGATATGGTATACAGGTTGAAGAAAGCATTGTAAGGACTCAAGCAAGCTCCTAGGGCTTGGTATGCAAGGTTGGATAAGTACTTATTATAGTTAGGATTCAGTAAAGGTAATGCTGACAGTAATCTCTATTTCAAGACTAATAGTGCTCAAATTTTGATTGTTGATGTCTTTGTTGATGATATCATCTTTGGAGGAAATAGAGGTGTAACGTCAGAAAATGTCCCCTTGGGGGCTTTTCCCTCATAAGGTTTAGCTCTTGGGTCTTTAGTATGCATTTAGGGCATATTAGTTCATATTTTGGCATTCCGATGGAAAGAGGCCTAGGTTTCATGATAAATTGGAGCAAGGTGGACCCCTTGAGATGTACCCTACCCAAAATAGGGGTAGCCCTAATTTTTGGGTGTTAGTTTATGACCGCTATTTGGTCCTTTTGCCGACACAGTAAGTTTTGATTTTTAAAATCTTGGCGGGAGTGCTTATAGTTGCATATATATAAGCATGCTTAGGCATTCATTTAGAGACTAGATGGAAAGTGTGATGTTCAAGTGTTCTCAAGGTGATTCAAGGCTTTCTATCATGTCGCAAGAGTAGAATTGTATGTTTTGTGTGTTGATATTTGTAGATTTGAGTATCAATTTCCTCATGGCATGAAGAGCATCTTCCTCCATGAAAGCTTCACTACAAGGTGACTTAATATCATGTTTTCATCATTGATTCCTTTAGTTTTTTCCTCTACCTCACAAGGGCATGCACTCTTTATTTGATAATGGTGTTTGGAGACTTAAGTATCATTTAGGGCTTGACTAAGGCAAGCCTCTAAACACCACAACCCCCAAACCAAGTCTTGTGATTGTAGGTTACAGGTGTCACATTTGGGAGAAGTCGAGTTGTAGGAAGGATTGGCAGGCATCAAGGATTTGGGATCTAAAGAAAAGAAGGACAAAGGAGCACTTCCAGGACTAGGGCGCTTGCTCTAGTGTCCTTCGCAAATAGATCTCTGAAAATAGAAGTTACAGGGTTGATTAGTGTCGGAAGGAGGTCCAATTCACACAAAGAAACTGGCACCTTGGACTTGGGTGCCCACTCTAGTGTCCTTGACTATTCCACTTCGGAACCCTGAAAACATGTATTATGCGATTTGGTATTTTACTCCTGTCTGCAACAATTTTTTTTGTCTTTCATCAATTTGTTGTCGTATTTGCATAATTAGGGTTTTAATGGTTAATTGTGCATAAGAGAAAGAAAATTAATAATTAAATTCTCTAATCCAAGTTTCCCTACATCTGCAAGTGACCTAGGGTATGATAATGCTTGCTACTCAACCCTAGATCCTTGAATGTCTAATGGAGAGGCAGATTTAACATTTAAACATTAGAACATTAACAAATCCAATTTTCCCCTAAACATTTTGCTAAACCCACATTTTGGACTAAAATTGCAACTTGCTAAGTGTTTGTCTTCATATTTGGATTGATTTCATTCATTCATTTGGTCATTCATTTTATTGCATTGAGAAAAATTTTAAAAAATTAAAAAATTGGAAAAATACAAAAAAACAATCACATTGTTGGGCTTACTAAAATACATCAATTCTTTCTAAATTTTCCTAATTCATTATTTTTGCATCAGATCTGATATAAACTATAGAAAAATACAAAAATTCAAAATTTTTCTTTGCATTTTCATCATTTAATTGCTAGGGTTTTGTGGAAATTTTGACAATTTTATATAACCTAGTAATTCCAAAATCTAGGGTTAGTAGGTAAAATCTTTTTCTCAGATTTTTCTACTAATTTTAGAGGCTCATTCAAATTAACATTTGTCTGTAGTCTTTCATTTTAGTGTAAATTTGCATTTAGATATAAAATATTTGCATTTTTGCATAAAAAATTTCAACAAAAAAAAACTAGCAATTTTGATGCATTTTCACTAAATTTGCATGGGCATTTTGCATGATCAAGCTTGAAAATCATTTTCAGATCTGAGAGAATGCAATTTTCATCATAAATAAAACTTCAAATCATTCACATAGCATTTTGTCTCAAGATCTCAAACCTAGGGCTTCGAAAACAATGATTTTCACTAAATTTGGTCTTATCAACTTTATAAACTTGCACCATATGTGTGTTGTGAAAGGTATTTTGGCATTATTTTTATTTTATCAGGGTAATCATTTTCTTCCCCTCATAAAAATCTTCACAACACCCTTTTAACGGGCTCTTGTACTGAAAATTTAGTGAAAAACTACACATTTTGGCTATTTTTGCCCTAGGGTTTGACCTAGTTTGCACTCCAAGTGTGTTTTGATCAATTTTATGGATTAAGGTGACTGATATTATCAATATTATTTTCTTTAGCTCCTAAAATTCTTTACAACACCCCCTTTTCTAGGTCTTGGAATTGAAAAATCATGAAAAATAGTCTATTTTTGCTATATTTTCACTAAGGTTTTACCTTAAGTGGCATTAAAAGTGTGTTGTGTTGGGTATTTTGACATTAAGTGGCTGTTATTACTGATATTATTTTCTTTCCATCATCATTTTCCTCACAACACCCTTTTTTATGCCCTTTTACATTGAATTTTGGCAAAAAAAGTGCCTATTTTGACATATTTTCACTATATTTTGACTTGGCATTAACTTGAAATCGCATCAAGAGTGTGTTGAGAAGGATATTTTTTCTATTTTGGCCTGATATTAGACATATAACTTTATTCCCTTGACTTAAATCATTACAACACCCTTTGGTTCATTCATTTGCATTAAAAAGGTACAAAAAAGCAAGCATTTAAGATCATTCTTGCATACAGTTTGCACTTGTGTTTTGCATACTCTTGGAAATTGTTAAAATCTAATTTTGAAGCTCATTATGGCATCTTCATGTTATTCATCTCTGAAATATTTGTATGAGTATATCCTAGATTTAGAAAATTTCTCTAATTTCACTAATGAGAATGCTCATATTCTAGAACATATAGCTTACATCAATGGTATTGATGCTTCTATATGTTCTACATATGAGTTGCAATTACTTTGTTACACACATGATTCTAGTAGCTTCACTTTACTCATAGGATCATATCCTTTGATATTAGAAGATTTAACCAAATTCATCTCTAGGAATACTCATGAGAAAGATGAGAGGTAAAAGCCCTTTTCCACCACAGAGTATGATGATGATGGTGATGATGTACCTTCCTCTCATCCCACTACTCTCCCTGGCCAAGATGTATCATTGGTGAATGATAAAAGATCTCTCACATTAAATCCTTTGGGGATGGATATTGGGTGCAATCAAGAGGAAAATAATGTTAATTCAATAATCGTTAATGGACTTCATAGCAATATTCCTAAAATGATTGTCCGAGGGGCACTTAGTGCACCCTCTTGCTTAAAACTGGTGATTACGGTTCAAGGTGTTCAAAATGCATTACAAAAACCACACCATAATGTGATCGCTCATGCATACAACACCCTTAATAACAAGCAAAGTAATCAAGCACTGCATGTTCCTATCTCTCTTCCATCTTCTCAACCTATGCTTCCTCCACCACCTCGCCTTACTCATAAAAGTGGTCAAGAGTATGATCTTGTCAAACAACTTCGCACTACTCCGGCTAAGATCTCTCTTTGGGATTTAATACAAACATCACCTACATACCATGGAATGCTCCAAAAAGCTTTGTAAAAGGTGATTGTCCCACCTATTGCTAAGCCTAATGATGTAGCAGCCGTATTGGATAGTATGCATGCGAAAAAAGTAGATATTCTCTTTCAACCATAGGAACTACCGTCAATTGAAGTTCAAAACTAATATGATCCTCTTATGATCTCTATCATAATAAATAAAACATTGGTAAAATGAGTTATGATTGACAATGGATCAACTCTTAATGTTTGTAGCATTGACCTACTAGACAAAATCAAGGTTGACACACCACAAATCACACCAAATGGCATTAGCATTCGTGGCTTTGATAATGTTGGACGATAATCTGTGGGCACTATAACTCTATGTATACAAGTAGGACATGTTCTTATGCCTACCCTGATTCATGTCATGCTTTGTTCTTTATCTTACAACATGATTCTTAGTAGACCTTGGATTCATGCATTGGGGGTAGTTCCTTCCACCTTGCATCATTCAATCAAATTTATATTCAAAGATAAACTTCATACTATTCATGTCGATCCTGAACCAGATAACTTCTTACACATTGAAAAATAAAAACCAGTTTACAATCATATGAGCTTAAACACTTTACAAGCTAGTCCATCAATGCCTCTAGCCATGAATAATGTTGTGCAAGACTCTCAACCAATGAATGCACTTGTCGGTGATGATTGGGGTTCATTAGATTTTAATCCTTACAGTATAGGGAAATAAAAAATTAATAGCCTTGACACATCAAAAGTGGCATCGATCTCACCTAAGCAATCTTTTGAAGCACCTAAGAAACCTAAAATCCCCTTGGTAAAAAATAAAAACAATACCCTCACTTATACTACAAAATATGATACCTATGATGCCTCACCTTCTTCTAAGGAACTAGACTCTCTATATGGTCATGGATTTCATTTTTTTTACAAACATAACAACTATGTAGGTAAGGGATGTGGTGTAAATAAACAAGGAATTAGAGTACCTATAGTCTCCGCTTCAACACATTACTCAAGCGACATTGGATATAATCCTTTTAAAGAAAAGAAAGCTTCACATCGTCCTAAACTTAATGTTAATTCAACAGATCAAAACAACATGACAGATATGTTTTCTCTTAATGATGGTGCTAACAGGTAAGTATCTCTAACCCTTTATCTCTCGCGTGATGTGCTTCCCCCATAATGTGTTATGTGTTGTTTAGGCCTCCTAGGATGACCTCATAGTCTCCCGTAAAGTCTGGGATACTAGGAGACTGCCTCTGTTGTGACCTTCTATTTGTATCATTATTTCTTCCATATTACTTCTCTCTCTAATTTCATTGTTGTGTGTTGTGTCTTACGGACATAGCATCGCAGTTGGTGACCTAGGGGCACCCTCCTACATGACTGTCCCTAAGACACTTGTTGCTTCTCTCTTATTTATTGTTTCACTTCCTCTAGTGTTTCCATCTAGCAGGTGGATGAAGACAAAAATTTATACTGATGTGGACCTAGTGTCCCTTTCGAGAGCAATAAAAAAATGGACTTAGTTCCTAATATGATGATGAGGTTGTATATCTTATTCGATGCTTGGCTAGTGGAAGCAATCGTGCTTTCTGTGTAGTGAATTTGATGATGTTTCTATCGCATTTACAAACCTTAACAATATTGCTTCTCTATGCACCTTTGTTTGTTTTTGAATCTGGCCTTGGTGGTACTTGATTCGGAGAGCTTCATGATATAGCCCTACAGTTATCCTTGAACTTCGAATTTGTTGTATAACCTTGGCTCTTTGTGTGGTTAATCATATGCATTGATGTTATTGTTTATCATGATTTTTTAGACACTAACATGTTTCTTACAGGGATGTGTTTGTGGGAATATTCGGTGATCATAAAGTACATGTCACCTCTGGGGGGCATGGGCTTTGTGAAGGTTTGTGTTCCCTTGTGGATTTTCTTCCTACCTTAACGTGCTTCATATCGTTGCATGATATCAACCACCTTAAGGTGGGGGCATATATAAGGTAAGCTGTCTATTATAGATGTTAGAAATGTACTTGTCCTCAGGTGTAGGCTAGTATGATGAGTACTTCCTCCATCCTAAGTTTGTTTGCAATCAATCAATCTATCTATTATGTACACCTCCTTTTCACCGTAAGGCATCTCCGTGTTGCAGGTGGGGTTGTATACTTTTGAGCTCATACCTCCTTTTCACTGTAAGACATCTCTGTGACATGGGTGGGGTGGTATGCCATGCTTCCTTTTCACTGTAAGGCATCTCTGTGATGCGGGTGGGGTTGCATTCTCAAAAATCCTCTACAGAGGCGGGGAGTGGTTCTGTGACTAACTCAACCCTTAAGCATATTTTTGGTAATTGTTGTGGCGAAGCCTAATCATTAGTGTGTTCTTGTAATGTGCCTGAGATGGTGATGAGCTTAGAAATAGGGAGCACACCATCGCTTGTCTATCGTGTTTTCTCCTTGTCTTCAAATGTGTGTGTTTCGGCATGCTTTTTCTGTTTGGCATGTTCGTTGCCCCATATGCGGTAGGCATTTTGGGAGGTTTTGTGTGTCTTGCATGTGTGTTGCCCCATATATACAGAGAGTTGTGCCTTAGGGTAGTGCATCCTATATTATGGGAGGTTTGTTTAATTTCTAGTACTTGCATTTGCATTTCATATATATGAGGAAAAGAAAAGAAAAGATATCATTTATGTCTTCCATGCATTAATGTGTCTTTTATGCATTGACTGTATTCTCCATGTTTTGTGTGATTGTAACTATATTCTCATGTTTTGCATGCCTATTATTGTCTCCTATGTGATTGGCATGTCTTCTCCGTGCTTGGTGTGTTTGTTGTGTTTGTGACCTTACTTTAATGCATGTATTGGCCTCGCATTTATACATACATTAAAGTGGGGGCTAAATGTAATGTCAGAAAATGTCCCCTTGGGGGCTTTTCCCTCATAAGTTTTATCTCCTGGGTCTTTAGTATGCATTTAGGACATATTAGTTCATATTTTGGCATCTCAATGGAATGAGGCCTAGGTTTCATGACAAATTGGACTTAGGTGGACCCCTTGAGCTGTACCATGCCCAAAATAGGGGGGAGGACTTGGGCGCCCGCACTCTAGTCCTGCCCTATTTTGGGGCAGCCCTAATTTCTAGGTGTCGGTTTATGACCATTATTTGGTCCTTTTGCCGACATGGTAAGTTTTAATTTTAAAATCTTGGCGGGAGTGCTTGTAGTTGCATATATAAGCATGCTTAGGCATTCATTTAGAGACTAGATGGCAAGTGTCATGTTCAAGTGTTCTCAAGGTGATTTAAGGCTTTCTATTGTGTTGCAAGAGCAGAATTGTATGTTTTGTGTGTTGATATTTATAAATTTGAGCATCAATTTCCTCATGGCATGAAGAACATCTTCCTTCATGAGAGCATCACTACAAGGTGACTTAATATCATGTTTTCATCATTGATTCCTTTGGTTTTTGCCTTTTCCTCACAAGGGCACACACTCTTTATCTGATAACGGTGTTCAGAGACTTAAGTGTCCTTCAGGGTTTGACTAAGGCAAGCCTCTAAACACCACAACCCCCAAACCAAGTCATGTGATTGCAGGTTACAGGTGTCGCATTTGGGAGAAGTGGAGTTGCAGGAAGGATTGACAAGCATCAGGGATTCGAGATCTGAATAAAAATAGGACAAAGGAGAACTTCCAAGACTAGGGCACTCGCTCTAGTGTCCTCCATAGATAGATCTCTGAAAATAGAATTTATAGGGCTGATCAGTGTCGGAAGGAGGTCTAGAGCCTGCAAAGAAATTGGCACCTTGGACTTGGGCACTCACTCTAGTATCCCCGACTATTCTGCTTTAGAACCCTGAAAACAAGTATTCTGTGATTTGGTATTTTACTCCTGTCTGCAAGAGCGTTTTCTGTCTTTCATCAATTTATTTTCGTATTTACATAATTAGGGTTTTAATGGTTAAGTGGGCATAAGAGAGGGAAAATTAATAATTAAGTTTGAGAGGAACCTCCTACAACAATATAATGAAAAATACACAAAATAACAGAAATAGCAGAACACAGAAGGAATTTATTGATCACAGGCCACTTTGATGGGGCAACCTTCTTTGATCAAGCTCAATACAATAAACTCATGGATGCCTTCATTGGCCTCAACACATACTTATATACTAAGTCTAATCTAAGCAACTATTACTCCCCATGAATGTGGGATAATACAATATACTCACAGGATGACTTACAAAGCATATGGGTTCAACAACAATATACTAACAAAGTAAAGAGAAGGGTTAAACACAGGTTCCTAACATCCCTTCCCTCTTAGAAAATCTTTCTCCTCAAAGCTTAAGATGTGGAAATTGTTTCTGAATATGAAGGAGTAGTTCCCATGTAGCATCCTCTGGTTGCAGTCCGTGCCACTGAATCAATACCTCTGTGGTGGATCAAGAGCAAAGCTGACAAGTGCACCTATCGAGGATTGCCTCTGGCTCCAAAATGATGGATCCTTCATTAGCCAGTTCTAGTAAAATAGTTTGTGCTCTGATGTTGGTGCCAAGAAATTTCTTGAGACAAGAGACATAAAATACTGGATGAACGCAAGGAGGAAGCTCCAATTTATAAGCAGCTAACCCAATCTTCTGAAGAACCTTATATGGCCAGCTTATGATACCCTTTGATTTTTGGGGAGGATTGCTTGTATAGCTGTAGATGAATAAAAACAATATCACCTGCTTGAAAAGTGCACTCAGAACGGTGCTGATCAGCTTGTTGTTTCATTCGATTTCTTGCCATGTGAAGATTGTCTTGCAAAATGCAAAGAATCTGATCTCAAGTTTGGAGAACCATGTTAACTTCTTGAACTAGTGAACTACTAGGGGTGTATGGAAGGAGCACTGGTAGTGCCTGACCATAGACTACTTCATATGGACTCATTTTAGATGTAGTGTGGTAGGAGGTATTGTACCACCATTCAGCGAGAGGGAGCCACTTTGCCCACTGATGCTATTGTTCTGAGGTAAAGCAACAAAGATAAGTTTCTAAACATTTGTTGATAATTTTAGTATGACCATCTGTTTATGGGTGATAACCTGAACTCATCTTTAGTTTGGTGTCAGTGTGTCGAAATAGTTCTGTCCAAAAATGACTGGTGAAAGTTGCATCACGGTCTGAGAATGGAAGAAGGGATTCTGGATGGAAGATCTGGTCCATGAAAATTTTTGCAAATGAGGAGGTGGTATAGGGATGGCTAAGGGCACAAAAATGACTATATTTGGAGAGGCAATCAACCACAACCAAGATCATTGTCTTCCTCCAGATTTAGGGAGCCCTTCAATGAAATCCATAGAAATATCTGTCCAAATCTATGTAGGGATGGGAAAGGGTTCGACCAATCTAGGAAGGAGTGTTGTTTCACCCTTGTTGCACTGGAAGGTATCACATTCAGCCACCATCTGTTGAATTTCCCTTTTCATTCCCTTCCATAAAAAGTTACACCATGCCCACTCATAAGTTTTGAGGAACCCAGAGTGCCATGTTGATGGAGAAGCATGGAGTTCATAGAAGACAGTCTGTTGAAGATCTGTGCTCTGGGGAAGCACCAGACGACCTTTATATCTTAGAGAAGAACCATCCCAAGAGTAATATAGTACAACAGAAGGGTTATTGGCCAACTATTGGATGATTTGTGATAATGAAGACACATTGACATAGCCCTGTTGGACAGATTCCAACCAATTTGGAATAGGCATAGAAATAGTTGAAAGAGAAGCTTGGTCATCAAATGTGCGAGAAAGAGCATCCACCACAATATTGTCCTTACCCTTCTTGTAAGTGATCTCATAGTCATAACCCATGAGTTTGCTAACCCGTTTCTATTGTGCTAGGGAGGAGACCTATTGTTCTAGGAAATATTTTAGACTCTGGTGATCAGTCTTGATGCAGAAATGATTCCCTAATAGGTATGGCCGCCACTTTTGTACTACATGCAAAATAGCCATCATTTCCTTCTCATATGTAGAGAGTACTAAATTCTTACCTGAAAGGGCTTTACTAGTGAACACAATGGGATGTTCATCTTGAAGGAAAACAACACCAAGTCCATTTCTGCAAGCATCACTCTCAATAGTGAAGGTCTTGGAAAAATCTGGGATAGTTAGAATAGGTATAGTACACATAGCTTGTTTTAGTATTTCAAATGCACACTCAGCAGCATGTGTCCATGTAAAAGCATCCTTTTTCAACAGAGCTATTAATGGAGCTGCAATCTTCCCGTAATCCTTGACAAACTTGTGGTAGTAGCTAGTCAGTCCCCAAAAACCACTGAGGCTCTTGAGTGTTTGAGGATGCAGCCAATTTTTCATGGCATCTATTTTGGCAGGATCCACTCGAACCCCTTGGGCTGAAACAATATACCCGAGATACTCCACTTCCTCCTACCCAAAAACACATTTAGACTGTTTTGCATAGAAATGATGATCAGAGAGAAGTTGCAATACAAGATCCAGATGTTGGAGATGCTCAGCCTATGTTTTACTATAGATGAGGATATCATCAAAGAAGACCAAAATGAATTTCTGCATGTAGGGCCGGAATGTTTTATTCATCAATGCCTGGAATGTGGAAGGAGCATTAGTGAGGCCAAAGGGCATGACCAAAAATTGATAGTGGCCATCATGTGTGTGAAAATCCATTTTAGGGATATCATCCTCATGAACCTGAATTTGGTGATACCTAGAACAAAGATCCAACTTGGAGAAAAAATGAGTGCCATGAAGCTCATCAACAATAGGAATTGAAAACTTATCCTTGATTGTGACGTGATTAAGTGCTCAAAAGTCAATGCAAAGGTGCCATGACCCATCTTTTTTCTGGAAAAGAAGAACTGGTGAAGAAAAGGAATTGGTACTAGGGTGAATCATACCTTGCTTCAGTAAGTCCCGAACAAGCACCTCAATCTCTATCTTTTGGTGAAATGGGTAGCGGTAGGGCCTGATGTTGGGAGGAATGCTTCTAGGAAGGAGCTAAATATGATGGTCCTCTAGTCATGAAGGTGGCAATCCCACTGGTTTAGCAAAGAGACATGCATATTATCCAAAATTTGTTGTAGATCCGAAGGAGTAGTGGAGACCACTGATGGTTGCATCTAAATGGAATGGAGCTGAGAGATGACACCATGTGAATTCATCTTAAGGAGCTTTTCCATGCGATGTGAACTGATGATGTTGAGAGACCCTAGTTGTAAGCCCTTCAATGTGTGTTTTTTCCCATTGTCTGAAAATTGTATCCAAAGTTTAGCAAAATCCCATAAGATGGGTCCAAGTGTGCGTAACCATTGAGCACCCAAAACCACATCACATCTGCTTAAGGGAAAGGCAAACATGTCAGAGTGCAGGTTATAATCTCCAATAGAGATACCCACATTGTGACACTTCCCTTTGCAAGGTAATGTGCCCCCAATTGCAATCATGACTTCAAAGCTGGAGCAAGGATGGACAAAACAATTAGCGTGTTTGGCAATCCAAGGGTCAATGAAGTTATGAGTGCTACTAGAATTAATGAGTATTGTAAGAGGGAGCTTCTTGAAGTAACCCTTGACCCGCATGGTTTGTGGGGTGGTGACTCCTACTAAAGCATGGCGAGAGATCTTTGGGTGGTCTTCCTAAGAAGGAGGGTCAATAGGAGACTGCTAAATGATGACCTGATCATCTACTGTATCCTGAGCATCTTCATAAACTTCAGTTGCATGCAGAGAATCCACATCCAAGAGATAGAGCTTTTTCTCAACACATCTATGTCCCCGAGTGAATTTCTCATCACAATTATAACAAAGCCCTTTTTCTCTACGTGCCCACATCTTTGCTTTAAACAAATGCTTGATAGGAGTCATTCTAGGAGCTGGCGTGATTGGAAGTCTTTGGGAAACCATATTTTTGAATGGAGCAAGAGTGGATTTGGAGCGCTGTTGAGCTATGATCTTGTCCTCCACCAACTTAGCCAACCCTAGGGCTTCCATCATTGTGCTGGATAGAACATTTTAACTTCAGATCAGATTTCATCCTTCAAACCACTGACAAAACAACTCCTGAAGTATTCATCAAACAATCCCTCTATATGGTTGGCCAGTTTCTCAAATTCTGTCTGATATTCTCTCACAGTGCCAATTTGGCGAAGTTTAGTGAGTGCTCCTGTGAAGTCATCAAAAGCACTAGGGCCAAATCGTTGCAAAATGAGTTTGCAAAAATCTATCCATTTTGGCTCTTCATGAGCCTTGATGTACCAACAGAACCATTGAAGGGATTCATATTCCAAATGAAAGGATGCAAGTGGGACTTTGTTGACATCAAAAGTATTATGTAGACTGAATTATTGTTCTGCCTGATATATCCATCCAATTAGATCATCACCATTGAAGCAATGAAAATCAAGCTTTGGCTAATGAAAATTGTTGGAAGAAGAGAATCCAGTGTCTGTAGAAGACTCTAGCTACCGTCTATTGTTCATGGATGAATGCTGAAGATTAAGGCCAAGAATTTTTTCATCCAGATCTTGGAGTTTGGTCTTGAGGGCTACAAGTTCATCCTCCATGTTTTTTTTGCTCTTGCGCAAGTGACAACCATAACCATGATTTTTTTTGGGGGGAATGGGTAGAAAAACAAAAACAAAAACTTTTTTAGTAAAGGAAAATTTGGATTTGGGAAAAACTTTGATGGGTAATTGGGGTTTAACTAAGTTTTGGACACTTTCTGAGGGACAGAGAAGCAGAAAATGGGGATTTCAGAAGTGGGGTGAAAGAATGGGAAAATTTGTCCAAGAGGGACAAAGGAGCAGAAATAGGAAATGAACACTGTGGCAAAATTTGAAGGCGATTGGGTGAGAATCAAAGAAGTTATGGCAAACCCTAAAAATAGACAAATGTGGGATTTCTGGCTTCGATAAGTGGAATTTGGGAAGGAAATATGCAGAATGGAATTTCATGGGTTCCAATAAATTTGTAGAGGAAACGGAGCAAGGAAGATATGGCCAAAAAATAGAATTTTTTTTGGGAAACGATCTGCAATGAGATCTGTAAATAGCTCTGGATAGATTCAATCTGTGATTTGTCTACTGGCAATAGATATGGATCCTAGGTATGTTCAGCTTCCTAAAGGCTTAGGGGATTCACTTGACTACCAATGTTGTCTAACAGCTTGCGTATTGGGGTAGTACCCCTCACTCCATGACTTAGGTAAAACTAATAACCGCTTTGCCACAAACGACAACTCTTGGTTTACCTCACGGATGGGAACTAGTCAATTAGGTAGGGGTTGTTGCCCCTTTCGCTGGCAGGTCCACTCAGTGGGCCAGCTACTTTGGGGTTCCTATGGTACTCCTCACAATGAGTTTTAGGGCTATGCACAGGCACTTCCCACAGTTAAGCGGATAGGGATTATTCCCTGATCTAAACCTGCAATTGAAATGAACAATATAGATGTAAATAAAAAAGAACTACTACAATAATCATAGTGCCTGGAGGTCACTGCAAAAAAAATTTAGTAAAATTCCACCCAACGAGCCCAAGAAAGCGCTCTGATACAAGATGAGAGGAACCTCCTACAACAATATAATGAAAAATACATGAAATAATAGAAATATCAGAACACAGAAGGAATTTATTGATTGCAGGCCACTTCGAGGGGGCAACCTCCTTTGAGCAAGCTTAATACAATAAACTCGTGGATGCCTTCATTGGCCTCAACATGTACTTATATACTAAATCTAATCTAAACAACTATTACTCCCCATGAATGTGGGATAATACAATATACTCACGGGATGACTTACAAAGCATATGCGTCCAATAGCAATATACTAACAAAGTAAAGAGAAGGGTTAAACACGGGTTCCTAACAAAGTTCCCTAATCCAAGTTTCCCTACATCTGCAAGTGACCTAGGGTATGATAGTGCTCGCCACTTGACCCTAGATCCTTGAATGTATAGTGGAGACACAGATTTAAACATCTAAACATTAGAACATTAACAAATCAAATTTTCCCCTAAACAAAAGGTATGTGTATGAAATTTGCTGGTGAAATACAGAAAGAGTTTGATATTTCTATGTTTGGTGAAATGAATTTCTTCCTGGGTCTGAATCAATCAATCAGATAAAGGAATCTTCATATCTCAATCTAAGTATGTGAAAGAGTTATTGAAGAAGTTTGGGATGGAAGACTCTAAACTGGTATGTACTCCCATGGTGACTGGATGCAAGTTGAGCAAAACTGATGAATCATCTAGGACTGATAAGAAAAAGTACAGATCCATGATTGGAGGATTGCTTTATCTAACTCAAACCAGACCTAATATTATGCATGCAGTTTGTCTTGTTGCAAGATTTCAAGTTGATCCAAGAGAATCACATGTGATGGTAGTAAAGAGAATCCTGAGGTATTTAAAAGGCACTCCAGAACATGGCTTATGGTATCCAAAGGATAATGATTTCACTCTTAATGCTTATATAGATGTTGATTGGACCAAAGATATTGGTGACAGGAAGAGTATAAGTGGAGATGCCTTCTTATTGGGAAATAGATTGGTTTCATGGCTGAGCAAGAAACAAGATTCAATCTCTTTATCAACTACAGAAGCAGAGTATATTGCAGCAGCATGTTGTTGTACTCAAGTGTTATGGATGGAGCATACTTTGAAGGATATAAGAGTTGTTTATGAAGATCCATTTGTAATCTTGTGTGACAATACAAGTGCCATAAGTATTTCCAAGAATCCAATGATGCACTTAAAAACAAAGCATATATATATAAGGTATCACTTTTTGAGAGAGAAGGTGACAGAAAATGAAGTAAAGTTGGAATATGTATCGATAAAGGATCAGATTGTAGATATCTTCACCAAGCCTCTGCCTAAGGATGCTTTTGAGTATCTCAGAGGAAATTTAGGGGTCATTACCTCTCCTACCTTGAACTAAGATGCATAAGAATGCATCAATTCAGTAGTGTTCAAAGTCTCATTCTTTGATTTGGATTGATGTTGTCAGAGCTACCTCTCAGGGGGAGTAGCTAGATATGTTGGTTATAGCTTAGTTGGATCTGAACAACAGAATGCAAGTATGTGCCCTTTTCCATTGATCTCAAAGGGGGAGAGAAATCATGTGAAAAAGTTAGGAATAGAAAGAATGCACATGTGTAAAGCTAAAAGGGGAGAATCTTATCTTGATGGTCTTTTCAGTTTTTCACATCATATGTTCCATCAATGACAAAGGGGGGAGATTGTTGCAAGTATGTGCCTAATTGGTGTTGTCATTGATGTCAACATATCTATGTTGTCATTGGTGTCAAATGTGCTCTTATTTTGTTGCTTTCTTGTAATAAGGGAGATGCTTTGTATTTACTTATGTAAGTTATCTTATTGTTGAGGATATTGAGAAAATTAGCTCCTCCGACAGAAATAGTGAGTTGCAGTATGAATATTTGAATGAGTTATGTTCACCAAAGTAAAAACTTATTTTCTTGTATGATTGATGGTGATAGGGAGAAAATATTATGCTCCACATTCCTCCACATTAAACTATTTTGGTCTACGGTTCTAGAGTTAAGTCTCGAATGATGTTCAGTGCCTTCAACTTCAATGGCTCATGATTTGGTGGTCCACAAGTTATCCTTTCCTTATGACAACATTGTTCTTGTGCTCCAGTTTGATAAATCTTCTTGACAAAGTTGTTAGAAGTTATGCGGTTGTTTCCTGATGATCTCAATGTACTTGTGGATATCTCCTGATCGTGTTCCTACTCTTGGATTGGTCCACAAAGTGAAAATTAGATTGTGAATGAAGAATGTTCTTAGAAGACCTAGTGTTCTCACCAGTCTTGGCTGACTTGGTTGATTTCACTAATTGCAGAGATGCCTTGAATATTGTGGAAGCATGTTGTGGCGTGAAGAATTGCGTTTGAGTCCCAGCTAAGGCATGGCGTGATCAGCATACATATTTACATCTTTCCCTTAGCTAAATTATGTATTAGGTCTAGACCTATTTCTATGTATGTTTTTGTAATGCTGACCTTAGAGACTGTTCCAATGGTTGATGAATGTATTGATGACCTTGATGTACATTCCAAGGTTGATGACTTCTATAAAAACTTGTAATGTAATTGCAAAAAAGTGTATGAGTGTGTGAATATGAAGAGATAAGTGCAAAGGTGTGAAAGAGCAGAGTAGAGAAGTTATATTATGCTTCAGTGGAATTAAACCTAGGCATGGAATAGATGTAATTCAATTAGTTCACCATATTTGGTAGTGAGCCACCCCTTAGCAGTGAGCCACCTTTTGGAAGTGAGCCACCCTTTGGCAGTAATTCATTCTTTGGAGTGAGCAATTTGGGCAGTGAGCCTCTATTTTTCGGTATTGTTATAACATATATATTTAATGTGGGTTAACACCCACCATGGTTTTCCCTTTTAGGGTTTTCCATGTAAAAATCTAGTGTCTACTATGTTGAATGTGTGATTATGATTTAGTCTATGGTTTCATGCTTTCATGGTTAAACTTGATTATCAATAATTAAGTAGTTGATGGTTTATGAAGTTAAGTTTTTGTGACAACTGATTCACCCCACCTCTTAGTTGTCCTATTTATTTCAAAAGCTTATGAAGATTTATCTTGCATGGAAGGTTCTTCCATATCTTCTTCCCTAAGACATGACTGGAATAAGATCATCTTCTTTAGTATCATCTAGTTTTCTAGGCCTTTTACTAAAGTTGATATTTTTGTCTAGCTGCTCATATACTCTTCAATTCTTTTCTGAGTGAAAATATTTCTTCCTCAAGTTTTGATCATTAATTTGTCTTAGCTTCAATTTAGGATTTTTTTTCTTTGTTCTCTTTCCTTACACATTTCAAATCTTCAAGAGCAGAAATAAGTTCAGCTTCAAAATCAACTTCACATTCTTCTTCATAAATAGTCTTGTTAGAAATGTTAGAGACTACCATAGTTATGAATAAGGATTCTTCTCTTTCATCATCTAATGAGTAGTTATCTACTTCTTCCGAGGAGCCATAGTTTTCTTTGGAAAGGAGGTTCCTTTTGAAGTTGTTCATTTTGAAACCCTTGCTGCTATTTTCATTTTCTCTAAAAGGACATTTAGATGCATAATGACCAATTTTACCATAGTTGAAACACTTGAAAGGCAACTTGCCTAAACCCTTCTTTAAACACAAAGTTTGCTTCTTCTTCGTCAGACTCACCGTGTGGATCAGATGTTCCTTTTTATCTACAACTTTGAATGTAGCTTCCCTTTTGGATGTACCTTTGACTTAATTTCTCATCTCATAGGTAGTGAGGGGGTCAAACAGATCATCTATGGCAAATGTGTTTAGATCCTTGGATTCTTCAATAGAAAAAACTTTTTAGTCAAATCTATGTGGGAGAGATCTTAGAACTTTCTTCACAACCATTGAGTCATTCACTTCTTTGCCTAGCCCTCTGATTCCATTGACAACTTCATCCACTTAGAGTAAATAGTCAGCAATGTTTTCCTCTTCTTTCATTCTTAGATTCTCAAACCTTCCTTTGTAAGTTTGTAATTTTGCTTGTTTTACTCTATCATTTCCTTCATAGATATTTTTTAGTTTATCCTATATATCCTTGGCCTTCTTACACTACATTACCTTGACAAACTCTCAGTTGGTTAGAACACTTAAGATAGCATTCTTAGCTTTAGCATTGTTTTCATGAGCCTTCTTCTCAATCAAATCTGTAAGAGGATGAGTATGATCAATATAAGTGTCAATTGCAGCTCCCCAAACATCATACCCTAGAGAGGTAAGATATGCTTCTATCCTTACACTCCATAAGGCGTAGTTATTTCCATCAAATAGAGGTGCTCTATTAGAAACGGATCCTTCCTAAACCATGTATTCTAATCCAAGATCTACCTTTAGCTATTAGGTTGTACAAAGGAATCTTACTCTAAAACCAATTGTTGAACACACAAAAGTACTAAGAGAGGTGAATTAGTACTTATTCAAATTCTTTCCTTTAAACACATTCAATCTAGACTGAACATTTAAACAAAAGAATCATAAGAACACATACACACATAACACCAGATTTATGTGCTAACCCAAGATGGGAAAAATACGGTGAGCAAGTTGCTTGGATCTACTATCCAAATACAACCTCGCAAATAACATGAAGTATTACATTGAGTTTTATGGGTACCATCCCAAAGGAAGCACCAGCTCCCTGATACAAAGTTTATGGGATCCAACCCAAAGGAACCACCAACTCCCTAAAACAAAGTTTATGGGAACCAACCCAAAGAAAACACCAACTCCCTAAAACAAAGATTTATGTGCTCCAACCCAAAGGAAGAACCAACTCCCTAAAGTGCTACAACACTTACAACACTTACAAGATGAGGCACCGACCTTTGTACCATAACACTTGACTAGTTTAGATGATTCTTCTCAAATTTATACAACTGCTTCAACCTCAAGCTTCTACTAATCTCCATAAACTTTGTACTACTATCTTCTTGGCCATTTACCTCTGTACAATCACTATACCAATCTTGGTAATATCAAAATTCCTCCAAGTACCTATGCTCTATCACAACATCACAACTTCTTCAAATACCTCTGTAGCAACATCACTTTTGTATTGACTGTAATTGAATTGATCTTTTCCACACTTCATCATCGTACTACTTTTGAAATGATTTTATTGACACATACTCACTCTCTCACACACACACTCTCTTGTACTTGAAACAATCTTCTATCCTTCATATATATCCTCCGCAAGTCTTCAAAACATCATCTTTGTCGACCTTCATGTAACGTGTATCGTGAAATGTGTAACAACCTTTGTTGTTTGCTCACAAATCATCTGTTGTAATGTAGGAGTGAAATCCAACTATGCAGTTCATACCAAGAGGTCTATTGGACCCATTTTACCTTCTCCCAATCTTTATTTTTGGCACACACTTCCACACACATGGCGCAATCACTCAAGTATATGATGTCAGTATTGCAAACACTTATGCTTTCATATATTAGCTCCAAACCCTATGCGGTACCAGAGAAGAGAGATATCATCATGTTGTTCATGCCACAAACAATATATGATTTGAAAAAACCTTCTCATGCACTCCTCTTTCTATTTCATGCTTTATCTTACTGGCACAAGCAATCAAACTTTGATGCCGGTAACATTTACTCTATCTGGTCACACTGTCTTAACTTGGAGCATTGAAAAACATGCTTGTGGTACTTTTTACATTCTGAAAATTGGACATGTTAATCAAGACACTATTATTCACATATTGTTCAAACCACCAGGCTATATCTTTAAATGTAGAGGAATGTAGAGCATTCTTCTGTACCTTTCATACTGCAACAACACTATAACACCACTGTATTGACATAGAAAATTGAAAAGCATACTTGAGGTATTCTAGAAGACTTGAAACCAAAATTAAGAATACATACTAACCATCTAAACTTAAATTTCAAACAACAAAGCCAAACATCATAGTGCGGTGGAAAGCGGTGGCTTTCTATTCTATCTTTGATAACTTTACACAGCAACATGACTTGTTCACACTCTGCGAACTCTGGAAAACTTTGTGGTAACTCTTATGTTCGAAAACTTGGAACATACATGGAATGAGAACGTGTGTATAAAATCTTTCTAAATTTCATCCTAGTCTTTTGTTTATTTTCTTCTTTCTTGGTTTATGTACCAATTTTGGGCTACTAGTGATAGTATCCAATAGAATAATTGAACATATATTCTGGTGTCATATTCGTTCTTTTCATTCCATATTGTTGTGCATATATTTAAATGTTCTTGTGGTGAGATTTGGCCTTGGTATTTAGGTATTATATTATGTTCTCCCTCTTCCAGTAAGTATCTAGTTTTTATGAGAATTTAAAATATTGGCCAATGTTGTATTGTGTTTTTGTGGGTATCCCACCAGCTTGCAACATTGCATATTAGTGTGTGTTGTATAGAATTTAATCTTATTTGCTCATCTCTAAAAATTCTTTCCATTTCTATTAAGTATGTCTGCAGGTCTCTTACACCTAAAAATTTTGGCAACTTAAAGTGTGAGATACCACCTATGATGTGGTTTGTTTGTCATGATTTCATGCTTGTATCTTTTATTTTGGTCTTCTAAATTACTGCATGTGTTTTGTGGTGTTTTATTATCCAATGCGATACTTTGAGGTAAGTTTTCCTCTCTGATCTACACCATGAATACTTTGTGGAACCCTATCATTCTCTAGGTTTTTAGTTTTCATTCATTATTTAATGAAGCCTCCAATACTTCCTCACTATGTGTGCTATAATTGTCATCTTCTATCTCTATTTCTCCTTCTGAGTTTGGTTCTTCTATTATGTCATCTTTGGGTAATCTAGATATTGTATACAAAACTTTAGAATCTTCATCACTTTGCTCTGTATGATTAGTTTCTTTAGTATAGGCCTCTTCCATGCTTGCTCCCAATGGTATATGTAAAATTCTAGTGTTATCAGCAAAATATATCTCCCCCTTTTGGGAATCCACAATCCCATTTGCATTTACAAACCATTGTAATCCTAATAGTGCATTGAATGAATCAAATGCTTTGTTCATTGCCACAATTTAAAAGTCTATTGTTTGTTTTATGCCCATTATGTTGACTTCTACTTGTTTCTAGGTTCCTAATGTACCCATGTTTGATCCATCTGCCAAGCAAATATTGTAAGGAGTCCCATTTAGTCTTGGTCTCCCTAATTGTTCCCAGATTCTTTTAGGTGGCATGTTGACATCAACACCTAGATCGACAATAACCTACTTGATTTTATTATGATTTATGTATGCATCTATCATTAGTGGTTTGGTCTTCCATTTTCTATCTATTTTAACTATTTTTCTTTTCTGTGGTCTATAGGTCTTTTCCTTATTCCAATATTTATAAAATTGTTTCAATTTATCTATTAGGTTATGTTGTTGGGTTAGATTTGTGAGTTGTTTTAGTGCTGCAGCTTCTCCTTTGGTGAAGAACTATGTGCATTGTTTTTATCTATTGTGTTATTTGGTTATGATTTGTTTTGATTTTTCTACAATTGTGTTGTGTTGAGTTTTGTTAGGGAAGAAATTTTCCTCTTCCTCGCTTCCTTCTTCCTCATTGTCAATGTTTTGAATGTGTGTGATGTTAGTACCTTATCGTCTAACCACCACAGCTTTGGTTTTTCCTTTGTTTTCCTTTTGTTTGAGTTTTTTATACTTTGGTTTGGTAGAATATTCTTCTTCATTTGAAGTTCCATTTTTGGAAGTGTATAACATAGAAATTGAGCCGAAGAAATAAGTTAAACAACTAACCTATTTCACCCAAAATCAAAGCTACCTCGTATTGAGCAAAAGGAATGCATAAAACAAGAAATTAAACCATTAACTACATGCAAACCTTGATTGTGGATGTGCTCCTTTGATTTTGGATGTAGATGACTCCTCAAATGGGTAACATAACCTTTCTTGTCATGGAGTTTTGGAGGAAAATAGATAACATTTAGTTGCATGAAGAAGTTGTGTTGATTTGTGAAGAAGTGAGATCCAATTTATAGATTTTTGGAGACTCAATTAGATGGTTGGGATTGAATTGAAAGATCAAGGGTGGAGGATGGATGATAGCTCTAAAGCAAGGAGAGATTGACAAGTGTCATGATGAGATTGGATGAGAAGGGATGTCCTTGGATCAAGGAGGAATGAAGGGTTGAGATTTGACTTTGGGAAGATGGATGGATGAGATTGTCTTGGTAGATGGGAGGTGTGGGTTGGATTTGATTTAACTTTTAAATTGGGAAGAATGGGTACATGTGCAATTTAAAATTGGAGGAAAAGGGATTAGTTGGATTTGATTGAATTTTAAATTGGAAGCATGGGTACATGCCCAATTTAAAATTGGAGGAATAAGAGATGAAAGACAAAAGGGCCCTTGTACATGGGTCCTTGACCATGACTTTTGTAAGAATGCCATGTGGACATGTACAAAAGGCCCATGCCTTTCTACATTTGGGGGAATGGAGAGGATTTGACCAAGATTAGATTAGGATTTAGGTTGTGGAAGTGGGGGATTAGGTTAGTTAATTAGGTTTAGGTGACCTAATCAAAAGTGTAGAAAATAGGAATTAAATAAATACAAATGTTTATTTAATTCATGGGATAGGATAAGGGGATATTAGATAAATTAAATTTATCTAATGTTTGGACTATGGAGAAAGGGGATAAATGTTTAATAAATCATTTTGTCTTGGGATAAGTACAAATGTAGGTACCAATACTAGTACAAATTAATAGTGAATAGTACATAAATAATTATTTTAACAATAAAATATTGTAAAATCATGGATTGAAGGGAATTGATCAATTAACTATCCAAACATATGTTTATTCAATTACTGTGGTAGAAATAGTGATTTAGGGGTGTCTAGACTTAGTTTGGAGATGAATTAGGGATGAATTAAACATAGGATAATTTTAGGTGTCTACATTTTGCCCCTCTTTGAGATGGTGTTGCGAAGCAACATCATTTCAAAGAAAGATAAAATAGAGCGCTAGATAGGATTAGGGATAAGTATGTCCTAGCCACTCAAAGCGAGAGTGACAAGGAGGAATGATGGTAGGGATGATGCCCCCTTGAGAGGGTAGGTGGGTTTGAAGAGCACGGGTGCACTCTTGAAAGGATGAACAAGGTTGGATTAGAGAGAAGAAAGTGGAATTTGAAAGACCACATGGATTGGGGGGATAGGGTAGATTGGGTGTAAGAATTGGATGAAGGGGGTGATGGGGGATAAATGACAGCATAAATGATGAGATAGAAGGATGGGATGAAAGGATTTAAGGAGGAAAATGGGTGGATGTAACATACACATGCCCAACATAATACAACCTTGTCTAGACCTGTGAGGAAGAAAACTTAGAGCATAAGTCCTTAGTGCACAAAAGGTATTGAATGGCCTTAGATGCAAAAGGATGACTGGTATTCAAAAATATATTCCAACACACACAAGATATGAATATTAGTTGGAGATAGTTCTTGACCCCATGGATTATGTGTTATGATGCATTGATAAATGAGAGTGATCATTATTTAATATGGCATGAGACATTACGTACCAAGGTATAAGGACCCAAGGTGATAATGTGTTCCATGCATAAAATCCAACTGATTAGGTCACAAGCAACCCTATGTCGTATAGCACCATGATATGAAAGACCATGATACCATTGTGGTAGGTAGGTTATAGGGACCCATTGAAAGATAATATTATAATGCACATACACAAGAAAGTACACATGCACAAAAAAGATTTGAAGACAAACATGATGTTGCCCCTGGTCAAGTTGAAAATCCAAAGATTAATGGATTGATGATGATTGATTATTTTTTTGAAGATAAGAACAACACAAGGATTGGGAATGATATATGCCAATGATGATGATGGATGATGGTGGATCAAAGGCTTGCAATAAGGCTAGGAACAAGACCATGGATGCGATTGGATGCTTTTTATTTATGTTGCTTAGCTCGAGATGCACATTGATAAGGATGATCTTGCGATTTGGATTTTTGGGAGATTTAGATATTTGGGGATTTGGATTGCTGGGAGCAGATTGCATTGGGTTGCATGTAGGTAGCCTTTAGCTAGATACCAATGACAAGGGAAAGGCAAGTCTATTGACGAATCATGATGGGATGATGAAGATGAAATGGTAAGGGATAATAGATAATGGATAAGAAGAATGAGTGATAAAGGGATGATGGATAGGTGATAATGGATAGTGGATAATTGATAGTGGATAATCGATAGTGGATAGTAGATAGTGGAAAGGAAGTAAAAGTAAGGGGATGTCGGGATAGGGGGATGATAGATTAGGAGGAAGGGATAGGGAATGTGGGAGGATAGGTAGGTGATAGAAGATAACAGATGGTGGATAGAGGGGAGGTTGATAGAGAAAGCATGAAGGTGATCTCCAAGGACTATGAAACTTAGGAAGAGGGTGACTGGACACTCTAGATAGCTCGTGCACATGACTAGGTGTTATGATGGTGGGGATGGATGGACATGATATGAGATGCTTAAAAGGACATATTCCAAGAGGTGTCCAAATGCCCCTATCCTTAGTAGCTTCACAAATGGGGAAGGAGGATGGAAGGATGATAGTATGGATAGGAAAATGTGGTGGATAGGAAATAATAATATAAGTGGATGGATAAGTAGATGGATAGGATGATAGGATGTAGATATTTAATGGATGGGAGATGATAAGCAAGGTGAGATTTAACCCCACATGTAGGGTGCAAATGGAGGAGGGATTACACATGATGCCCACAAGGGGTTTTCATCATGGTACATGCCCAAGGCACCACAAGGAGTGGTTTTCACCATTGAATGAAGTTATTTCTCTTTACTTTTTTAATTTTTGGATTTCTTTTTTTTCTTTTTTTTTTTGGATTTAATTTTTTGGATTTTTTGGTAAATTTGGATGGGAAGGATGGATGGGAGAGAGGAAGAGAGTGTGAAGGAGGATAAGGACTCAAGCATGTATTTTCATGGTGAGGTGAAAGTTTCCCATGTGGATAGATGGTGCACGTGGACCATGTCAAATGTCGTTATGTGCATGGATGTTGGTAGAGGACGATGTGAGATGGAGATGGAGTGATATGGATGGATTATATGATAGTGGATTATGATGTGGATGATGGATGAAGGGATTATGTGAAAACATGGACCATAAGGATGTGATGGGGAGGATATGTGGGATAAGGAATATATGATGGGGGGATGAAGGTATGTGGGAATGTTGTGATGGTAATCAAGACCAATGGTTGCTACACCATAATGGATTTTGAGGCTTTTGATTTGGAGGGGGAGTGAGGAGTAATGGAGATGTTTTATTATGGGATCGAGATGAAAGATTTTGGGATTGCTGATTTGGGAATTTAGGGACCCAAACGGACTTAGGATTTTTTGATGGGAAACAGGATTTTTAGGATTTGGGGATGGAATGGGATGTGGATGCTCCACTTGAATTTGTTTATTTTTGTTTGGGGACCCACACCATTTTTGTTTTTTCTTTTGGCGGTGTGGGCTTATGTAGCCTTTTAGATGGATTGTTCTTGGATGTTATGTATCAATGCCCTATGGAATGATACTCTTGAGGCTTTTGCATATTTTTTACTTTACAAGTGGAGGCATTCAAAGAACTATTTTTGAATCCCATGGATTTGGTTTAAGCTTCATGTCTGGATGATGTGTGTTTTTGTTGATCTTGATTGAGGATTTTGGGGGATTGGGAGTTATGGATGGGGATATTAAGGATGGGGGGATGAGGGGATTTGAAGATGGGGATATTAGGAGTTGGGAGTAGTGGAGGAAGCATGGACTTAGGGAGATGTATGGTGACATGCTTTTTGGATTGATGGATGAGATAAGATGGAGGAGGAGGGATGGTAGCATATTCTTTGGAGGTGCGATGAGATGCACTGAGTTTGGGTTTGGATGAAGTGGATTTGGGAGGTGTGTGGTTGGTACCAACATGCTTAGATTGTTTTCCTTAGGATGTATAACCAAAGCCATGTGCGCGTGGATGGATTTTGACATGGATGGGCTCCAAAATGTCATTTTCATGAAGGCCTAGGCCATTACCATAATAGTTCATGTTTTGGAGCATACATTGTGCGATAGGATGGGTGTTGTTTTGGAAACATGACATGAATCCATTATTAGATGGAGGGGGATGAGTGGTGGAAGAAATTTGTTACTCTCCTATGAGAGAACCACCACGAAGGAAGGTAGCGGGACCAAGTTGATAAGACAGTAGATTTGGGATGGGGTCGATAAGTGATGGTAAATGGTTGACGGGAGATGGTAAAGGAAGGAGGGGGGATCAATAGGAGATGGTACGAGATTAGGAATAAAAATATATTAGATGCTTGGATCATGATTAGGATGGGAGATGGATGTTTCAGCATGCTTTGGACTAGGCTCTTGACATAGCCAAATTTGCATGGATGATGTGATAGGGGAAGAGCATGTAGTTTCAATTATTTGAAAAATCTCCTTGGAAGGGGTAGATGGAGGAGAGTGCAATACTTTGGATAGAACCTGGGATAGGATGGAGGAGGATGGTGATGTGATCTTGATGGGTGTGAGGTGAATGATAGGGTAATCAATGGTACATGTAGATAATTGGGGAGGAGTGGGGTGACATGACTCCACAAGTTTGTTTTCATCATTTTTCTCAACACTCTTAGTGAGGAGTCCTTGGAGAAAGGATGACATAGATTTAGTAGTGGATTTGGGTGATGGAGTAGATGGGGATTGGATAGCAGGGTAGATGGTGAGGATGATGGGTAAGGAGATGGTGGATTTGGATATGACAGATTCAGATAAAGGGGTGGTGGATTTTGATATGAGAGATTTGGATAGGGAGAGGATGGATTTGGATAAGTGGAATAATGATAAGAAGGATGTGATGGATTAGGGGATGGTGGATGGAATAGATTTCCTTTGTCAAGGGTAACATAAGGATGACCATAGGATATATAATTAGGTGCAGGGGTGTAGCTTGTGCTAACTAATGCATGGTCAAATGGTTCTCGCAGGTTTATGGATGACTGAGGGTGGTTTATGGAGAGCTTACTTGCAATGATTTCATCAAGTATTTCAATTTTAGCTTGTTCAACAGCATCATCATTAAAAGGATATGAATCCATGATTTGATTTGATTTTAGGATGATGTGATGTAGGATGACTTGATGAAATTAATGAAATTGATTTTGATTTTGGATTAGAGGGGAGCTTGGATTGATTTGGATTGGATTGATCAAGGGACCAACAATATATGACACTTGATTCTAGGATGGATTTGATTTGATATTATTAGTCAAGGACAATGATATATGACACTTGATCAGATTTGGATTGATTGGGGATGATTTGGATCAGGCCAAAGGCCCTTTGATGTTTGGATTGGATTGGATGATTTGATTAAGGATTAGGCTAAGGGCCCTTTGGATAATGATTTGGATGATAATTAGAGGAAAATTGGATGGAATATGATTAGTATTTGGAGAGGGTTGAAGGAGTTTAGTTCCTTAACCAATTTTTGATTTGCAAGTGATGGTTTTGGATTAAGGATTGGAATTTGGATGATGATTAAGGATGGTTGATTTGAGATGGGAGATAAGTAAATGAGATGATGATTAGGATGGAATTGGATTTTAGCTCAACTATGGGATTAAGATTAGAATTGATTAATGGATGGGATGATTAGGGATGATTGGAATACAATTAGGGATTAGTGGATATAGTGATTTGGGATATTTGATGGGATTAGATGAGAATGGATGATAGGTTTGATTATGGATATGGATTGGATTAAGATTAGGGATGGAATGGATTAGGATTGGATGATGAAGATGGATTATCATTATGGATAAAGTGGACTTGATTAAGCTCAAATAGTGGGATTTGTTTAAGCTCAATTGATGGGAATAGTTTAGGATAATGATGATGGATTAAGAAATGGATGAGGTGGATAATGGATATAGGATTAAAGGGATAGATGATTAGGATAATGGATTAGATTAGATGTGGAAGAGAATTGGGATTATGTGGATGAGAAATTTGGATTAAAAGGATAAGGAAGTGATTGGGATTGATTTAGAATGGAGATGGAGAATTGGATTAGGGAAATGGATGGAGATGATTAGGATAATGGAAAGTGGATTACAACATAGATTAGGAAGATAATGGATATTAGTTTGGAAAGTGATTAGAATTATAAAATGGGATTAAGCACAAAGACATGATATGATTAATCTCAAATGATGGGATTAATTAGGAATGATGATGATGTTTAAGAAATGGATGAGGTGGACAATAGATTAGGATTAGGACTTTGATTAGATTAAGCAATTTTATTGGGATTAGGGTCCAATGATGATAGATTAGGAGAAAGATTTGGATGACTAGAATAATGATTAGGATGAAATTGGAGAATTGGATGAGTGATTAGGAGGAATGGATTGAGATAAGGTGGATTAGGAAGAAGATAGATTATTTGCACTTGGATTAGGAAAATGGATGATTTGAATGATGGATTAAGATGTGAATAAGGATGGCTTAGGTACTTGACCTTAGGCAACTTTGCAATAAAATAAACATATTCATGCACAATTCTTGCAAAGGATTTGAATTTGATTTGGATTGAGGGGGATTCATGGGTTTCGACGATGAAGACACACCAAATGCACTAACATCCTAGATTAGTCAAGTAGGCATGACATATCTTGTGGATCTCACAAAATAGTCATGGGTCAAGCCCAACTCAAAATAGAGAAGTGATTCCCATCCCCATTAATACCATGATGCTATAGCTTGGATAGATAGGGAATATATGGTCATGTACCACCATATAACCCTTACCTTGAAGACTTTCATCTTTGCCAAAGTGGGCCCTATTTCAAGTACAATGGTATGTGTGAGTGTCTTCCCCTCCTACTGCAATGGTGCACCACAAGATATGATGATTGAAGGGTCTTAAGCTAGGATGTACGGGATTCTAGGGCATATCCTTGATACACTCAAGGTGGCATGAATCCATAAGATGAGGGGTATGTCTAATGGCATGGTGTGAGAGGGTAACCCACTCTCCTTTGTCACTTTGCAAGGTATAAAGTTCTTGCAAGCTTCACCCAAATGATAGATGTCCCCCAATGGACGAGTCTTTCAATTTTCTTTCAAATTTATATACCCCACCGGAACACGATGGTTGAGATCATCCCCTTGGTGATGAAATCCAAGGAAGCCCCCCTAGAGGAAAGAATCCAAGGTGTTTTTGATCACCCAAGATCGTACGAAGCGCAAGGGGAGAGAATAAACACTAAGGACCTTGGGATGAACAATGATAACAAATATTAGATCAAATCAAGGTTTTTGATCTCCAAGATCACCAAATGGCACGAGGAGAGAGCATACACCTTAAAATGACCCCAAACAAAGCATACAAGTTATTTTTAACCCAAAAAAGAAAGTGTGCCTATATTTAGTGGAAAAAAGATAGATCCTTTGGCATGCAGACCTACAATAGCTTTTTAGTAGTTTGGATTATTTGATCTTTGACCAATGATGTGCTACAAACAAGTGTGTTAGATTGAAATGATGAAATCTAAAAAAAAACAAATGTTATATTGAATGATACAGTAGATTAGATAATATATTTGGATTCCTTGCAAATTTTAAGCCATTTAAAAAAAAACATCAAATTTCATTATGTTTTGTAAAAGTTATGAGTATTTGATGTTTCTAGGATGCATGCACTGACAAATAGGCCTAGGCGCTAAGGGAAGAAAGATAGGCACCAATCTAGGCCCTGGGTGCTATAAAAAGAGGTTTAGGCACTAAAGGATGAGGTTTAGGTGCTACAAGATGAGGTTGAGGCACTAAACTTCTGACAGGGAAATGCAGAGGCTAGAATGAGACCCAAACGCTACAGGAAGAAGTTTAGGCACTACAGGATGAGGTTTAGGTGCTACAGGATGAGGTTTAGGTGCTACAAGATGAGGTTTAGGCACTAAACTACTGACAGGGAAACACAGAGGCTAGAATGAGACCCAACACTATAGGAAGAAGTCTAGGTGCTACATGATGCGGTTTAGGCACTACAGGATGAGGTTTAGGTGCTAAACTGCTAACATGGAAACACATAGGCTAGAATGAGACCTAGACACTACAGGAAGAAATTTAGGTGCTACAGGATGAGGTTTAGGCAATACAAGATGAGTTTTAGGTGCTACAGGATGTGGTATAGGTGCTAAATTGGGAGAAACCTACAAAATAGAGCATTAGCAAACACAAACACCATGGGATGAGGTATAGGTGTTGACAAAGGGCTTGTGGGCACTAATCTATAGTCGTAGGTGCGACTGTAACCTACATGACACCACTTGACAAGAAAACTCACAAAGATGTTAGATTAGAAGGGTGGGAGTCCCATCAGGCATGCCAGAATGTATAACATAGAAATTGAGCCCAAGAAACAAGTTAAACAACTAACCTATTTCACCCAAAATCTAATCTACCTCAGACTGAGCAATGAAGGAATGCATAAAAAAAGAAATGAAGCTAAGCTATTAACCCCAAATGTAAACCTTGCTATGTTGATGTGCTACTTTGATATTGGATGTAGATGACTCCTCAAATGGGTAGCATAACCTTGCTTCTCATGGTCTTTTGGAGGAAAATAGACAACATTTAGTTGCATGAAGAAGTTGTGTTGATTTGTGAAGGGGTGAGCTCCAATTTATAGATTTTTGGAGACTCAATTGGATGGTTGGGATTGAATTGAAAAATCAAGGGTGGAGAATGGTTGATAGCTCTCAAGCAAGGAGAGCTTGACAAGTGTCATGATGAGATTGGATGAGAAGGGATGTCCTTGGATCAAGGAGAAATGAAGGGTTGATATTTGACTTTGGGAAGATGGATGGATGAGATTGTCTTGGTAGATAGGAGGTATGGGTTTGATTTGATTTGAATTTAAAATTGGGAAGCATGGGTACATGCCCATTTTAAAATTGGATGAAAAGGGATGAGTTGGATTTGATTTGAATTTTAAATTGGAAGAATGGGTACATGCCCAATTTGAAATTGGAGGAATAGGAGATGAAGGACAAAAGGACCCTTGTACATGGGTCCTTGACCATGCCTTTTGTAAGAAGGCCATGTGGACTTGTACAAGAGGCCCATGCCTTTGTACATTTGGGTGAATGGAGAGGATTTGACCAAGATTAGATTAGGATTTAGGTTGTGCAAGTGGGGGGTTAAGTTAGTTAATTAGGTTTATGTGACCTAATCAAAAGTGTAGAAAATAGGAATTAAATAAATACAAATATTTATTTAATTCATGGGATGGGATAAGGGGATATTAGATAAATTAAATCTATCTAATGTTTGGACTATGGAGAAAGGGGATAATGATTAATAAATCATTTTGTCTTGGGATAAGTAATGATATGAGTACATATGAATAGTGAATAGTACATAAATAGTGATTTTAATAATAAAATATTGTAAAATCATGGATTGAAGGGGAATTGATCAATTAACTGTCTAAACATGTGTTTATTAAATTATTGTGGTAGAAATAGTGATTTAGAGGTGTCTAGACATAGTTTGGAGATGAATTAGGGATGAATTGAATAGTGGACAATTTTAGGTGTCAATATGAAGTAGCAGTCTCATAGTTGGTTTCCTTTCAATAGCTTCTAATTGCCTGTAGTGCTTCTTTTGGGATTTTTCTGATTATGTGGGCTCCCTTCTGTGAATTGAACCCTTGCAACTAGTTGAATTTTGATTGTTGTGATGCATTTCTAAAATATTATTGAGCTTTGTCACAAGAAAATAAATCATGATCTATACTACCATAAAATGTCCATTATTTCTTTCTCTCACACCAACATTCATTAGCAAAATGGTCTAGTTTACCACATCTATAACATGTTGCATCTTCTCTCCTTCTTCATGTAGGGTGTTGAGCTGGCCATTTCTCCCAAAAGGCGCACCTATCAGGAAACCACTACCATCCCATATAAGAACTTGCGGGAGGCGGTTAAGCCATGTCACGAATCCTAAAGGGGGATGCTAATTTTTTTGCCAATAATCCCCCCTCATTATAACCCAAGAGGATTCAAACCCATGACCTAGCTTTGATACCACTTGTAGGGTGTTGAGTTGGTCATTTCTCCCAAAAGATACACCTATCACAAAACCGCTACCATCCCAAATAAGAACCAGCAGGAGGTGGTTAAGCTATGTCACGAATCTCGAAGGGGGGCACTGACTTTTTTGCCAACACTTTGTCTACTGCAGCCTCTACCTCCTCTGTATCCATTATATTGACCCCTATCTTTGTTATTATAATTAGGGTTTTTATATATGTTATTAAAATTTCTATTATTGGCCCAACTAGGAGCTTTATATCCATGATTTTGAATGTATAATGGTCTCTCTACCAGTCCTTTTACATATGCCATGTTATTAATATTGTCTTCTTTATTATTACAGTGTGCATTACACCATGGTTCATGATCATTCTCTTCTTCTCTTAGCCTAAAAATTTATGATGGGCAATCTTTTGTTTCATGATCATCCCACTCACTGCAAATACCGCAATATACTATGTTGTTCCTTTTTGGTATTGTTCTAAGGTATATCTTCATTACAATGGCTTTCCTTTCTCCTTTTATCATTGGGCATTCATTCTGCAGATGTTCTTCTTTTGTACAATAAAAGCACCATATGTTTGGTCTTTGCTTTTGCGGACTATCCTTCTTTCTCACTAGAATCTCTTGTTTCAACTTGAGCTATTCTAATTCAAGTTTAAGTTTTTCCATTTCTATATTTTCCTTGGTTATATCATTTCTACACCAAGTTTTTGCTTCAACGCAACAGGCCATAGTTACCACTTCTAAGTAAGATTCAAAAATTTTCCCATCCAATGATGTCAAGTGATGTTAGGGCTTAGTCCTAATACAAACCATTTAATTCTTTGTTTCTCTGATAGAGGTTCTTCTAATTTGCTGCATATTTCTTTGAATCTTTTATCAAAGTCTTTTATGGATTCTCCTTATTTTTGAACAAGGTCTCTCATCTTGCTCATCACCCCTTCGGTGGGGATTTTTAGAGACTCAAAATTATCTAAGAAATCCTTCTTTACATCTTCCCATGTCTTATTGTGTTTAGCATTGGTTTTTCTATACCATTTTAGGGCATCATTTCTTAATGTGTCTACAAAATCAAATAATTTTGATTGGTCTCTGGTTACATTCTTTCTATTCTAGATTGATTCTAGGACAAGCACACGTTCCACTGCTTCTTAGGTGTCTTTCCCAAACATTGGTAACTTTATGGGAGAGTCCATTGTTGTTTTTACTAGTGTTTACATTACTTTGTGGTGTGTTGTCTTCTGGTCCTTCTTCTTAGGTTTAGTTTTCTATATTAGGCTTCTATTCTCCCTTCCTTTATCTCTTTACAACTTAATACCAAAGTAATCATTTCCTAATATTTCTTCACAATCCTTTCTAATTTCTTCTTCTATCTCCTTTTATTTGTCTATTGTCATGTTATCTTCCACTAAAATTCTCCTTTTATTATAGAGCACATGGGGTCTCTTGGACATGGGGTTGCATCTCTTCAAATTGTCATTTTGTTTTGGGAGATAATCTTTCATTTGTTAATGACATCTTATTATTTATTGGTGGTGTTTCTCTTAATTACCTTATACTTCTAGAAATGATATTGTCATATACCACATTCTCCTTTTTCCCTCATTTTCATTATACTTTGAGTAGCCAAATGATCTAGGTATTCCACATCCAAATTCAAAGGCTGGAGATTTTTCATGGGATTTAGTACTTGTTCCCATTGCTCATCGATCTTGATCCTGATATTGGTAAAATCAAGTTGAACATATGGTGTTTTTCCCAATTGCGGTAGGGTTTGAGTCTTGTTATATTCATCCTCCCATGTTCTCCCAAAATGATCATAAGCATTGATGCTTCCTTGTAGTATTTTGAGGATCTTTATAGCCTTATTGATGTGTATTGTTAATGGTCCTGAATTGTCTATTTTCTTCTCTATGTTATTTGTGGAAGCCCTTATGGCACACTCATCACTTATTTCCAAATTTCCTTCTTCTTGTTGTCTAGTTGCACCCACAATGGCACACTCAGCAGCACCCTCATTGGTATGCTCATCAGTTCCATTTTTTCTTCCACAACTTTTCTGGTGCGTTCTCTCCCTAATTTTTCTATCTTTTCCATTCTTCTACAGTATCTTTCCTATCTTTCCTTATTCTTCTTCTACTTTTCTTCCATGCCCATTTCCATTCTAGTTTGTATAATTTCAATAACTCCTCTTAATTTCTTATTATCCCCTTTTGTCATGGGTGTTTTAGGTTTGGTATTACATTAATCCTTAGGTATCCCATGGTCAGCATAGTATGAAGAGTTAAATATTTTCAAGGATATTTTCATAGCCTTCCCCTTTCCATTTGGCATCCCCTTAGGGGCCTGACCACCTCTCACAAGGGTAGGTCCTAAAATAATTCACCACAGATCATAAAAAAAATTGGTTATCTTTCTTTTTACTCTTTTGTCTCTTCTTTCTATTTTGCACCTTTCCTTTTATTGTTTCATCCTATTTATTATTCATTGTTCTATATAGGGTCCCAACAATGGAACCAAATGTTGGAAGGAAATGGGGAGGACACGGTCTGGAGATCTAAGCCTAGGTCATTTCTCTAAAGTTAGTTTATACCCCAAACGTGACAGTGAGAGAAACATAGAAAATAATAAGGAACTATACAATGTGGTAAAAAGACATCATGCATAACATATCATATCTCATTATATGCACATATCCATAGATAAACTCTTTATATTTCCTTTATATATTCATTATAGTATCATATACAAATATATGCTACAATAGGGACGTGTCCCTTATACAACATCCTAACTATTATCACATATGTCTACCCCAACCTCTACATTCCACTTGTAGTGACTTGTGGTAGGTTTTGTTGTGTGTCTTTCTATTATGTGTACCCTGCCAACAGGGTGTCTAATTGTTGTGGGTACAAGAACATTATTTAATTTATATAAAATTATTTACAAAAGATGTTGAGAATTGTCTTAATAGTGTAAAGGTTCTCCATTTCTCTTTCCATATGTTGAATGAAATTCATAGTTTTCTCTAGACATGCCTTGAGAGAAGCCTAGATTCATAAGGCTTAAATATAAAAGATTACATGAACATTCTTGACTAATAAAAAATATTAAATTTACTACTATTCATGAATTTTATGTGGGTGGTTGTCAAATGTTTCACTGTCCAGGTTGTATCCTAGAAATGATAGCATACTTTCATGTTATATTCAATTTCTTTAAAAGTTAAAGTTGTTTTAAATTATAAGTTCTTGATTTCTTATGTATTCTATGTGATTGACATGTTTTGAAAATCACTTTAATTATCTTCATGGTGAGTCATTTAAGAAACCAAATAAAATGGATGGGGTTATGGGGGCCTCTACCAATTTATTTGATTTATCAAACACTAACATTTAGACCTGGAGTGTGATTATTGGTTTCTTTTCTCATCTTGTTTAGACTATTGGCTAATTAAAAGGAATACTGGAGTTTATGAGGGCATCGACCAATCTTTTTGAACTAGTCTCCACTCTAAACTAATTAAAAATTAAAATCCAAGAGTTAGTGCAAATGAATAGCATTGTACCTTGTGACTTCTCTAGATAGAGACTAGTTTCTCCTATTAATGGTTTTATATGTTTTATATTTTTGTCTCATGAGTCAATGTCAACACTCTCTATCTATATGAGAAAATATTAGAAAAATCTATTTGATTTTATGATGAATGAGTCAAGACCTAATCATGCTTATGAAATGCCTTGGCCAAGAGAGTATGATTGTGAAAGTATTATTATTTTGTGAATTTGAGTCATAGTTGTTGTTTGCAAAAGTTCTAGTCTATTCCTATGTGGTATACTCTTATGACCTCATTTATAAAGGGTGGGATCCCATCTTTCAAGGTGGCATAGAAGGGATCAATAAATATTTGTGTTTGGTGGTAAATAGCTCCTATGATGCTCTATCTCTCTCCCTCTCACCTTCATCCAATTGATATATAACTATTGTCACATAGAAATGCACCCAGCTTGGAGAGAGTCCAAGCATTCTAATGACACAATGGGAATTATCTTAAAGTGTGGGACCTTGCAAATTGAGATCAGACCTCCAGAGAAGGTTGGTTCCCCATTCTATGCCTAAATCTCAGAGAAAACTATCTAAACCTAGTACTTTAATGCTTGCATGGGAAAAGGGTTAGGAGGAAACATGAAAAGAAGTGAAGGTGATGCACTAGATTTAATGTGATTGGCTGCAACCGAATCAACATAGTAATAATGTCACAACTGCCAGGACTCACATAGACTAAATTAATTTCAACAGAGGCCAGAACAAATAAGTAGACAAATGAAAGGGATCATTTTATCTACAATACATAACTCACACGAATCCAAAGAGTAGACATAGTGCTAAAATCAAAAGAGAGAGGTGAAATAACAGCTTATATTGATTATAGAGGTCAAATAACTATTACAGAAGAGAGAGTAATGCAAGAGATAGACACAGAATAATAAATTAGATTCATTTTTGAACAAAGCTAGAGACATGAGAGGCTCAGCGGAAGAGCACAGTCCATCACATCTACTTGTTCTTGCAATTGCTTTATAGAGGCCTGATTACAGAAATTCTCTACCCTATAGTAGCCCAGAAGAACAACCAACCCTAAATACATCCCTAAGACATGTATATATAGCATTTAGTACTCTACTGTAGCAGCCATGGTAGGAAAAGGAGAAGTCAATGAGAAGAGACATCGACCATGCTACATTGAATTCTGCTCAGAAACCCCCTACAAATTAGGGTAGAGCCCATACCCTATTAGACATACAAATAGGTTGCTTGTGTGAAAGAATGGCAAGCACATTGATGAGGTGGAAAGTCTTTATCTTTTATTGTTGAATCGACCTTGCATCTGCATCTGACATTGAAAGGTTCACTGTTTCATCTACCCCTATCAGCCTGAGCTGTAGAAATTGAATGTTGAGATGATGGGGAGGGGTAGCTTTTACAGCACTTTAAATTTTTTAGCCCCTTGAGTCTCTGTAAAACTCACCAACTTGGTTAAATGCCTTGGCACCACTGGGAAGTTCAAAAGATCCTGAGTTTAAATTGAGGCCATTGGATGAAGAAATGGCTAGAAGATCGATGGTCTCACGATCCTTACGGATTCCTTTATCTTTACCTTTGCCAGTGCCCTTAGACATTTCGAAAGATTTCGTAAGTGCACAGGGAATCTTGACATCAACAAGATTCTCGTGCGACACTATACTACCATTAATTTACCTGACTGTGGCCCCACCATCGATGCATTTGATGCATGGCACAATCTGAATGGGTGGGTTACTTTCCTTTAATAACTACTGGCGGATGAGGGCCCACCTGGAAGATTTCACAAAGAAGACATGATCTTGCCACTTGGCAACATCTCATAGCCATGCACCAGGTTTGTGACGTCAGTAGGATTCTCTTGCGATGCTACATGACTATTAGATGGGCTCAAAGATTTTCAATGCCACAACCTGTCCCTTTATCTCTTGACATCTAGCGCAATCTCCTTTGCTAACAGGAACATTAATATGTGGTCATGGGCTTCTGATATACTTGAAACATGTCATGAAATGGTAGCGTTCTGGGACCTTCATCTGAAAATTCATTTCCTTTGAGTTTTGTGACCTGGAAAGCTATCGCGTGACCCCCCTTGATATACCTTTACTTTACCTCTAAAGCAAGACATGTGTCAGGATCTCGCAACCACGCAGAGGATCTTCCCTTGGCTAAGATTCCCTTGTGATGCTATGAAATACTACCACATAGCACTGTGGGTCTGAAGACTTAAGACTTCAGAAAAAATATTGGAACATGATCCGATGGCTGTGAAAGGTAAACCTTAGGACTTGGAGCCGATCATTTCATGACTTAAAGGACTCAAGTGATGACTTAAGTGACCAAGCACCGAAAATCGACAGTCAACTTCAAATTAGAATAAAGATAGGACCTGACCGTGAAACTTTAGGGTTTAAGGGGAAATAAGGGAAACCCTAAGAGTTTGAAGGGTTTGAATAATCTGTCCTACTTGACAGAGAAGGAAAACACCAATTTTAAGATTGCTTAGACTATTTGGCCAGGAAGGAAAAATAGGATAACATTATGGTGACTTTGCAGGGGTGTTTGCTTGTCTAAACACATGAAAACCAAAGGCCTTATCAATCCATTAGGCATGGGGTCAAAGAGCAGCAACAAGAATAGAGGGGCTAAAACAACTGGGCATGCAAGGCAAAATAGAAAAACAAGCAAGCATGTATCCTCCTAATGAGAACACAACAAAGTGCAAGAGCACTTATTTGAAGGAATCCTAAAATAGAAACAAAACTAACCTAATCCTAAACTAACCAGTCATGGCTGACCTTAAACAAATCCATTAACTAGTTCTTGAAAGTGGTTGCCCTTCCTTAACAATTTACAATGCTTTTCATGTTTGTGGGCAGTTAGTAAGAGATGTGGGATGAGTTGACATATGATTAATTGATAGAGTACTCCCCTAAGAATGGGGATAAACTCACCCATCCACCTGAATTGATTGTTGTTGTTGCTACCAAGAGGTGGATGGATGGGCTGATCCCACTCATTTTGATGCTCAACTTCATGCTTAGAGGCAAGCATGACAAGTGGTGACTCTTATTGATATGACTTTAGCTAGGTTAGATGCCTGATAGGGCATCCTCTTGAAATGACATGCAAATCAACAGGTTTGATCTCATGTCTCTGCTCTGATTCCTTCTTCTTTTGATGTTGGTGGCCTGAATGCTCTAGCTCTTATGACTCAACTACAAATGTGGTTGTCTCCACACTTGGATCAAGATGCTCATGATGTTCCTCCTCAAGGAAAGCTGGTTTGATGTCACATCTTGAGCATAAAAGATCTATCTCATCCTGAAAGAGGTCTTCCAGCCTTTCAAAGCACCTAGGAATGAGAAGATCCACTTTGGTCTCATGAACTTCTGCATTTTCCATAATAGGCTTCTGGCATGCTCCTTTTCATGAGCTAGAGCCTCATTATCATGTTTGGCTCCATATTCCAGCAGCCTATCATTAGTTTCAAAATCCCCACCCTGCTCGGGAACTGCAACTAATACTGGCATCTGCATGCCTTGTTCCTCTTGAACATAACCAGGCAGTTCATGGAAAGGAATGGCCTCATCCTTTAGTTTTACCTCCACTGGATTTTTCTCAAGCTATTTCTGCAACTGGATTTCTTCAAAATGCTTCCTTTGCATTTGGGTTTCATTCATCTTGTGCATAGCATGGGAAAACTCCTCAAAAGAGCCAAAGTCAAGAGGACTCAACCCTGCACTTGAATTAGCATTGACCTCATGATCAACACTGTGAGGCCTACTATTTCACTCCCTTATTTTTGGTCGTTTCTTATTACTGTTGGAGACATTTTAGACATTTGGGGACTGTTGATCCTGATATACAGATTTTCTAGACTATATTCTTTTATTTTGGTTAGTTATGCTTAGTATATTGTGATGAGACTAGATCCTGATTTTGATTCACTAATGATGATTAGACATGTGATATGCATTCTAATTCTATTAGAGATACTAGTTGTGAGATCATGTTATGGATTTACTATGTAATTTTTATCTTGAGATGGTTTATAGAAATGCAAATTATGAATCTAATTATGATGTGATTTTTATGATGCTTTAAATGATTATGTGACGGTGTGAGTGTATGCTTTTCCTTGCTTCAGCTATGATATACATGTTGGATTAATCTTTTGTTTAAGTGCGCAGGTGATTTTCCCAAGCAACAGAAAATCAGAGATCATCCCACACATTTTGTGAAAATCCCATGTTGAACCTATCTAGTTCCAAGAGAAACCAAGATCAATTGTGTATTGCATGATAAATTTTTGTAATGTTTGCGTATGGTGTCTTTTGGGGTAGGTCTACCCTTTTTCAGTGAATTGTATATTGGTGTTGTAATTGTATATTGCTGTTGTAAATGTGTAATATTTATTTGACTTATATTTTGGGTTTTAATTTTTGTGACCCCTTTTCATGTGATTTTCTACATCCTAAGGTGCTCAAATTGGGTTAAAAGTGACCTTGGATTGTACCCCTAGGGTCTAGGGCCCATTTGAGCTTGTCTAACCCTAGGATAACTCCCATTTGGTCACTTAAACTTCACCCTAAGGTAAAGTGACGAAAATGGAAGTTTGGGGAGGAGTGGAAGGTTGGGTCAAACCTTCAACCTTATCCACACCTCATTCCAAAGCATTGGGGTACCTTACATTGAAGGCTTGGGGAGTCTTCAAGACCCCTAATTGTGGAGGACCCAACTCCAAGGCTCTCACACATTGGTGAGAGTACCTTGGGTTTTTGTTGGCTTTCATGGGAGGATAGGATATGGACACATGTTGTACCCTCATCTTTTTTGGGCTCCACCTTGCTCTCACACATCTATGAGAGAGCAGAAGTGGAGGGGGCAAGACTTGGTGGAATGGGAAGGTGACATGTGTCACCCCCACATTCCATGGAGCTTGAAAGTGGATGTGAGGAGGAAGGAGAAGGTGACATGTGTCACCTTATCATTCCTCAAGGATCATGGAGAGAGCCTATTTTACTCCCTCTTGAAGAGAGGGAGAGGGTTCTTGATTTTGATTACATTTTTCTATTTTATTTGAATTTTAGAGAGAGTTAGAAGGTTTTTGGAGGCACTTTTGGAGGAAGGACTTAGAGGTGGAGTGGGAAGGCTCTACTTCAACTATCTTCCATTGTTGGGCTTTTCAAGGTAGGATTCAAGGCTTAAAGCCTTTCCTTATTCATTTATCTTTTGTTGTGTGCTTGCATTGTGTTTTGTATTTTGTTGTTGTCAAGATTTTGATGGAGTTTGTAAGAGCCTCTCCATTTGGAGAAGATGCTCAACATGTGTGGGGTGGGGGAGGAGTGAACCTCCTCAAAGTTACCCTCCTAGTGTTGGTATTTTATGGCCTTGAGGGCAAGATTATGAGTATGGAGTATTTTGTATGGCATGAGTGCCATGGTGAAATCTGTGTTCTTAGAGTAATTATTTTGGGCTTGAGGCCATTCTTGTGTTGAGATTTTGAGATTTTGGAGTGGCCTCTTGAGTTGAGTGATGTCCACTCCCCTACCCCTTCAAACTTATTTCTATGAGTTTTGTGTTGTGTTAAATCCATGGGTGTTCTTCATGATTGTTGGCTTGCTCATTGTTTTGTTGTGGAGTGTTAAACCTTGTGTGTGGATGACCTCCAAGCTTGGGCGTGACTTATTAGTGAGTCTATGGTCGAGAAGAGAGTGGTGTTGTGTGGCTTGGTTTTCCTCCCTTGTTTGGTTTCTTGCAGGTTTATTGTTGGCCTTGGAGCTTGAAGGAAGTGTTTTAAATTCATGAGCATTGTTATTTTTGGGCTATTGAGAGCCTTGGGCCAAGATTGGCCTTTGTATAGTTTGTTTCAAAGGAAGAGAAAAAAAAATACTCTCTTATTTTGTATTGATAAAATGTTTTGAATATTACAATGTATCTTGTTATGTATGCAAAAAAAAAAGACTTAGTTGGCTGGTTTTTAAAATGTTTGTTGTTAAAAACAAATATACAATGATGTTGTCTTATTTCAAAATAAAAATATGTATGTTGTTACCTTTAAATTTATTTGCAAGTAAAAGAAAAAGTTAGTGTAGTTGCTGGTTATTTTACCTTAGAATCATTATTGGACAGTTTTGCAAATTTGAGTATGTTCCTATATTTAATGTTCATGTTTAGTAATAGTTGGTTATAGGAACATACTCAAATTTGCAACACTGTCCAATAATGATTCTAAGGTAAAATAACCAGCAACTACACTAACTTTTTCTTTTACTTGCAAATAAATTTAAAGGTAACAACATACATATTTTTATTTTGAAATAAGACAACATCATTGTATATTTGTTTTTAACAACAAACATTTTAAAAACCAGCCTAGACCACTTGGTCCTTATTGTGGAGACCAAGGTTCAAATCCCCCCAAATACATCTTGACTTCTAAATGGTTGTGGCTCTATGTAGGTGACTCTTGGCACTCTGAGGTCCTTAAGTGGAGTGTGTTAAAATTCTGGTGTACTCTAGTCTCCACAGTTTGACAGGTCATGGTAGCAATAGTGTACAATGATGAATCCATCAGTGGCGATCCATGCCAGAAGCGGCATGATGGCAGACTTAGTAGGGTCGTACCGCTAGTGATCTACGCTGTAGTGGTGGTGGCAGTTTTACAGGGAGGAGGTCCCCCTTGTGACCTCCGCTGGAGTGGGCTAGCCTAAAAATCCCTCATTTACCAATCAATATATATATATATATATATATATATAATTTATTCTTTTCACCTTCATAAAAAAAAATAATTATATTGAAACTTGAGTGTAAAATCTTATGTATACACACACACACACATATAGAAGCATATATATATATATATATATATATATATATATATATATATATATATATAATTCATTTATATTAAAGCTTGTTGGAAAATATATTTATGCTAACTGTTGTAATTGTGAGTTATATATATATATATGGAATAATATTTAATATTCTGAAGAATGAAAGAGACTATTTTTTTTGTTCACTGTGTATACACCCTATATATATACACTTATTTATTATTAATAGCAGATTTCAATCAAAATGTTGTTTATTTTTATAAGCAAAAAAGCATAGCATGTATCATATCAGCGATGGCTGCTGTGCAGCCGTGGTTTTTGTTTTATAAAAAAAAAGTGTTGTGGTGGGGGGATTCGAATCCCCCCACCGAATATTCCTCCATATGCTGTTAATGTTGTTTGATTATGGGTGTTGGGTGGGGAGCGAACCCCACCCACATCCCCCTTTAAACCCTCATAAACCAGTAAAAATTGTAAACTCCACTATATAGAATAAAACCTATGGCTTAGGCACGGTGGCGCCACGCTCCAAAACCCTCAGTCCTCTTATGTTTTTCAGCCATTCGACCCTTTCCTACAATAAACAATATTTAATTATATATATATATATAAACATCAGTGTATATACATAAATCTTGTAGCAATAAAATATTTATCTCTAGTTTCTTACCAGCATATATATATATATATATATATATATATATATATACAAAATAATAAAAATAATAGGTGGGCTTTCAAATACATATATATACAATGAGTATACCTCACTGTAAGTGACGGCCATGGTTGTCCATGGGAGCAACCTACAACAAAAAAAAAAGGGAAAAGAGATAAACAAAATGAGAAGGAGAAATGAAAGAGAAGAAGATAAGTATGGAATAGGGTCAGGGTTGAGAGCTCATAAGACAACTATTAGTATTTTATTTTGGAGAGCTTTTAGGGCATGACAATTTTAAATTAGATTTTATTTTCCCTCCTCTTTTTGACTTGGGGATTTCTTATTGTTTTTTTTTTTGTTTTTTTATTTTGTTGCCTTTGACCCTTTTGGGAAAAAGGGGTAAAAATTTTATACTAAGTGTGGTTTTTAATCAAATAATAATTGAATAGTTTGTTATTTCATTTAATTAAGGATTAGGAGTTTATTGTTTATAATTTAGATGGCCTTGGTCATTTAGAGAATTATTTACTTGAGTATGTTGGGAACCATTGTATCAATTTAATTATGTTGGGGTTTTATTATAATTTTGAAATTGGGAATAATAATGCAACTTTAGTATAGCAAGGGCAATTTAACTAATATAATCGTATGTTTAGATTTAATCAGAGTAGGTTATTAAATTTAATCTAGTTAATTAATTAGAGAAACTTAGTGAGGTAGATAGATTTCCCTAGCGTAATTATTTTAATTAATCAATTTTAGTGAGTTTAGTGAACTCCTTGGCTTGAATTTTATTAATTAGAATAATTCCTATATATGCCCTAGTGGCGTTATGCTGCCAGATTTTTTTGAGAATCTGGGTTAAGTTCCTAGGTGTTTAAATCCTAGCGTTGATTAATATTTTAATGTTTTTATAGATTAATGTTGTATTAATTAAGTGGTTATTTATTCTTTTAATGCTCTAGAATTAGGGTTTTGATTTCGACTCGTGTCAAAATTCTGTCACTTAGCTAGGAAAACTTAGGGTTTCGATCAATCGATTCTAACCCTAATGGCGATGCTCTTTGCGTCACATAACCCCCTAGTCAGCTATCATCGCCTAGGGGATTGCACATGTGATCGCAGTACCCTGAGATTGATTGACATGTTTATGCCTTATGTGTATTGCCACCGAGCATGCTGACACATGTGAGGGGGTTTCTAGGGATGTGTGGAAAATTTTTGATATTTCATGTCATGACCACATGACAAATGTGGACATGACACGTGTGTTGTGTGTCGTGACCGCATGGGAAATGTGGGCATGATAAACATGTTGTTGCTCCATCTGATCTGGCTTGATTTTTCTTAGCATCAAGTTTGATTTTTTTGTTTCACTAGTGTAGGGAGGGTCACTAACAGCTAACTACTTCACAGCAGCCTCAAGTATTTCCTTTTGGGGCTCATAAAACCCAGTATCCTACCAGAAGACTGGTTTACCTTCCACTTTAGGGCTAGAGCAAGAGGCTTGACATAAAGCATGAGCTGAAAGGGCCTATTGAAGAAGATTCCTTTGAGGGGGAATAGGCTGACCTAGTGTAGGAATAGGCCTCTGTGAAGGCTGTGGGCCTCTGAAACTTGGAATTTAAAAACTGGCAAGTGGTTTTGGAGGCTCGGAGGGTATATCCTACCTGAAGCTTGGGATTTTGAATTTTGGGGCTACCTCTGAAGCAGGTTAAACTTGTAAAAAAGGGAGAGGCTACCTGAAATTGGGAATGGAGGTGACTGCCAAAGATTCACACCTATCTACATCGGCAAGCATTTACCTTTACTAATCTTTAGATAAGGTTGCGAGATGTATTTTGATTTGCTTTAGGTGAGCCTATTCCTCTGCTTCTATATGTTGCTGTTGAAGATGAGCTTGGTAAGCAAGCTCCTCTTGTTGTCTATTATACTCCTTGACCCTCTAAATTTCCTCCAACTCCAGTTGGAACCCTCAGAGTACCTCCACCACATCACCTATGCTTTTGATATTAAAATCAAAAGGCCCCTGTGGCAGATTATACCCCATATATCTTTTTATAGCATCTAGATGCTCCCTAAGCTCTAGCATCTTAAGGTAGTCTCCTTAGGGCTGATAACAGGCAATATTAGGTTGGTAAGAAAACTGAGCAGTAGTAGGTGGGAAGTAAGCATCATGAGGATGTTGATATTCTATAGTGGCAGGGTTGTATGGCATGAAGCCAGAAGTGTTCAAGGCTTGATATTACTGATATGAGGGCCAATAGCCTGCATTTTGGTTAGGAGGAGGGGAATAGCCATGATTCCCATAAAAACTTGACATTTTATAGCATCTAGATGTTGGATAATCATAAAAATGTCTAAATTAAAGAAAAATAGGTCCGCAACTAGGGAGAAACTAGATACATACAAAGAAGAGAGAGTCGCAAGGTGATTGGAAGCCCTGAAGGATGGAAAAGACTAAAAGCATCACCAAACTTTGATCTTAATGGATCTTCAAGCACTTGAACTTCTTTTACCAGTGGATTTGTCCAGCAGAGTCACCATGGCATTGAAGAAGACTACCCTGAATGGAAAAATGAACTAAAGAGCACACCAAAACTCTTTAATGGATGATAAGGATTATCAAACCTGTCACACTGGGCATGCTATAAAATGTTGTCACATAGAATTGCACCCATCTTGGAGAGAGTCCAAGCATTCTAATGACATAATGGGAATGATCTCAAGATGTGGGACCTTGCAAATTGAGATTAGACCTCTAGAGAAGGTTGGTTCCTCATTCTAAGTCTAAAAGCTTAGAGAAAACTATCTAAACCTAGTGCTAATGCTTGCAGGGGAAAAGGCTTAGGAGGAAACATGAAAAGAAGTGAAGGTTATGCACCAAATTTAATGTGATTAGCTACAACTGAATCAACACAATAATAATCTCACAATTGCCAGGACTCACACAGACTAAATTGATTTCAACAGAGGCTAGAACAGATAAGTAGAGAAATGAAAGGGGTCGTTTTATTCACAATACATAACTCACACCAATCCAAAGAGTAGACATAGTGCTAAAATCAAAAGAGAGGCAAAATAACAGCTTATATTGATTATAGAGGTTAAATAACTATTACAAAAGAGAGAGTAATACAAGATATAGACACAAAATAATCAATTACATTCATTATTGAACAAAGCTAGAGATGTGAGAGGATCAGCAGAAGAGCATAGTCCATCACATCTAGTTGTTCTTGCAAATACATTACAGAGGCCTAATTATAGAAATTCTCTATCCTATAGTAGCCTAGAATAATAGCCAACCATGAATACATCCCTGAGAGATGTATATATAGCATTTAGTACTCTATTGTAGCAGCCATGGTGGGGAAAGGAGAAGTCAATGAGAAGAGACATCGACCATGCTGCATTGAATTTTTCTTAGAAACCCCCTGCAAATTAAGGTAGAGCCCATACCCTGTCAGACCTACAAATAGGCTTGTGTGAAAGAACGACAAGCGCATTGATGAGGAGATGCAGAAAGTTTTTATCTTTTATTGCTGAATCAACCTTGCATCTACATCTGACATTGAAAGGTTCACCGTTTCATCTACCCCTATCGGCCTGAGCCATAGAAATTGAATGATGAGATGATAGGGAGGGGTAGCTTTTACAATACTTTAAATTTTTTAGCCCCTTGAGTCTCTGCAAAACTCACCAACTTGGTTGAATTTCTTGGCACCACTAGGAAGTTCAAAAGATCCTAAGTTTAAATTGAGGCTGTTATATGAAGAAATGGCTAGAAGATCAATGCTCCTGTGAGCCTTACAGATTCCTTTACCTTTACCTTTCCTAATGCCCTTGGACATGTGGAAATATTTTGCAAGCGCACGGGGGATCTTGACATCAGCAAGATTCCCGTGCGACACTACCATTGATTTACCTAACCACGGCCCCACCGTCGATGCATTTGATGCGTGGCGCAATCTAAATGGGCAGGTTACTTTCCTTTAATAACTACTTGTGGATGAGGGCCCACCTAGAAGATTTCATAGAGAAGACATGATCTTTCCACTTGGCAACATCTCGCGGCCGCGCACCGGGTTTGTGACGTCAGCAAGATTCTCTTGCGATGTTACACGACCATTGCATGGCGTCAAAGATTTTCAATGTCACTGCCCATCCCTTTATCTCTTAACATCTGGCACAATCTCCTTTGCCGACAGGAACATTAATATGTGGTCATGGGATTCTGATATACCTAACACGTGTCATGAAATGGTAGTGTTCCAAGACCTTCATCTAAAAATTTGTTTCCTTTGAGTTCTACTACCTGGAAAGCTGCTGCGTGTCCCCCCTTGATATACCTTTACATTAGCTCTGAAGTTGGATGCATGTCAGGATCTCGTGGCCGTGCAGAGGATCTTCCCTTGCCTAAGATTCCCTTGTGATGCTGCAAAATACTGCCATGTAGCACTGTGGGCCTAAAGACTTAAGACTTAAGAAAAAACATTGGAACATGATCCAACGGCTGTGAAAGGTAAACCTTAGTACTTGGGGTTAGTTTTTTCATGAGTTAAAGGACTCAGGCAATAACATAAGTGACCGGGCACCAAAAATAGACGATCAACTTCAAATTAGAATAAAGATAGGACCTGACCATGAAACTTTAGGGTTTAAGGAGAAACAAGGGAAACCCTAAGAATTTGAAGGGTTTGAATAATTTATCCTGCTTGACAGAGAAGGAAAACACCAATTTTAAGATTGCTAAGACTATTTCGCTAGGAAGGCAAAATAGGATAACAATAACTTATGCTACATTGTATGCAACATCAAAAAAGGTAATATTTCATTTGTGCTTGTGGTAACATTCTTTTATTCAAGATTTGTATATGAACTACGAGTATTGTTTAACAAAAACCATAGTCTATAGGTTATTTCTCACGTCCATGATATGATGATTTGAAAAAGGATTAAACCAATTGTGATAGTGTAATATGACAAGGTGTATTATAGACATATTATGTATAGAAATTGATAGTGATAATAAATTTAATTATCCTTATTTCTTAAATATTTTTATCATATTTATCATTGTTGTAATTGATTATCCTTGTGAATATGAAATATTTAAAACTCATTTAAATGACTAAGACTATTCATGGATATATCTAAGAAAATGTAGACTTGTTACATTGTTGGAAAAATTGGTTAATTAAATGATGTACTTGTGCACTATTTTGGTAGTAAGATCTTATCATTTGTAATTTTGATAGGGAATGTTAATATTTTTATTAGATTTGTTTATGTAACATTTGGTCCCTTTTCTTTGGAATTAAAACAAAAATTTCATCTATTGATTTATAATACATTTTTTCATCTTTATGAGAAGTAGATTCATTTCATTATTGAAGACAAATCATGTACATGTTGACTATGTACTTGTACAAATAAATTGCTTTCCTTTTATAACGTCACATATCTTACATAGGAATATTTCTCTATATATAATTCAATGTGTAGTTACACATTTAAACCTATCTTGTGTATTGTAAAGTAAAATGTAACTATTGTTTGAATGGCAATATATAAATAATTATAGTTTGGACTAATGTAAAAACTAGTAAACTTTTAATTCATATTCTTTGGTTTGTGACCACCACATAGGTGAAAGCATTACATTATGGAAAAATTGGCCTATTTTATGCCACTATTTTCTTATAAAATGCACCTACCCTAGCACATCACCAACCATGTGAGTGAGAGATTGATACTAGGATTTTGGGATTTTAAGGGATTTTGGGGTTCGAAGGATTTGGTATAGGTTTCGATACAACATAATACTTTTGGTGATTGAGATTTATATTCCTTCCATGGTGGTCAAATGTTTCACATCATCATGTTTGTAACCACATGCAAAATCACTATATTCAACAAAGGTAAACATTAGTTGCTAAAAGGAAGATCTAATAAACCAAAAGAACTTTCTAGACTGTCATGAGAGAAAAAGAGCATGTGCCATTATGTTGTTCAACTACTAGAGCCAACAATAACTCCATCAGAAGTGCAAAATTGAATTTGTAAAATGTCACTATTAGGAGAGTTATACTCATTTAATTAAGTCTTATGAGTCACAAGGAGATGCAATTCTTTCTTAGCAACTATGAATCTATCATATTTCACTTTTCCATTGTTGGATACCCAAACCAAATAATTTACACCATCCCTAGAAATAGGAGAATTCAAGTTCTTGTGATTAGATGCTTGGAAAGTGAAAGATTAGGAAATGTGTAATTTAAGTATTAGAAGAGGATTGTGGTATGTATATAGGAGGTTAATGGTGGTGGAATTTATTAAATACAAAATTTCTCATACCTTAGTCTTTTAAAATCCATACAGATATTTGGTCAAAGAGGTAAGAAAACTTATTGGGCATGATTGAGGCTTGTCACTATAGGATCAATAACTAATAGATAGAAGTATACCCACATCTCAATCATATCTTTATGGACAAATAATTTTTAATGGCCTTGGTATACACTAACTTTTAAAAAATAAATATTACAAATGTATTACAATTAAGTGAATATTAATACACTCAAAAATTAAGATTTATTCAATCTCTAAATAAGTATTATATTTAAAAATTATTACATAGAGTAAATAAAAAATGTATCATATTTAATAATAAAAACTCTATCTATAAAATAATATATATGGTCATTTTAATTTAAACTTTATGTGTGAAATCTATTCTTTTTAAAATCAAATATTATTTGTCTCATTAAAAGATTATAAAAGCCATATTTCATTCCTCCTCATTGCTAAGAATGTTAGACCATTTATAAATTGAAATTCTTTATTTTCTCATTTGTGAAGATAGTATTGATTGATTCCTAGTTAGGAAGATTCCAATAAACCTGTATTTTAATTTTGGATTTATATTTTGTTTCATGAGGCAATGTTAGTTTATTCTTAACTAGGAAGGTCCAGAAAATTTGGACATTCATTTTTGGAACGGATTTTGTTTGTTTTCTGCATTGACACCAGCGCACTATAATTATTATTATTAATATTATCACGGGAAGTCTGGGCAAGAAGAGTCACCTTTTTTCAATAGGATATCATCAAAAGCCCACAAATATGTCGACTTTAATTTCTTGTTTTAATGAAGTGTACAGTTTCTCAGTCACATCACCAACGTATTTTTGTTCTTGTCCACTAGTTGTTGAAAGATGGTGATGGATTGGGAAGTCCTTTTGTCTCTTGTTGATTTAATCTGCCGCGCCATCACATTTTTTTACATATTTAATGCTATGCTTCCAGCCTACAGATTTTTACTATCTTTCTGGTGCTGTCGTTAAGCTTTATCCGGTACAGGAATATTTTTCGAAAACAATAAGCACATCCAGACACCATTCCTTAGCTGTGAAGCATATGCAAAATAAAGCAAATGGAAAAGGATGGGATATGAAGAGGAGGTCTGGACGTCGTCATCTCTTTTATGGCTGGTGACTGACACATTCACCGAATGTCTTTCACAACACTATTAGGGATTGCAATTGGGCGTACAGCGGTAAAGGCTACGGGCCAGACCCCTTTTGGAAGACCTTAAACAGACGGTACATTGTAAAATGTTCCGGCCATCAAAATGTTGCCAACTTGATCGGTTAGTTGAAGTTCCATTGACTAACAGCAGGGTTGAAAACAGTTGGCATGATCGATTCAACAAGTCAGTGTAAATAATGTAAATAATGGACGGGCACTTTAACAGGGTGAAAACACCATAAACAGTGGGCACAACAATGTGCCAGCTGTGATGGACCACGATTGCCGTTAGACCAAAACCTGCAGGCATTAATCTTTGCTACAATCGCCAGAGTTAGGATCCATGAGAGGTGGTTAGTCCATGTCACGAAACATCATGGGAAGCGTTGGACGCACATGCCAACAATCTCCCCCCCGCGTTACCCGGGGAGTTTCGAACTTGAGACCACTGGCTTTGATACCAATTTGATGGACCATGATCGCTGTTAGACCAAAACCTGCAAGCATTAATCTCCGCCACAATCACCAAAGTTAAGATCCACGCGAGGCGGTTAGTCCATGTCATGAAACATCACGGGGAGCGCTGGACGCACATGCCAACAAGCTGTTTACGGTTGGTGCAACTTTTAACCCTTGTTTACAAAATGGTCTGGCCTGGCCTTCCTGCCCACCGTAAACAATCGGCACGTTCTGTTTACAAAATTTTTGACTCCCATAGATTTCGACTGTTCAATTCGACTATTTCAACTCATAGTAGGCATTAGTTTTCCACAGTCCATGATAATATGTGAGTGCTTCTGGATTAGACTGTGTCTATTTCAACTCATCTCGCTCGATTGTTTTGACTGTACTCTTTCTGGATAAGGTCGAGGCAAATGGACCAATTGCTGAGATTTCAATGCCGAAACATTTTACAACATACCCACTGTTTAAATGCTTCCTTCCCTTCCCTTCCCTTCCCTTCCCTTCCCTTCCCTTCCTTGTGTGAGTGATCATCTTATCTATAAACGTCACTCTGGTTGTTTTTAGTCCTACAGTGGGAGGGGTTGTCTTGTTTAGGGGTAGTGTGCAGTGCGCACCTCTAGTCCCTCTCCCTCTACAGTAACACCCACCTCTCTCTCTGCCACTGCTCAATTCAGTGGTCGGGTCACTTAAATGGACGGGGGCCCGAGTAGCGGGGTGGCCGGGGGGGCGGGTCCTTCACTCACGAATCTTTATTATCATGTCTGTGATTGTCATTTTCAGTTACCGTATGACCAAGATTAAATTTAGAAACCGGCCCGAGGAATGTTTTATCAATTTATCCATGGGAGTTAGAGACAGGAGTAAATATTTCTTTCGTAATGGAATAACCAGAGAATGGGTATCGACCGGGCCTGTGGGTTATTATTATTTTTTATATATTCAAGTCAACGTACACGAGCTGGATACAAAGTTTTAAAGGTGAAGGATTCGTTGGTCATCCTTTTCATTTAAAGATGTAGAGTTAAAAGAAGGCTCATTATTTGTCTCACTGGTAATGGCCACAAGGAACTTTCTTAAAACTTTAATTATATGGATTCCTAGAATGATAACACCTTTGTTAGGTGTATTGATGATTAAGTGTTGATGGTGACTCAAATAGAGGCGATCTTTGCTTGGCATCTTCCTCCTCCAATACAAGAGGATAAAAGAAGCACAAATGATGCCATGGATATATGCACTCTATGGCAATCAAATCGTATTTCTCCAAGTGCACGTGGGTCTCTGGGCAAAGCTCTATAATATTATCTTCATGACTATACTCAAGCTAGGTGTTAAGAAAAGACACTGCGAAAACAATGCTAGAAAGGAACAAATGATACGAATCAAAGATTGAGCTAGTGAAAGCATCATTGAAATAGGGCCATGGGAGGGCCCTGCAAATGGCCACCCACTAACTTTGGGACCTCTAACTCCCTTTCCTTTCAAATATTAGATCTTGTATCTACCAATTCTCCAATCCTATCTTGTTCTTGCACATGTAGTTATCATCTTTTTCTAGAATGGCTGTTAAAAATAGTGGGGAAAATGAAATATATTAGAGATTCACCTTAGTGAACTATTTTAGTAGGGGAAGTAGTCAAGGACTAAAAGACAATGAAAAAGGACTGTTGTTTTGGAGTAAAGATGAGATTGAACAGTTCTCATAATTGGTGTACTAGTGTACCCTGGGCCCTTTCAATTTTTCCTTTTGTTTTACCTATTATTCCAGAGCTTACTTTTAAATTTGATTATTAAAAACACAGCCTACTTGATTGCCCAAAGTAAAGGAGACAAACATATTACATTAAATCCAAGACTCCCAAGCCCCAACTTTTTCAAACCACCCCCACTTCTATCCATTGCCTTGGGCTTTTAAGCCACTTAAAAAGGACCTTTGAATAAAAGCTTAAAACTCTTCCATAACACAACAAGAATTATGACCACGTGTGGAACCTGGGAAAATCCTCCATATCCTTTCAATGTCTCCTATTGCTATTTTTAGGTACACTAACTTTCCATTTTTCCCTACATAGACTAGAACAATGTGCATTTAATGGATATAAATTATTTCTTAGAATAATTCTATTGCAATGAAGGTATTGTTTAAAGCTTACAAGTGATTACACAACTGTCTTGAACATCGTGTATATCATCTGGCCTTGCCTTTTCAAATACCAATTTTGTACTCTTACAGTCTAGGTGTTCACTTTCTAAGGGCCCTTAAATGGCCCAAATGTAGACCTCCTAGGGATCATTAAGCACACCAATCCATATATTTAATCCCCCCACATCATCTATGAGGGCCCTTAAAGAATTTGGGGTGAGAAAATATATGGATTTGGATTTTACTCAAACAGAGATGAAGAAACAAAATTGGAAAAAAAATTATGATTTACAGACCACGCCATTTCTATACTTTGAAAGTGGCCAGTAAAATAATTATATCATCAAAAACCACCACCACGACCCAATTGTCTACACATATTCACCATATAACACTTTTAAGTACTCTAACAATCACTATCTCCATGTCCCAAACACTATATTTAATCTCTATGTACCTGGTAAGAGTACTCACACCCCTGCCATACCCTTGTATTGCAGGCACAGCAAATATGTGAAGAAATGAGAAAAGTTAACTGTTGAAGTATGTGAAACCACAATTTCCCAAACTACAAGTTAGTTTGGGAGGAGCGTTTTCCATTTAATAGGCAACCTTTTCGAAATGGTGAACCACCAAACCAATTAGGATATTTATTTAACCACTTGCAAATAGTACTGATTTTATCGCAGGGAGTTGTAAAGCAGAATCACATGTCAAGATGGGTATTATCATTACCAGGATGAATATGTCATCAGTAGTCTTTATAAAGATACAAATATATAACTAAAAGCTGACGTCCTTAGGGAATGGAAGGCAGAGCATTAGCTTATCAATTATTGAGCACCACTGAAGGTCGTACAATTCCGCAAGAATTTAAAAACCTTACCCGACCCTACCAATCAGACAACAAGACACTCGATAAAAGGCTTTCATCACAGCTCACTCACCCGTTCTTCGTGTTTCGATGATACATTTCAATTTCTTATGCCGATTTAACCCCTTAATCTTCGGAAGAGTTTAAACAGCTGGTGCATTGTAAACACACCAGCAGTCTAAAACTTGTTGACAGGTCGATACAAATTGACTATATTTAAAAATAGGTGATTTGAAACAGTTGACCATTATCAACAGATCAGGTCGAATAGATTTGTTAAATTCAATCTGAGTCGAAAATTTTTCAAATATTCGACACGACAATGTATCAGCTATTTACGACCATATTTAAAAATAGGTGATTCGAAACAGTTGACCATTATCAACAGATCAGGTCGAATAGATTTGTTAAATTCAATCTGAGTCGAAATTTTTTCAAATATTCAACACGACGTGTCAGCTATTTACAATAAGTGTCAATCTTCTATGCACGGAAGAAACCAAGAGAAAAAAACTTCCAACGGAACCCACTAAACAGCATCCTGGGCCTGGAAATGGCATTAGACGGGCCGCGTAATCAAATTCCCAAGTCATATCTTACGCACAAGTTCATCCAAGGAATCGACCGAAAACGGTCCACGTCGGAGTTTTGTCTGTATTAGGGGAAGAGTAGATGGGGAAAGGATCTACTGTTTGTGAAGGCCGGCAATGGCAGAGCCCATCCATAAGTATAAAGACAAAAGGATAGGCGCATCATACGTCTGTGTGCTTGATAATAAATTTGTCTGACCACCCTGATGTGAAACACACCAGAGAATGCTAACGTAAGCAATATGGACTTTGACCTTGGAGGCCTGACATGATTTATCTACACAACAAACCATCCCAAGGGCATTATAGTCATTATCTGTGTAAACCGTAAGGATTATTTAAAAGAACTGCTGTGGCCTTTCTCTGTGCATTATCCCCAGGCTAACTATTAGTTCGCCTACCGTAAACTATTGGCACATTGTGTGCCGACTGTTTTTCAAAATTTTCGACTTTTTAAATTGTCGACTCTTACCAAAGACCACTTGACTCGACCAGTCTTAATATTATCAATCTCTGCAAATGTTGGTTGATATGTTGAAAATCTACCTTGTCGATTGATCTCAACTGCATCGCACCCGCTGTTTAAGCCTCCCACTGTAAACAGCCGGCACGTTGTGTGCCAACTGTTTTACAAAATTTTCGACTTCTTTAATTGTCGACTCTTACCACAGACCACTTGATTTGACCAGTGTTCATATTATTGACCTCTACAAATGTCGATTAATTTGTTGAAAATCTGCTCTGTCGATTGATTTCGACTGCAGGTACACTGACTCTTTAAGCTCTTCCCTACTATAATCTATAGACATCAAATTTCCACAGTCCATAATATTGTAACTGGATGCTTCTGGATTAAATTTGTGTGATAGTATTTTCTCTCAACATTTCGGATCACACTACATGATCCATCGTTGAGAAAAGAAAGTGAGAGAGAAGAAATTTGACCTATTAGTTAGTATCCATCCTAACGATGGTTTTGTGTTCCGTCGGGTCGTCGACGAGCAGGATTTTTTTTTTAAATCATAATGACCACCGCACGTGCACGGACTTGGAACGGTTTTCGTTACAAATGAGTCTTCGTGCGGGTTGATTTCTTCCTCGTGGAAGGCGTTTGTTCTCCCAACGGGTTATTATTTCCTTCTAATACGTGCCTTTGTCTGCGTAGGGCATCCCTTAGTACGACAAAAAAAAGCATGAGGGGATAAAATTATGTAATGGGTCCGCTAACCCAAGCATTCCGTTTAACGGGTCAGTAGAAGAAAACGAAATATAACCATTCTTAGTGCCGGACTGGAACTCTCGACGGACGGAGTTAGACCGGTTATCTCCCTTACGGTGAACTTGGGAAAGCATGTATATATATATGATCAGTCTTTCTACTTTTAGAGAGCAGACATTGGCTTTTTGGTTTATTCATTAGCATTATAATCCAAACTGTCAAACCGTTTTGCTATATATCCCAGATCTTGAATCTTCCTTCCTGCAGGGGCTAATTATGAAAAGAGTAGCAAAGCCTGCAGACCATCAATAGGGCCACTAATTCTGGTGGCGAGTGCTAATACAGTTGGCCAGCGTGGGGTTCTGTTCCTTCCTGGAGCTCACCTCATTCATTTATTTAATCTGTTGCAACTATTGTTTCATATATATAGATGGTTGGGATTAGATGATTGATGGGCATCAGTAGTAACTGAGTTGAATGTTTCGGTAGCCTAGGATTCAATACAAACAGTCTTTTTTTTCTGTGTGGGTATGCATGTATGCATGCATTAACTGACCGCCTGTTCTCTCTGGTAACGCCCTCTGTGGAGGTGGCTCTTGGTTTGTCAAATATGACGGCCTTGCCCTCTCCAGGCACTGCCGCCTCGGGCACTTCTGGATCTCTTCGTATCCAATCCATTCCCGGATTTAATTGCTCATCTCCTCTTCCTCTTTCCTCCGCCGCCAACAACAACAACAAACGGAAACGCCGTCCTGCAGGAACGCCTGGTATGGTTTGCTTTGCTTCGTCGAGTCTTTAAATTTGAGAGTGCTTCTGGATTCAACTGTATATGTTTTTGCTTCAACGTTTCGGATCATATTCAGTAAGAGGAGAGTTCTGAAAAGGCCATCCTCATGTCTTTGTTTAATTCAACTGTGTATGTTTTTACTTCAATGTTTCGGATCAATACTCAATAAGAGGAGAGTTAATCTGAAAAAGCCATCCTCAAATCTTTGTTTAATTCAACTGTGTATGTTTTTGCTTCAACACTTCAGATCATAAGAAGAGAGTTCTGAAAAGGCCATACTGAAGTCTTTGTTTATGACCGTGTATATATGTACGTATTGATTCGTAATATTGATTGTTAGCTTCTCCTGTTATGATGAGCAGATCCCGATGCAGAGGTGGTGGCATTGTCGCCCAAGACGTTAATGGAATCCGATAGATATGTATGCGAGATATGCAACCAGGGTTTCCAGAGGGATCAAAATCTGCAGATGCACAGACGAAGGCACAAAGTGCCTTGGAAGCTGTTGAAAAGGCCGACGCCGGAAATTCGTAAGCGGGTATATGTTTGCCCAGACCCGGCGTGCCTGCACAACGATCCGTGCCATGCTCTCGGAGACCTGGTTGGCATCAAGAAACATTTCCGCCGGAAACACAGCATCGAGAAGCAATGGAAGTGTGAAAAATGTTCCAAGGGTTATGCTGTTCAATCCGATTACAAAGCCCATCTCAAAACCTGTGGTACCAGAGGCCATTCGTGTGACTGTGGCAGAGTTTTCTCCAGGTATGTAATCGGAAATAATAGGTAGTTGCCACCTAAAACAGAGGGATTTCAGAGCTTTACGAAAAATTAAATTGAGTACATGGCTCCTCTGTAACTATGTTCATGTTTTTCCTGTAACTATTAATTGTTTTGACTAGTGCGACCCTCTTGTCCACCAACCGACATTTAAAATCACTCGTTTTTCTTGTTTCTGTAGAGTGGAAAGCTTCATAGAGCACCAAGACAATTGCAACGCCGCTAAAGAGAGAGCGACTTTTGGCTACAGCGATCCACCAAGCCTACCATCCTTAACAGGAAGAACCAGCAGTTCCAACGATACTCTCAGCGCTACCAGGTCCGGGATTTCTTCAGCTGGGAGACCATTCGATTCTGCTAAGTTTCACGACCAAGTTTGGCTAAAAATGGAGCAGAGAGAGCGTCAATTTCTTCCTGCAAACAACAATAATACATCAGAAACAACATTGCAAGGGCTTCACAATGCAGGCGCTGCGGTTCCATTTATAAGAATCCAACCCACTGACCCGAGGTCGACTCCTGTGGCGCCGATAGAACCCACTGAAATTCGTTCCTCTTCCTCAGAGGAAGACATGTTCGAAAATGCTCCAGGCCTGCAGCTCTCTATTGGTCTCCACACCGACTATGAAAACAAGACACCAGGCAAAACAGACCGCAGACCGACTCGCCTGACGCTCCCTCAACATAGCACTTCCTGGAAACCGCCAGACCATGATGAAATGGACAGAGCTACTGCAGGCCTGGTTACAGAATCCGATTTTCTAGATCATTCGCGCGGCAGAAACAACAACGCCCAGAGAAGCCACTCATTTGAAACGCTTTGGGCACCCACTCAAATGATGGGTGAACGCTATCTACCATGGAAATCCGGGCGGCATGACCTAATTTCTGCAACTACCGCCATGAAAGCAGTCGGCGGCAAAACGCAAAGCCAAAGTGAGGTTTCACAAGTAAACGCATGGTCTGAAATCTCCTCCGCCCTGCTTGGTAACGATGCTGAGAGTGACATTGCTGGAGCGGAGCTTCTGAAACGGCAAGCGAGGGAGCAGCTGAAACAGGCCTCACAGGAAAAGGCCTACGCAGAACAGGCCAGAGATTTGGCCAAGAGACAGATTGAATTAGCCGAAGCCGAGTTTGCCGCCGCAAAACGCTTACAAGAACAGGCTAGGGCACAACTGGCCCACGCTCAGCACCTGAAAGAACAAGCCACCCGCCGCATTGATGAAACAAGACTGGAAATAACATGCCAGGCATGCCGCCAGCAGTTCATGCGTCATGTTCTTCCCTTCAGTACTAATTCGAATCCACTTCAACTAGAGATGCCGTCCGCTTCAGATTTTCAAAGATGCACAAATGATCCGAAGAAGGAAGTGTGAGGAAAGTTATGTATCACCCCTCCCTGCCTGTAATTAATTTCTGTCATGGTTTCTGCCCTGGTGCCGACTTCTGATCTCCAGACTGCTTAGGAGGAACATTACATTAAATCATATTCGGTAAGCTGGATAATTTCTTGAATGCATATATTCTTTTTCTAGAGTTGGATCAATAAGATGTCTGGTTGTCCGTGCTACTATAATAACAGAACTTGCATCATGTTGCCTACTGTTAATTCTGCATATAATGTAAATGATGATCCTTCAGATTATGGGAAATTTGAATTTTCAAAAGTTGGTTGAAAATCTTTGCGGGTAAAATGCATCGTGAAACTCCAGCTTGGAACCCTAATAAAAATCAAGCATCATGTGGTGTTCTCTTTGTTATATGTGTTTTCTATGTAAATCTACATCTTGAGTTAGCTATTCAGTGACCTAAATATGTTGTATGATCCAAAATGGAAGCGAAAACATACACAGTTGAATTCAGAAGTACTTTCATTATTGTCACGGATTGTATAAAACTCATGCCTACCATGTTTTTTCTTCTTAATATTTAAAATATTCCAGTTCTCAGTCTCATCATTTTATCAATAATGGATTCATTCCCAATATTTCAGAACAGCAGACTGAGTAGTACGTTTGGTATTTGTTTACTTACAGTTGTTTCATAAAATTATAACCGAGATCAGATTTATTTCTTTGAACTTTCTATATATATGTTGACTTACAGTTGTTTCATAAAATTATAACTGAGATAAGATTTATTTCTTTGAACTTTCTATAAATTATGTTGACTGATACGATATCATATTAAGTATTTTGGAATGTTAATTTAATTTTTACTAGCACATGATAGAAATTTGCTCCTTTAAACTATAGAGAATTCAAACATTAGCTTCACCTCTTCACATTTACTTTATATCCAAATCAAATTTCAATTTGAATTTTCTATATATTCTCCTACTTGCAAAATCATTCTTGCACATTTTTTTTTCCTGTTAAAGGCTATAATGCTTCCATTCAAGATAGTAGTGTTTTCTCTTTGACATCCCATATATATATATAAAATGATTATACACATACATCATCATTTTTTGTTTGTGAAAATTTTTTATTTTTCAAAAAGTCTAAGATCGTTGTAATTAATTGTGTTTGGCCTGAGCACTATGTTGTTTGCCCATGTGCTATGTTTTATGAACAATAACGATATGTTGTTTCTAAAGTTGTTTTTGAATATTTCATCTATGTTGTAATGTGAAATTTCACATTGTTGAGTTACTTGTTTGTCATCTTTTCACTGGGTTTATAATGTAAAATTTCACATTGTTGAGTTACTTGTTTGTCATCTTTTCATTGGGTTTATAATGTAAAATTTCACATTGTTGAGTTACTTGTTTGTCATTTTTCATTAGGTTTATAATGTAAAATTTCACATTGTTGAGTTACTTGTTTGTCATCTTTTCATTGGATTTATAGATTTTATCTTGTATTAATGAGGATGCTTATATACAATAAAATTAAAAGTAAATAGACAAGGTAGACACTTTTATTCTTTATAATTATGGAGAATTTAAAAATTGTTAAAAAGTTATTGTGTCTATCTATTTATTTATTTATTTATCTGAAAATTTGTCAAGTTGCTTGGTTTGTAATCCTTTCATTGGATTCACATACTTTAGATTTAAGATACATATATGCAACAAAGTCTAAAGTAAATGTAAAACAAAGAGTAAACATGCAAAGGAGACACTTTTATCGGTTATGGCTATCTATTAAGGGAATTCAAAAATTATTAAAAGTTATTGTGTCTATGTATCTATTTATATGAAATTCTGTAAGTTGCTTGGTTTTCCATCATTTTATTGGGTTCACATACTTTACCTTGTATTAATTAGGATATCTATATAAAAAAAATCAAGAGTAAATGTAAAACAAAGAGTGGATAGAAAAATGAGACACTTTTATCCCTTATAATTATCTATTAAGTGAATTCACAAAAATACACCCTTTAGAATATAGTCATTATATCTCTATTACAATGCCTTATTTGTATATGAAAAACTATTTTGTTCCAAATCTAAAAACCTAAAAGCAGCATCTTCGCTTTGAAATATATGGCATACTTGAATTACAAAAGAGCTGAAATTTGAACTTGGAACCTCTTTGATAGCACACTTGAATGACTTTAAAAAAACAATTAGTAACTTTTCCATGCATCATGTTTGAAAATTAATGCATTAACCATTTTTTCAAAGCAAAATATAAAATATGCTTCTAAACTGAGTCAATGTCAAAATAATGTGATTTCTTATGTGAAATATTTAACTTGAACATCATCACTCTCTGATATTATTTCCAAGGTGATTTTGTAATAATGTGTCCTACCTTTGGGACATCCTAATTTTTACATACAATCACATATTTTTAAAAATGCACATTATTTAAGCCTATAGGTGGTTCTATCTAAAGGGGTTTGATTAAAGGGGTTGAATCAAACCTCCTTGCACATATAACCTCTCTAGGCTAAAATCAAACCCTTGACAAAGTGTCCTCTATGCCGATCAAAATGCTAATAAGAAAGCAAATTTACTTCACCCTTTGGGGGATTAAATGAATTTATTTGAAAATGTCATCATTATTATGTAGTCCTCAGTGTTAGCTTTCCAAAAATTATAATATGTATTATGTTTTCTTAATATTATCATTCTTTTAATTTTATAATGGATGTAGGTCCATTATGAAAAAAACATCGACTTTTATTCAAGACAATAGGAAAATAACAAACATTGTTAGAAAAATCTCAAAAAATACATTGTGCTCCACATGGATGTCCTTGTTTTAATGAAAATATTTTTAATTTCATTATATATACTAAGAGATATGTGTTATGAAAAATATAAGTCTGAAATTTTTGTTAGTACTATTTCAAAAAATAATAATTAAAATATTTTAAAAAAATAATACCAAAAAATATATGTGCCCTAGACATTGAAGTTAATAATTTAATTCTAAAAAATTGTGGAAAAAATTATTTGTAGTGGAAGTTATGCAATATGGAAAAATGTCAATAAAAAAATTAAAAAATAAATTGATTGAAAAAAGTAGATATGATAGAAATAATTCTTTTTTTAAAAAAAATTACAACTTGAATCTACATAGAAAATGTCACAATTCATTTGTTTAGATCATCCTTAAATTCTTAACCATTTGTTTGGTGTAATTGATACAAATAAAAAAAAGCTAAAATTGTTTATTTTGATTGTCCCACTTCAGCCAAAAATAAAAAGTGGAACCAAATAAATCTAATTTGACCACCCAAAACTAAATCTAGTCAAATTTTCACAATCAAACATAAAATATTAGCATATAAATTAGTTGACCTTACACTAAAAGATTACTTATTGTTCTTCTACCAAATTTGGCAGATTCTTCCAATATAATGATTAATATCTACCAAACATGGATAGACCAAACTCAACAAAATATGATCAAGATTGGAACAATTAGAGAATAATTAGAAGGAAGGTTTTAACCCAAGTGTTCACTTGATTGTACTCAAGTCTAGCAAAAGATCAAAGTAGATTTATAGTATAATCATCTAAAAGTATTGGTGGCAGCTTTTGTAATAATGTTGTCATTCTACAAACAAAAATAGTAAATGTAGTGTAATTTAAGGGCCAACATGTATAGCATAGTGGTAGAGGTTTACTTGTTGTGTGGTTTATTTTCAGTCTAGAACAACACTTCTTTTCTTTCTAAATTAGGTGACTACAACATACAACATTTTAATATTTAACTTTGATCCTTCTAAGTGGTTAAATCAAAGGAAACATGAAACTAATTTATACAAATTTAAAGGAGAGTTTAACACATTCTATTTTTTTACTTTACACTTTATTTATCCTCTAAGGCATTAATTCTATTCATAAGACAAAAAAAAAGGCTTAGAAAATAAGAAAAGTGATAGAAAAATTATTTTCCATAATTAAACTACTTCTTGCACACCAAACAAATAATAGATTTATTTTTTTTTTACAAGGAAGTAGACTATATAAGTACAAATTTTAAAGAGAATTGTAAAAGAAAGAAAAAAATCCTCCTTCAATATTCCATCCATTGAATTCTCCTTTCATATTTCATCCATCTTCCATGGCTCAGATACCACTTCTTAGAATCAAGCCTAGGAAAAATAAAGAAATATATATCTATATAATGAATAATATGGAGTAATATGATGGAATTCATAAGATTGTAAAGGATACTTTCATGTTTTTTATTAAAGGGGCCTTTGTAAAGGTACAAGATTCCAATTATAAATAGGAAACTTCTTATGTAACTACTCAAACAACCTACCAATTATTATTTCATTAACCCACTAACACTAGTTGAATGACATTACACCTAATAAAATACAACCTTGTGAACACAAAACTTTGGATCAACACTAAAACTCGTCGATGGTAGCTACAATGATACATAACAATGCTTTGGGAAATTTGAATATATATTTCAATTATATATCAAACAAGTTTTCTTTTAACCAAAACTAATATTTTAAAAAAAGATTGAAAAAGGGGAGGTGATAAGTGGAATTTTGAAATAAGATAAATAGTGGGTAGATTTAAAGCTTACACACAAAAGTATCTTGAATTTTCTATTACATTTTAAGTGATATGTATGTTGTCATGCAAGCATGCATGCCACTAGACATCTACACCACAATATGCAATCCTATTCATAACTCCTTACTTCATATGCCATCTATGCAATAACCATGTCACATAATTCAACAATCACTCCTTAGCTTGTGCACAACTCACATGCCACTTGCATAGCATTATCATGTTACATAGTGTTTCTAACAACTCTATTTGAATTCTATGCCACACTTGCATTCTTTCACATTAGCATGCTCAAGACATACAATGTGAAGCCTACTATAAAATACCATGCAATGTTTCAAAGAAAAGCATAACAATCCTATGTAGTTTTGAGAGCTATTTTATTTCATGCCACTTGTCAACATAATGCACAACCAAAATCTCGACTATCAAAAGACGAAGCATCATACATGGGAGGCCAATTGTCTTAACTTCCATAAGGGCCTTTCTCTTCATGATCATGTAGGTTATGAATGTACATTTGTAACATAATCAAATAGGTAGACATTTAGACATTGCATAGGATATATAGGAGTAAATACACAACCATACAATTCCTTGAGAGAACTCCATACATAGAATACATAGATTAGTGAAATAGTTTATTTGAGATCTTATATTCTAATTTTTTTAGACCTATTGTCTTAGTATCTCTTTCACAAACACATATAAAATCTAGTTCATCATATAGAGAGTTATCCCCTAGACCACTAAGGATCTAGATCACTGGTATAAAAGTGGTTCATCTTAAATGTCCTATTAAACTAGATTGAAGTATCTAATCCTTGATGTCAAACCATGAAATCCATCAAATTAACTTCCAAATTATTTCAAAAACATTGCGACGATGGAGGAGCAAGAAGTAATCGATACTTCAAAAATTGGCTATGTAGATACCTTGGCCATGATGTATACTATAGGTATACATGTCATACATCAAAGGGTAATCCCATAATAGTGTGTTCCACTTTTTGGCCTAAGTGGGACACTCAAAATTAATATTTTAAGCCTTTTTTAATTTGTGTCAATTATACTAAATAAATAATCAAGAAATTAAGGATGATGTAAACTAATGAGTTGTGAAATATCTATATAGATTCAAGTTGTAATTTTTAAAAAGAAGTTTAAAGAAATATTTCTATTATTTTTATTTTTTATTTTTTCCTATGATTTTCCATTGAGTGACATTTTTCCAAGTATTAGATAACTTTCACTAAAAATATAAACATTCCACAATTTCTTGGAATTAGATCATTAGCTCCAATGTATAGTGCATAAACATTTTTATAATTTTTTATTAAATATTTTTTATTATTATTATTTTTTTTTATCGATGAACAATGTTGACTAGAGCTATGAATTGGTGAGGCCACAACATGGGGGACCTTATCCCCTGGCATGAGCACGTAGTATGAATGTTGTATTAATGCTGGTGGTTCAAACCCACAATCTCGTTAGCCCAATAAGGGCTTTAAACCCACAAACTCATCAGCCTAGTAGCGACCCTATGAGGATGCAAGGCCCATGAGTTTGTTGGCCCAATGGGGCTCAAAGCCTACGAGCTCATTGGCCCAGTGGGGGTTTAAACCTTGGTGGCAAGGATAATAACACCATGATTTAACCATCACATTGTGCCATGAATAGCTAAAATTTAGACTAGGGATGTACCCTTTGGATGGCATGTAAATTCTCAACTCCACATGCAGTGGGTAAATCAAGATACAAGATCTTGGGGGCCTCTCAATTGTTAACATGGTAGAGGGTAACCCCATGAGGTTTGAACCTTGGTTTATGGCACTATAGGCAAGAAGCCCCACTATCACAACACAGGGTCTCCCCTAAAAACTTAGACTAGGGATGTGCCCCTTGGGCAGCATGCAAATGCCCCACTCCACATGCCATGGGTAAATCAAGATACAAGATCTTGGTGGGCCCTCAATTGCTAGGGTGATAGAGGGCAACCATAGGCTCTCCCCTAATATTTTATTTATTATTAATTTTTGTATTAGTACTAACAAAAATTTCAAACCTATATTTTTAACACATTTTTTAGCGTATTTATTAAAATTATTATTTTCTAAATTTCATTGAAACAAGGACATCCATGTGGAGTGTAGTGCATTTTTTAGAGATTTTTCTAACAATGTTTGTCAATTTTCCTAGTTTCTTGAAAAAAGTTTATTTTTTAGTAATGGACCTACATTCATTATAAAATTAAAATATATAATATTACAAAAAATATAAATACACATTATAATTTTTAGAAAGCTAACAATAAGAGATACATACTTATAAAATGGAATTTCCAAATTACTTCATTTGATTTCCCAAAAGGTGAAGAAAAATTGTTTTTTGTCAGTATTTTGATAGGTGTAGAGGAGACTCCATCAAGGGTTTCATTTAATTCTAGGGTGGTTATATCCAAGAGGGTTTGAACTAAGAGGTTTTGATGTAACCTCCTTCAATCAAACCCTCTTAGATGGAATCCCTCTAAGCTTAAATCATGCATGTTTCTAAAAATATGTGATTTAAAGCAAAAATTAGGATGTCCCATAAGTGGGACACACTATTGTGGGATTGTCATAATGGTAATTCTTATATGTTATTCATTTTTTAAAGGCAGGATAGTAACATCATTCTAATTGATTCCATTGACATGATCCTTGGGCATCCCTACCTACATCATGGACAAGGTATATTCATATCCAATCCTCAAAGTATCACTATATCAATGACTAATAAGATATATATCATATTTTGGAAGTGATTCCATGAGTCAAAGATGTTCTGTAATCTTTGCACTAGATTGCATAAATATTGTTTAGCATAATTGGGATGATTATATTTCAAGAAGGGGTGAATGATCCACTTGTTGTTGTGCAAGCATGCATGCCACTAGAAATCTACAACATAATGTACAAGCCTATACATAACTCCTTTCAAAATCCAATCCTTAACTCATTACAACACTTAACTTCATGCATCACTTATGTAGCATTAAGGATCATGCCACACAACATTGTTGATAACTTTGTTTATGTTGTTTTCCACACTTACACTCTCACACATTAGCATGCTAAGGGTGTGCAATATAAATATTAATGTTAAATATTGCACAACATTCAAAGAAATGCACATCAGTCTCATGCACCTTCTAGATGTAGTTTATTTTGTGGCATGCCACTTGTCAACACAAGACATGAATATAATCTTAACCATCAACAGATGAAGCATCATACATCTAGGAGGCCAATAGTATCAACTTCTGTAATAGCCTTGACCTTCATGCTCATGTAAATTATAAATGCATATCTATAACATAATCAAATAGGTAGACATTTAGATTTGCATATGATATATATGATTAAATACATAATCATACATCTCCTTAATAGTATACCATTTATAAACACATATTAATAAAATAGTTTATTCTGGTTCTTTAGTTTTTCTTTATCTAGACCTATTATCTCTATATTGCTTTTGTACACATATAACACATCTAAGTCCTCATTTAGAGAATTGTTGTCCAAACAACCTAAGATTTAGATAATAGAAAAGATTAAATTATTAAACTAAAAATTAGTATCAAAATTGTTCATATTCTAGCTTACAAAAATTGTAGATTAATATATTCTTTAGTAAAAAAGAATCTAAATTAAAAAAAATTGTAAATTGTTACATTCCCTTGTATAAAAAATTTGTAACTCGAAAAAAATTCTACATTGTAATACTCCTATAAGAAATATTTATAGTCTACTTCAAATCTAAATAGTAATATATATACTTATAAAAAATATAGCAAAATATAGCAAGTCATATTATATGTGACCTAGAATTCTTTTTACACTATAAAATATAAGCTTAAACTCAAAAAAATAGAATGTCAAATTGTAGTCTTCTTATATTGCATAAAATTTAATTGGGTTTGTTCATTTTGAATAAATGTGATTATATTTGAATCTTTTACTTAGATCTTTTTTCTTTGCAAATGTTAAAAATAATATTTGAAATTGTGGTAATTTGGAATAATATCAAAGTTTTAGTGTGTTAATTTATTCCTATTATTATGAAAGAATATAATTTATATTATATTTTTATAAAAAAGATATTTAAAAATAGTATAAATGGATCACATTTAGGTGGATTTTATATTTATACCAATTTTTTTAAAATCAAGAAATTAATCCCAAAAAATAAGATTGATAATCATAAGCTTATTTGTAGTAAGGTTTCCATCAATTTGATTAATGCTACAAAATAAGTAAGTTTGAGGTGAGTAGAAGCATACCATTTCTCAATCACAAGAAGAATGCAGACAAAACTATAATGAAATGAGAAATCATCATTTCTATGGTTAATTTGTTGTCATGGAAATTATTGAAGCTTTTCAATGTAATCCTTATAGAGAGCCAATGGGGAAGGAATACCTTAACTCTAATAGTACTCATAAAATGACTAGGTTTTCACAAAAAGCTCATAAACAAATCACTAAAAGCTATCTCAAAAAACTTCACGGTGGAAACAACTAAGATGAGTAAAACTACTCCTAACTAAAAAAATAAATAAAGTCCATAATAAAGTAAAATACATCTTCCTTAAAACTTATTGACAAGCTTCAATACTAATTTCTTGAAAGGCAAATATATGATCATTTAGTATAGAAGTGTTTCTTGGGGTTACGCATGCCCTCTAACTCTAGTGCACATAATTTAAAAGATTTATTTCCAATAGCTAGTTAGTATGTATAATGATAATAATTTGTTTCAAATATTTGTTTGGATTGACTTATGACTTATATACTTATAATGATTGGATAAAATTAATACACTTATAATGATTGATTAATTTTTAAAATCTATATTATTATATGACTTATGATTATGGTGAAATAAAGGAAGAATTTAGAGAAAAACTTCATTAAATAAGTTAGCTATAGTGAAATAAATAAGGTCCAACATATACTTAAAAGCATGCAATTCATAATTTTTTTTTTTAACCTAGAGGTATCCCTGCGACCCAACCCAGCAACCCAACAGCCCTTGCCTCAGGCTTGCTTCATAATTACTTTCATTACTATTACATTAAATTTAGTTTGGTGTGTCCTAATGTAAACAACAAGGTCATCATGGAAAATCAACATTACATTACCTAATTCAAGGTACATTAGCTCTTTTAAGATGATTAGCCATAACAACTATAATGCAAATGTTTTAAACATTGACTCCTATAAATGATGATAGTCTCTACAAAAGGCCATAGTCTATATTCACTCATTATTTCTTTAGAGTTTCTATCTCCATACAATTATTTGTAGTGTTTAAGTTTTAAAAAAATAACATTTAAATTGTAACTATTTACCCTATCTATCATATTTTTATTTTCTTTATAATTTCAGTTCTCTCTCTCCCTGATCAAAGCTATCTATTCATGTAGTCTTAACATTAAGTTTATGGGAGCTACATGCTTTAGTTTGTTTGTGTGGAGAGATAGTCTATCTATCTCTTTGCTTGTCTATCTATCTATCTTTCTACACCTTTTATTTCTTTAAGGTTTTTATCTCTGTACAATTATTTGTACTATGTAAATCTTTTAAAAATAAAATTAAACTTTAAATATGTACCATTTCTATTATATTTTGTTTGTTTTCATTATTGTAATTTAATCTATTTTTCAAAATTATCTTTTTAAAATTAAAAATTTAATTTAAAAAAAATGAAACTCCATAAGAGATTTTATTTATTTTATATAAAACACTCTCTAGATAGATAGATAGATACATAGTCTATTTATCTATCTAAACTATCCCTGTGTCTATATATATATATATATATATATATATATATATATATACCTATTTAGCTGTCTATCTATTTATCTATATTTGTATAATCAATCTATAAATTGTGTGTGTGTCTATCTATCTATTTATATTCATGTAGTTTATAAATTCTCTCGGTCTCTCCATCTATCTCTCTATTGAGTTTAACATTGAGTTTGTATGGGCTTACAAATGTTGGCTAGAGAGATCAAATCACCTCTTGGAATGGAGGTATTCATATGCCCGCATAGGAATTTCTGGTGAAAACTCTCTCTATATTTAAATGCCTAGCCTATTTAAAATATACTCTCTGAGTTGATTGATATTGAGTTCTTTACATCTATAGACAAAAGAGGTGAGCTTTGTATAGGAGCAACAAGTGTTGGTATAAGTGTCATACACCTTGCAATATTTTAATATTGAAAGTATTTATTTAATTGTTTACATCCACAGAGCATCCCACTTGGAGTGACATTATGTGTAACTTGTAATTTGTATTTTGGCAATTTGTAATTTATCACTTAGTGTCATGGAAGTTGCTAAATACAGTTATGACAACTTGTAAGGTGTGTAAGAGTTGCTAGAATGGAAAGAGCATAACGAGGATGAGTTAATTGTGGACTTGGAGAAAATCATGAAGCATTAATAAAAAGCCAAGGTAAGACTACTTGAGTGTGCAAGTTTGGTAGTGACATTTTTTAATTTGTTGTCAGTTAACTAACCTTGATATGGGTGTTTGGACTTGTGCATGGATATGGATGCCTAAATTAGCTAGTGGATATGGATATGGATATGGTTATGGATGACATGTATTTGGAGATACACTTATGAAGTTGGATTACTAGACAGATATGCAGATTGTATTGATGTACTTCCTTGTTTGAAGATTATTACCATCTTGAGTCTTTTTGGTGGTGTAGTTTTATTTGGCAAGGGTTTCTCCATATATATCATGTATCATTGTTTACATTTTCTCTATTGTAGTGTTCTTATTTTCATTTCCTACAATATCTAATTAATGAATTTAAATACGCTAAAGAACAACAAATTTTAACTGTATTTTTCACTCTTTATCAACAATAAGTGACACTAGGGGCGGAACCATGTGCAAGGGAGCTCTGAGCTGTATTAAAACCGATTCACCATTTATAATACAATCTGTGAAAGAATCATAAACGAACGTAAACATATTCATTGGCAAGTTTAATGGCTGAACGTTAACGGGCATGGATATTTATCTCATCGTTTCCAACCAAGTAATTGGGATTGGAGCTTTGTAATTGGTAACTGGTTAAGTCTTGTTTTATCGTTTTTTGTTCTGCTGTTCTGTCCAGTTGGACCATTTTCTTGGAATGGCTGGCCGTCAATAAAACACCTTAAACTAGGACGTAATGCTTGCTAACACAAAAACATTGCGCCTTTAGTCTTCCATCCCGTTCCACACAAATCCTTGCTAACGGGAAACCGCCTTAGCAACACGAAACACTGAAAATGATATTCTTGACCAATAGGCAAAACGACATAGAAGAACGGGATATAATGTCCACGGCGTATTTAAATAATCCCGACCGTTTGTACGTTGGGTGGACTGTAGCGAGATACCCACTAAAATCCCCCTTGGCTATTTGTTTAGTATTGGATTGTCAGGTCTCTAGGGGAAAGTTGCAATTGCTTAGGTGAGCATTCTCCGTTATGTTCCACAGCAAGGTGACCAGAAAAATTTATTATCAAGCATAGATGCTCATGAACCTGTTCATTTCTCTTTATGGATAGCTCTGCGGTCTGCCATTGGTGCTTCTCATAAAGTGATGATCATTTCAACTTTCACCCATCTACTCTTCTTCCTATTTCCTCCAATACAAACAAATTTATCATTTCACCTTCTTTTCTTGGACACCATGAATTGATTTGATACTCCTCACATGTCATTCCCATGCCAGTTCTGTGCAAAGAAGCCTGTCTTTGCTGAAATTAGTGGCCGCCACCATTACACCGCCCACCGCTAAACAGCCCCTTGTGTGCCGACTGTTTTTTCATTTTTTCGACCTGCAAACTTTTCAACAGATCTGATAGACCTAATCAATCGATCCTTCTGCACCTGTCAGTCTACTCTAATTTATAGAAGATATTGTAAAAAACAGATGAGTCAATTACATTTCCACCAACTGGCCGTTTTACAACGTGGCAGCTGGTTAAGGTTTACCCCATTAGACAGCTAAAGACTGATTTCTGTAGGTTTCATCGGGCTTTTGTCTTTGACTCGTTGGTGACTGCTACGAGATTTGAATTAGCAGAGTGAGTGCAGAGGTATATGATCTGGCTTGACTACTAAAAAGTATAAGTGGATTATTGGTGAAAAAGCACTGACCCGCAATTAGTAGATGAGTTGTCCTGATCCAAGTTTTAGCTTGTTTTGTGTAGTGGCCGAGAGAGTCAGGTCAGGTCGGGCTTTTGATTCCTGATCAATTTGTACGATGTTCAGTGATGCTCAATAATTCTTACTTTAATGCTCTGTATGACATCGTCAGCTTTGGCATTGCATTCTTGGTATCTTGTAAACATGTCGACAGCAATGAGATCATGCTTCCAAACATGTGATTCTTGCTTTGTCAATCTCCAGGAGAGTTGAATGCTGTTGCAAGTGAGAAAAATTATTATTTTGGTTTCATTTTAGCCAAATGGCATCACCCCCGCCAACTTTTTCAACAAGTTTGTCCATCACTCTTCCCTATTAAACATACGGTTCCTGAATTGTGATTCATATCCGTGAAAATCATTACTTTTGACTGTATTGTTTAGATGCCACAATCCAAGGATAAAACAAAGGTGAATAAACAAGTTCAATATCATTATTAAAAAAAATAATTTTAGAACGCAATTTGAGGCCGCGAAGATAGCGATTGTTGCAGCAGTTGAAATCCCCACATATATGTAAAGACGACTGCGTTGTGGCCTTTAATGCTCGCACTTTTCTCTGGCTTTGATCTTTGCGCGCCACCGAAATATGGAAATCACGTGGTCTCTGGGAATTCGAATAGTGTAAAAGGTACATGGGAAAAAGGCTTTACAAAAAACTATTCCTGTTCCAATTTGGTAAGCACAGATATATCAATTTTCTCGCCACAATTCTTTTGAAGTAGCATATGAGGTTGAAACCAGCTTTTTCCACGTGAATTGACGTGCTTATTCAGTCTACAAGTACTGAAGACTGTGTAGAGTTCTACAGTAGAAAATTGGAATAAAGAGATACAAGCTTTCATGACAAAGAAAAGTGGCGGAGTCAATTTTCTTTTCTTCTCTCGGATATCTGAATGACGTCGTTCACCATTTCTCACCCCGAGGGATAGCATCTATCCAGGATGTTCATTTTAGCATAATTTTTAATTAATTAAGTTCAAAATCCAATATATTTTGGAATTTCAATTAATTAAAAAATACTGTTAAATGGGCATTCATATGATATATTGGATAGATAATACACAATACCTATTCTTAAATATAATCCACTTCAATAGTTAAAGGTTAATTTTGACCAATAAAAATATGACAAATATTTACTACTCTTTGTTGTGAATGAGATGTAAAATTCCTATTGATTGTTTGACCATTCAAATAGATGATGTTTAAGTAGAGTGACACAATACACTTTTGAATTTAAGTATTAACTTTTTTTATTTATTAAATTTATTTTAAAGAGAACAACATACTTAAAATAAGGTAGCAACGTGAAAGGGGTTGTGATTAAATGGCAAGGCCATAAGGTTCTCAAGATGGAGATCCAAGTTCAAATCTCCCAAGTAACATCTATAGTTGGATCTCCAAGTTGTGGCTCTTGGACTTCCATTGTGGCTCTTAAATTGAATTGAGTTGAATAAGTGGCTTCTAAACTCTAAGTTGAATATGTGGATGGGGAGGAGGTCCCCCTTATGACCTCCGCTGGAGTGGGCCAGCCTATATATCCTCACACTTACCAATAAAATAATAATAATAATAATAAGATAGGTAGCAACTTTAAAAAAAATAAAGTTAGTTTTTAGAAATATCTTGTGGAGAGAAAAAATTCTTAATAGTATTTTTCTCTAAAATATATTAACATTTTAATTATAAGATATTAAAAAAAAATATACTTGATATGTTTTGAAATCATTGTTTTTTTTCTTATTTATATAATCAATTAAATAAAAGATAGAATTACTAAGAAATATGGTTATATAATAGTTTTTAGTTATCATGGTATAGAGATGAAGAAAAACATACTTCATATCTTTTCTTTTTCTTGTGTTTGGATTAGTGTTCTCCTATTTTAAAGGTAATTCATGACTATTATGATAGTTTTTTAGTCATTTTTCTTCTCTCCAACTCATACCTCTTATCCACTTTTAAGCCCACTTCACTTTTGCATTGTGACATCTCTTTAGTGTATCATCCACCTACCATAGATAGTAGCACCCACACTTTTATCCCTGTATTTGAATTTCACTTTTTTAGTCTAAATGCTCCCTCACTCATTCAATCCTAATCTTATTTTGCTCTCAAACAATTATAAATAACTAGAAAACCTCTTACATGTTTTATAAAAGATAATTTTAAGGAAAATGAAAGGATCTTCTAGGCCCTAAGAAGGAGCATTTGCACACCTTGGTCCACACACCAACAAGCTACCATGGACATCAAGACCTATAAGGCGTCCATTAGAACTCCACTCTCTATTAAACACAACACTTTTCTCCATTTGCAACTAGTCTTACACAATCTTGAAACTTCTAAAATAAAACTTCTAAATTAGCCTTATGACCTAACTAAGGTAGATATGAGAAACATCCTCCTAGCTCCCCCTTGTCAACCAATTTTCCCACAAAAGCAAGTTAGATGTTTGATGTAGCATTTTGTAAAACTACTTGAGTATGAGACATGACTATGCCCTTTGAGACACGAGCTTCGAGATATGATCAACAATTACTTGATACAAAACTTTGTAGAGTACATTTCTAACACTACATGGCCTCCAATCAACTCTCAATTATCTTCAACTTCTACAATTGTCAAATCACACATATTCTCTAATCCTTTTTAATTTCTTTTACTAATATTAATACAATCTCAACTACTAAATAAAATTTACTTAATTATAAAATTTGAAAATAATTAGTATTTTCCTTTTTAACAAAAACATATTTTAACAAGGGAGACCTTATAGTGAAATGGTGGGGCTTCTTGCCTATAGTGCCAACAACTCAGGTTCAAACCTCGCAGGGTCGCCCTCTACCACGTCAATAATTGAGGGACCTTACCTAAGGGAGATCTTGTGGTGAAATAGTGGGGTTTCTTTCATGTAGTGCTAACAACCTGGGTTCAAACCTCGTGGGGTTGCCCTCTACCGTGTCAACAATTGAGGGACCTTACCCCTAATTTTTTTTAAGAAAAAGAAAAAACGAAGAGCAGTAGGGAAGCACAGAACAATGAAAATCAAAAACCTCAGGCAAATAAGGTCGAAGAAAGGAAAAAAGACTAGGATATTAGAGTGGCTCTATGTGCAGGAAGAGATCACTATGAAATGATGGTTATTGGTCTTAGAAAAGAAAGAGATAGTGACCAAGAAATGCTGAAGGACTTGGCGATAATTTGTAGGTTCATCGGAGCAAAAAATCCTAGGGAGAAAATTAGGGTTTGGGTATCAGAGAATTGCAAGGCGCATACTGTGATAAAATTTCTCCCAAAGGGTTTCTTTATTGTGCTCTTCTCTTTAGCAGAGGAAAGAGAAAAGATATTGTAGGGAGGCTTATGGATGATTGAAAAAAATGCCCTATATCTTCAGAAGTGGCAACTAAACTTCGATCCTCTGTCCATGGAGCCATATGATCGCCCAATCTGGGTTAGATTGTATAATCTTCCTATCGACTATTGGTCGGATGAGTGTTTGGAAAAAAATAGGAAGATCCCTAGGAATTTTGATGGACATGGACGATGACATTATTGATGCTAATTCCTATCTCTTTGCCTGTTTAAAGATTGTGGTGATAAGGAAGATCTTGAAACAAGCTCTACTTTGTGTAAATGGACTCCATTAGATCCAAAACCTAGAAGTAGAGGAATTTAAACAATTTTGTTTAAAGTGCAGAAGAAAAAAATCATATGGAAGAGGCTTGTCGAAAAAAAAGTAGTTCAACCAACATATGGGTTAAGAAAGATCAGGTCCCCAAGGACAATATTCGGGAGGAGATTCTAGAGCAGGGGAACATCCTTGGAAACTAATTTCTAGTAACACGGTGATTAGGACTCAATTAGACGATTAGATGGGAGGCTGCAAGGTCAAAAGCGATAATGCTCTTGTAGTTTTGGAGAACCCAGTAGAAATCAATGCCAGGGCAAAGGAAGCCCCAATTTCGAATAAGTTCTCCCTAAAAAATCAAAAGGAGTGGAACTTTGTTGAGGAGAAGATTGTTAAAAATGCCCTCGATCAAGATTTTTACCTAGTGAATCTGGTGACAGGTGAGAATTTGTTGGTTGAGGATGAGTTCGGGGAGATTGGGGTTAGACAATTTAGTCAAACGACATTAAATTCCCTTAAAAGGCTCTATAAGGAGAGGGGGAGGAAAGCAAACAAGGAAAGGAGAAAAGAGATGCTTTAGAATTGGGGTTGAAGAACATCAAGGATTTTTTTCATAAATCCAAGGGAGCCAAGGCTCCCCTTGGAGCTCAATGAGGCTCCTAATCTAGATCTTCTAGGGTCTTAAGGCCCTTGACGATTGATGCTTAATAAAGCATCCATGGAAAATTAACAAGTGACATAGTGCTCTTGCAGGAATCATTGTTGACAGAGTGGTGTATTGCTAATTCTCACTGTGTTTTCATTAAGAATCTTGATGGTTTCCTATAGTTAGTTTGAGCACTGCAGAGCTGAGTTTTCTCATTGCAGTATTGGTCTTTCTCTTCCAAAGGATGTAGTTGTTCCATGGCCAAGATTACTCTCTTTTCTTTTGCCCCATCCATTCGATAAAAATGGCTTCTTTAAAGGATACCCTGGGAATCATATCATGGGTTAGTTCTTTCTACTTTTCTCTTGAAAGAAGTTCTTGGTAGAAATTTTATTTGCTACCAAAGATCAGCAAGAGAATAGCTCTTTGGGTTTTAGCCAACTTCCAACAATGTAAGCATTCAGTTACAGTTCATGGATCTTATCACATGTTTTGGCTTTCCCCTACCTTATGATGTCATAGCAAGAACCCTTGGTTGTCTGCCAGTGATTTATTGGCCAAAATTGGAGTTCAGCAAGAAGATTCAGTGGTGAATTTAGCTTTGGTTCTTCATAGTGAGAATAGTTTAGGAAAGATCTAGTGTTTCTTGTTTTGCACCCCTTGTGGCTGTTGGAAATGAAGCCCAACCGTCAGTGCCCTTTCGTCTTCCTCTTCCCATGTCTCTTCACTTGCCTGAAGAGTCTATATAATTCCCTCCTTATTCTCTTTTTGGCAGAGATGAAGACTGTTGTAATTGGGTTGATTAATGAAATAGTGTGTCCTGCTTTCCTTGGTGGATGTAGCCATTTCGAATGGTGAACCATGTTAAATTTGTGTCTCTATTTTTATCTCTATGTGTTTGATTCTTTATCTGTTTTAGTTTTTTGTTTAGCTGCATTTTATCTTCAACAGTGGCAAGGACTTGCTTCCTTCTCTTTTTTAGGTTCTTAATGTTTATGGGGTATGGCTCCCTTATGCCCAGATTATGGATTAAAAAAAATATATATATTTAACAGATAGATAAATAATTGTCTATATTTTAGTTACACATGGTTAAAACCATGTCAACTTGCTATGATATTTAAACTTAAAAAGAAAACAATGGTATCGAGTGACCATGCAAAGGAATGCATGCAATCTCTTGCCTAGGATTTAAACTGCACTAAAACGGAAAGGTGTTAATTCCCTAACACAGGGATGGGAGACCATGAAAGGATATGGCGGACCCGCCAACCCACTGTGTTTCTTATGCTTTTAGAAAGTTTGAAATATCAGCTTTGTGTGACATTATGTAATGTTTTGGCTCCGCTTCGACTGGGCCGGCCCCATTTTAGAATTGAAAGTAGCTTATCTTCTTGAAAAAGTGGATCCAGAACCGGTTTCCCAGCAATGGACTCTTGGGTATAAATATAGTTAAAGTGCATCCTTCCAAAGTAATTGTCCTTTTGGTCCCAATGTAGATTCCGACTAAAGTAGCTCATCGTGATCCGCACAGGCAAATGTCATTGTAGCTATTTTCCCCACTCTATTTACGGGCAGTGCTGGGAGAGGCGGTGTGAGGATGGCAACTGCATGCCGAGATTTAAGATGTAAAATTTAGTGGGTGGCTATTTTCTTGGCCCTCTAGTTAAATATCATCCACTTCAATGGTTAAGTAATCAATAGCAATTTTACATCTTATTCATAACAAAAAGTGGTAAATATTTGTCTTATTTTTATTGGTCAAAATTGACTTTGGATTGTTTAAGTGGATGATATTTAAGAACAGCCACTTTTTGGACTATAACAATGCTCGTCTAGGCCTGGAATTTGACAGTCATGCCTGCCTGTCATATAAAATTTTTATGACGGTTTGGTCATTTAATTACCTTTCAATTGACGTTTTAAGAAAGCTATAACTTGTCAAAAAAATGTTGGGTGATTTTTTTATATTCAAAGAATGAAGGTTACAAAAAAGTAGTCTAAAGGCTGTGAAAAAAACAACAATCATTAGCACAATCACAAATAAAACTACAAACAACAAAACCTCTTCCTTTGGAGAAACTTCACGGTGATCAGTTCAGATCAATTGTTTCAAGCAGTTCACCTTGACATTCACAACTGTACTAATCTTGGCTATTGAGGATTCTTAAAGCTGATCATAGAAATTTGATGCTGTCATGGTAAAATAAAGAACATTCAATGGACTACTAGAAACAGACCATCTCACCAAACCAATAGATGTATAGGAATAGGGTCTAAGTAAGACCATCAAAGAGCACCAAGCTGCTACACAACTTGAAATAATAGTACCATCAAGTTCAACCATGCATAATAACCCCTGTACATACAACATGATAAGGATGGACTTTCAATGGTTTAATTTTATCTATTTTAAAATAAGAAGATTTTTTTTATCTCTTTTGATTTTGTTTATTCTTGTGAGTGAGATGATTGCTTGAATGGTAAGCTTTGAAAACAACTATTTGTCCATTCAAACCATCATTTTTACGAATCAAAAAATTAGAACCTAAATTTACTATAGTAGATTAATATGAGATTCTATCATATATTTCTGTATTTGCATAGCATGTATATATATATATATATATATATATATATATATATATATATATATATATAATTGCCTTGATCTTGTGGTCTCAAGCACTGCAATAGTTTGTTCATTCTAAGTATCAGTTTTTGGTGATATTGGATGACAATAAATGAAAGGTTACAGAAGAAACACAATATGTGCTTAATTCAAAATACAAACATTTTAACTTCCAAATCAGATTTCCCATATCTTGTTAATTAGAGATTATAAATCAGCTCTTAGTTAAAGTTCTTCTTAATCTCTGTAATTGTAATTTGTAAAGTTGTACTTATTCCATATATAATAAATAATGAATAACATATTTACAAGTACCAATAATTTAGAGTGTCATATATACGGTTATGTAAAAATTTAGCAAATCAAATTATAAGGTCTAATAAATTTTGAAGTTGTAAAATAGGTCTAAAATAGCAAAAAGGTCAAATAGACCATCAAATTCCTGAATGCTACAACTCATAACGATGATCTTTGATTTCTGGTACTTTTTCATCATGCCATGGACCGTAGCTGAGCTTGTTTCGATGGATGATAATTGAATAAGCTTTGGCCAGTTCGATTGACAAAGACAATTCCACTGTTATTTATAGCTTTGGCATCATTTTTTGTTGTCTGTTCTTCCATAATCTGCAGTAGAAGCCAAGAATGGAAACATCGCTTCTATCTGGGTCACTATCAGCATCTAACAATGTAAATAATACCAAGGAGGGATCTCTAATTAAAACCCATTCAAATTTTTTCTCGGCTGGCCATCGCCTGTGAGACAAATAATCAACTTTGGCTCTCTTTTTGTGTCATGAAAAGACCAAAACAATCAATGAGTCATAAACAAGGCATGTGTGACTAACATTTTCGATCCACCTCGCATATGTTTTGTTGCGAAAAGGAAAACATAAATAAGAGATTATTTCATCCTGGCCATGCCATTGGCTGGAATGTCAATTTAGTTTAAAAGGCTATCCTCCGAAAGAAATTTAGTAAGAAAATATATACTGTTCATAGTCTTATCTTATAGATTGGACCCACTCCACGCCTGCAATAATTTATCCTCTCCCACCATGAATGCTCTTAAGAAGCATTGGTCTATTCGGTTTGAAAATTCAATCAATCTGCACTGCTCAGAACAAGCAGATGCTATTAAGGAAAATGAAAATCATGAATACGACATCATAATGAAGATTCCTCACTTAGAAGCAGATGGCCCACTTCCCAATTTATGAGAGCCGACCAACGTAGTCAGCAATGGCAGAGGGAGGCGGGTGTTACTGTAGCAGGAGAGGGACTAGAAATCGCATTGCCACCAAAAATGGCATCCCTAAACAAGACAGCCCATCCAACTTTTAACCCTTGGATTACCTGCTTGGATGCATTCAAAGCACACATTAAGCCAACAAAGTCTATGACAGGCTCACGCCATTAGCATTTACTATTTCAGGCTCAGTATATTGCTATCCTAATTCTTTTGTCAATTACATTCTCAGACTCAATTTTCAGTTATAAAAAGATGTTGGATTAACCATCGCATTTCTAGGAATTGATCTTTTTGATTAATCGCCACTCTAGGTTTAAGTGAAAGCATTGGTTTGGAAAGTTCACTAACATTTGCAAGTTTTGGTGTAACAGCAAACCTACAAATGGTATCAGAGCCTCAACCCAAGTTCAATTCACCTGATGCAAGTTCACTAACACTTGCAAGTTTTGGTGTGACAGCAAATGTACAAATGGTATCAGAGCCTCAACCCAAGTTCAATTCCCCCGATGCAAGTTCACTAACACTTGCAAGTTTTGGTGTAACAGCAAACCTACAAATGGTATTAGAGCCTCAACCTAAATTCAATTCCCGAGTTACATGGGAGGGGAAGTGTTGGACTGACTGCCACACCTCTGAAAATTGATCTTGTAGATTAATCACCACTTTAAATTTAGGTGAAAATGATGGTTTAGAAAATTCACTAACACTTACAAGATTTGGTGTAAGGACAAACCTACACAAATATCATTTTACTTTTATAAAAATCTTAACTAATAAGAACCCCGAAAACAATGAAAGATCAAAACACGGTTTGGATTACAAAAGTAACCGACCGGCAACGTAGACCCTACAACTACTCAAGATAATTAAATACGTTATTATGAGTTCTTATAACGAAAACTAAACATAGAAAATTATAGGCTTTGATTAAGTCCAATGGAAAAGAGCCCCTCTTTTTCTTGTCAGTAAAGAAGAATATTAATGCACTCATTTAGTGCCAGGGAGAAAAAAACAGGAAAAACAATACAAATTCAAATTAAAAAGGATTAGGAAAAGAAATATCATGGGTCCATATTAACTGGCAATGTTGGATCCTTAAAACAATGAGAAAAGGATTGCAAATCGTTTCTCTCAATTTTTTATTTAATAACGATAAGTTCAAAAGTTGAGGAAGCATCTAAGAAATTGTACTGTGACGACTTGCTTAATGAAGTTCATCGTCAATACCATATCATCACTGAGATCCATCCTTCAAATTAGATGTTTCCAAGGATTTTTTGCCTTTTAATAATCTTGATTATGTTTAAATTTGGATCCATCCTTTTAACTCATATGTTTTGGAGGGCTCTTTTGCTTTTTAATAATCTGAATTGTATTTAAGTATGATATACTGATCCCTATTATTTAAGATAGCGTAATGCAAAGTTTAGTGATACAAACAAAAGGGCAGTATCCATTGGTTTCAATGGGTTCTGATAGATTTTGACATATATAAATTAAATTATATGGGTGATGCAAGGGTGTCTATTCTTTCCTATACTGTTTGAAATATATATTGATAAAATTGAAGAAGAGGATGGGTGCACGGATGATAATATGGTTGATATTGTTGTCATATTTTATATATACATGTATGACTTTTATAAGCAGTTTAATGTTCTCCAACAATTTTGTATGTGAGAACTATCAATTTAATATTAATGTTCAAAAAGCAAGTTAATGATAATTAGATTTAAAGAAAGAAAGATCTTAACAAATAATTTTGTACATGCCAACAATCTCCTTGATGATGCATAATTTCGTCAAATAGCTCCTAGAAATTAGGAATCACTAAAACTTTATTAGCCACTCGTATTGGGTTTTTATTAGAACGATTATATACTAGTATCGTAGAAGTGAGTTGATTGTGCAAGAATGAAATAAACATACATAAAATTGAACAAACACATACAATACTCATATTTTTACCTTAGAAACCCTCAAATAAAGAATAAACTAGCTAGTAGCCACCAAATATCACGTCTACCTAAATCTTTAGATAGAAATCAGGTTGTAGAGAGAGATTACAATGATATTGTTTCTCTTACTCATTGCCAAGGTTTTTCATCTACAACAACTAAGTTTTCATTTGTCCAATTACATACAATCAAAATCTCTAGCCTCTAAACCCTACTAATTTCCTACTGACACTCATGGAAAGTGTTTTGGAAGCCTTTCCTATACACTAGAGTCCTTAAGATCCTGGAACACAAAAAATAATGATTATTCATTCCCTATGTTTGTTCTCTACACCATTTGAAAACTACTACTTCCCTATTCTACTAGTTATATGTGTTTGTTGCAACAATTATACAACGGCTTGGTCAAAGTTCTAAGTTGTGTCACATTTTAAGACAATTAATGTGTGTTGACTGAAAATATTTTAGCCTAAACAGTTTTAACTGAAAAGGCATGCAATGATGTGGGGTGTATGTGGATGTTGATGTTTTGACTGAAATAGTTTAGCCAAAAATTTAAGAAAAACCCATTCCTCCCTTCATTTTTCCTTTTCAAGTTGTTTATGATTCTAGTAAATCATCATGCTCATAGAAAACATGACCCTATCTTTTAGCCACATTTTCTCAAATTACAAACATTTTTAAAAAAATCTAAAAATAACCTTGGGTAGATTGAAGAGTGTTTATTTAAAAAATATATACATTTTATATTTAATAGTTGTTAATAATTTAGTTTTTAAGTTCACTACAAGTAGCTCATTATAGTCAAACATAGGGTTGATTAGAGATTTTAAAAAGTATACTAAGACTTACTTTAGAACTTATAAAAAATATGATGCACTAAAGGAGAGAATCGTTGTGAAGATGGTATAAATTTTTTATTTTTTTTTGATAAACAAATAATCAAGACATAAAAGCAGAGGTCCCTTGAAATTGTTGCATTTTTAGTATATATAACTTTAGACATTTATTAAAAAAATATTTATCAAAATTAAAATAAAGCTTACTCTATGTACTAAAGCTCCATGTTAACAAAATGAGTAAAAAGTTAAAGAAAAAAAAGTTTATCGTAACAAAAGTTGACACCCCTTAACCTCATTTTCTAAACTTTTTACAATAGTTAAATTAAAGTGTCAATTTTGTTAAAAAATTACCTCCAAATAATTTAAACAAATACAAACACTTATTACACTAAAATTATACATTTGATTAGGTTTATATCATTTTAAAATTTGAAATATTTATGTCACTTTCAAGTGCTTCAAGTTAAAAAATGCACTAGTGTTGTCCATTTCCATTATCAAATTGTGGCATAGTATTGAACTTTCACTTTTCTATGATGGTTATACATTTCCCTTGATGGTTATGGAATCACTAATTTTGCTAAATCAACAATTTGTAATTGTCACATGTGCATAATTGATGATTTTGTGTTTGACAAAACAATGAGTAATTGAATGATTTCAATCTTCTAGAAACCCTTTGATTATTTTCTAAACATCTTCTTAGATCCTTATTGATCATACCTCCCTTCATAGAGAGGATTTTGGTCCCACAAGAGATTAATGATACACTACTTAAGGAGAAAGTTCCCCCATTTTCTCCTTGGAGTACCATTAGGCTTGCTTCACTATTGGTCCTTTAAGTTCCACTTGCAAAGACTCTTGGACTCCTCTTTCAATCTCTCTTATTTTTTGCTATAGTACTACATACTATAAAATATTCACTTTCTTGTCATGGACCAAGTCATTTAGTGAGGGTATTATTGGATCTTCTTCTTCATCTAATGTTTATGGCTCATATGTAACTAGAAGCATTCATAATAGACCACTAAGTGTATCCTCATGAAAGGAGGCATGCCCAATATGAATGCATTTGCTTTTTCTTTCTCTAAGATGGTGAATGATTGGTACTTTAGACATATGGTCCATTTAGTTTGTCATGGTAACCATTCTTTGCTTATGGACAACCACACCTTATCTTCTACATTGAGATGATGTTCTACACAATGTTGGCTATGCCTTGTTTTAAATTTACCTGAGACCTCTCTAGTTGCTTATTTACTTTGAGTTAGATTTGATAAATCCTCTCAAAAAGATTCCTTTCTCCTACCACCCCTTCAAATCATATGCTTCTTTCTCATCTTGTTATCTTAGAGCGGCTCATCAAGCAAACTAGTGAATAAGTTGCCAAAACATTCTTTCAAAGGTGGCTAATTAGAAGAGGAATGGATTTCTCTATTATAGAAATGCTAAATTTATGGCGTAGATTCATCCCATGCCTTACAAAACCTATTTTTATAACTCCTTATGAGGTGCACCAATGTATTATTTACAACCTATACATTTGTCCATCTATTTGGGGATGGAAATAAGTACACTTTTAGATCTTGGTATCTATTATTTTCCATAAAGTGGACAAAAAACTACCAACAAATTGAGTGTCCCTATTACAAAAAATAGATTTGGGTAACCCATAGTGCATCCAAACATTGGTAAAGAATAAATTAGTTGTCTCTTCCCCTATGAAAGTCTTCTTGTATGGGGTTAGTATGCTCATATTACTATATATATTAACAAAAAAAATTAGATAATCATTTTCATTCTTTCTGATTAGTATCCCACCTACAAAATCCATATAAATATTTTCCAATGGTCTATTAAGCATATGAAGAGGCATGTGCAATTCTTCCTTTCTAACATTAGATTTGCTAATGCAACATAATTTTCAAGCACTAATAAATATTGCTACTTCTATTTAGATTTTAGGCCATGCACATACCTTTATAAATGAGCCACTATTTCATCAATAGATAACAATGATCCACTAGTTTAGAGGTATGTGCATCCATCATGAGCTTAATCATTTGTGCCATTGGCACACATTATTTTCCTAGCTATATAATAGTCCATCCTTGAGGTAGAAGTCCTCTTCATTCTTGGTAACATCTTATTCCTTTTATCCACCTATACTTATCCCCAAAATCTAATTCTTTCTCAAATTCTTGTCCATATGCCTCTTTTAAGAAAGGCTCATGTTGAGCCATTGTAATGAGTGTTGATATGGGATTATAAATTGGTGGCCTATATAACACATTTACCACAAAATTAATATTTCTTTTCTTATATATAATCACCAAATAGAAGTGATGTAAAATTCCTATCCACTTATATTATCTTGCTTGTTACAACTTACTTTGGAGTTATGAATACTATAATAGTGTCTAAATTTCTTAATAAATATATTGAAATAGTGCATATAGCTCCCTATCATACATTGGTTATCCCTTAAAAACTAAAGTAAATACCTCTAAATGATAAGAAATAGGCTTACCTCCTTATAGCTAGATGATAGGTCAATATCATATTCACTAGCATAGGTCTCAGCCTCACAAAAGAGCTATCAAATATTATATGACATCAATTCAAATGACTCATCATGTATCTTATCCCATTGAAATTTATTACTCATGGCTACAATTGAGTGTAGGGGGAAAACTATATAAGGTAGAGACAAAATGAACTTGTACATTTTTTGGACAACACCTACACAAAATCTTGTCTTGATAGTACTCTTTGGTGTTGTCTAATTTATGATAGCCTCCATGATGCAGTCAAGGTAGGAGGGTCCAATGAAGGACTGTCCAACCTTGTAGCCTTAAACAACTAATACCATGGTCATAATAAAGATGCAATAGAAACATACAACTAAGAACAAAATGACAAGACATACTCATAAACACATGACACAAGATTTATCCTAGGAAAACCCTCAAAGGGAAAAACCTAGCCTTCAAAGATCACTTCTCATTATATTAGAATTCAAAATCTCATTACATGTGCCTCTAGGCTTTTCAGATGCTAGGCCGCAACCTAGGTTTACAAAAATATTCATACAACAACCTTCTTCCATATCTTCTTTCTCTTTCTCCTTCTCTATTCATTGCTCTATGTTTTCTTGTATTCTCTGCTCTGTCTTGTACTTCTATTCTACTATCTTCCTGAATCAAAACAATTCATCTTTTTGCATCATGTAATCACACACTTCATCACTACCTTGAAACAATCCTTTATCCTTCATTTATATCCTTCACAAGCCTTCAAAACATTATCTTGTCAGCCTAATTGTAGTGTGTAAGATGGAATGTGTAGGAAACAAGTAGGTCAGTGTCCAACACTTTGCAATGCTTCACAAATGATGGAAAATTGATGTGGTTCTCCATGAAGGTTAGCTAGGTCCCAAATTACCTTGAATAATGTTCCATTAGGCTCTGCAAGTCATGGAATTTCTCCACAAGGCCATTAGGCTTCAACCGAACACTAGAAAATTCTCCTTAAGATCAATGTCTCACCCTCTTCCAGTTTCTCTGCTGAACTTGATAATACAATAGGTTTTTCTTTTTCTAAACAAGTTAGCTCTACATTATTTACTATTCCTCTGGTAATATCCTCTTGGTGACATTCAACACTCAATGCTTTCACCCCCAAACTTGAAAACAAGTTCCTCTCCTATCAAATCCTCTTTCATCCCTCCAGTATCCTTCATTGCGGTAAGAATTATGACTTCCTTTACTATTGCAGTAGAAACTCCTATCATTTATCCCTCTATGGTATGAATTGTTGTCCTTGTTTTGCTCTACATGTGATCTTTCCCCTTTGCATTTTGTTCCATATTCTCTTTTCTCTCCAACACATGAATACTTCAGCCTATACAACCTTTTGAACATACAAGTAACATATTTCCATTCTGGTCCATCAATCCATCCCTAATCCCTTTGTATACAACCTGTCATAGACTTTCTCCTCCGCATTTTATTCCAACACATCTTTTCAGAGTGATTCCTTAATCCACAGAACTTACAAGGGTATAGATCCCAACACAATTCCTTTTCGTGTCTATATCTATTACAATAAGAACAATGCATACCTTTCCTTCCCTGAGTTGATTTATTTGAACTTATGACAACATCCTTATTTTCTTTACCCCTAATATATCCAAGCCCTTCATTTCTAGATTTCATTATTGGCTCAATAGGATCTATAATTCCTTGCTGATATTTTCCCAATCCTTTTGCTTTATATCCCATTCTTTTCATGATCTTTAAATCAACATTGTCAACACCATCACCAATAATTGTAGATTCAATTACATTATTATCCTCACCTTCTAAAGAAACTTATGTAGTATCACACAAATCATTAGTATCACAAGAAACATCACAAAGTTTAAGATTAGATCTCAAACTTTCATTCTCTTCCCTGCATGCTACAAGTGACTGCTTTAACTGATTAACCTATTCTTTCAATCTAGGTATTTCATTCCTTTGTAAACTATTTTCCTTTTTCAACTTCTCCAAACTTTCCTTCAGATCTTTGTTCCTCGTTTCAATTTGACCAAACAACTTGCATCCTTCTTCCAATTCCTCAAAACTGCTTTTGACATACTCAACTAACTTCAACTCTTCTTCTAATTCTTCATTTCTCATTTTTACATTCCCTAATTCTTCTTCAAGATCATCATATTTGTCTTCTACTAGTTCTCTTATCCTCTCCATCAACTCTAAGTTATATCTTTTGATTTCACACAATTTCTCTTCTAGAATATACTTCTTGCATGTTAGGTTTTCATTTTCTTTCTTCATCCTTTTCCCAATCTTTCCCATTGAAACAAATCATACAAACAACTTAATGTGAAAAGATTACCTGGATCTTTCTTGCCTTGATCTTTCTTCTGCAATGATTCCTATTATACTTTAGGGTTTCACACTTTCTTCCAACACTTTCTATCTTCCCAACAAATTCACAACTAGCCCAATAGATTCACAACCAACTCTGTACCACTTGATGCAGTCAAGTTAGGAGGGTCCAATGGAGGACTGTCCAACCTTGTAGCCTTAAAAAAACAATACCATGATCATAATAAAGATACAATAGAAACATGCAACTAACAAAAAAATGATAAGAGATAATCATAAACACATGACACAAGATTTATTCTGGGAAAACCCTCAAAGGGAAAAACCCAGCCTTCAAAGATCACTTCTCATTATATTAGAATTCCAAATATCATTACATGTGCCTCTAGGGCTTTTTTAGATGCTAGGCTGCAGCCTAGGTTCACAAAAAGATTCATATAACAACCTTCTTCCATATCTTCTTTCTCCTTCTCCTTCTCTATTCGTTGCTTTGTGTTTTCTTCTATTCTCTACTCCATCTTCTTCTTCTGCTCTGCTATCTTCCTAGATCAAAACAATTCATCTTTTTGCATCATGTAATCATAGACTTTGTCACTACCTTGAAACAATTCTTTATCCTTCATTTATATCCTCCACAAGCCTTTAAAACATTATCTTGTTGGCCTAATTGTAGTGTGTAAGATGAAACATGTAAGAAACAAGTAGGTCGGTGTCCAACACTCCACAATGCTCCACAATTGATGGGAACTTAATGTGGTTCTCCATTAAGGTCATCTAGTTCCCAATTACTTTGAATGTTGTTCCATTAGGCTCCACAAGTCACATAATTGCTATGCAAGCCCATTAGGCTTCAATTGAACATTGATTGCTCTGCTATAAGAAAATTGATGATCTTCTGATAATGATAACTTCTAGGAAACAAATCCAAATGACCTGAATTTTGAATATGATGAAGATGATGATATGTAGATGCTAATTCCTACCCTACACGCTCAGGTGTAAAAATGTGGTAAAATGTAGTAATCTCCAATGTCTCTTCCTGGCACTCTATAACTCAACATTAACTATCCCAATTTGCTTGAATGACTTCTAGATGCTCCTGCATCACTCCACCTTTGTAGGATCCACTCTCAACTTACCTCCTCCAACCACATGAACTACATATTACATAGATTCTTTTACAAGCTCACATTTCTTTATGTTACACAAGAGTTGTTTGTCCTTCAAAACTTCCAAAGCTTTCTTTAAGCATAGTAATAAAAAATAGAATGTCATCTAGATTCAGTATGCCACATGTCTCTATGAAATTCTTCAAAACATCATTCATCAATTGCATAAAAGTTGTAGGTGGATTAGATAAGCTAAAAGTAAGAACTAACCATTCATAAAGACCTTCCTTAGTTTTAATATTTTTTATGCTACTATTGGTCCAACATGCCATCTATCCTAAGAAGATTATAGTAGTTCTTAGTTGTAATCTTATTAGAGCTTGCTAATCTATACACATTCTTCAAGAGCCATCCATTTTCCTTACCATGACAATAGGTGACCAACATGGTGAGTTTTCTCTATTACCTATACCAACTATTCATGAACCTTCTTTTTAATTTTCTTTCTCTCTAATAGGGATTGTCTATATAACCTAATATTTAATGGAGGTGACAATAGAGGCAAGTGAATCTCATTCTCTACCTACCTCTTTGGGGAAAACCTCTTAGGTTCACGAAAAAAATCTTAAAAGATACCAACTCATCCAACCCTTTGTATAATTTTTAGTATTAGCCATTTAATAAAACCAAATCCCTTCATCATGCATATCATTCAACAAAAGGAAACAAAATTTCTTGGTCTCTTTAATAAACTTAATAGCTTAGTTGTAATATGTACTATGGAAGTGTTTTCCATGTTTTGGTGTCCCTTGATGATGTATTTGATTCCATCCTTAATCCACCAATACTTGTTAGCCATTCTCACAAATATTGCATCCCTAATATGAACTTACATAAACAATATCAAATGTGTAAAGTGTACTCACATAAACATCCACTTCATCAATTTATTATGGGTTTATACCAAATTGAATTTTACATAAATTTTTGTAACTTGAATCTCAACACACTTTTACACCCAACCTAATGGATATCTAAGGATAATCATATGTTTTAAATCTAGACCTTTGAACTATATTACCTGAAATGAAATCTCATTGAGAACTAGGAACTAAAAGTGCACTTACCCTTGGGTAATCCCACAATAGTGTGTTCCACTTTTTGGCCTAAGTGGGACACATAAATTAATATTTTAAACAAAATTTTCACTTTCTATCACTTATAACTAGTGAACTATTAATAATGCGAACAAAATATGAACTAGTGAATTTTAAGATTTCATATATATATAATTGGTCTATTTTTTAAACATTTCTTAATAACCCATTTTTTATACTTTATAGTATTTATGAGTAATATTATGCATATTCTTTCTAGAGATAAATTCGTAATTTCTCAAACATAGATCATTAACACTGATATTTAGGACATGCATACTTTTGTGTAACTTTTTGTTGCATATTTAATTTATTATTATTTAGATTAATAATTATAATTTATTGTAATATTATGCCATAATGCATAACATTTTTTGAATATATCCATTTTTTTTTGTTAAAACAAGGTCATCAGTATGGAGGACACACATATATTTTAGAATTTTTTCTACATTTTAAAATTTTCTGTGTTGAACATAGACCTTTATGTTTGGTAAAAGACCTATATTCACTAGAAAATATAAAATAAATATAATAAGTAAATAAAATATTACAAATTATAAATTTTGTAAATCTTTTTTCAAGGGTTACAATCCTATAACATCTCATGTTTTGGTGACTCTATTTGATGGTCCAAATCTTTCTTTGAAGTAGAAATTTCATCTAAAAACCAAGTGAGAAAATGGGGGAGGGAAACATAAAGAACTTTAAATGGATGAACTTGAAACTAAGTTCCTCCATTAAAAGGCCCCCCTTCATTCAAGGCCTATTTACAGGCATGTGCAGAAAGATGTAGGACCAAAAAGTGACAAAAAGTTAAGTCAAATGTATAAACAAGCCTTGCATAAATAGGCAAGGATGATGAGGTGAAATGGTTGAACATAATGAATGACTAACCCTCCAAAGATTCTACACATGTTGAATCACATGAGACAAGTGTGAGGACACATGTTGTGTGCATATGAGGTGAGACAAAAGTCTAAACAACCTTTATAAGTGAGCTTAATCCTAATGTTAATAGGACCTAATCAATCTGGATAGGTAAAATAAGCTATTTTCAAACTAACAAAAAGAACATCTAGAACACACTTCAAATTTATAAAGGAGACATATGATTAGAATCTACATACATGCCACTTTCATGCTTGTGTGTGATGTCTTTAAATCTTTTCTAAGAACTATAAAGCTAGTTGATCTAAGAGTTTGACCTAGGATCTAACTTGAACCTAGTCATGCAACAAACTCCTCTAAAGTGTTTACAAATACCATGGTGCTTACAAGATTATTAGACATCAAACATCATAGTGAATAGGTTCCATAAGTATGTTTCCCACTAGTTCAAATATGCATGTTAGAGTTCAAATTTGCAATGATCAAAATTCAACTTGCAGTGTGCAGGATTGAACCTCAAAGTTTTTTGCACTTGTTCAAGTTCTAACATTTAGTAGGTAGAAGACATAAATTTCAAAATAGTGATGAATCAATTATATTTGTTATCAACTACATTTTCACATCATTAGTTTTAGAGCTAAGCTATTGTACTCTTTTGTTTAATTTTTGAATATTTATTACAAATTTTATTATCTCTACTCTTATTAATCTAGGTTTAGGCTATACAAATTTAAAATGGATTCCATTCCCTTGTCATGCCCACTTTATTCCTAATTGATAATGACACAACCAAACACAACCCAATTAAAAATTTTCAAATTATCCCACAAAAGTTATCTAGAGAATGAGAGATATAAAGATATAGAGGGAGAGGGAGACATAGAGAAAGAGAGAGATAGAGATAGAGATAGAAAGATGGGGAGAGAGATAGAGAGGGAGGAGAAATAGAAAGATAGAGTTAGAGAGAGAGGGAGAGATAGAGAGAGAGAGAGATAGAGATAGACAAAGGGGGTAGAGATAGAGATAGATAGAGGATAGAGAGATAGAGATGGGGAGAGGGAGAGATAGAGATAGATAAGGAGAGATATAGATAGAGAGGGAGAGGGAGAGAGATATAGAGACAAGGGGATAGAGATGGAAAGAGATAGAGAGAGGGAGACATAGAGATAAAGAAATATCATTAGAGAGAGGGAAAGATAAAGAGAGATAGAGAAATAGAGTTAGAGAGAGGGAGACATAGAAAGAGATAGGGGGAGAGAGAGAGAGATAGAGAGCGATAGAGAGGGAGACATAGAGATATAGCAAGGAGAGGGAGAGGGAGGGGGAGGGGGAGGGGGGAGATAGAAAGAGATATAGGTAGAGATGGAGAAATAGAATTAGAGATAGGGAAAATATAAAAGTGGGGTAGATAGAGAGATAGAGGAGAGAAAGAGAGAGAAAGAGATAGAGAGAGATAGGAGATAGAGATATAGAGAGGGAGAGATAAAGAGAAAGAGAGGGGGAGGGAGATAGAGAGACAAAGAGAAAGAGAGATAGAGCAGAAGAGATATATATAAAGAGATAGCGAGAGAGAAAGAAAGAGATGGAGAGGCAGAGAGATGCATAGAGATAGTGGTAGATAAATATAAAGAGATAGAGAGAGATAGAGATAGAGATAGAGAGATGGGGAGAGATCTATAAAGAGGGAGGGAGAGATATAAAGATAGAGTTAAAGAGAGGGAGAGAGGGAGGGAGGGAGAGAGAGATAGTTTGAGAGAGAGAGAGAGAGAGAGAGAGAGAGAGAGAGGAGTGAGAGAGAGAGAGAGAGAGAGAGAGAGAGAGAGAGAGAGAGAGAGAGAGAGAGAGAGAGAGAGAGAGAGAGAGAGAGAGAGAGAGAGAGAGAGAGAGAGAGAGAGAGAGAGAGAGAGAGAGAGAGAGAGAGAGAGAGAGAGAGAGAGAGAATTATAGATATAGATATAGGGAGAAAAATAGGGAGAGATAAAAAGATAGAGAGGGGGAAAGAGAGAGCTAGAGAAAGAGAGAGAGGGGTAGAGATAGAGATAGAGAGAGGATAGAGATGGAGAGAGGGAGAAATGGAGAGATAGAGAGAGGGGAGAGATAGAGAGATAGAGAGGGAGAGGGAGTGGGAGAGGGAGAGATGTAGAGAGAAGGGGATAGATATAGAAAGAGATAGAGAGATAGCATTAGAGAGGGAAAGATATAGAGAGATAGAGATATATAGTCAGAGAGAGGGAGACATAGAAAGAGGTAGGGGGAGAGGGAAAATTAAAGAGAGATAGAGAGGGAGACATAGAAAGAGGTAGGGGAGAGGAATAAATAGATAGAGATAGAGAGATAGAGAGAGAGGTACATATAGAGATAGAGAGAGGGAGACACAGAGAGAGGGAGAGGGAGATGGGGGAGAGATAGAAAGAGATAGAGAAAGAGATGAAGATAGAGAGAGGGAGACATAGAGAGAGGGAGAGGGAGAGGGAGAGGGAGAGGGAGAGGGAGAGGGAGAGGGAAAGGGAGAGTGAGAGACGTAGGAGAGATATAAAGAGATAGCTTGGGAGAGATGGAGAGATAGAGTTAGAGAGAGGGAACATATAGAAAATGGGATAGAGAGAAAGACCTGGTCTTCAAGCTTGAAAATCTCCCAAGAAAATTCTTAGAGGACTACCACTTTCCTAAACTTGACTTAGTATTTTCCTTGGATTTCTTGTCAGGTCTCTTGCATAATAATAGGTCCTCCTATTTCTAAGGAGAGGCTTGATGATTATTTTGAATAGTTACAACTACCCTTAAACAACTACAAGATGATAGGAGCCTATTGATTACTGAAATTTGACTATATGCAAAATTATAGGATCCTCCAAAACCTAGAATTTGCATTATAACTCCTAGAGATCTAAAACCACTCCTAAACATCTCGAAATTATATACATGAAATATAACTTAGAGTATAAGAAGGTAAATGTCCATATGTAAATGTCCTAAGGGGTCCCTATGCCTTTACCTTTATTGCTAAACCCCTAAATTTGGCTAAGTTTGAAACCCTGAAACCCTAAAAATTTGACTTTGGCTAAGTTTGAAACCCTCAAACCCTAAAAATTTGACTAAGTTTGAAATCTAAGGGATCCTCCAAATTCTAGAATCTGCAATTTAATTCCTATGGATTTGAAACTACTCTCAAACATCTTGCTAATATATACATAAAATATAACTTAGAGTATAAGAAAGGTAAATCATAAAAGGTAAATACCAACTTATACCTAAATGTTTATTTCATATATATACCCCTAGTCTCTTCCTAGACATGAGCATACTCTAGAGTGAAGGAAGTTTAGGGATTTGCATTTTAACTACTTTATAACACGAGCACATTTTTACCTGCTTTGGGAAATTCCAACCCTAAGGGTTGGATTTGCCTTGGGCATCCAACCCTAAGGGTTGGATTTGCCTTGGGCATCCAACCCAAAGGGTTGGAGGTACCTTTTGGATGCCTTTGACATGTTTCCAACAAAATTTAGAAAATTCAACCAAATATGATGTGTGTTCTCCATTAGGTTTAAATATTTTTCAATGTCAATACGAAAAAATGCCATGACAACTTCAAGTTTTTATTAGCTCTCTAACCATGTATTGTTTTAAAAAATTTGATAACATTAAGGTTTCCATCTTGAATTATTTTACTAATGTTTTCTTTTTTTTCCAAAACCTTATGTCTAGTAGTTTTGGTGTCATTTTTTATGCATTTATCAAAATTTGAAACAAATTATATTTTTAGATTCTAGGCTCAATTATATACACATTGGAATATTTTTTAAATTTTTGATTAGTTTTTAAAAAATTAGGGAGGAGAACGCTCAAATTTTCATTTTCTAGGATGTCTCCACTTTAAAAATTCATAAAACTCATATATTCATTAAAAAATTAACAGAAAAATCAGGCATAAACTAATGATGTTAGCTAAATTTATACCAAAGTGATTTGTCAAATACTTAAAACAAGTTGACATTTAGGGGGAGCACACCAAACACTATGTTATATTTTGCTGACAAAAAGCAGGAGCACTTTGTGTGCTCCCCCTATTTTGACCTCTTAATCTCCACCACTTTTTTAAAAACTCAATAGTTTAGAAACTAGATTTGGAGCACTACAAATCTTTTTTTTATCACATCTTCTAATTTTGAGTGTGGTTATCTTCAATTTCTCACCCAAGATCAGTTTTTATTGATTTCAAAATAAAGGTGGCCACTTTTGACCCCCTTCTAGTCCCCCATTTCCATGCACATACCCTTACATGCGGTAGACATTTTACATTCAAAAGAGGAACCTTAATTGAAAGGTGTTCAATGATTTTTTCCTTCCATAAATTATTTTTGTACCTCATCCCACAAGAGGGACACACTATTGTGGGAGGACACCTTGTTTTCTTCATTTGAAATTTGAGAGTGTAAGTGGTGCAATCATAAAAAGGGGACCCATTTCAAGGAAACTAAATCCCTATAGCCTACATAGTTTCACACTCATTTATACACAATGGAAGCAATAAAATGCTAAAACATAAAATGTTTTATTTATTTCTTGCAACCAATACACCATGCTTACAAAAATTATATTATGCTCAATCAACACTTCTTGTAGACTTCTTCTCTCACTCAAGTTAAGGCTTCACATAGCCATTCCCTCATTACCCTCCCCTCTTCACATCTAGGTGTTTAAATTTTATTTCAATACCTTGCTATACATATTTACATTCCCTCTCTTTTATCTATCTCTCTTCTTGTACTAGAGGTTCCCCCTACAATAGAAAAAAATAAAACAATAGATAACATTGATGTCTACCAAGAAACCCCTCTACTCTTGATGTTATCCAAGCAGATGAACAACCAATGATAGGAAATGGTAACTACACCACAAAAAGAAATGAAACAACCAAGAGAATAATACCATGTTGTCAAAGGATTATCAAGCCTTAAAAACAACAAAGGGAGAAGTCAAATGACCAAGTAACAATGAAAAATAAAGCTGCACATATCTCAACAACAAGAAAATGTTCCATGATTAGTTTCCAGCTAGAGTAACACATGGGATTTAAGAAAAAAGCCATTCCTCATGGAGAAAATAATGACTATATAAACATGTTGGGTGATCCCACAATAGTGTGTTCCACTTTTTGGCCAAAATGGGACATTGAAATCAACATTTTTAACCAAAATTTCAATTTCTATCACCTATAGCAACTAAATTGCCAAGAATTTGAAGATGATGTGAACTAGTGTTTTTTGATATTTTGTGTGAAGATTCTAAATATATATTTTTTAAATTTAAAAAATAATTTGTGAATTTTTTTACATAAATTTTAATAACTTGTTTTATATAGTAAATAATATTTTTAAAAAGTGACATTTATTCCATGACACAAATTTTTTTAAAGGGGAAAAAATTATAATTTAAAAAAAATATGGATTCATATCACCAATATCTAGTGTGCACATATTTTTTCATAATTTTTTGTTTCATTTTTTATTTATTATTAATTTTTGATATGATATTACCTATAATTTAGACACAGTTTTATTCTGTAATGCATAACTTTTTCTATATATATCTAAATTAAACATTTATTTTTGTTGAAACAAGGATAGCAATACCTAGTGCACATATGTTTTTCAGAATATTTTTTCTCTCTTCCTTGATTTTTGTTGAGAAACCTATGTTCATTAGAAAATAAAAAATAAATATATGATTAAATTAAATATATTTAAAATTATACTTTTTCAAAATCTTACTTCAAGAGATACGATATTGGAAATTATCATGCAATGTTGAGTCCATTTCCTACTCCAACCCAAGGTTTGAAATAGAAAAAAACATGGAAAATAAAGTGGGCATAGTAGAAAGGCCTACCTAAGAACCTTCATTTGAAGGTACCTTCAAATGAAGGTCCTTATGCCAACTAAAAAAATATTAAAATATTTCTATAGAAGCATCTTTGGCTAACTAGAAAATTATTAAAATATTTCTATTTAAGAACCTTCGTTTGAAGGTATTTTGCTGACTTAGAAAAGTTAAAATATTCCTATCTAAATAGAACATTATAAATTAGTTTATAACCAAGGAAACACAAATTGTGCTAATAGATTTTGCATTTTTGGGATTTATTGAAGGGAAGAATATTTTCTAGCTCACATTTTGGGCATTTTTTGAATGAAAATTTAGAAGAAAAGATTATTATGATGTGTTTTTGTAGAGGAAGACATGGGAAACAAAAGAACAAGGAAAAATAAGACTATGTGTTCATATTCAATAGAAAGGGACAAGAAATTAAATGAAGAAAGGACACAAATATATTTCAAAGAGAAAGAAGGTATGTATTTTTAATTTTTTTTTAATTTAAATATCAATTAGTTTAATTAGGATATGAATTTCAAGTGTTTATTGCATGAAGATAGTTCTATATAGTTAGATTCCTTAAAAACAAGGTTATAAGTTATCTATATATGTCATTATATATATATATAGCTGCTCATATAAAACTATTCAAAGTTCTTTAACATAAAATAAAAGGCATTACATTACAGTCAAATCCAATAGCTTATGTTGATTAAGGAGAGATCAATGAGTAGTGGTCAAATGGGGGAATACAAAGTTGCACCCCATAGGCTTTAGCAATTTCAACCTAATTGTGACATATGTCTCCAAAGAAATTGTTGATGGTTGTGTTAACACATGCAACTTAAGTAAAACAAAGATCACTCTACTTCTCTTGAAGAGGTGACTGATCTAGTGGACTAGTCACCTCCAAGGTCCCTATTGGCTAGGTCACAACAATGTTGGAGTAGCTAAGTGGTCTATGTGATTGTTTATTCAAGGGGCCCATGTTGGTAGTCTTGAAACCAATGAATTGGACCAATGTTGTTAGATCACTTTTGAAAGACAGGTTTATTCTCCAACTTACTTGTTTCTAACCCTAACCCTAGCCTAGTTTGATTAAAAAGAAAATGAACAAATATAGAGGGTTTTAAAGAAGATATGAAATAAATGGGTATCTTCTACATTTGATTTTCAAACCCACTTAATAATTCTGGGGAAATTTAAGTTAACCAATAATGTAATGGTTAGTATTTCACTCTACCATTACCACCATAGATGTAAGATCCTAATTATTTAGTGAGAAATTTGAATGAGAAAACATGAAACACCATATTACATGCATAGACATCATGCCCTATTCCTCAATCTCATTGCAAAAGATATAAACCATTAACTCTTATTAGTATCTCACCAAGAAGAAATAAAATGCTAAATTGAAAATGTAAAAACATTACCACCAAAGGAACACATGAAGAAAAGCATGATATTTTCTATGGATTGGAAACAAAATTGATAGATTACATATGTTTAGCAGGGATTCCATATTGAAGAGGTATTGAAATTGCCCTATATGCCTTTTCTTAGACTACAATATGATACTTTGTGCAAAAATATCCTAGATTTACCTCTTTTACAATGCCTTTGAACTGTCTTAAATACCCATCTTGGGTTCCCAAAACTCAAAAATCCTAACACAAGTTAGCCTGGGTCCTAAATTAACCCCTTGGGCCCAAAATTCAAGTTTACAAGTTACAACCTTTTATTTGATCCATAGGCCTTATATTACATTTGAATCTATTTTGGATTGAATTATTACATTATTAAAAGAATAATAAATAAATAAAATGGAGTGCTCTAATCAATTTCTTCAAAATTGGAATTGTTACCAACAAACCATGCTAAGTGTCACTAGGGAAGTGGCTTAGAAAGGTGGTGGTGGCCTCAGTCAAGTCATTTGGATTTAGCTCCTTGTGATATTTGTAGCACACTTTCTAGGAAAAGACAATCTTTTTGATCTTGTTGGGAAGCTCTTTAAGCTGAAAAAGTTCTTCTTGAAATCCTTGAAATACAAACTTCATCCTCAACATATCATCAATAGCTTTCTCTATTAGGTACCTATGAAGGATGTCAATGCACTCCCTAACAATCCTTACTATAGGGTAGATAAAGGATGCATTTTCCTAAAATATGAAGTGGATCTCTTCTATGATTGTTTTAACTTTTACCATTGCAACATCAACTGCATTCTTCTTGAGGGAAAATCTTCTCTTACAACCCTTTAGTACCTTTATTCTTAGCCTTTTCACCTAGATAAATCCTAGCAATACTTTTCCTAGGCATCCTTCTAAAAAATGCCTAATTGTTCCAACTCATTGAAGGAAGTATCTTTCATAGTCTACAAAATTGGGATGTATTCCTCCCAAACTAGGAGCTCCTCATCAAGAGATTCCTTGAATTCTACCATGGCACTCACCTCATCATTGATTGTGTGATATTCCATTAGTGATTCCCTAATTACCCTACTACCTAGGGTTTCCAATGATTCTCTCCACATGGAGGTAGCAGGGATGACTCCTTCCACTTCAACTCATTGGTTATCTTTGTTGAGAGCTATCAATATGGTTGGGGTTTGGGCACTCAAATTAACTAGCCTCACTAGATGATTAATGTATGTAGTTAACTACCCTAGCTACATCTTCAACTCTTCTTTGGTGATCTCATCCTTTTTCATCTGATCAAGGATGTTGGAGACAACTTCTTGCAATGACTATTTCTCTTCTTCTCTGGTTTGATGGATGAGGTTGACCTATTTGATGTAGTAGCATCCAGGGTGTAAGAGCAATCTTGCATCATCCAAAAATATTGTTTCTTTTTCAATAAGGGCTAAAGTTTGTAGGGTTACTATTCTTAGTAAGTTGGCATTTGTGCATGTATGGACACAAAATCTTACACAGACCCCCAGAATGGTGAATTGAAGCCAATGGTGAAGAAATCACTTTAATATAATTTGTTATTTGTGGGATATTAATATTTTCATTTTTTTAAATCTTGATAAAAATAATCGAAGTCAAATTTGAGGTATTTAGAGGCTCCAGATGGGCCTAAAAATTGGCTGAAAATCAAATTGTACATAATAGTAACATTTTGTGGACAAGCATCTTTTTGAGAGCTTTCCAATGATATATAATGATTGAAAATTTGATAATCAGATCAAAAGTTATGATCCCAAGAAGTTGTACTATCGAAATTAAAAAAATGAAAATATCTTCTTGGTAGGAGTTACATTTTCCAAAATATTTTGGGGTGGTTATGCATTCTAGATAAAGGAGATAAATGGAGGTTATACCCTAGGGAGTTCAGCAATGTAGATGGTGGTTCTAGCTTGCAAATTTTTTGTAATCAGAAAGCCCATGTGGTTGTAGCTAGTAATTTTTCCTGAATATTGTAATTTCATTACATTGAGATAATAGAAAGCAAGTGTTTCTTTCTTGCATTTGCTATTTTATTCTCTATTATTATTGTGTGTTTGGGTTGGTAAGGGGAGTGCCATTCATCACTATTGTATGTGGTAGTCTCTTAATTCCATTTAGGATTCTTCTTTATCTACCATAGGAGTTGCTACCTAATCCACTTTCGATCCTTGTGCATCAACCATTATGGTTGAGAATGTTCTTGTCCTATTTTTCTTTGCTTGGGCCTTAAACACTTTGACCACAATGGAGAAGTTATCATCAAATGGTAGATAAGTTCTCTATCTCTTCTTTAGTGTGTGGTTTAACCATATCGGTATTGGTGCAGTCACGGTAGGAGGGTTCATAGAATGAATAGTCTGGACCGTGCAGCAAGAGTAAACACAATGGAAACAACTTAGAGATATGGAACAAATGTAGATTCAACCATTTAGTATTTCAAAGAATTCAAATACAATTTGGCTGGCAACATGCGGGCTTACAACTAGGGCTCAAAGACCTGATTACATACATGCGCAAGATAAAGATTTGAAGCTCCTTCGCACAAAATCTAAACTATTAGATCTTTCTTATGTGAATAGCTTGATAACTACTTTCCTAAGGATCTATTACATATTTATATATCATTTTTGGACCAATAGATTCCTCTGTGTCGGCTAAGGAAGGTCACAAACTCCAATGAAGAGCTGTAACGTGTTCATAGATAGGTCAGACCTAAATGCATAGAACACTTCCTCAAATGAATGGAACAATGTACAGACCCTTGGGAAAGGTTGGAAATGAACCTCAGGACATTGAATGATGTGTCATTGAGATCCATAAGTCAAGGAATGATCCGCAAGCCTTCTCCTTTAGCTGATTATTAGGAACTATTAGAATGCTCTGCTATGAGAAAATAGTCAACTTCTAATCGTGATATCTTTTCGATAACTAATCCAAATGCTTTAAATTCTTGATATGATGTAGATGAATAAATGTAGATGCTAAGTCCAGATCTGCAAGATGTGAATTGGCAAAACTAGACCATAAGATGAAACTACTTCTAACTGAACTGCTTAAACTAAACAGGAAAATGAAAGAACTGAAATGCAAACAAACTAAAATGCAAATGTGTTTGGGTGATGCAAGATTACTCTTGAACTAGGGATGCTCCTGCATCAGACATCTGAGGTTATTGAAAAAGTGAGTCCCTCACTTTGCTGGGGCTAGGGGAGAACCAAGACAGTCCACCTCAGTCTGAGAAATCTATGATGAATCTTCTTCTGGTCTACCTTTCCACTTCACAAGATATTCTTTGTATTGTCTTCCTCTACTCTACTGTCCAAAATGTCTTCTATATGTTTTGGTGCTTGTTGTGGTAACTACTTTTTCAAGTCTTTTGCCATACTGTCACTGAACTGTGCTTCATGATACTGATAAAGATCTGTAATGTTGAAAACAGGTGAAATACCCAATGTCTCCGGTAGCTCTACTTCATATGTATTTCCTGAATCAAATTTCCTGAGTATCCTACAAGGTCCAAACTTCTTCATCTTCAACTTGTTATAAGTCCCAACTAGAAATCTTTCTTTTCTCAAGTACACCATCACTTCATCACCAACTTCAAATTCCTTATGCCTTCTCTTCTCACTAGCCTTCTCTTTGTACTTATTGTTCATATCCTCCAAATGCATCTTAACCTGATCATGCACTGTCTTCATGTGATTTGCAAATTCTTCTGCTTCTACACTCCTCTTTTCTTCCATACTGATATCTCTTAATTCTACAACTCCTCTAGGGTTCACTCCAGTAACAATCTCAAAAGGTATTCTTCTTGTACTCCTATTTACCGAATTATTGTATGAAAACTCTGCTTGTGAAAGAATCAAATCCCAACTTCTAGCTTTGTCTCAAACCAAACATCTCAACAGGTTTCCCAAACTCCTATTTACTACCTCTGTCTGTCCATCTATCTATGGATGAAAAGTAGAACTGAACTTCAAATCTATCTTCATTTTCTTTGAAAGTGTCTTCCAAAAATATCCAACAAACTTTGTATCTCTGTCTGAAACTATACTCTTAGGTAATCCATGCAATCCCACAATCTCCTTGAAAAATAGGTCAGTTACATGCATTGCATTAGTTGTCTTCTTACAAGGTATGAAATGAGCCATCTTTGAAAATCTATCAACTACTATGAATATTGAATCATGTCCTCCCTGTGTCTTAGGTAATCCCATTACAAAATCCATGCTTATGTCTTCCCAAGGTCTCTCCGGGACTGTCAAAGGTTTATACAATCTGGTGTTCTAACTACTCCCTTTTGCAACTTGACAAACTCTACAACTCTGCACAAATATCTGAACATCCTTATGTATCTGAGGCCAAAAGTAATTTTCACTTACCAAAGCCACTGTCTTATCAATGCCAAAATGTCCTACCAATCCACCACTATACTTCTCCTGGATCAAATTATCTCTCATTGAACTTCTAGATATACACAACTGACTTTCTTTGAATAACATATCTTCTTGAATTAAATAGTCCAACCACTTACTTTTATCTATCATAATAGGTTCCTTACAGGATTTCCAAGGTTTTACAAAATTAGTGTCTCCCTCATACATGTTCTTCAATTCATCAAATCCCAACACTTCAAATCTCATCTCTGTTAACAAGTTTCTTCTTCTACTCAAGGCATTAACAACTTTGTTTGATTTTCCACTCCTATGCTTCAACACAAAGGTATAACTCTGCATAAACTCTACCCACCTCATATGTCTCTGATTCAACTTACCTTGATTGTTCAAATATTACAAAGCTTGATGATCTGTATACAACACAAACTCCTTAGGCAACAAGTAATGTGTTCACTTCTTCAAGGCTTGAATTATGGCATAGAACTCTTGATCATAAACTAAATATCTTCTCCTTGCATCATTTAACTTCTGCCTAAAATATGATATAGGTCTACCTTCTTGACTTAACACTACTCCTATTGCATTTCCACTAGCATCAAAATCAACTTGAAATACCTTATTGAAATCTGGTAATGCCAAAACTGGTTGCTCTGTCACTTTCTGCTTTAACAACTCAAAACTTTTATCTACTCCTGATGTCCACTTGAAATCTTTTCTATCACCTCTCATTGTCTCTATCATAGGGTTACAAACTAAATTGAAATTTCTAATGAACTTCCAGTAGAAACTAGCCAATCCATGAAATGATCTAACCTCTCCAAAGCTCTCCAGTGTAGGCTATTTAATAATTGCTTTCACTTTCTCAAGGTCCATCTTCAATCCTTCCATAGAAATCACAAATCCCAAATATACCATCTCTTCCTTCATGAAACTACACTTCTTGATGTTTAGCAGCAATTTCTCCTCTCTCAGTCTCTACAAAACTTGTCTAATATCCCACAAATGTTCTTCTTTTGTTTTACTAAAAATCAAAATATCATCCAAGTATACAATCACAAACTTACCCAAGAATTTCTTCAAGACTTCATTCACCAATCTCATGAAAGTACTTGGTGCATTTGTCAATCCAAAAGGCATCACTAACCACTCATACAATCCTTCATTTGTCTTAAAAGCAATTTTCCATTCATCACCTTCTTTGATCATGATCTGATGATATCCGCTCTTCAAATCTATCTTTGTGAAATATTTTTCTCCACTCAAACAATCCATAATATCATCCATCCTAGGTAAAGGAAATCTATACTTAACTGTGATCTTGTTTATTGCTCTAGAGTCAGTACACATTCTCCATTCTCCATCCTTCTTCGATGCAAGCATTGTAGGTACTGTACAAGGACTCAAACTTTCTCTGATCAAACATTTTCTCAACAACTCTTGCATATGTCTATTCAGTTCTTCATTCTCTGTCGGTGTCATTCGGTGTACTGCTTTGTTAGGCAAACTTGCTCTTGGTATAAGATCCATGTGATGATTAATACTCCTTATAGGTGGTAATCCTTCAAGTACATTATCTAATATGATGTCTTCATACTCTGTTAGCAACTCTCTTATCTCATCCATTTCAATTTCTTTCTTCAATGCTTTAGGCTTCTTAGGAATCAAGGCATAACACATACTTTCCTATTTCAAACCATCCAAAAATTTCCTTCCATCTACCAAACAGATTCTATCATTCCCACATACCACATCTTTAGGATCATCCTCCAAAGGAATCAAAGTAATTCTTTTCCCATTTACTGTTATAGTATATGTATTCTTTCTTCCATCATGTATAGATTTTCTATCATACTGCCAAGGTCTACCCAACAAGATATGAAAAAGATCCATAGGCATAATATCACACAGACTTCATCATGATAAGATCCAATATGAAATTTCACTAAACATTGTTCACTCACCAGTACCTTATGATCATCCTGAATCCATGCTATCTGATAGGGCTTAGGGTGTTTCAACCTTTCCAACTTCAGCTTAGTCACCATCTCCTCTAAAACTAGGTTACCTAAACTACCACTATCAATTACAACTTTACAACACTTACCTCTAGATTTGCATCTAGTTCTGAACAGACCTTTCCTCTGTGATGGTTCCTCATTTGTTTCTATTTGAAATAGTGCTCTCCTCATCACCAATGATTCTCCTTTCTCAGGTTTGCCAATAGAACTCAGTGATTCAATAGGTTCTTCTTCAACATAGGCTGCTCTTCCACTGTTCTCTGTCCTCTTGCTTGTACCACCCTGATTAAATTCAAATGCTCTATGTCCTTCACCTCCACACTTGAAACAAGTACCTCTAAATGTCCTCTTATCAAATCCTCTTCCTTCTTTTTTGTATCCTTGATTCCAGTATGCACTAGGGTTTCCTCTCTGGTAAAAATTTTTGTCATCTCTCCAGTCAACATTGTTATCTCTATCATCCTTCCTAACTAAGCTGTCAAACTTGTTCTTCTCCACAAATGATCTATCATATCTAGGAAAAGTTTTACCTCTCTAAAATTTACCTCCTCTGCTTGTCTATCTCTGATCATGTCTTTTATTCAACTTCTCTTTAACTTTTAGGGCAAACTGATATGCTTCTTCTAAAGATGTCATCCTTACCAAACTTAGTTCTTCTTGAATGTTCAATCTCAGTCCATTGATGTATCTAGCCACTTTCTCCTTGCTTGCTTCACCATGTCCTGTTCTTATGATCATCTTATGAAATTCTTCAGTGTACTTCACAAATTTCTCCTTCTGTCTTAGGTTCTACAATCTTTTCAATAGCTCCAACTCATAGTCAATAGGTATGAACTGATTCTTCAACTTTGTCACCATCTGGTCCCACTTTGTAATCTTTTCTTTTCCTCTTCTATTTCTTTCCAACTAAACTTCTTTCCACCATATAGCAGCATGTCCCTTCAAATTTGCCTTTGCAAATGTCACCTTCTCTGGATCTTCAATTTCTTCATATTCAAAGTATTCTTCCATATCATTTATCTAGTCAATCAACTCTTCAGGATTCAAATTACCAATATAGTTCAGTACATCAACTCTAGGTCTCTTTCCAATCTTTGAAATAGCTCACAACATTTTTATTTGACCTGATTCTTCTTCTTCATTACCTTCTAGGGTTTTGCCAGTGTGTTCAACAAATTGAAATTCTTCCTCATCATCACTTTCAACATTAGGTCTCAGTGTCAATCCTCTTCACCTATCTTCTTCAATAGCATCCAAACAAATTCACATTATTCTCATCAATTCCAGCATCTCATCCATTCTATTAGCCATTGTACCAACAGGAGGAACTCTCCACGGTAGCATCTTCCTAGGATCAAGTGTAAACTACCTCAGGTTCGATGATTGAGCTACAAGCAACAACTACCTCTCAATCACTGATCGGTTGCACACAAGTAACCTGCCTCAGATCAGCAATCTACTTACAACAAGATGACACAGAATCCCCTTGGCTAATTCACTCTCCAAGATTCAAACTTTCGCTCTGATACCACTTGGTGCAGTCATGGTAGGAGGGTTCACAGAATGAATAGTCGAGACTGTGCAGCAAGAGTAAACACAACGAAAATAACTCAAAGAAATGGAACAAATGCAGATTCAGTCATTCAGTGTATTAAATAATTCAAGTACAATCTAGCTGGCAACATGCAGGCTTACAACTAGGGCTCAAAGGCTTGATTACATACATGTGCAAGATAAAGCTTTGAAGCTCCTTCGCACAAAACCTAAACTATCAGATCTTTCTTATGTGAATAGCTTGATAACTACTTTCCTAAGGATCTATTACATCTTTATATATAATTTCTAGACCAATAGATTTCTCTGCATCAGCTAAGGAAGGTCACAAACTCCAATGAAGAGTTGTAACATGTTCATGTTGGCAAGAGACACTATATGGATTCATGGTTGTTGTCATTGATGGCAACAAAGGTCATCCCACATATCCGCAAGTCATGATATGTCTCTACCGGAAGTCAGATTGAAGATTGTGGTGGTCCGGTGAACAAGAACAGAGCATGTGGCAAGGTCCGACAGATTGGTCCGGATCTCTCAGAGGAAGTGTCTTGGTGCAGTGCGGATCTGGGGAAGTCAAGAGGACTATCTTGAGTAGTATATTCCAAGGATTTAGCCTCCGGAGATGGACAAGGAAAAAGATATGAATAGTTGAGTACCGGATTCCTGAGAGACAGTGAAAACAGAGGAAGAACTGACTGACTGAGTATCAAACTACTTTCCGGATGTGTTACAGATGATGATAAAGGTTGCGGAGGCATGAATCATGTTTGGCCGACATAATTGATGATATCTACAAGTATATGCTTGATCCGCATTGCTTGGTGAGCAAGGATTCAGCCGACAGAACTAAGTTTGTAAGAAACTAGACTGTTCCGGATGCCGACTAGAAAGATGATGAAATTACTTGTGCGGATATATATAGAGGATGGATTTAGTTGTAAAGGGTGTGTAGTGTGTGTGAGGATATGCGAACAAGTCCAGAATAGAGCAGAAGAAACAAGAAAGATCCGGTATGTGAAAGGACAGCAGACTAAAGAACAGAGGAAAGATGAAGTGCAGCAGATCAGTATACTGAACCTAACCGGAACTGAACTCCAGCATATGCAGATGCTTCCAATCAGTTCAAGACTGTGATTCTTATCATTTTGTAAGACAGTGTGTCTTCTTGTAGGCAGTGAGCCTCTTGTGAGCAGTGTGCTCGGGCAGTGAGCCCTAATTGGCAAGTGCCATTTTTGTAATTTCCTATTCTTCTAACAGAGAATAATTCTTGGGTTAATCACCCCGTGGTTTTCTCCCTTAACAGGGTTTCCACGTCAAAAATACTGTGTCATGTGTTTCTTACTTCATGGTTAATGTTTTGTGTTTGATTTTATGCTGCTTCATTTAAAAGGAAAGTTTAATAAGGGAAATAATTAGGATAACTGATTCACCCCCCCCCCCTCTCAGTTATCAACAATTGGTATCAGAGCAAGGTTCCTCCTAATAGAGCCTAACAGCTTGAGGAAGATCTGGGATTTCAAATGGATGCATATGGTTTAAGGGAGCAACTCAAGACTGCCCTTGAGGATCTTGAACAGTCAAATTCTGAAGTCAGTGAATTAAAGGAAAGACTCAAACAGGCTGATGAATTCATGAGAGAATTAAAAGACAAATTAAGTCTCTCTATGAAAAAGAGAAAGGAGCTGCTTCAACAGTTGGCAAGACAAAGTGAAGAAAGCAATACAAGTGAGGAATTGACTGAGCAAACCAAGTTATGTGAAAAGTTATCAAAAGAAGTCATTATGTTAAGACATGAAATGGAATCAGGAACTATAAAGTTTACTCAAGAGATTGAAGAAAAAAGAAAGGCTGAAGACAATTTAAGACAATCTCTTAAAGAAAAATCAGAAGAATGCCACCAGATGGACAGGATTATCAGACACCTTGAATCTGATCTTGAAGATTCCAAAGATAATGAAGGAAAACTTGAGGATCAAATTGCCTCTCTCAAAAGAGACCTTCAAACAGCAAATGAATATAAAGAGAAATTCAAGATAAGTTCTGCTCAACTTGAAATTCTTCTTGGAAGTCAAAAGAGGACAGATGACAAGTATGGCTTGGGATATGAGAAAGGAGAAAGCTCCGGATCCGGTCAGAGGAATCTTGGATCAGAAAATCCAAGGAGCAGGCCTAGAAGACCTCCGGTAAGACAGCCAAATGCTCAAAAATATCCATCCTTCAATGGATACTGCCACAGCTGCAACCATTTTGGTCACAAAGCTAATCAGTGCAGAATGAGAATGAATCAGATTAATTCATCCTTCTCCGGACAGTGCTTCAACTGCAAAAGGTATGGACACAAATCCCATGAATGCAGAATTATGCAAGTAAACAAATCATTCAAAGGTAGATGCTTTACATGCAATAGAGTAGGTCATATGGCTAATCAATGCAGATCAAGGGGATATCAGTTAAATATGCAAAGAAATGTTATTTGCCAAATCTGCAATAGGTCCGGTCATAATGCTAAAGTCTGCAGAAACAAGAATCAGGACAAAAGAGGTCCGGTGTATAATCAGAATCAAGACAAGGGTAAACAAAAGATGAATGCGGATGAAGTTAGGAATCAGATGAGCAAGATTTGGGTGAAGAAAAGCTCAGAGAATGTAGAGGTTGGATCCGCACCAGATTCTGGTGCTGATATTTCTTCCGGAAATTAAAAAGTGAGCTCAGGCTCAGGGGGAGACTCAAAGAAGATTCTGTTCCCCCAGCCAAACAAGTTGTGCCGGATGTGGCACAAGATGCGGATTAAAGGGTTTGTAGATATAAGTCCTGAGATGCTTCATTCAAGTTTTCAGAGGTCCGCATGGAGTTATGAAGAAGCTGTGTTCGATTAAGTTAGACCTGTTCAGGGAGGTGCTCCGGTATGATAAAGGATTACAAAAAGGTCCGGAGAGATCCGGAAGTGCACGATCTTGTCTTGCGGATTGGACAGAGTGTTTGGGATGTTCTTGTAATATGTTACCTAGATTTATTCATGATTTAAAGATTCGGATGATATTCAGTGATCAGGACTAATCCGGGATACTCCAAGCTGTCCAGACATGGTAAACCGGAATAATGCAGGTGAAGCATTTATTGCAGACAGATATTAGGGTTTGCGGAGCAATATAAGGGATTTCTCAAAAGTTATCTGCTCATTCTACACTTGAGAAGAAGCGAATAGTGGAGCTCTGCAACAAGGTTCATCAAGCACACCAAGGATCTCCTGCCGAAGCTATTGCATAAAGAAATCAATCCAACCACTCCGTGCAAACCGAAGGCGCACAAGGTATTCTTCGTTTTTCATTGCCTCACTGCAAATCTTTGAAGAATGGCTACTCCAAACATAGTTAAGATCTCTGATAGACCTCGCCCCTCATTCAAGAAACATCCCTACAAATCGTTGGAGGTAGATCCACTAGGAGCCTTCTCTAGTGTTCCCCACGGAGTCTTACATACTGAAGATATTAGGGTTTACATACACGCAAACATTGAGGAATTTGGGGAATTCAAATTAAGAGACCTCTATCACAAACAACTGATAGACAATGCTTTTGAGCTCAAACCAGAGTATAAGGGTATCCAGAAGAAACAATTTGAGCAATTCATTCATTTCCCTAGCTTTGAAGAAGATGAATGGGTCCGGTATGTACTGAGCAGGATGCATGACAACTTCCTTTGGCTAGATAGACCCTGTAAGATCACAAAAGAAGCAATTAGAGCAGTAACTGGTCTATACTCTTCCGGGGGGGTACCTATCCTCAAATCTGTCAAGAACAACGTTGTAACTGAGGCCACCAGATCAAAATATGATAAGAGGGCAATGACCATTGAAGATATTTCGGATCCGGATATCAAATATGCATCAATGATAATAGGATACAAGATCTATCACTCCAGCAGGGAGAATTCTGTATCCGGAACTGCAATATACACAGCATATGAAATGCTAAGAAAGAATGCAGATTATGATCTTTGTGAACTACTACTAAGCCAATTGATGGAAAATGTACAGAAAATCAAGAAAGACAAGAAGAACTCCTTTAAGTATGGTACTCTCATTGTATGTCTATTCTTTTACTTCATGAATGAGCTACCCGGAACAAGTGGATGGATATGGCAGAATGACAAACCTGTTGCAGTCCAGATAAGAGACTATTTGCATGGACTTGGGGATGCAAAAGCGAGAAATACAGCTCTATGGGGATACTTCAAAAACTTTCAGAGCATGATGCAAGCAAGAGAGAGAATTCCCCAGTCTCTCATTGAGAAATACAAGGACTCAGTATGCTTTATGGTTGACACTGATCAGTGCCTAATGGAGGCAGTGGAGCCAAGGACTGTCTGGATCATGCCCATGGGGTATGAAGTTGATGAACAGATAGTAGAGCTGCATGTTCAACACATGCTAAGTCAGCCCAAAGATCCTAAGGCAGAAAGGTTTGGAACCTTTGAGGAACTGAGCGTGAAATTACATGTAGAACTCAGGGAACCTGAGATTAAGAGAAAAGTGAGAAAAGAAGTAGAGCACATTGCTCAAGGCCTAGGCATCTCAAAAGAGGCACTTGATGCCAGCCGGGAAAAGAGGAGAAAGGCTGAGGAAGAAGAGAAAAGCACAGAAAGTGCTCCGGTTGAAACCCCCACCCGGACCAGATCATCAAAGAGATCTGCACCTTCCACAACCAAAAGCTCAAAACCGGAAGTCCAGGCATCCGGTAAAAGATCCAAGACAAAAGCATCAAGGGCTTATGAAAGCCAAAAGGATGAAGAGGAAACAGAATCAGATAAGGAAGTAAGAGAAGTAAAGAAACAGAAGAAGAAAGGATCTGGTAAGCCCTCCACAGGCCAAGACAAGGATGAAATGGCAGAGGTAACTGTTGAAAAGCCCACTCTGTCTCTAGAGAGCATAATCAAGTCGGTCACGGTGGATGGAAACCTTCAACCAATGACTGAATCCTATGATGACTTCAGTGAGGCAGACCAAAAGACTCTGCAGGAAGCCACAGTTAAATATCTGAACACATACAATAAGGCTTTCATTGAGATCATATCTCTCATTCCTAAAAGCCTAGAGAAGGAAATGGAGGTAAGAAAGAATAATGCTCATGCCAAAGATCTTGAGATCCGGGAGCAGATAGCTATTCAGCTATATCCTCAAATTGATCCCAAGACAATGAACATGATCTTCAAGGACTGCAGAGATGAGTTCAGAAGTAAAGCCAGGATGAATCAGCTCATGCTTGGTGAGACTGACAAAGTGGCACAAGAGACAGAAGAGATCCTCCGGAAGGCCTTCAAAAGGTTCAATCTTCCTGTTGTAGAGGACTTAGGTGCAGAAACAGCTGCTGACTTGGAATCTTCTGTTCCGGAAGAAGTGAGCCCTGAACAGACAAGTGAGGACTTGGGACCCTCTGCTCCAGAAGAAGTGACCCATGAACAAGCAAGCATCTCTCCTCTGGTTTCCCCTACAGTCTCCGGATCCAAAGAAGAAGAGCAATTGCAGGAGAAGGAAGCAGTGGTGACAGACAAAGAGGTTGACAGTTCTAAGACTGCAGAAGAAAAGAAACATCTGTCTCCGGCAAGAGACACTGCACAAACTGTTCAACAATTTTTGAGCAAAGAAACTCTAGAGATTGATGAACCGGAGCTTCTAAAAGGTCCATTTGATTTTGACTCTCTCTCTCCGGTACAAACAATGAAAATAGCTTCATTTGCAAATGCCAAGGCAAATGAAAAGCTCCTGAAGTCTCATATGGAAGACTGTGAGTTGATAGAGGCTGCTTCCGGAGTACTTGTAAAGATCATGCCATCAATCCAAATAGATCCGACTGCCTCCACTTCCGGTAATCTAAAAACCTTAGTCAGCAGTATTGATACACATTTTAATTCTCTAGAAAAATCAGCTGAAGACAAGGTCCGGAAGGAATTTTTGGATAAGAGATTTTCTGAAATATTAGAATTAATCTCTAAGGATAGGAAGATTGTAAGCATTGGAATAAAGAGCTTAGAAAATGCTCTTAAGGATGGCGGTGACATCTACAAATTTTGTATATCTTGGTCAAAGGCAACAGCAGCAATTGACAAGAAAATAAAAGAGGAACAGGACAAGCTTCAAAGCCTATCTCAAAATTTTGATCCTCTCTCTTCCTCTATAATAAATCAAGAATGTCAGACTATTGCAGTCTTGAATGAAATAAAGAATCTTGAGAAGGAGAGGAAGAACATTACCAACCGGATGGGAGAACTTAGAAGGATTATAGTCCCTAAGTTGGAAACTATGCATGAGGCCATCAGTGATGCCCAGACCACCGCCCATACAAAAGATCCGACAGATCTCAGGCGGGCAGAAGCTTTTGCATTTTTGTTGAGTGGTCACATTTCAATCTTGGACAGAATGAAGCTAAGTTGGGCTACTGAAATGGTTCAACTGCAGACATCCTTTGCAGACATTCTGCAGTATATGTGAGTATGTAAATATGCGGCTATATATAGAAAATTTTTGAAAATTTTGGTGTGCGGACCCTACCCTTTGCCATTGATGTCAAAGGGGGAGTGAGGAGCAGTGAAAAATGAGGAATCCAACTCAGGGGGAGTTCCGGAAATTGTATATAAAGACAGAGCATCAGCAGAGGGGGAGCATAGTGTAAACACTTAGTCATTTTTCACTAAGTGTTGCCATCAATGCCAAAGGGGGAGATTGTTGGCAAGAGACACTATATGGATTCATGGTTGTTGTCATTGATGGCAACAAAGGTCATCCCACATATCCGCAAGTCATGATATGTCTCTACCGGAAGTCAGATTGAAGATTGTGGTGGTCCGGTGAACAAGAACAGAGCATGTGGCAAGGTCCGACAGATTGGTCCGGATCTCTCAGAGGAAGTGTCTTGGTGCAGTGCGGATCTGGGGAAGTCAAGAGGACTATCTTGAGTAGTATATTCCAAGGATTTAGCCTCCGGAGATGGACAAGGAAAAAGATATGAATAGTTGAGTACCGGATTCCTGAGAGACAGTGAAAACAGAGGAAGAACTGACTGACTGAGTATCAAACTACTTTCCGGATGTGTTACAGATGATGATAAAGGTTGCGGAGGCATGAATCATGTTTGGCCGACATAATTGATGATATCTACAAGTATATGCTTGATCCGCATTGCTTGGTGAGCAAGGATTCAGCCGACAGAACTAAGTTTGTAAGAAACTAGACTGTTCCGGATGCCGACTAGAAAGATGATGAAATTACTTGTGCGGATATATATAGAGGATGGATTTAGTTGTAAAGGGTGTGTAGTGTGTGTGAGGATATGCGAACAAGTCCAGAATAGAGCAGAAGAAACAAGAAAGATCCGGTATGTGAAAGGACAGCAGACTAAAGAACAGAGGAAAGATGAAGTGCAGCAGATCAGTATACTGAACCTAACCGGAACTGAACTCCAGCATATGCAGATGCTTCCAATCAGTTCAAGACTGTGATTCTTATCACTTTGTAAGACAGTGTGTCTTCTTGTAGGCAGTGAGCCTCTTGTGAGCAGTGTGCTCGGGCAGTGAGCCCTAATTGGCAAGTGCCATTTTTGTAATTTCCTATTCTTCTAACAGAGAATAATTCTTGGGTTAATCACCCCGTGGTTTTCTCCCTTAACAGGGTTTCCACGTCAAAAATACTGTGTCATGTGTTTCTTACTTCATGGTTAATGTTTTGTGTTTGATTTTATGCTGCTTCATTTAAAAGGAAAGTTTAATAAGGGAAATAATTAGGATAACTGATTCACCCCCCCCCTCTCAGTTATCAACAGTTCACAGATAGGTAAGACCTAAATGCATAGAAGACTTCCTCAAATGAATGGAACAATGTGTAGACCCTTAGGGAAGGTCAGCCATTAACCATAGGACATTGAATGATGTGTCATTGAGATTCGTAAGTCAAGGAATGATCCACAAGCCTTCTCTTTTAGCTGATTATCAGGAACTGTTAGAATGCTCTACTCTAAGAAAATAGTCAACTTCTGATAGCGATATCTTTTTGGCAACTGATCCAAATGCTCTAAATTCTTGATATGATGTAGATGAATAAATGTAAATGCTAAGTCCAGATCTGCAAGATGTGAATTGCCAAAACTAGACCACAAACTGAAACTACTTCTGACTGAACTACCTGAACTGAATTGGAAAATGAAAGAACTGAAATGCAAACAAACTGAAATGCAAAAGTTTTTGGGTGATGCAAGATTACTCTTGAACTAGGGATGCTCCTACATTAGGTATCCCTGTGCTTGCTAATTCTATGTGAGGAGAAGGGGAAGATGAGTATGAGCCTATCCTGAAGTGGAGTCTAGAAAGGAGAAGGAGAATGGGTCACCATAATCATTTAAGTAGTATCTTGTGAACCTTTCTCCTACTTAGACCCCTGCAAAGTAATAAATTATACCAAGTGATCTAGATTCTCAACATTAACATTAAGGGTCAACGGATCCTCCACTCTTTGTTTCTCTTGATGTCACCCATCATTACCTTCAACATAAATTTCTAGCACTATAACTTCTAAAGGTGGTGGGACATATATATGTTAAGGAGGAAAAGGAATAACATGTGGTATATAGGGAGGTGGATTGGTTTGATGTTGAGATGGTGGCTATGTTGGGAGTTGATATGAGGGTTGAAGTGGAGGTGGACTTGGAGGTGGAGTGGCTTGAGGGGGATTTTGAGATGGAGGTTGAAGTTGAGATGAAACGGGAGATGTAGGATGAGATAGTGGGAGAGACCTCTTAGTGGAAGATAACAATGATGTCCTATTGGTGAATGGGGTTTGAGTTTCCCCCCTTCTCCTTCTTATTAGAGGTATTAGGTCCTTTTCTTTTTCTTCTTCACTTGATCTAAACTCCATAACAACATATTTCTCTTTCCTCTTTCTAGAGGCCCTTGTCTCCCTTTGTACTTTTGGTCTTTCTTCCTTTGTAACTATCTTAGATTTTAGTGGAGAAGAAGGATCTGCTTACTTTATTGTCTTCTTCTTTCGAGACCTTGGGGCTTTAGATTTCTAGGGTGGGGGTGTCCATAGAATAGGGTTGTTTAAGCCACTTGATTGATCTATCCACCACCACTTGAGCCTAGGCTACCATTGAAGAATCCTCCCCAATAGACCAGTTTGTTCCCTCCAAGGGCTCATTAAACACCTTATTTGTCTTGTAAGAAGGGTCCAACACCTTTCCATCTTCTTTCATCCCCTTAGGGACCCTATCCACATGGAAATATTTGATCATTTTTAGGGTTACCCTATAATAGTCCCTAATTTTGTCTTCATGTTCATCTAGGTAGTCTACCTAGTGGTCTTCTAGTGCAAGCTAATGTGAAAAGAAAACTTCAATCAATGGGAAAATCTCACCAATTACATTGAAAATCTATTCCTAGCCTCTCCATATAGATCCATGGAAAAAGGGGCCATCTCCAACTCTCCAGTCTTTACATTCTGCATATTAGCACAAGAATATACCCCAATCTTAATGGAGAAAGAAAACCCGACCTTATGTTTGCTGGCCACTAGCTTTTAGATTTCAATAATTTGCCTATGTACAAAGCTCTAGGAGGATGATTCTATCACTAAATAAATTTGGGAGCTTGTAGGGTGGCTTATGGAAGCCACCAACCCTTATGTGAGAAAATGTTTTGAATTGGATGAACTAGCTACCCTAGCTCAACAATTCACTAGTTGCCTCTACTGACAGTCTCTTTGCATAATCACTCTCAAGGCCCTTGATTATTACATAGACAAATACATCAATCACAATGTAGTAATGCCTTTGGATTTCCCTAAGCTCTAATTGAGTGTAGTGATCAAACACGTTTGTTTCTCTCAACTAGAGTGTGCCAAATTTTGTTAACTATGGGAAGTTAGCTTGGTAGGCTAAAACGTACACTAAATAAGAAGTCATATGGAATTGGTTTGATTCCAATACATCCACCAACTGCCCATCTAATTTTTCACTAATCATGGAGCCCCAATCTATGATTTTCCCCTCCATCATCTTTAGGTAGAAATAACACATCCAAGGGTAGAAGTCCCTAGCATTTGGGTACCCAAAAACTATACCTAGGAGTGTGATGGCATCTTTGGAATCTTCTTTTAGCTCAATCCTATGCTAGACTTTAGCCATCTTGACTGCATATTTTCTTTGCACAAGGAGAAGATTCTTGTTCATGAATCAACAACCACAATGATTTTAGTCTCATAATATTTTAAGGTTTCCTTCATATCAACCTTGTCATATTGAGCATAGGTTGGGGCCCCATAAACATTCTCAATTATTTTTGGGCTAATGTCCTGTACCATCGAGCCTGATGGGCTAAACACTTTCTTCTACTTTTGGTCATACCTCTGGGCATAGGCTAATACTATCTCTAGAGACTGCACAGATATCATGAAAGAAATAACAAGGACTAGACTTGATGTAGCCATATACTGTACTTGGAAGGTCATGTCCCCCTCCTTGTTTATTCTCTATAAGAAATCCTAGACATTGACATGTCCCAAATCAGTGTCCCCAATGTCATTGTAGGGAGAGAACATCTTTGATGGAAGATGATAACCTTTGAATTAATACTTCATTTATCTTTGTGGTAGTTTTCCTTGCATGAGCACTGTTTAAACCAAAAAAGGCCACCTATTAGACAACTCAAATTGGTCCATAATAGTAATCAATCAGAATATAAGTGTACATTGGTAGTGGTAAGATCATTAAGATTAGTTCTTCACTAAACTAGGAGCTCATCACCAAAAATAACTCCACTAATCTCATGAGGTCAGGGAGTCAAACTTTGGGATCCTGCCATGATTCATCCCTTGGTATTAGTGATCCCAAAAGTATGATGCCCAATGAAAGAAACAAGCATTTAATATGTTCATATAAAATCCTAAACAAACTCAACCCATAAGGAAATAGTATATTAGGGATCAAAATTTGGGAATGTCTCATACACCATGTCAAAAGAGTATCAAAATATGGACCAGACCCAAAAGAAAATCCCAAAGAGAATATGTCAAGGAAAATCATTGGGGATTGGAAGTCAGGAGTACTATGCAATTCATGCCAAAAGAACACTAAAGCACATGCATGACCAAAGCACCGATCTTGAAAGGATTTACAAAGAAAAAAATATAAATTGGAAGTTAGGCATGCCAAAGAATCCATTCCCAAAAGGTCACTAATCATGGAGATGGTTGAGACTGTGATCCTAATAAGGAAAAGACTATGTAAGCTAAATCAAGAATCAAGAATTAGAAATCACCAAAAACTCCTACCAAGATGGCAATGAAAACCAAACACCCCACCCTATTGGCTTTGAAGTGATATGAACTAAAAGGTATTGATAAGGAGTTAGGGATTGAGGCTATCACATAATCCATGCCAAAAAGAACATGACAATAAAAAGATCTCATGATCCTGATTCAGACTAATGAGGGAATGACATCAAAACTAAAAACAACCTCAAAAAGCATGAGGGTGTAAAAACAAATCAAACGAGCAAAAAAGAAGAAAAATAGGAAGAAAATGAAGAACAAACAAAAGAGGGTAGAATGACTAAAACTATAGAAACTACACAAAATTGACTAAAATTTGATAAAAATCAAGGAAAGAATAAATGTAATCAAACATCGAAACTAAAACAAAGGGAGCATAAAGAAGACTTCCATGTATAAATAGCGGAACCAAAGGGAGCACAAAGAAGGCCGACATGTAAAAAATTAAAAATAAATAAAAGGAAGAGCATTAAACTAAAAGAGGCTTAAACAAACCAAAAGAAAGTGACACAAAGGACAGGGTAGAAAAAACTAACTTCAAAGGCAAGGAGTGTAAACTAGGAAAATGATTTTTTAACATGAATGAGTAGAGGTTTCCAAGTTTGGCTGAGACTTCATTTCCCATCTTGGTTAAGGTTATGAGTATGGGAGCTAATTTTCACTACCTCAAGGAGTTTCATTTTAAAAATTTATCTTCCTTGGAAAGAATTTTAGGATTCCCTAAGAAAATATGATGTTTGGTGGTGGTAAAATGTTCTACCAGAGTGGAATTATGAATATGCTCATGCCTAACATTAGCACAATGTTCCATGAACCTAGCTCTAAAAGAACACCCAGTCTCACCAATATAGGGAGTACCATAGGAATAGGAGATTAAATAAACACCTAAACAAAGGAGGGGGTCAAGAGAGTCTTTAAGGGAAGATATATAGGTTTTGAGAGTAGGGACATGTTTCAAAGCATATCTAATGCCCTATTTTTGGAGAATTTTTGATATTTTGTTCAAAACCACTTCAATTTAGGGGAGAGATGTAGAGGGAAGGTCCAAGAGGGGAAAAACATTAGAATTCCTAACAAACTGAGATCTATCCTGGTTGAAATATTTAGAGATGTGTTTACTATTGAAACCATTAAGCTTAAATACTTTAGGAAGATGAGCTAACTTGATGTCAAGGAATTCTTTATCACAAATGTGGAATGCCCTGGTTGCACGAGTTTTAAGAATGTTGAATTTTTGGGATAGGTGGTGATGGGAAGAAGAGTTGAGGTAGAGATTAGTGTGGGTGGATTTTGGAAAAATATGATGAGCTAGGTAACCATCTAACTTTCTCAATAGAAGGATATTGAGGAAAGAAAGTTGATTATTGGTTTGTAATTCCTTAGCGAAGGAAATGATTTTTGCAATATAGTTAATATGCAAGTGGAACTCTTCTACTTGGCTAAACTGACAAAACAAAGATAGTAACAATTAGACGTATAACATTAGGGTTTCAAGGATGATTCTATTTTCATGCTAGCATGACAAACACTAAAATTTTGATAGGGGCACAACATATAGAATATAATAAAAACACAAGGGACCAAAAATAAAGACAAACTCAAGTCAAGATAAATAAGCATGTCAAAAGAGAAAGGGGGTTCTTATTTTTCTAAGGAAAAATGGGACGTGTGTGTGAAGCAAAACAAAAATGTAGTAGTACACATTTGATTTAGACATAGAATAGAGTCAAGGAACATTAAAATATGACGTAGAGTGTGAGCTTTAACATAGAGTACTTCAACACTAACAAAAAATACAAAGAATTCAATATTTACACTAGGGTATTTATAATATTTGAAGTGTAAACACAAAGATCTAGCTTGGAAACATAAAATTGAAGTAGGAGATAAACATCGATAATGAGAATTCACAAGCCAAAATAAATATTCTTAGATTGGTTATCAATAGGGAAACAAATAGTAATAAACTACAACAAGGGAACACATACAAAATTAAAATTAAAGCACTCAAAGATTAGAGGTTAATTGCATATTTGAAAACTATGTGTGTAGGCATTCATGACTACATGCACCCTGTTCTAGCATGTCGGGCCTTCCTTCTCCCTATCTATTCTTTTATATTAGCTAATAAATATAATGAAGCATTAGGTAGAGGTAGTCTAATCTCAAATCAATAATACATCTCTTCATACACTATGTAGGCACTAACATTAGCAAGGGTAAATAGGGAAAGAATGTTGAGTAGGGAGGCCCGAGCACCTGTGCTCATGGAAGTAAGAAAAAGTCTTTCAAGGATTAAAAAAATGTGCTGCTAGGATTCGTGAAGCTGCATGATGATTTCTACGACCAGGAGTTGGAGGCTGCTAATACTTTGAAGATGTTGTAGCTGTGTTGTTTCTTTTCTTATGGTTTCTTATTTTATCTTTGGGTAGCATTTTGTAATAAGGTTTCAGGGCCCATTCAAAACCTATTTTACCCTTTAATAAAAAACATTCTCCAGAAACGAGTGATATAGTTATGAACTAAACACCACTTTACAATCTTGTACTACTTAATTTAATCATTTTGTAATTGCTACTTCTTATATGGATGGCATTGAGAGATATTTCCTATTTTTGATTTGTATCTAGAGGGCTTATATTGGGGCTTGTTCTAAGAATTATAATCTTCCATCTTTATCTTGAATTTAGCCTTTATTTCACATTTGTAAGCAAATCTATATAATTATCTAATTGAAGAGATTTGTAGGGAATTCACTGATTGGATATGTGGTCTTAAGACTAACCTACACTTCAAAACAATGTTTTGACTTAAATCCTTAATACCTCTTTTAGACACCAAAGTATGACAAGTATTTGTGTATTCTTGTAATGATTGATCTCATCCCTAACACACTTGAGGAAACTTGATCTACTAGTCATCATAGTTTCCAACTAGATATAAAGTCTCTTTATGAGATACTAAAACACCATTCTATGTGTCTACAAGTGTATCTAAGTCATCCTCATGTGTTGTACAGTAGTTATTCCACATTTCTTAGACTGTTAATGATTTATTCATTCTATCTTGTAATGCATAAGAACTTACATGGTAGAATTAGGATTAATGTAACAGTATAGCCATTTTAACTATCCACTAAATAGATAGACCCATTTGGATCTTTGATGTGCTCTGGGACAAGTATTTTATATTCCTTGATGTGTTTGGGTGACATAAACAATCATTAGTGTGTTACTTATAAAAATAACCAATACCACTCAATCGATTTCAACTTTTTTGCCACTTTTTTTTTCTAAAAGTTCATTATGGATTGTAAAAGATAGATGAGGAAAGTGATGTTAGAAAAATATTGTTAACAACATATTGGGAGTAGGAGCACTCATTGCAAGGTAGCACAAAGGACTTGTGGAGCATTAGGCTGACTGGGGAAGAAGATAGAAATGTGTCACACAAAGGACAAACCCCTAGATATTGTATATAGAATATATGTAACAAAGTAAGAATGAGAGATGAGAGGATGGCTGAGGGAGATATGTATAGAGCAGAGACATAGACCTACCTTTTGTATATGATTATATGATGAATATATATATGAATATATAAGGAGTATTAACTATGATAATGAATATTTTTAATTATTTTATATGTTTACTTGCATGAAATCCTATCGTATTAGGATACCTCCTTTTTGTGTTTACTTCTCTTCTATCACTATTATTGTTGGGGTATAAATAGACTACATAAGAGTAACCTAGGTTCATATCTCTGGATTGTATCCTAATTTCTCTTTCCAACATTTGTTTCCATTGTTGTGACCCTGGTAAGGACAATGAAGAAGTAGGGAGAAATGTTTTTAGAGTTGCAATAGAAATCTTTTAAGTCCTACCCTTGTGAGAGGTGGGCAGACACTTAAGGGATGACAAATGGAATGGGGGAGGATCTAAAAACATCCTTGAACTAATGTAACTCTTCAATGTGAGCTGACCATGGAATACATAAGGATTAATATAATACCAAATCTAAAACATCCATGGGAAAAGGGGATAACAAGAAACTAAGAGAAATTAAGAAAACCATTAAAACATGAATGGAAATAAGCCAGGAAGAGAAGTGTAAACAAACCTAGGAATGACAAGAAAGCTACTGCAAAAGGATGGAGAAATAGAAGAGTTAGGAAGGGAATGCACTAGAAAAAATTGTAGAAGGAAAAATGGATGAGCATGCCAATGTGGGTGCTACCAGAGAGAAGAATATGGTAGAGGAAGGAAGAATGGATGAGTGTGCCATAAGGGCTGCCACAAAATTAATAAACAAAGATATGGACAATTTGGGATTGCTGACCATACATTTGGATAGGGCTACAAAACTCCTCAAGAGATTAGGAGGAGGTATCAACACCTATTATTCAAGAAGGATATGGGAAGAAGAGTATAAGCAAGCTCTAACCCTACTGCAAATAGGAAGAAATCTTGAAGTTCAACTTGATTTGACCAATGTCTAGATTAGAGTAGACAGACAATGGGAACACCTACTTGACCCTATCAAAACCTTCCAACCCTTGGAATTAAATGAAGCTGACTTGGATCATTTAGTTGATCAAATTATAATGAAAATGAGAGGAAGAGAAGAAGATGCAGTATATAATGAAGTTAGTTCCAAAAGGGTAAGACAGTTTAGAGAAATGACACCTTTAATTAAGAAAATGTAATTCACAAATGAAAAACATCCCCTAAAACAAAAAGGCACTTCGAAGAGATGCAACCCTCAGACCATGAGTCATCCACTGTGCCCTATAAAAACAAGAAGAATTTTGGGAGAAGAAGAAAATAATCAAGTGAATAAATAATAGGAAACAATAGAAGAGATCCAAAGAGATTGTGAAGAAGTTTTAGGAAGAGATTATTTTAACATCAAGTTACAAGGAGATAAGGGTAGAGAACACAACCTTAGTATAATGAACAATACCTAAGGAGAAAAATAAGAAAACACACTGCACAACACCAAAACCACTAGGAAAATAGAGGGAACCACCAATGGATTGACTAATCAAGTTACCAATATTCGAGAAGCTCACAACTAAGGCAACAAAACATGTTTTTGTCTTGGAACCTATTTGGAACAGAAAGAACATAAGGGATCAAACAAAGCTATTTGACTTTTTTGGAACTCTGGAATGATGCACTAGAATGGTATAGGAAGGCTTCCCCCAACCATGATAAAACATGGGACAAGATAAAACAAGAATTTTTAGACAACTTTGACTCACCAGAGGTACTAGTTGAAGGTGTGAGAAAGATGTTTGTATATGGTGATGAAGGAAAGGGAATTCATTAAGGATTTCTATAGAAGGTTTTAAAAAATCACTCAAAACTTAGAGGAATCCCTAATTAAATAACATAAAATTGAATGGTTCATCTCAGGATTAAGCCTAACATTAGAACATCATAAGATGGGAAAGAGTTCATTACATAATTAGAAGAAATTACCTTAGCATACTGCATAGAAGCATAAACCTAGAGAAGACAAGATAAGACCAAAGAAAAAATAGAGGTGAAAAATTGAGACTAGAACTGGTACAATTAAAAGTGTGATAGGAAATCCTAGCAAAAGAAGGAGAAAATCAACAAAAGCAAAGATCTAACTGTAGACACCCAAAATTGACTCATTATCATTAACATTCAAATATCACATTACACATCATCTGCATTTGTCTAACACACTTGAACAATTTCCTTAACATATCTATTTCTTCTATTAATTAAATAAATTCTAATTTATTTAATTAATTCATTAGCTATTTCTTCTAAACTATAGTTAAACAATCTTCAATTATTTAATTATCTTCATTCTATCTATTTTTAATTAAATAAATCTTATTTATTTAATTAAAAATTTCTTTCATAAACCCACTTTCCAATTAATTAAATAAATTTTATTTATTTAATTAATTTATCTTATCATTTATCTCATTAGCCGACATGTGTGCCTCTTTTATTTAAAAAAGATAAGTGGTACTACATCCTTTTATTTAATATCTTTCACATGTAGTACTTTTTATGTACACAAGCACACATAAGCCCTATCTTCCTGCCACTTGTCATCTTCACATTCACCTATGCCTATCTTTTAATCTTAGCCATTCACATAGCCACCAAATCTCCACCGTTGATTGATTTTGGTTGAGTTCTATATAAACACCGTCTCATTCCATACTACAATCTATCCAGCATTCATATAGCATCTACATTATCATCTTGAGCATATTGAGCATTTGAGCATCTATAGCATCCATTGAGCTTATTATCATTTATCCATCATGGCAACTTTTATCTTCATAATTGTTCATTTTTGAAGAAGCAATCCACATCATAAACAATGAATCACACAATCTAGGTGATGTTGTACTTGAATTGCATTACTATTGATTTCATTTAGATTAGGTTCTTTGATGATGGTAGGGTTAGGTTTGCATGGCTATGCTTGATCTTATTAACCTAATTTTTTACCTATGACACTAACATATTGTGTACTTATTGTACTAAAGAAGGACACTTGCAGAACAAATGTCCAATGATAAAAGGTGAGACGAAGGCTGGCACAATGAAGGTAGACCTAAAAATAGTTCCAAAAAGAAACAACATAGTATATTGCAGAATATACGAAGACTGGGATGACCATGAAATAGAAGATGGTTCCTCATAGTGTTTCAGACTAAGAGAAGATGATGATGAATATGAAACTTGGTGCAATGCTCACCACAAAAATAGGGGAGATAGTATAAACATGACATACGTGAAAGGGCTTGTAGAAAGACACCTATGTATATTCAAGATCACAGGTATAAATAGCCTAATTGGGCTAACCAAAAAAATATTAATAGTCTACAAAATGCAAACACCAACCCTCCACCTTACATGAACAATTAGAGTAATGATGAAAGAGACCAATATACTAGCTATAGAGGAGAAAGAGGCCAAAGAAGAGGTAGGAGAATGAGAGATGATGTGACTTGATTTAAGTGTGGTAAGCAAGGATACTTCACAAATGAATGTTGGGGAGACAAGAAGAAACCATGCAGGTTCTACAATAGCCCTGAACATGACATATTCAATTACAAGAAAGCACAAACTTATTACAAGAAATCCACACCACAATCTAAGAGTGATGAACTCCAAGGTTTCAAAGGAGCACACCGTATGTGGATAGTACCAAAAGATCCATCATAAAACACAAGAAGATGTCAAAAAGTGAAGATTTACAAATTAGATGGCACTACTGACAGTTCATCACAAGATGAATACCAAGTATACAAATAAAAGCCTAGACAAAAGAAGAAAAATAAGGCAGTGGTAGTGACAAGGCAAGGAACAAACACCACAAAGAAAAGTATTGATACAAGTGTGGAAGAAAGTGAGGAAGAAGAAGCAGATTTCTTCCCTAGGAAAGATAAACATGATCAAATCATAAAACAAGATGATAAAACAATAAAGAAAGAGAAACAAAAAGAAAAAGAGAAAGAATATTTCTTTATAGAACATGAAGTAAGAATACATAAACAATTGACATAGATGGCTAGAAAAGATAATCTGTTGGAGAAGTTTAAGAAATTTAATAAATATTGGAATAAATAGAAAACCTTGCAATCATAAATTAGGAAAATTAGGAAAATAGATAGAACATGGAAGAAACATCCCATAATGATCACATCAAGCACTAACCACAAGAGAGTGAAAAATGTAATGGTTGATCTAGGTGCAGACATTAACATGATCCCAAAAAGGGTATAGGAACAAATGGGAAAACCTAAGTTACAAGAAACACCTTATAATATTATCCTCATGCATGGTTCTAGGATGAAAACATTAAGGACATTGAAGAATGTAGAAGTTAGCATGATGGGAGTAAAATAGATCATAGACTTGGAAGTGGTAGCAATCAAAGAGACACTAGACTCTTTCAATGCAATGTTAAGGTTAAGATGGTTTGTGGATGCCAATGGTGTTGTAGACTCTAGAAAGGAGGAAATCTCATTTACAGATGATGAGAAGATAATCCACATACCTTTGTGAGAGAATTATGATGAGTCATATATAGAAGAGATCAATTCAGAGGAGTACACTTAGGATGATAACAAAAGTCTCTACTCAATCTCTAAACTCCGTAGAAATGAACTTATGGAAGAACCTAACTTTAAGGGGGAGATAAAACTTGAAACATACCACTACAAAAAGATAGTGAGGATGTCTTAAACACTTGGCTACAAGAAGAACTAGAAGTTTATACCCACAGAGTTAGGAGTACCACAAGGGTTTATATGGTCAGACTAATGGAAGAAAAATCACCACAATTTACTACAAGGGAAGAAAATGCACTGCAAGAAGAATGTGGAGAACCAAACATACACATAGAAAGTATAGTCCAAAGATCAGACTAAATAAATAATATTTTGAAGGGCATATCACATATCAAGCTACCTAAGTACTCATGAGAGGGGGACTTGGCTGCATACTTGTCACAAATGGAGTAAACCTTTGAGGACAAAGAGATAAGGCTAGAAGCACTAAACCACACACTAGTATGCAATGCTACCAACTAATAGAAACACATAAGTAAAATACCTATCATTGGCTGGTACACAAAATTCTAATCCAAACAAGATACATGGAAGAAGAAGGGGAGTATGAAGAAATCTCTAAGTATGATGGTAGTAACCATCCAGAGGAGCATATTAAAACATGCATATGGGTATGGAAGGCTAGAAATTAATATGATGATACATTATACATACAAATATTCTATTGGACACTAACACCGGTAGTTCAAACTTGGCACATTAACTAGGAAAGAAGGGCATAAACAAAACATTGGAATGAATTGAAGGAAGACTTCTATCACATATTCTCTTTTTGGGATGAAGATGAGCATATCCATACTGGACTATTAAAAATAAAGGAAATAATATTCACCCCTCATGAGAGAAGAGAAGAAAACATATTGCAAATCATTTCTCCACCATTGTAGAGTGAAGGAATATGGAAATATATTGAGTAGTTGGACAAAGAAACAAACCCCACTACACACACATGTTATTAAACTACCCAAGAAGATAATGAAGATGTAGAAAACTTGGAAATAGAAGTGCAAGAAGGTGAAAGGGAGTTGGAATTACTTGTGGAACCTAAAGAAAAATACTACAATGATGTAGAGGATTTAGGTGGAGGATTGACTCAACAATAGATCATCAAAGTGTGATACAAAACATGAAGCATGTAGGGGAAATACTGCTGCTCCAATAACCAGTCTTCTAGGCATTCAACTTCCTAAGCCAAAGTACTCATCATAGGACATGATATCAGATGAGTTGCTTTCTTGAGGACAGACATTCACAATGTTACAAGACAACCTAAACAACCTTCCCAAACCAATGATTGGGGTCCTACATGGAGGAAAATGGTACTTGCTTCACAAACTTCCTACACTCCTAGTAGGCCTATTCCAGGGAATAGTGGTAAATAACTTTTGATAGATGCTTTCTTTCCACAAACCATGACCTGTTTAGGATACCCTTTTGGGAGACTCATAACATATATCAAAATGGCTAAGGGGTCCTTTGGAACATGTGCCTCCAAATTGGACTAGCAATTCTAGCTAGGGCCCCAATTAGGCCTATTTTGCAAAGGGATTGCCTCTAAATGACTTCACATAATAGATGAAACCAATGGAACATGTTTCTCAGGTGTCAAATCAAGAGATTCAATAGGTTTTATGCTTCTACAATCAATTATACGGTCTTTGGAGACTTGGGTTACTTCTAATGACTTAACACATGGTTTTGTCAAGCCAAATCTAACAAAACTCAACCAAAACTAGTTTTCTCTTCCTAAAAATGTTCCAAATAGTGAAAAAAATATTACATAGGTCCATTCCACTGATTCTATGGTGATGAGAAATAGTGGAATGGTCAATTCTTCATCATTTTGTTTAAAACCCTAAATCAGGGTTTTAACAACCAGTGTCAAGGCTCCCAACCAACTTCAAAACAAGGTTAACATCCTAATCTATCAATTCAACTTACAATGGGCTTATGACAATTCCGTACCGGAACAACGTACGATCTGTAACAGCAGAGGAATGCCATAAATTGCAGGAAAACTAAGTTTTTATATTTTCTCCTTTGAAAAATCTTCACCATGGCCTTCCCTCGACCATGATGAGGCTTATATAGCATCTTACAGTTCTCCCAACCAATCCCAACCACCTTTTGAATTAGTTGTACGATGGGAACCACTTGGGACATTTGTATTTTGTTTACAATTTAGACATTCTCTTCACAAGACTACTTCAAACTCCTCTAAAATAGTTCCTACATGCCATGAATGGCTTCCAAACATGAATGAAATTAATTTTACTCCATCTTCACACTTGTGGAGGATTTTACTACAATTGACCAACTAGGTCCTGATTGTCTACATACAACCAATTGGCACCAAGGTCTTACAAGGTTATTGCAAATGACTTCAACATGTTTCAAGGTGGTCACAAGACCTTATTACATTTCAACAAAATAGTCTTCAAGACCTTATTAGAAATCAAACCAAAACATAGCAAGAAAACACTCATTCTAGGCCTCTTGGACCTATAGGTGCCCCTGCACCATGCTCCCAGGGAGAGAAGAATCTCAAGTCCCTTTTGAGATGAGGTCTTTAAGAGATGCCCCATGCTATTTGATATCATTCTCAGACATCTAAGTGGCATCTTCTATAGGGAGGTCTTGCCATTTGATGAGATACTCTTTGTAGGTCTTCCTCCTAGTCTTCTTCACCTCCTTTATATCTAGGATACACTCAAGCTTTAAGGGTTGGCTAGGTGGCAACTCCTTCACCCAATCATCATCCTCATCTATTGCAACACCTGCATTAGAATCAACATTCATAGAGCCTTTGTATAGATACATTTAAAATTGGAGAGATGGCTACCCTAGGGGGTAACTTAATTTCATAAGCATTCTGCCCAAATTTATGGACTACCCTGCAAGGTCCTATCTTCTTCATCATGAGTTTGGTATATTTCCCTTTAGGAAGCCTTTCTTTCTTCATATGTGCTAACACCAAATCACCAACCTTGAATCGAAGGTCTCTCTTCTTCAAATCTGCTCTTTTCTTGTACTTTTCTACACTCTTTTGAAGAGCTTCTCTCACTTACTGATGTATGTCCCTGATTGTAATAGAAAAATATTCCCCTTGAGCACTTCTATCAATCCCTTGAAAATCTCTCAATTCATACACACCTGTAGGATGCATTCCATAAACCACTTCAAAAGGGCTCTTCCCAATACTCCTATTCATGGAGTCATTGTATGCAAACTCTACCTGGGGTAAAATTAGATCCCAAGCATGTCCATGCTCCTTTGTTAGACACCTCAAAAGGTTTCCCAATAACCTATTTACTACTTAAGTTTATCCATCTGTTTGTGGATGGTATGCAGAGCTATAGGACACCTTTATTACTAGTTTCTTCCACAAGGTCCTCCAAAAATGACCTATAAACTTAGAATCCCTATCAGAGGAAATATTTAAAGGCAAACCATGTAGTCTCACTATCTCCTTAAAGAATAAACATGCTATATGAGATGCATCATTGGTGGTTTTGCAAGGAAGAAAATGTGCCATCTTACTAAACCGGTCAACAACTACAAAAACACTATCAAAACCCCTTTGTGTTCTAGGCAGCCCCATCACAAAATCCATACTTACACTCTCCCAAGGCCTAGTGGGAATGGGAAGTGGTTGATAAAGTCTTGCATTTGATGAAGTTCCTTTGGCTCTTTGACATATAGTGCAGCCCTCAACATATTTTCTGACATCCACTTGCATTTTTGGCCAATAATAGAACCTCCTAACCTGATCCAAAGTCTTGTCAAGCCCAAAATCACCTCTAGGGCTCCCACTATGCTTCTCCCTTATAAGATTCTCTCTCATTGAGCATCTAGGCACACATAATTGACTCCCTTTGAAAAGAAAACCATTCTGAAGTAAAAAAATCAGAGTATTCACTGTGAAATATGTTCAAAAACTGAGTGCAAACCTTGTAAATCTCATTGAAATCAGCATCATCATGGTACATGTCCTTGATTGCATCTATTCGCATGCTTTGAAGTTGTATCTCCTACACCATAAGTGCCCTCCTACTAAGTGCATCTGCCACCTTATTGGCTTGACCTTTCTTATGTTTTATTCTGAAGGTGTATGCTTGTAGAAACTCAACCCACTTCATGTGCCTATGATTGAGTTTGTCCTGCCCATTCAAGAAACTTAGAGCATGATTGTAAGCGAAAACAACAAATTCTTTGGGTAATAAGTAGTGCCTCCTGTGATAGGTGAAAGTCAAGTGTGGAAGATCAGACATAGTCATGAAACCCTAACCCTACCATCATCAAGGAATCTAACCTAAATGAAATCAAAGGATAATGCAATTCAAGCATAACATCACCTAGATCGTGCGATTCCTTGTATGAGAGAGAGATGTGGACTGCTTCTTCAACGATAAGCAATTACAAAGCTGAAAGCTGCCATTGATGGATGATAAAAGCTCGAATGCTCAAGATGATAATGGAGGTGCTATATGATTGCTGGATAACTAGATTGCTGGATTGCTGGATTGCTGCTATGTCTCATATGGAGTGAGAGGCTGTTTATATAGGACTCAACCAAGATCAATCAACGGTGGAGATTCAGAGGCTATGTGAATGGCTAAGATTGAAAGTTACTAAATTTAGGTCCAATTAGTTGTGCATGTGAAAGATTTTAAATGAAAGTTGTCTTACAACACATGATGAATGGGAAATGGACAAGTGTTGAAATGTGATAAATGATAAAGGCTTAATTCAAATAAAATATTTGAATTAGTTGGGATATGAGTTAGAAATTAATTAAATAAATAGAACCAGAAAATCCATTCTGATTTGATTATAACCAGAAAATCCATCCATCAAAGATAGCATTTCATGTCCTGCTGTAAGATCAACAATGTTATCTATGCTTGGTAATGGAAAATCGTCTTTAGGACATGCTTTGTTAAGATCTCTAAAGTCTGTGCAGTAGCGAACTCGTCCATCTGGTTTTGCTACAGGTACTAAGTTTGAAACCCATTCTGGATAATCAATAGGCTTTATGAACTTTGATGATATATAAAGCAGTAATGGACGATCAAGTACAGGAGGTATTAACACAGGAGGTGTTGCCAAGTATTCCTTTATCTTATCAAAAGCCTGTTGACACTTTTCATCCCACTTAAAAGGTTCACCCTTACGAAGAAGATGCTGAAAAGGATGACATTTATCTGCGAGTTGTGAGATAAATCTGCGGATAGATTGTAGCCTACCCTGTAAACTGCGGAGCTGTTTGAGATTCGTTGGTGGAGGCATTTCTATGATAGCTTTTACCTTAGCTGGGTCCACTTCTATTCCTCGTCGAGACACAATATATCCCAATAGTTTTCCTGATGTTACGCCAAATACACACTTCTTTGGGTTTAGTCTAACTTGGTATTTTTCTAATCGATCAAAAATTTGTGCTAATACTTGTAGATGTCCTTCCCTTGTCTTAGATTTTCCCAGGATGTCATCAACATAGTCTTCCATGATAGTATGAAAAAGGTCATGAAAAATAACTGTCATAGCTCGTTGATAGGTAGCCCCAGCATTTTTGAGACCAAAAGGCATTACAACCCAGCAATATGTGCCCCATGGACAAATAAAAGATGTTTTATCTTGGTCTTCCTCTGCTATTCTGATTTGATTATAACCAGAAAATCCATCCATCAAAGATAGCATTTCATGTGCTGTTGTAAGATCAACAATGTTATCTATGCTTGGTAATGGAAAATCGTCTTTAGGACATGCTTTGTTAAGATCTCTAAAGTCTGTGCAGCAGCGAACTCGTCCATCTAGTTTTTCTACAGGTACTAAGTTTGAAACCCATTCTGGATAATCAATAGGCTTTATGAACTTTGCTTCTAACAGTTTCTGAATTTCTGCTTTGACCAATAAGGCAACTTGTGGATGCATTTTGCGCAATTTTTGTTTGACAGGCTTTGCATCAGGGAATACCGCTAAATGATGTACCACAAGTGAAGGATCTAGTCCTGGCATGTCTGCATAAGTCCATGCAAAATTTATAGCTCGTCTCAGAAAAAATGCTATGAAGTTCTTTCGTTCTTGCTCTGATAGTGATGCTGCCAAAAAAGTGATCTTCGGATTCTGTTCTATCCCCAAGTTCATGTCTTGTGATTTTTCAACTAGCACAGTTGATTTCTCATGGTAATCAGCGGCGACAGGAAGATCAAATCCCTCATCCTCAGGTGCCTCAGAGAGGTTTTCACCTTCGGATACGTCCTTTATTTTTACTTTTTCACGGTCAAGAGGCGCCTTGCGGTTTTCACCTAGTGACCTATTTTTTTGAATTTTGTTTATTTCACTTTTGCGACTGAAGGATTTGATACTTCCGCCAAAATATGCTAGTTTAGGTAATTCCATCATGAAACCTGCTTTATGATCACCCAATGGGATACCTTGTCTCAAACCCATGAATTCTGCAATGGCTTCGTCATTTTCAAATGTATCTAATATCGGTGCCCCCTGTTGGTCCCAATCGATGAGGTCAGGATATACGAGTGAGAGGCTAATGGAGGGATTATGATGGCTAGAAGAGGTTGCGGAAAACATGAAGATGGAATGTTCTTGAAAAAGGTCAGTGATATGAAGGAAGGAGTCATCGATGGTATCCGAGTTAGAAGTCTCTCCTACCGAAGAAGGTCCAACGTCAATATCGGAAATACATTTAATGTCTTTGGGTCACGGTACCTCCGGTTGGTAACCAAGGCCTTGCTTATTAAACTTCGTAGACACAATAAGGGGCTCAATAGGTCCTTGTTCCTGTGATCCCAAGCCACCATGTCCTTTATAGCCCATGTTCTTTATGATACGAAACCCGTTGTTGTATCGCTCTACTTCAAGTTGGACTTGGTCATTTTCATCAAAGAATATCCAAGAGTCGATGTCCTCAATGTCTTCGTCATCCAAGAAACCACCTTTAATGAATACGGTAGGGGGAGCTTTGATAACAGCGGAGGATGAAGTGGGCTTAGATGTAGAGGGCTTACCATGGGATTTAGGAGATAATGGAAGGGTACCAACGCAACAGGATTCCTGCAATTTGTATTCACTAGGGCCATGTTCGGTATATTTGATATGGAGGTTGGAAGCGGCTTTGCTAGATGAGGGCTTGAGAAGATCAGATGGGTCTACATAGGAGGAAGACACATATGCCTCGGTGTTGATAGGGATACGGTTTGGACTCTGATATTTAGCTTGAAAGGCACGACAAAACTCAAATGGATTGGGATCAGCTTGAATGGTAACTTCAACACCCTTATGTGGAAATTTAAGGCATTGGTGATATGTAGATGGAACTGCTTTAAGGGTATGGATCCAAGGGCGACTGAGGATGATGTTGTAAGGCAGATCAATATCAAGGACTTGACAGTGAGTTTCTGTAATGACCGGACCAACTTGAATAGGCAATAAGATGATCCCTTCAGTATCTCTTTCAGCGTCATCATATGCTCTGATGGTTATAACTTTGGAAGTGTCAACATCTTTCTCAGAATATCCCAATTGCTTGATAAGTTGCAAAAAACATATATTTAGACCAGCTCCCCCATCTATCAAGACTCGTTTGATACGGCGTTGGTTAAAAAATACTTCAATATGGAGGGCCTCATTGTGTGACGGATGAATGGAGGGTTGAAGATCTTTGTCGGAAAAGGTTAAATGACAAGGGGCTGTAATGCTAGCGACCATGGATTGAAATTGTGTGATATTAATATTATTAGGCACCGAAGACTCTTGTAAGGCCTTATCAAGGATGGCTTTATGTGCGAGGGATATGCGGAGCAGCTCAAGGATAGATATGTGTGTGGGTGTTTTACCAAGGTGATCCAAGAGGTTATAGTCAGAGAGAGGTCGAGGAGGATGAGGAGGTGCTCCTTGAATGGTAACTCGACCTCTTCGCGTGGTTACGGCACAATCAGGTGCTCCTTGGACGGTAATGGTAGAAATGCGAGCATGGTCAATGCGGCCAATGGTAGATGATGCATAATTATAGGGAATAGCATTTCCAGCCTTAAGGTTATTTGTTTGATCATGAGATGGAAGTGGATTCTTGAAAGTCTCTAGATCATAGTTTGATGTGGATTGTTGAGTAGGTTGAGCTGTTGAAGGTGTGACGTTGATTAGACCTTGATCAATGCAGTCTTGGATAACATGTTTTAAGCGCATACAACCATTTGTTTTGTGTCCTTTAACTCGATGGTAATCACAATACTCATTCTCTTTGTACCAAGGAGCTCGAAAGAGTGGTTCACCATTTGGTGGTGCATCAGGTAGAGTAACGTCTCCGGCTTGAAGCAGCTTTCGAAGAATAACTTCCATGGGTTCCACTAATGGTGTAAATTGTCGGCGTGGATTAGAAGTTTGGCGTTGGTTTCTTCATTGTGGAAAAGGCTGTCTTGGTGGAGAGGCTGCTTGAATGTTGATGGGAGCTCTCATAGTTTGGATATTCTTTGTATCAACAATACCGTCATTGACAACATTCTTGTTCTTGTTCCAAAAGCGAGACTTATCATTGGAATTTTGGGGAGAATCTTTGTTATCACGAAAGATCTTGATAGTTCCTTTGGCAATTAAGGCTCGTTCAATAATAACTCCTTTGGAAACTAGTTCGTCAAAGGTGCTAGCACTTTGCAATTGTAGTTGGAATGACAGTTCAGGATGAAGATTTTGAACAAATATGTCAAGCTGTTGTTTCTCAGGGATTTCCCATGATAATTTGCTAGCCATATTACGCCATCGTTGGGTAAATGAGGAAAAGGTTTCACCATTGCATTGTTTGTTGTTGACAAGGTCATTCATGTTTACCTCATGTTCAATGTTGAAGGCAAAATGTGATCGAAACTTGTTTGCCAATTCTGAAAAAGTCTTAATTCCTGGAGGTAAATGGGAAAACCATTCGAGAGCTTGTCCTGCTAAGCTTCGAGGAAATAGTCTCAAGAGATATGTATCATCATAGGCAACATCGAGACATGCCACAAAAAAGGCTCGAAGATGGTCGTCCGGATTTCCTTTCCCTTTGTACTTATCAAATTGTGGGATTTCAAAGTGTGGTGGAAAAGGTATCATATTAAGAGACTTGTCAAATGGATAGGCGCATATGTTTTCAAGAGAGAAAGGTTTCTTGCCTTGTCCTACCCTTTCATCGATCATCTGTTGGATATCGGCTGAGGATAACTACTGTTGTTGCGAAGGGGGTGGAGTGTGATATGAGACATATTGTGGTTGCAGTTGTGGTATATGTGGAGTTGTGACTGTTTGTTGTGGTTGTGGGATGTACGAAGCTGTGACTGTTTGTTGTGGTTGTGGGATGTACGAAGCTGTGACTGTTTGTTGGGGTTGTGTGCCCACAATGTATGTCAAAGGAGTGGTATGTGACATGTATGTGTTAGAGGATTGCTGTCCTTGAGACACAAGTGGCAAGTGGGTGTGCATTACATGAGAAGTGGATGTTGGATTGATAGTAGCAGATGGTTGGGAAGTTGGGATTGAATTCATGACATGGTAAGTGACGGAGGGATTGGTAGATACAACAGAAGGGTGAACATTGGGATTGGTATTTTGGACAATATGAGGATTGGTATATGTCATGTGTTGGGTGATATTAGAGAAGCCTTGGGTAGCATAAGATGGATTGATGGTGTGTGAAGGATTGGAAGAAGCGGACAGCATGGATGTAAGCTGATCAACATAAGCGATCTTATTGTTTGGATTGGCTTGAGAAATGAGGGGATCACTCATGTCAATGAGACTAACGTTGGGATTATAGGATAACATGGAGGAATTAGCAGTTGGTGTATGAGATGTGGTAGAGTGTAATGGTTGTGAAGCATGGACAACATGTGTTGTTGGAATGGTTTGAGAGGTATGCACACCATAAGACATGGGAATTGCTTGTGATGCTCGAAGTGTTTGTGCTTGTGTTGCATGGACAGCTTGTGTTACTTGAGGCATGGAAACAGTCGTGGTAGAAGGAGAGATATGTTGAGGGACATGAAAAGGTGGGATGTTGAGATTTTGTGACATGAGAGGGAGCACATTGGTGGGCACTATCAATGGTTCTAAAGTATGCTCTGATCATGGTAACTCAAATGAAGCAACAATAGGCAATGAGGATGGTGTTTGCGAGGTAATAGAAGATGATGTGACTATAGTAGATGGTCTATTCGCAACAACAGCAGTAGTGTTGGGATCGTGCTCTCTAATAGTGGATATATCAAAATCTTTAGGGAGTTTAGCACCCATGCGAACAAGTTGGAGAAAACAGCGATTAGGCTCAGATATCATGAGTTTCTCAACTTGGTCCCATAGATAGGTATCTTGGAATTCTGATGAGTCGTCTTGAGATTGTTCTTCGAAAGTTTCCAAGGATGGTGGAGGTTGCATTTGTTGTGAAGATGATTCGCCCCTAGTGTACCCTTGAGGTATAAACATATGAGAAGGCATACCAGTTGTGAATTGAGTTGCGTCCTTAAGAGGTGTTGTGAATTGTTTCATCTCAGCTTGCAATTTGGCATCCATTTCAGCTTTCAATTTGGCTTCTATTTTAGCTCGATATTGACTCCTAGTTTGAGGCATGATGTTGATGATGAAGTTGAGCTTGTCAAAGTTTTGAGACCCAAAAGATGATAATTGGCTAGTTGGTTGATTGGTTGTTGTTTTGGTTTGCTGGTTTGGCTAAGTTGCTTGGTTGATTTGTTTTGGCTGAGTTGTTGTTGGTTGTCCCTAGAGGTAGCTTAATCACTCAAGGGAAAGATTATTTGCTGTTGATGTTTGTTGGAGCTAAAGCTAAAAGAGATTGTTTGCTGAAGCTAAAGCTGAAGGATGTTTGTTGGCTGAAGCTAAAACTGAAGGTTGTTTGTTGATTGAAATGATTGGATTGATGTCTGATTTGCTGGTTGGGGTCTCAAAAAGATGGAAAAGCTCATGAGTTGTGATTGATTGATAAGCTCAAAATAGGAGACAAAGTCCAGGTATTTGCTGTTGATCAAAGAGAAGTCTGAAAGCTGATGTTTGAGGTTCAAGCAAGCTGGTCCTGAGGCTAATTCAGCTGATGCACTGAGATTTGCAGGAATTTTAGCTACAGGCGGCTGATGATAGCTCAAAGGTGACTCAAAGGATGCTAAATCCGATTAAGGATAGCTCAGATGCGACCTGGTTTAGTTTTGACAGAAAAATGACAGTGCTAACCAGAAGCGAATGCTATGCCAGAGGCGATGACTGTTGGTTCAAAGGCGATGATTGTTAGTTCAGAGGTGACTCAGATATCCCTAAAGGTGACAGTCTGTTGTTCAAAGGCGAGCTTGTTCAGGAATCAGGCGAATAACTGCGGCTTAAAAGTGATCTGGCTCAGAAAATATGCGATTGGTTATGACTCATATGCGACTTGGTTCAGAGAGTAGGCGATCAGCTGTGGTTCAAAAGCGATTCTGTTCAAACAAAAGGTGATCAACTGCGGTTTAAAAGTGACTCTGTTTAAGCAATATGCGGGCAGTTGTTGTTTAAAAGTGACGCAGTTCAGGCAATATGAGAGTCACTACAGTTCAGAAGTGATGTTTGTGGTCTGTGCGAGCAGTTTAGGTTCAAAAGCGACTGTGTTTGTGTAACAGTGGTCTGATTTTGCAGTTTTTCAGCAAGAAAACAATGATAACAGTCACTTACACTCACAACAAGCACAAACTGATACAACCTAGGCTAGGATAGGACAGTATCTGTTGAATCCCCTAGCTACGCCTATTCAAAGCGGGTAGCTCCAGGATCTTGGTAGCACCGGCTCCTCCTTACATTTGCACACACTTCTCACGCATACCAAGATCCAGGATTCTTATAAGGCTTGACCCTCTCCAAACCTTTAGATTGTCCCTGCTACCTCGGCTAAGAACCGCATGAATCGGGGCCGCTTCAAGGGTTTTGCCCTCTGCATCAACAGATAGAAGGTTTTTGGCTACTACACAAAGTTGCTAATAAGGGCATCCGTTCGGGTGGCTATACTTGCGGCAGCGCTACTCTCCGTTATGGAGTCTCCCAGCCTCCAAGGGTTGCGCCTTGGAGGGTTTCGGGGGAGGTTGGCTATCGGTATAACACAACTGCACCCGTTGTTTGTGGCTTTCGACACAAACACTTTTCTTATATAGCAGTTCGGAAGGACTTGGCTTTAGCCCGTTACCGCTTGGGTCGTATCCCTTCTCACACCGGGAAGGCAGGCCCTCTAAAGATAATGACAAGTTCTCATACACCCAAGATCCATTTGATAGGCAAGGGGAGAGGATACTTTTGTCATTAAATTTGGGTTACAATCAGGCACATGCAAGCAATCAAAAAAGATAAATCAAGCACGGAGCAAACAGTAGTTCATTTTAAGCACCAAGCCCAAATATGCCTAATTTAGTGAAAAAAAACCACAAATCTTGGACCGATCAAACCTGCAACAGATATCAGTAGTTTGATAACCTCCTTTCTTGGACAGATCAATAAGATGCTGCACAAATACCTAGTTAATATCCAAAAATCAAACTGGAACTGAAACAGACTTGAAAACAACAGAACTTTACCAGATGCGATTCACTGTTGATCAAAAGTGACCTCTATTATATCAGAGGTGAAATACTGCAGATCATATGCGACACGTAAAAACACAGCATGCGACCCCTGTCAGCTCATAAGCGATGCAGATTGGCCATAAGCGATCGGTCGAGGGCTGGATGTGACCTGTTTCTGCAAAAACACAACCGATAAACAAAAACCATAGCCTAACAGGCGAACAATATCAGTCCATAAGCGATACAAATGAATGCAAAAGCGGCCTCTGTCGTGTCATATGCGATCCCGATATACCAGAAGCGACCTGTTGTAAGTCGAAAGCGACCTGTCTCTGCAAAACAAAAAACTAAACCCTAACCTGCACAGGCGAACATTATTAGCTCATAAGCGTCTCAGATCAGAATAAAAGCGCGCACTGTTAGATCAAAAGCGATGCGGAATTGTGCAAAGGCGGCCCCTGTTAGGTTAAAAGTGATCTGATTATGTGCAAAAGCGGTGGCTGTTAGGTAAAAAGCGGTGAACACAGTCGCATACATTACAGGTGAGCATTTGAAAGATAAAAGCGATACATTTTACCTGAAGCGACGACTGTTTGTTTCAAGGCGATCCAGAGAGGATAATGCGGCCTGTTCCAGCGTAAAAGCGACGCAGAAATTCAGAAGCGGCGGATGTTTGTTTAAAAGCGACTAAAATTTTCTGCGAGCACCTGCAAAATCTGATCTTCAAAGAAACAACTCCAAAAAATGAAGTTAATCAGGGAAGTGAGTCCCACCGGGCGTGCCAAAATGTGATAGGTGAAAGTCAGGTGTGGAAGATCAGACATAGTCATGAAACCCTAACCCTACCATCATCAAGGAATCTAACCTAAATGAAATCAAAGGATAATGCAATTCAAGCATAACATCACCTAGATCGTGTGATTCCTTGTTTGAGAGAGAGATGTGGACTGCTTCTTCAATGATAAGCAATTACAAAGCTGAAAGCTACCATTAATGGATGATAAAAGCTCGAATGCTCAAGATGATAATGGAGGTGCTATATGATTGCTGGATTACTAGGTTGCTGGATTGCTGGATTGCTGCTATGTCTCATATGGAGTGAGAGGCTGTTTATATAGGACTCAACCAAGATCAATCAACGGTGGAGATTCAGAGGCTATGTGAATGGCTAAGATTGAAAGTTACTAAATTTAGGTCCAATTAGTTGTGCATGTGAAAGATTTTAAATGAAAGTTGTCTTACAACACATGATGAATGGGAAATGGACAAGTGTTGAAATGTGATAAATGATAAAGGCTTAATTTAAATAAAGTATTTGAATTAGTTGGGATATGAGTTGGAAATTAATTAAATAAATAGAATTTATTTAATTAATAGGATAAATGCATAAAACGAGATAAGACATGATGTGGAATTAATTAAATAAATACAATTTATTTAATTAATTGGTTAGGTGGATGAGAATGGGATTTTAATTAAATAAATAAAATTTATTTAATTAATTGGATAATAGATTAGTGATTTAACAAGGTGTTACTAGACATGGACAAATTTGGGTGTCTACACCTCCATTTTTTAAGTGCTTGAACCATAGCATATAATTCCAAATCATATGATGAATACTTCATCTTTGCTTCATTAAGCCTTTCACTAAAAAATGCAAATGGTCTGCCCTCCTGGCTTAAAACAACCCCTATTGCTTGGTTACTAGCATCACACTCAATGGTAAAAACCTTATTAAAATCAGGGAGCACAAGTATAGGTTGTCGGGCTACTCTTTTCTTCAAATAGTTAAACCCTTTATCAGCTTCATTAGTCCAAGAAAACTTAACCTTACTACCTCCTTTGATGGTGTCAAGGATGGGTGCACATATGTGGCTAAAGTTCTTTATGAATTTCCTATAAAAGCTTGCAAGTCCATGGAAACTCCTCACATCTGCCTTTGATTTTAGGGTTGGCCAACTGAGAATAGCATCCACCTTTGAAGGACCCATCTTCAAACTTCCCTTAGAAATGACAAAGCTAAGATAAATCAACTCTTCCTTATAAAATCACACTTATCTAAGTTTATTATCAATTTCTTCTCATGTAGCCTCTTTAGTACCATGTCAAGGTGCCTCAAATGTTCTTCTTTGGACTTGCTAAAAACAAGAATGTCATCTAAATAAACCACAACAAACTTTCCAATGAAAGGTTTCAATACCTCATTAATTAGGTGCATGAAGGTACTAGGTGCATTAGACAACCCAAAGGGCATCACCAACCATTCATAGAGGCCCCCATTGGTCTTAAAAGTTGTCTTCCATTTGTGATAGGTAAAAATTAGGTTAATAAGATCAAGCATAGCCATGAAAACCTAACCCTACCGTCATCAAAGAATCTAATCCAAATGAAATCAAAAGAATGCAATTCACAAACAATATCACCTAGATTGTATGATTCCTTGTTTATGACATGGATTGTTTCTTCAACAATGAACAATTATGAAGATAAAAGCTGCCATAATGGATGGATGATAATGCTAATATGCTAGATGGATGCTAAAATGCTCAATATTCTCAAGATGATAATGTAGATGCTATATGAATGTTGGATAAATGTAGTATGGAATGAGAGGGTGTTTATATAGAACTCAAGCAAAATCAATCAATGGTGGAGATTTGGTGGCTATGTGAATGCCCAAGATTAAAGGATAGTCACAGGTGAATGTGTAGATGACAAGTGGAGGGAAGATAAGGCTTATGTGTGACCATGTACATAAAAAGTACTACATGTGAAAGATATTAAATAAAAGATGTAGTAACACACATGTTTTTAAATGAAAGAGGCACACATGTTAGCTTTTGAGATAAATGACAAAATGAATTAATTAATTAAATAAAATTATTTAATTAATTGGAAAGTGGGGTTGTGAATGGAATTTTAATTAACTAAATAAAATTTCTTTAATTAAAATAGATAGAAAGAAGATAATTAAATAATTAAAGATTATTTAATTATAGCTTAGAGGAAATAACTAATGAATTAATTAAATAAATATAAAATTTATTTAATTAATAGAAGGAATAGGTGTGTTAGGGAAATTGCTTAAGTGTGTTAGACAAATGCAGCTGATGGATAATGCAATATTTAAATGCTAGTGATAATTAGGTCAATTTTGGGTGTCTACGTTTTGCCCCTCTTTGATACAATGTTCGTTAGAGCGTTGTGTCAAAGATGATATGATGATTCACTTGATGAACAAAGTGATGCCCTAGTCTAATTGGTAGGTGATGCCCCCTTGAGAGGTAAGCCGGGCTAACCAGGAAGGGCTAGATTGGCTCGTGATAAGAGGAAAACCTAGGAAACAAGGTTGACATGAAGAAAAGAGGGGTTGGATGGGAGAAAAATGGGATGGTTCAAAAGAAAATAGGCTTTGGCATAGAAGAATTAGGGTTTGGATAGGGGCTATAAATAGGGTTTCGAGGGAAAATAGGCTCATTTGTGCTCATTTGTGTTCAGAAATCTAGAGAAATCTAGAGCTCCTTAGAGTTGTAGTGCGATGAGAGTTAGAGAGCTATCAGGATGGTGATTCCACGCAGAGATCATCATGCCAAGTGAGTGAGGACACATGGATGACCAGAGGGAGCAAGTGCACTAGTATGTATTGAAACTTTTGATAAAAGTGTGATTTTGATAGGCTAGAAGTGTCATAAATGCACACATGTCACCATAAGCAACTAGGTTTTAGGATAGGCAGTTTAGGTTGCTTAGGAAGAAAAATGAGTCACTTAAGGTAGTTGAGGTCACTTATTGGTGCGGCTTGGTCACATATGGGAAAATAGGTCACTTCCAGTTGTCCAGACAAATATAGGTAAAATGCGCATATGGATAAAAGCAAGTCACTTATGGGCTAAAAGTAGGCACATATATAGGTTTAGCTTGCTTGCAAAGAAAATATGCTCACTTATAGAATAGAGATCACTTAGGGGAAAAATGTATGCGCATATAAAATGTAGCTTGCACTTGGTCAATAAACAGTCGCATAGGAAAATTAGGCTGCATGTAGGTGAGAAATGAGCGCATGTAGTGAAATGGTTGACTTGCAATCAGCAGATAGGCGCATATAGAAAAAGGAGTCGCTTGCAGTAGATAGAAGCAGATATAGCAGGAAACAGTCTAGGTTTGTATCAGTTGTATGTAGAGCAAGAGACTGACAGGATGAGTGAAATGATGCAGGATGTACTACCATCTTTGTTATCACGAGAGCCACATCCTAGGGATTTATAGTTGGTGAGATTACTGGATGTAGAGGAGTGGCTAGTGTTAGAGATCCTCATATTAGAGCAGGTATCTAGATTGGAGCTAGTGTAGGTGCATCAAGGATTGATGACAGTGATGGTGGAGCAGTGGATGAGCGAGCATAGTTCTTTCTTGTTGCCGACGGGAGAGGCGACAATCACATTAGAGGATGTGTTCCAAATTCTGCATGTTCCTAATGATGGGGACCGAGTAGATTATGATCTTGATATGAGTCTAGTTGCATTTAGGAGATTGTTCGGGACACCGTACATTGGAGTGGAGGTCTTAGATATTCCTATGCCGAGGATGGATGAGATATGTGATAGGTTGCAGTGAGTGGTAGTAGCTATTATTAGATGGCTAGTTGGAGACAAGTGAGCGAGAGGATTTCTAGTAGGATGGGGGATAGTGATGGAGAGGATGTTCTCTTATGGGATGAGATATGCATGGGCAGAGTGTGTGTTTGGACAACTCTATCATTTCCTACATGATTGTGCATATATGTTCGGGGCTAGTATGTCTGCAGGAGTTACAGTTTTGCATGTATGGGCATATGAGCATATTCCAGTGACAAGGCTAGATGGATTGGTGACTAGAGTAGTAGGAGAGCCTTATGCTAGGATGTATAGAGGAACTTTGACATACCAGCAGTGCAGAGGACTAGTGTACTGTTGGAGGATGTTGGATGAGGTAGATAGATTTATATGGAGGCCATGGCTGGGATGTGAGAGATGGGATGAGGAGGATAGAGAGCTTGTCTATGCTAGGTAGGTGAGATATATTTTTGGACATGGGATATACATTATAGAGCACTATTTTCCTAAGCGGGTTTTGAGATAGTTTGGGTTACCATAGGTAGTACCAGTTGGTGATGCCATTTTTGGGAGGACTCAACAGGAGGTGTTTGATTGGGGGCCAGAGGTAGTGGTTGACATGGCTTTGGTAGAGAGAGGGGCTACAACCAATCATATGGTAGTGGGGATAGGGTCCTGCAGATCCAGGCACGCTCCCAGATTATGATGCATACTTGGTGATAGGGTGACCGATATGGCTGACATGGGTTAGAGAGATAGGAGAGATAGGGATGGAGAGACTAGTCAAGAGGCAATGACGACAGGCTCCACCAGCATAGGCTGTTGTGTTGGCAGCTCTAGGGATACAGGTATAGGGACAGGTGTAGGGGCAACCTTAGATACTTGCACAACCTCAGAGATAGATAGTGGGAGGTGATGATGTTGGAATTTAGTAGTTGTGGAGGAGGATTAGAGAGGAGAGGAGATGGAGGTAGTGGGCTCAAATGAGGTTGATGAGAGTGGAGTTGGATAGACACTAGGTAGTGATTGGGTTATGGTATACTAGAGCTCAGGCTCAGACATACCAGGCTTAGTTACAGGCTAGAGTGTAGGCTGGGGATGGGCAGGATGATAGTACACTTGCTAGGGTGATAGGAGAGAGGGATGTAGCTAGGCAGAGTGAGAAGATAATGAGATTAGAGAGAGATACAGTCATACATCAGATGTAGGTGATGAGGGCTGAGAGAGATGGTTTACAGACAGAGAGGGATACAACTATCCAGTAGCTACAAGCGATGACTGGTGAGCAGGATAGACTAGTGACGACATTAGGTATAGATGGGGATACGATGTATTTGGCCACACATTTGACACAGGTATAGGGAGAGGTGTGGACATTATATTGTGAGGTGGAGTATTATAGAGGCTTGTACTATGGGGCTGTGCCAGCAGAGCAGAGGCAACCTAGTGTTAGGAGCAGATCAGGAGCTTTAGGTTCACAGAGGACAGGTGGATCTCAATCTATAGCATCAATGATGGGGCCATAGAGAGACAGGGGGACAGGTGCAGGACCCAGTGGTGGTGGTTAGGGTGAGGGAGTTTCCAGTAGTCACTAGGGCTACATTGTTTATGTATATGATTGTATCATGATGAGGCCTAGAGCCGATTGTACATACATTTTTTATGGCTCAGCTTGTATATGTAGACACTTGTATATTGGCACACATGTATATATATGATAGCATGTTGGTTATCTACATGATGTTGTAATGAGGATGGATGCATTTATGGCATTATGATAGTGATGCATGTTGTATTTGTATTTTCAAGGATTATGTATGGATGTTTATGCAAAAAGAATGAATGGCAATGTATTATGTTAATGATAATATGGGAATGGTAATGATATGATATAGATTTATGCATATAGATAGATAGATGGTAATGATAATGATATGTCTAACACACTTGTGTTACAGGATAAGGAATGTAGAAAAAAGACAGTGGAGGAAAGATTGATCTTGGTTGAGGACTATATAGGTGAATAATGGAATGCATAGATGGTGCTATGGGCAGCTTTAAAAATAATTGCTCAAGAATGAAAAGAAATGCAATCCTTATGTTTGATATAGCATGTGGATGTTATGCACCAGGGTATAGAAGACCAAGGTGTCAAGATATCCAATGAAAAACTAGCATTCTACAATCTAGTCGAAACACATGAGGTCAAGATGTTGAGCCAACATACACAAGATATGAATAGCAGCTAGTGTTCTGAGATGGACTTTGATGCTACAAACAATGGTTTGAGATTATCTCCACTACACATAGTGACACCTTGCTGGTTATATGTATGGAGCTAGTCTTAGTATAGAATAGTCTCATGTATATAAGAGACTGTTTTGCTTCTCAAATGCTAGAGATATTGATATGTAAGATGCTAATCCCAACACATACAAGATAACAATATGCATAAGAAGAGAATAAGATCATCTCGCAGACACATCATACAAAAGCAATATGACCATGCCCCATTCCTTACTTCATCGCGATGTACCAAGATATGATAGATCAAGGCAGTCTTCATTAGGCATAGAAAAGGGACAAAAGATAAATCAAAAGATAAAAACAAAAGATATTGTCATCACGTTCTCTTGCCAAATTAAAGTGCTCTTGAATGAATTTAAGCTAGCACCTTGTTAAGAGGAAAGCTACATCCTATTAAAGGCTAAAGATGTTGATAAAATGATATAGTAAATGTTGGCTTAAGGCATGCAGACAAATATCTTTAGGCTTACTTTGATTGGTTAAAGTGCTTGAGCTTTTGCTAGTGTACATAGTCTTCTTCTTGCTTGAGTTGATCAAAGAGAAGAAGATGGAAGATGAAAGAAGATGAAGAAGATGGGGTGGATCATTTGTGGTTGAGTACTGGAAACTTCCTTTGTATTCCAGACTGCCTACATACCCTATATCCATGGGATCAAAGCACATTTATGATGATGATGAGACATGATGAATATGTAGTTCTGGGTTTATTGATGATGTAAGTGATGAAAAATAGAAGAAAGTGAGATGAAAGATTAGAGGATGATTAGAAGAAGGATGAATGATGGAAGATGAAAAGAGGGGCTATCATCTTTTCTTGAATCAAAGTGCTTCCTTCACATCTCAGATTGCCTACATACCCTGTTTCCACGAGATCAAGGCTTTAACAATAGAGCCGGCGATGTAGTTCTTGCTTATTATGCTGGTGATTGATGTCGAAAGAATCAAATTTATTGCTTGGATTTTGGCTTTGGTGATGTTTTGATGTTTTTTAATGTTGTTTGAGCTTGAATTGATTGTGAAGATATGAATCCTGGTTGCAAATGTTTTCCATGTTTCACGTTAGATGAACACTGTGGTTGAAGTTGAAAGTTTGTTGTGTTGTAAGCTAAGCTGTTTGCTATGTTATGAGATAGAGATGGTAGTATCCTTTTCCAAATAAGGCTTAACAAGTGTCCCCAGTGTGGGATGAGGTTTATTATGGAGAAGAGGCAATGGATAGTGCATGTAGACAAGATGCTAATGGTGCCAAATGATATAGTTATCGCAACAATGTCCAAAGTATGATAGCTAGCATTGACAGAGGCGAAGATGGAAAATCTTTTATTATGGAGAAATGGGTTATGATATTTGTACAAGGTGAAAAGTGGATTATGATATGGATTATGTAGGATAAGATAGCAAAGTATGCTAGGAAGAGTGGTGATTAAAAAATGAAGCAGATGAGGGGAGCTAGTCATTACACATAGCACCTGTTTACCAGGTTTTCACTATGGTACTTATCCAAGGTGCCTATTTACCAGGTTTTCACCAGATGATGGATTATTTATCTTATACTATATTTTTTTTTTGTTAGGATAGTTGAGATTCATGGGTAAAACTTCTTGAGATGGATGTTGTTGACTGGTTCATCCAAGGGAATGCCTTCAGGTGTTGAGAGAGTGTATGCACCTAATCCATAAACTGCTGTGATGATAAAAGGACCAAGCCAATTTGGTTCAAACTTGCCCTATTTCTCACAATGTTGCTGATTCCTTTGATTATCTTTAAGGACAAGATCTCCAACTTGAAATATGCATTCTCTAATTTTTTTGTTGTAACTATGGCATAGACAGTTTTGATAGACTTGGAGATGGTTGAGTGCTATAAGACACTGTTCATCTAGTAGCTCAAGATCATGGAGTCTGGATACTCGATATTCTTCCTCTGAGATAGTATGCTCTAGAGATACTCACATTGAGGAAATCTTGACCTCAATAGGTAGGATAGCTTTAGTGCCATACACAAGAGCATAAGGTGTATCTCTAGTGGGAGTTCTGATACTTGTTCTATATGCCCATAATGCAGGATGAAGTTGTAAATGCCAATCACGACCAGCTTCATTAACTATCTTTTTGAGAATCTTGATGATTGTTTTGTTAGAAGCCTCAGCTTGGCCATTTCGTTGAGGATAGTAAGGGGTAGAGAATATATGTTGGATATGGAACTTGTTGCAAAGATCTCTAACCTCTTGGTTCTTAAATGATGTAGGGACTTCCGGAGGTCATAACTTTTGACTCAGATGTGGGTTTTCTACGAAATTTTACAGGTGGATGCATTATGAGGTGGCCAGTGGTTTCCCAACCCACCCTAAACAGTTGGACCTCTTCTTGGCACTTTTTTGGGGCTTGAAACTTTCATCTTGGCCCTCAAAATGGCAAATTAGTATTTTTTTCTAGTTTTTTAAAAGTTGCTTTTTTTAATAACTTGAAACTCATGTTTCAAATTTAGGATGTTAGTTGTTTTTTTGTCCTAGCTTAGCTTTATGAGTTTTTTGGGAAAAAACTAGATTCTCAAGATATGATTGTAAAATTACCTAAAATGGCAAAATCTGACAATTGTCGAAAGCTGCCAAAAAGGTAATTTTTTTTATTTTTTCGTTTTCTTGGATATAAGAGAGTTTTCTCTCATTGTAGTGGCAGAGTTGATGAATAGAAGTTTTTTATGTTCCACTGTTCATATATTTGGCTCTCACATGATTAATGGCAAAAATGTATTGAGTGTATGTTGGGTGCTACATCATTTGGTATCAGAGCAGGAAGATGGCTAGGAGAGGAAGAGAAAGAGGCGGTCTTGCCCAAATGCATAAAGAAATGCAAAATCTGTAAAGGCAAATAGCTAAACTTACAATACAGATGGAAAACCAAAGACTGGGTAGAGGAGGAGATGAATCTGATGAAGAGATAGGTCGAGGAGGTGCAAATCAAGATACAAAACATGAAGAAGAAGAATTAGAAGGCATGAGTTTTGAAGAGAGGATGCTTAGGGCCTTAGAAGGGAAAAATGAAGGGATCAAGGTAGATGTTTCAAATTATGTAGGTAGTCTTAAACTAGAGGAGTTGATAGACTGGTTGAATGACATGAGAAAATGTTTTGAATGGAAATCCTTGACAGAGGAAAAGAAGGTGAAATTTGCATGCACCAAATTAAAGGGTCATGCAATGATTTGGTGGGATCATCTTCAAAAGGAATGAACAAGGAAAGGCAAGGATAAGATCAGGATGTGGAATAAAATGGAGAAGAAGTTGAGAGAAAAAATTTTGACCATAGATTATGCGCAAACCCTTTTTCGTAGGTTTCAAAATTTAAAGCAGAACCTCTCTTCTGTGCAAGATTATACAAATGAGTTTTATACGCTGTCTATATGTATAGAGCATCAAGAAACTGATGAACAGATGACTGCTAGATATGTGAATGGCCTGAAATTCTCTATTCAAGAAGAATTGAGCATGCATCGACTCAACAGTATGGAAGAGGCTTACCAATTGGCTCTAAAGGCTGAAGAAAAATAAAATAGAAAATACCATCAAAGGAATAGAGGAGGAAGAAGGGGTACATCAACCCCATTTCGAGGAGGTTCAAATTATGGTAGGGGAGAGTCATCCCATGGATTGGAAAAATAAGTAGATACCTGACAAGATCCTTTGAATCAAGAATGAGGAAGGGGATTTCAACGATGTAGAGGTTATGGTAACTGTAGAGGATGGCAAAACCAGAGAAGGCCTTTCACTTGTTTCAGATGTGGAGAAGAAGGTCATAAGGTATTTGAATGCTCAAATTATAACATGCAAGAAAGAATTCAAGGAGGACAACCTAGGGTGAACCTGATTCAAACAGAAGGGATAGAACTAGAGGTTCCACCAGATGTGGGAGAAAGTCTCATGATGAGAAGGGCAATGGTGATCCCAGAGAAGGAGAAAATACAAGCCAAAATCTCTGATGGTTCATGGCTTCGAACCAATATCTTCAGAACCATATGCACTTTGGGTGGCAAGGTATGTCAAGTTATTGTTGATGGAAGTAGTTGTGAAAATATGGTTTCTAAAGAAATGGTAGATAAATTGAATTTACACTGTGAAAAACATCCTCATCCATACTGCATTGCATGGTTTAAAAAGGGGAATGAAGTCACTGTTGATAAAAGATGCCTAATTAAGTTTAGCATAGGGAAGATCTATCAAGATGAGATATGGTGTGATGTTGTCCCAATGGATGCCTGTCATGTGTTATTGGGAAGGCCATGGCAGTATGATAGAAAAGTTATGCATGATGGCAAGAAAAACACATATACCTTTTGGAAAGATGGCTCTAAGGTGATTTTATTGCCTCTCAAGGATGAAGGAAAAGGTGAGACCATGTTGTCTGAAAGAGATCTTGTTAAAGAAATAAAGGTGACAGGGTGTTGTTACACATTAGTAGTGAAAAAAGGTGAAGAGGAAGACATTTCAGTTCCCCCAGAAGTAGCAGAGCTATTGGAAGAATTTGTTGATGTTTTGCCTGATGAATTGCCTAATGGTCTACCAACAAAGAGAGATATTCAACATCATATTGATTTGATTTCAGGAGCAACTCTACCCAACCGAGCAACTTATAGGATGAATCCAACACAACATGCAAAGATGAATAAGCAAGTAACAGAACTCATAAGTAAAGGTGTGGTGAGAGAGAGCATGAGCCCATGTGCTGTACCTACATTGCTGACCCCCAAAAAAGATGGAACATGGAGGACGTGCACTGATAGCAGAGTAATTAATAGGATTACCATCAAGTATCAGTTTCCTATACCTCATATGGAAGACATGATGGATGTCCTTGCAGGGGCAAATATTTCAGCAAGATCGACCTATGAAGTGGCTACCACCAAATCTGGATCCGAGAAGGGGATAAGTGGAAGATAGCCTTTGAGACTGGAGATGGATTATATGAGTGGACGGTTATGCCATTCAGGTTATCAAATGCACCTAGCACATTTATGAGATTGATGAACACTATACTATGACCTTACATTGGTAAGTTTGTGGTAGTTTATTTTGATGATATTTTGGTATTTAGTAACAACAAAGAAGAGCACCTACAACACTTGAGGATCATCTTTGGTGTGTTAAGGAAGGAGAAACTCTATGCCAATTTGAAGAAGTGTAGGTTCATGCAAGACAGTTTGGTTTTTTTAGGATTTGTCATTTCTAAAGATGGTGTCAGAATGGATCTAGAAAAAGTCAGGGCAATTCTAGAATGGCATAGCCCAAGCAGCATCATAGAGGTAAAAAGTTTTCATGGCTTGGCCAGTTTCTATCGAAAGTTCATTCAAAATTTTAGTAGTATTGTAGCTCCTATAACAGATTGCACCAAAGGAAGGAAGTTTATATGGACCAAGGATTCTGAGGAGAGCTTTATGTACTTGAAGCAAAAGGTAACAGAAGCACCTATACTTGCATTGCCAAATTTTAATAAAGTATTTGAAGTAGAATGTGATGCCTCCCATGTGGGAATCAGTGCTGTGCTTAGCCAAGCTGGAAAACCTATAGCTTTCTTTAGTGAAAAGCTGAATGAAGTGAGAAAGAATTATTCTACTTATGATTTGGAATTTTATGCAATTATTCAAGCATTGAGGCAATGGAGACATTATCGAGTTCCCTAGGAGTTTGTATTGTTTACAGATCATATTGCACTGAGATACTTGAACACATAGAAAAGTTGAATAGTAGGCATGCCAAGTGGGTCTCTTTCTTGAGGGTTACAACTTTGTGTTGAAGCATAAGTCTGGAAAACAAAATCAGGTTGTAGATGTGTTAAGTAGGCATGTTGCACTTTTGACCACAATGGAAGCTGAGGTGATTGGTTATGATGCCATAAAAAATTTGTATAAGTCTGATGATGATTTTTGGGAGATTGTGGAACAATTGAAGGCACCAGTATCTAGTAACTTGGATCACTTTAGGGGTGAATATTTTATGCAAGATGGGTATCTATTTAAAGGAAAACAACTATGCATACCAGCTAGCTCTATGAGGGAAAACATTATCAAAAAATTTCATAGTAGTGGGTTGGTTGGACATTTTGGCAAGGACAAGACAATAGCCTTGATAGAAGATAAATATTACTGGCCAAAGATGAAAAGGGATATAACTAAGTATGTAACAAGGTGTAGAATCTGCCAAGTGGCTAAGGGACATTCACAGAATACAGGATTGTATATGCCCTTACTAGTACTAGCTGCACCATGGACAGATTTGAGCATGGACTTTGTGTTGGGACTTCCACATACTCAACGAGGTAATGATTCCATTTTTGTAGTTGTTGATAGGTTCTTCAAGATGGTTCATTTTATTGCCTATAAGAAAACTAATGATGCAATGAGGGTAGCAGAGTTATTTTTTTAAGAAGTTGTTCGACTACATGGTGTTCCAAAGACTATTACCTCTGACAGGGATACCAAATTCCTCAGTCATTTCTGGAGTACTTTATGGAAGAAGATGGGGACCAAGTTATAGTTTAGTAGTGCCTATCATCCTCAAATAGATGGACAAATAGAGGTAGTCAATCGGAGTCTGGGAAATTTGCTGAGGTGCATTGTTGGAGAAAAGCCAAAATAATGGGATTTGGCATTACCCCAGGCTGAATTTGCCTATAATAGTTCTGTTAACAGATCAACGGGAAAGTCCCCTTTCCAGATTGTGTATGGCAGGAATCCTTAGGGTGTTCTAGATTTGGTACAGCTACCAATGAAAGATAGGGTTAGTGATGATGGGGAAGCATTTGCAGAACACCTTCAACAGTTGCAGCAAGAAGTGAGACAGAAGTTGCAGGACAGTAATGAGATGTACAAGTATTCAGTGGATACTAGTCGGCAACATCAGACATTCAGTGATGGTGACTTAGTGATGGTATATTTGAGAAAAGAGCAGTTTCCTATTGGAACATATCACAAGTGAAGTACAGGAAAATTGGTCCTTGCAGAATTACAAAGAAGATCAATGATAATGCATATGAGGTCAGTTTACCAGATGATCTCGATATTTCTCTTGTGTTTAATATTTCTGATTTATATGCATTCCATGGTGAGGATGATGCTAAAAATAGTCAACCAGAGGTGGCATGGCACAACCACATTCCCCATAAGAAGAAGGAAAAGATTGCACAGGTTCCTGATAAGAACACTATCTACACTCGGCAAGGGCGTTACAACAAGTATTTAGTACAGAGGGAAGGATTGCCACCAATAGATAGCACATGGATTATAGAGTGGGAAGTGCAGAGGTTAGATCCCATCAAATGGCAGTAGTTTGAAGACACTCACTTGCAGGAGCTACGTTCTTTTCAACCAGAGGAGAATGATGCAGGGACTTCTGGAGGTCATAACTTTTGACTCGAATGTGGGTTTTCTACGAAATTTTACAGGTGGATGCATTATGAGGTGGCCAGTGGTTTCCCAGCCCACCCTAGTCAGTTGGACCTTGTCTTGGCACTTTTTTGGGGCTTGAAACTTTCATCTTGGCCCTCAAAATGGCAAATTAGTGTTTTTTTTTAGTTTTTTAAAAGTTGCTTTTTTTAATAACTCGAAACTCATGTTTCGAATTTAGCATGTTAGTTGTTTTTTCGTCCTAGCTTAGCTTTATGAGTTTTTTTTGGAAAAAACTGGATTCTCAAGATATGATTGTAAAATTACCTAAATGGCAAAATCTGATAATTGTTGAAAGCTACCAAAAAAGGTTATTTTTTGATTTTTTCATTTTCTTAGATATAAGAGAGTTTTCTCTCATTGTAGCGGAAGAGTTGATGAATATGAGTTTTTTATGTTCCAGTCTTCAGATATTTGGCTCTCACATGATTAATGGCAAAAATGTATTGAGTGTATGTTGGGTGCTACATCGGGATGACCATTATCAGTGACAATAGCTTGAGGAACTCCATAGTGGCAAATGATATAGTGTAGGATGAACTTGGATATTTGCTTTCCAGTAATATAAGTCATTGGTATGGCTTCCACCCACTTTGTGAAATATTCAGTGGCGGTAATAATGAACTTATGACCATTTGATGAAGTAGGATGGATTTTACCTATGAGATCAAGTCCCCACTGCAAGAAGGGCCATGGAGTAGTGATAGGTTGAAGCTCATGTGCTGGTGCATGTATTAAATCTTCATGTTTCTAACATTATAGACATCTCTTTGCAAATTGTTGTGCATCTTTTTCCATGGTTGGCCAATAGTATCCATCTTGTAGAAGTTTCTTAACAAGGCCAGGGCCAGTGGAATGCGAGCCGCATACACCTTCATGTACATCACATAAGGCCACTTTTGCTTCCTCAGAATTAAGACATCTAAGAAGGATACCATCAAGACTCTGAGGATAAAGGGTGTCTCCTAAGATAGTGTAACAAGAGGCTCGACGGATAAAGGTTTTGTGTTGGGTGTTAGATAGTTGGAATGGAAAGGTTTGATTGCAGAGATACTTGTATAAGTCCTCATACCATGGTGAATTGGGACCAACAATATCACATATAAGCTCAGACTATGGTACTTCAAATGCTGGAATCAGAAGTTGTTCACCCATAAACTCATAGAGAAGTGTATTAGATGGCATGTCTAGAAGGGATCTAATCATAGCCATGGCATCTACTGCTCTGTTTTGTAGCCTTGGGATTTGTTCAAAGGTGATACTATCAAAGTACTTTTTAAAATCATCAACCATTACATTGTATGGAAGAAGCTTCTCATCTTTTGTTTGATATTCATCTAAGACTTGCTTGATAACTAGTTGAGAGTCACCAAAGACTTGTAACTATGTGATAGCCCATTGTATTTCCATACGTAATCCTGTGATTAAAGCTTCATACTTTGCTATGTTATTGGTACATGGAAATGCAATTTTGTATGATTTGGGTATACAATCTCCTTGAGGGGTAACAAACAATATCCCTGCTCTTGATCCATGTTGTGTGTAAGATCCATCAAAATATAGCTGCCACAATGTTGGTGAAGTTAAATTGAACATTCCTTCATTAGGGAATTCTAGATATATTGGATGAATATCTGTGATGGGTGCTGCAGCTAATTGATCAGTGATGACTTAACCTTTTATGACCTTTTGATCCACATATTGTATGTCAAATTCACTTAGGATCATAACACATTTTGCTAGTCTTCCCATGAGGATTTCTTTGGAGAGAAGATATTTGAGTGGATCAACATTAGATATGAGTTTTGTTGTTTGGTTCAACATATAATGTCACAACTTTTGGGAAGCAAACACTAATGCTAAACATACCTTTTCCATAGATGAATAATTAATTTCATATCCCACAAGAGTCATGCTGATGTAGTAGATGGCTTGTTCTTTCCCTGAATCATCATGTTGAGCTAGAAGGGCACCCAATGCTGCCATTGTTGATGATATGTAGAGCAATAATGGGTGATCAAGCACATGAGGTATTAACATAGGAGGTGTTTCTAGATATTCCTTTATTTTGTCAAAGGCATGTTGACACTTTTCATCCCACTTGAATGGTTCACCCTTACGAAGAAGGTGTTGGAAACGATGACACTTATTTGCTAGTTGTGAAATAAATCTATAGATGGACTATAACCTTCCTTGTAGACTACGAAGTTGCTTGAGATTTGTTGGTGGAGGCATTTCCATGATAGTTTTTACTTTGGTGGGGTCCACTTCTATCCCTTGTCGAGACACAATGTATCCCAATAGTTTTCTAGATGTTTCGCCAAATACACATTTCTTTTGGTTCAGTCTGACTTGATATTTCTCTAGTCAATCAAAAATTTGTGTTAATACCTATAGATGTCCTTCTCTTGTCTTGGATTTCCCTAGGATATCATCAACATAGTCTTCCATGATAGTGTGAAAAAGGTCATGGAAAATAACTATCATGGCTCATTAATAAGTAGCTCCAGCATTCTTGAGACCAAAAGGAATTACAACTTAGCAATATGTGCCCCATGGAAAAATGAGTGATGTTTTATCTTGATCTTCCTCTGCTATTCTAATTTGGTTATATCCTAAAAATCCATCCATCAAAGATATCATTTCATGTCCAGCTGTGAGATCTACAATATTGTCTATGCTTGGTAGTGGAAAGTCATCCCTAGGACATGCTTTGTTAAGATCTCTAAAATCTGTGCAACAACGAACTCGTCCATTAGGTTTTGCTATAGGTACCAAGTTTGAAACCCATTCTGGATAATCAATAGGCTTTATGAACTTTGCTTCTAACAACTTTTGAATTTTTGCCTTAACCAATAGAGCTACTTGTGGATGCATTTTGCACAATTTTTGTTTGACAGGTTTTGCATTAGGAGATACTACTAGATGATGTACCACAAGTGATGGATCTAAACCCGGCATTTTGGCATAAGTCCATGCAAAATTTATAGCTCTTTTTATAAAAAATGCTATGAAGTTTCTTCTTTCTTGCTCTGATAGTGATGCTACCAAAAAAGTGATCTTTGGATTTTGCTCTATACCCAAGTTCATGTCTTGTGATTGTTCAACTAGCACTGTTGCTTTATCATGATAGTCAGTGGCAACAGGAAGATCAAATCCCCCATCCTTAGGCACCTCAGAGAGGTTTTCACCTTTGGATATGTCCTTTATTTTTACTTTTTCATGATCAAGAGGTGACTTTCAATTTTCACCTAGTGACCTATTTTGTTTATTTCACTTTTATGACTGAAGGATTTGATACTTCTGCCAAAATATGCTAGTTTAGGTAGATCCATCATGAAACCTACTTTATGATCACCCAATGGAATGTCTTGTCATAAACCCATGAATTTATGCAATAGCTTCATCATTCTCAAATGTATCTAATATCGGTGCCCCCTGTTGGTCCTAATTGACGAGGTCAGGATATACGAGTGAAAGGGTAATGGCCGAATGGTTATGGCTAGAGGAGGTTGTGGAAATCATGAAAATGGAATTTTCTTAAAAAATGTCAATAATATGAAGGGAGGAGTCATCGATGGTATCTGAACTAGAAGTCTCTCCTACCGAGGAAGGTCCAGCGTCCATATCAGAAATACACTTAATGTCTTTGGAACACGGTACCTCCGGCTGATAGCCAAGGCCTTGCTTATTAAACTTCTTAGATACAACAATGGGTTCAATAGGTTCTTGTTCCTATGATCCCAATCCACCATGTCCTTTGTAGCCCATGTTCTTTATAATGCGGAACCCATTATTATATCTCTCCACTTCAAGTTGTACTTGGCCATTCTCATCAAAGAATATCCAAGAGTCGATATCATCAATGTCTTCATCATCCAGGAATCTACCTTTAATGAATACTGTGGGTGGGGCTTTGATGACAGCTACGGATGAAGGTGGCTTGGATGTAGAAGGTTTTCCATGAGATTTGGGAGACAAGGGAGGAGTGCCCACACAACAATATTCTTGCAATGTGTATTCACCCGGGCCATGTTCGGTGTACTTGATATAGAGATTGGAAGTGACTTTGCTAGATTATGGCTTGAGTAGGTCAGATGGATCTACATATGATGAAGATGTATATGCTTTGGTGTTGATAGGAATGCAGTTTGGACTCTGATATTTATCTTGAAAGGCACAAGAAAATTCAAATGGATTAGGATCAACATGAATAGTAATCTCAACACCATTATGTGGAAATTTAAGACATTGATGGTATGTAGAAGGAACTGCTTTGAGGGCATGGATCCATGGATAGCCAAGGATGATGTTATAAGGAAGATCAATATGAAGGACTTGACAATGAGTTTCAGTAGTGACAAGACCAACTTGGATAGGCAAGTAAATAATCCCTTTAGTATCTCTCTCGGCATCATCATATGCTCCGATAGTAATGACCTTGGAGGTCTCAACATCTTTCTCAGAATATACCAATTGTTTCATTAATTTCAAGGATCATATATGAAGACTAGCTCCACCATCTAATAAGATTCATTTGATATGGCATTATTTGACAAACACTTCAATGTGGAGGGATTCGTTGTGTGAAAGAGAAATGGAGGGCTGAAGATCTTTGTCAGAAAAGGTTAAATGACAAGGGGCTGCAATGCTAGCCACCATAGATTGGAATTATGTGATATCAATATCATTGGGTACCGAAGATTCTTGCAAAGCTTTGTCAAGGATAGCTTTATGAGCAGGGGATATACGAAGCAACTGAAGGATGGAAATGTGCATAGGTGTTTTGCCAAGGTGATCAAGGATATTATAGCTAGAGAGGATGCCCGAGGAGGATGGACTGGTGCTCCTTGAATGGTAAGGTGATCTCTTCAAGTAGTTACAGTGCAGTTAGGTGTTTTTCCTTGGATGGTAATGGTAGAAATGTGAGCATGGTCAATGTGGCCAATAGTAGATGATTCATAGTTGTACTGAATGGCATTCCCAACATGAGGGTTACTTGGTTTGTCATGAGCTGGAAGTGGATTCTTGAAAGCATCTAGATCATAATTCAATGTTGGTTGTTGTGCAAGTTAAGTTATTGAAGGTGTAATTTTGATCAAACTTTGATCAATGCAATCTTGGATAACATGCTTTAAGTGCATACAACCATTTGTTTTGTGTCCTTTGACTCTATAGTAATCACAATACTCATTTTCTTTATACCAAGGAGCTTTGAAGAGAGGTTCACCATTGAATGGTGCCTCTGGTTATGGCTAGAGGAGGTTGTGGAAATCATGAAAATGGAATTTTCTTGAAAAAGGTCAATAATATGAAGGGAGGAGTCATCGATGGTATCTGAACTAGAAGTCTCTCCTATCGAGGAAGGTCTAGCGTCCATATCAAAAATACACTTAATATCTTTGGAACATGGTACCTCCAGCTGATAGCTAAGGCCTTGCTTATTAAACTTCTTAGACACAACAATGGGTTCAATAGGTTCTTGTTCCTGTGATCCCAATCCACCATGTCCTTTGTAGCCCATGTTCTTTATAATGCAGAACCCATTATTATATCTCTCCACTTCAAGTTGTACTTGGTCATTCTCATCAAAGAATATCCAAGAGTTGATATCATCAATGTCTTCATCATCCAGGAATCGACCTTTAATGAATACTGTGGGTGGGGCTTTGATGACAACTACGGATGAAGGTGGCTTGGATGTAGAAGGTTTTCCATGAGATTTGGGAGACAAGGGAAGAGTGCCCACACAACAATATTCTTGCAATGTGTATTCACCTGGGCCATGTTCGGTGTACTTGATACAGAGATTGGAAGCGACTTTGCTAGATTATGGCTTGAGTAGGTCGGATGGATCTACATATGATGAAGATGTATATGCTTTGGTGTTGATAGGAATGGTGCATAGTTATTTTTTGAATGGTGCATATGCTTTCAAAAGATAACTTCGATAGGTTCCACTAATGGTGTAAATTGTTGGCGAGGATTTGAAGTTTGTCATTGTCGCGTTTGTTGAAAAGGTTGAGTTGTTGTAGATGGAGCTTGAATGTTAATGGGAACTTTCATAGTTTGTATGTTCTTTACATCCACAACACTATCGTTGACAACATTCTTGTTTTTGTTCCAAAAGTGAGACATATCGTTGGAATTTTGAGGATAGTCTTTGTTATCGCAAAAAATCTTGATAGTGCCTTTAGCAATTAAAGTTCATTCAATGATGATTCCTTTGGAAACAACTTCATCAAAGGTGCTAACACTTTGTAATTGTAGTTGGAATGATAGCTTAGGATGGAGATTTTGAATAAAGATATCGAGCTATTGCTTTTCAAGTATTTCCCATGATAGTTTGCTAGCCATGTTACGCCATCATTGTGTAAATGAAGAGAAGGCTTCACCATTGCATTGTTTATTATTGACAAGGTCATTCATGTTCATCTCATGTTCAATGTCAAAAGCAAAGTGTGATTGAAACTTATTTGCTAACTCCACAAAAAACTTAATTCCTGGAGGTAAATGAGAGAACAATTCAAGAGCTTGTCCCACTAAGCTTCGGGGAAATAGTCTCAAAAGATATGTATCGTCATGAGTAACATCGAGACATGCCACAAAGAATGCTCTAAGATGGTCTTCTGGATTTCCTTTTCCTTTGTATTTGTCAAATTGTGGGATTTCAAAGTGTGGCAGAAAAGGAGTCATATGAAGTGACTTGTCAAATGGATAAGCACATATGTTTTCTAAGGAAAATGTCTTCTTTCTTTTCCTACCGCTTGGTTAATCATTTGTTGAACATCCACTAGAGATAATTGCTGTTGTTGCAAAGGGGGTGGTTGGTTGGGAAGTGAAGCATGGTATGATGTATATTGAGGTTGTTGTTGTGGAGTAAATGAAGCCATGACCATTTGTTGAGGTTACATACTCACAATGTATGTCAAAGGATTAGTATGTGACACATATGTGGTTGAAGATTGTTGTCCTTGAGACATAAGTGGTGGTTGGGTATATTGTGATGAATTAGTGCCAAGATTTTGCATCACATGGGAAGTGGAAGGTGGATTGGCATTAATTAATGGTTGTGAATTTGGAGTTGGATTTGTGACATGGTAAGTGATGGAAGGATTCGTGGATGTGGAAGAAGGATGGACATTTGGGTTTGTACTTTGGACAACATGAGGATTGGTATATGTCATGTGTTCGGTGACAATGGGCAAACCTTGGGTAGTATAAGACAGATTGATGGTTTGTGAAGGATTATAAGAACATGGTGGAATGGATGTAAGTTGATTAACATAAGAGACTATAGTGCTAGGATTAGCTTGAGAAATAATAGGTGGATCACTCATGTAAATAAGACTAACATTGGGATTGTATGATGTATTGGACAGATTAGTGGAGATAGTGGAGATCATATTAGCAGTGGTAGGAATATGGGATGTAGTGTCCACATGTGATGCAATGGGGGTAGTGGATTGTGACAGTTGTGAAGCTTGGAGTGTTGGTGTTGTTTGGATAGATTGGGAGGCTTGCAGAATATGGGATATGGGGATAGCTTTTGATGTTTGAGGAGTTTGCACTTGGGTAACATGGACAACTTGTGTTACTTGAGGCATAGAAATAGTCATGGTGGGAGGAGTATGTTGGGAAACATAGAAAGGTGGAATGTTTAGATTTTATGAAATGAAAGGAAGTACATTGGTTGGAGTTATCAAAGATTCTAAAGTGTACTCTGAGCATGGTGGATCAAATGAAGTAACAATAGGCAATGAAAGCAATGGGTTGGAAGATGGAGTTTGTAATATGGTATGGGATGGTGTGACTATAGTGGATGGTCCTTTGCAACAATAGCAGGAATGTTTGGATCATGTTATCTAATAGCGGATATGTCAAAATATCTTGGTAATTTAGCTCCCATGTAGGTAAGTTGCAAAAAGTATCGATTAGGATCGGATAAAACAAGTCTCTCAAATTGATCCCATACATGTGTATCTCTAAATCCTGATAAGTCTTCTTGAGATTGTTCTTCATAAGTCTCTGAAAATGTTTGAGTTTGCAATTGTTGTGAAGATGACTCTCTAATGGTGTACCCATGGGGCACAAACATGTGAGGAGGCATACCAGTCATAAATTGAGTCGCATCTCTAAGAGGTGTTGATCTAGATTATTGCATCTTGGCTTCCATCTCAACTCACAATTTGGCTTCCATTTCAGCTCTATATTGACTCCTAGTTTGAGGCATAATTGTTGATGTTGATACTTGGATTTTAGCTTGTCAAGGTTTTGAGACCCAAAAATGATGGTTGCTAGTTTGGTTGTTGGTTTGCTATTTGCTTTTGTTGTTGGGTTGCTTTGTTGCTTTGTTGTTGGTTGGACTTCCCTAGAGAATAGCTCACACACTCAAGGGAAAAGTTGTTTGCTAAGATTGTTGTTTTACTGATGTCGCTAAAGCTAAAGCTAAAAGATGGTGTTTTGTTGATTGATTGGGTTGATTGATTGGGTTGATTGATTGGATGTTTGGTTTACTAGTTTAGGATCTCAAAAAGATGAAAAGTTCACAAAGTCTAGTTGGTTGGGAAGCTCAAAGCATGAGACAAAGTCCATGTATCTTCTAATTATCAGAGACAGGTTTGAAAGCTAATGCTGAGGCTAAATAAGCTAGAAGTGTAGCTGATTCAGTTGAGTCACTAAGATTTACTAGTAACTGACCATAGGTGATAGGTAATAGCTCAGATGCGACTCAGAAAAGGCCAAAAGCGACTGGTAATAGCTTAAATGTGATCTAGTTTTGGTTCGAGTAACAAGCTACAGTGTTAACCATAGGTGAGCCAATTTTCTACAGGCGATCAGTATTGACTCAGAAGTGATTTATTGTTGATCAAATGCGACACAGTTTATACCAGAGGCAACTGACTATTGTTTAAAAGTCATCTAGTTTAGACAAAGGGTGACTAACTATTGTTTAAAAGTGATTTAGTTATCTGTATGCAGATAGTTTAAGCTCAAAGGGAACTATGTCTGTCAGGAAATATGTCTGAATTGTGTTTTTTTGACAAGAAAATAGTAATTTCAGTCACTCACACTCACAACAATCACAAACTTGTACAACCTAGGCTAGGAAAGGACTGTATTTGTTGAGTCCCCTGGCTGTGCTTATTCAAAGCAGATAGCTTCAGGATCTTGGTAGCACTGGTTGCTCTCCACGACACACACTTATCACGCATACCAAGATCTAGGTTTCCCAAGGCTTGTCCCCCCACCAAACCTTAGGATTGTCCCTACTATCTCTTCTAAGAACCACATGAATCAAGGCAGCTTCAAAGGTCCCACCTTTTGCATCAACAAATAGAAGGTTTTTGGCAACTACACAAAGTTACTAATAAGGGCATCCGTTCAAGTGGTTATACGTGCAGTAGCACTACTCTCCATTATGGAGTCTCCCAACCTTCAAGGGTTACACCTTGGAGGGTTTTGGGGGAGGTTGGCTATCAGTATAACACAACACCTATTGTTTGTGGCTTTTGACACATACTTTTCTTATATAGCAGTTCAGAAGGACTTGGCTTTAGCCTGTTACCACTTGGGTCGTACCCTTTCTCACACTAGGAAGGAAGGCCCTCTAAAGATAATAACAAGTTTTCATACACTAAAGATCCAGTTGATAGGCAAGGGGAGAGGATACTTTTGCTATTAAATTTGGGTTACAATTAAGCACCTACAAGAAATCAAGAAAGATAAATCAAGAATGGAGCAAGCAATGATTCTTTTTAAGCACCAAGCCCAAATGTTCCTAAATTAGTGAAAAACCACAAGTCTTGGACCGATCGAAGCTGCAATAGATATGTTAGTAGTTTGATAACCTAATTTTCTTGGACAATCGATAAGATGCTATACAAATACCCAATTAGTAGCTAAGAAAACCAAACTATAAATAATAAAGACTGAAAACAACACAGTTTACTAGAGGCGATCAACTGTTGATCAAAAGCAAACTATATTCTACCACAAGCGAAATGTTATAGATCATAAGCGATGCTAGTAATGTCAAATGCGGAATGATAAAGCTCATAGGTGATGGAAAAAAGCAACAAGTGATTGGTTAAGGGTCATAAGTGACTTAGATCTACAAAACAACAGAATATAACAAAAACCCTAGTTTTGCAGTAAGTGATCCAGATAGCTAAAGGCAATCACTGTCAAGTTATAAGTTATTCAAATAAAGGCATAAGAGACCACTGTTAGGTTGTAAGAGATCTAAAACAGGCAATAAGAAACTACTGTTTGCTCAAAAGTGATCCCAGGAATGCTAAAAGTGGTAGGTTTCAGCTCAAAAGTGATGCATTTGTGCAGATAGCGACTGATTTTTGGTCAAAAGCAACTGGAACTTGCCATAAGTGCTCAGAAAATTTGATCTTCACAAAAAATAACTTCAAATAGCAAAGTTAATTGAGGACGTGTGTCCCATCGAGTGTGCCAAAATACGATAGGTAAAAATTAGGTTAACAAGATCAAGCATAGCCATGAAAACCTAACCCTACCATCAGCAAAGAATCTAATCCAAATGAAATCAAAAGCATGCAATTCAAGAACAATATCACCTAGATTGTATGATTCCTTGTTTATGATGTGGATTACTTCTTCAACAATGAACAATTATGAAGATAAAAGCTACCATAATGGATGGATGATAATGCTAATATGCTAGATGGATGCTAAAATGCTCAATATGCTCAAGATGATAATGTAGACGCTATATGAATGTTGGATAAATGTAGTATGGAATGAGAGGGTGTTTATATAAAACTCAAGCAAAATCAATCAACGGTGGAGATTTGGTGGCTATGTGAATGACTAAGATTAAATGATAGTCATAGGTGAATGTGTAGATGACAAGTGGAGGGAAGATAAGGCTTATGTGTGACAATGTACATAAAAAGTACTACATGTGAAAGATATTAAATAAAAGATGTAGTACCACACATGTTTTTAAATGAAAGAGGCACACATGTCAGCTTTTGAGATAAATGAAAAAAGGAATTAATTAAATAAATAAAATTTATTTAATTAATTGGAAAGTGGGTTTGTGAATGGAATTTTAATTAAATAAATAGAATTTCTTTAATTAAAATAGATAGAAAGAAGATAATTAAATAATTAAAGATTGTTTAATTATAGGTTAGAGGAAATAGCTAATAAATTAATTAAATAAATATAAAATTTATTTAATTAATAGAAGAAATAGGTATGTTAGGGAAATTGCTTAAGTGTGTTAGACAAATGCAGTTGATGGATAATGCAATATTTGAATGCTAGTGATAATTAGGTCAATTTTGGGTGTCTACACCATTCATCTCCCTCTCTAATCCTTATCTAATGGTAACCACTTTTCAAATCAATCTTTGAGAAGTAGCATACTGCTCCCAAACAGACCATGAGATTTTCTATCCTAGGCATAGGGAATCTATACTTGATTGTTATCCTATTGATGGCTCTAGAATCAGTGCAAAGCCTCCATTTTCTATCCTTCTTGGGTGCTAGGACAGTAGGTATAGCACATGGGCTCAAACTTTTTCTCACTAAGCCTTTGTCTATCAATTCTTGTACTTGTTTTGCAATCTCCTCATTTTGGGCTGGTGTCATTTTATAGGCAGCCTTATTAGGAAATGTAGCCCCTAGTATCAAGTCAATATGATGACTGATATCTCTAATAGGAGGCAGAGAATTAGGCAAATCATCCACTACAATGTCCTTATACTTCTCCAACAAGTTTTGGACTTCACTAGGGATAGGTTCTCTCTTGTTTGTGGACAAAATAGACATGCACTTTGGTTTAACAATTAAGGCAAATCCTAGACCCCCTTCTTCTTTCAAGGTTTGTAAAAACTCTTTTTCTCCTACCACCATGACACTAGAACCCAATTTTTTATCTAGGCCTTCATTTGGTAAATGATTCAAGGTAAACAACTCACCATTCTTTGTGATAGTATAGGTATTTTTTGTCCATCATGTTGTGCATTGAGATCATACTACCATGGACATCCTAGGAGGAGATGGCAAGCATCCATGGGGATCATATCACATAGGACTCTATCCCTATACCCCCCAATTTGAAAATCTACCCAAGACTGCTCATTTACAAGTACTTGCTAACCCTTATTTAACCAAGACACCTTATAAGGGGTAGAATGAGGGATTCTCTTCAATCCTAACTTCTCAACCATTTCTAATGATACCAAATTATCTATAGATCTTGAATCAACTATAACTTTACATACCTTTCCACTGGATTTGCAAGAAGTTTTGAAAAGTGACTTCGTCTATGGTGGCTCCTTGGCACTTGGCACCTTCAAGAGACTTCTCCTCATGATTAGGTTTTCTCCATACTCTGGATCTTAGGTGGTGTGTTGACACTTTGACAATCCTCTTCTTATACCAACTAATTTCTTCTTTCTCCTCCATGGGAACTAGAGCCTTGCTTCTCTAGACATTTGAAGGCTGGGTGTCCCACTTGGTTGTAGTTATAGCATCTACCTGTGAAGGTATTAGAACCCCTTCCTGGACCACCAAACCTTCCTCTCCCATTTGGCCTTCTTCCTCTAAAACTTCCTCTACTACTTGAGTCTCCACTTTATTGATTGGGACTAGATTCCTCTTATTGTCTCTGGGACTGATTCTTGCCACCAGAAGACCTTCTTCCTCTAAATTTTTTGCCTCTTCCTCTATTTTGCTGATCACTCTTCCTCTTCAACTTCTCCTCTACCTTACATGCCACTTGGAAGTACTCCTCTACTATCTTAGGGGTCACTAGGCTCATCTCATCTTGGATTGTGAACCTTAGGCCATTCAAATACCTGGCCACTCTCTCCTTCTCGTTCTCCACATGGCCACACCTCATACTAAGCTTGTGAAACTCCTCAGTATAGGTGGCTATGTCCATGTCCTTTTGCTTCAAGTTCTACAACCTCTTAAACACTTGCACCTCATGATCTACAGGAAGAAATTGTCTTTAATTTGCTTACCATTCTTTCCCATGAAGTTACCATGTTCTTACCCTCTTTCACTCTCTCTCCTTGGTAGTAATTCCACCAAGTCAAAGTAGCCCCATTCAATTTGGTCTTGGCAAACTTAACCTTTTTGTTATATGCCATCTCCTTGTATTCAAAATAGTTGTTCATCGCATCCACCCACTCTAGTAATGCCTCAGCATTCATTTTTCCCCCATACATTGGGATGTCTATCTTCACTTCAGTGGCTTCTAATTTTATGGTTTTCAAGGCTCTAATGAACCTTCTCTCTTCAGGAGGCATCTCTTCTTTAGGATGGTCTTCCTCTCCATCCTCTTCCTCCTCTACTAAGGTACTCTCTTCCTTAGTGTTCATTCTCTTCTTCTCTTAGGCCTCCACCTTCTCTCTGAAGGCCTTCAACTCCCTTGCAACTGTAGACCCACCTTTTGGAGGCATTGTCACACACCTCAACTTCACAATTGATCTTTACAACTTTCGCAATCAAACCTACTTTGATACCACTATGATACAAAGGATCTAGGTGGAGGAAAGTGTGATATAAAACATGAAGCATGTAGGGGAAATATTGCTGCTCCAATAACCATTCTTTTAGGCATTCAACTTCCTAAGCCAAAGTACTCATCATAGGATAGCATATCAGATGAGTTTCTTTCTAGAGGATAGACATTCACAATATTACAAGAAAACCTAAACAACCTTCCCAAACCAGTGATTGGGGTCCTACATGCAAGAAAATGGAACTTGCTTCACAAACTTCCTACACTCCTAGTAGCCCTGTTCCAGGGAACAGTGGTAACTAACTTTTGACAGAAGTCTTCTTTCCACAAATCATGACCTATTTAGGATACCCTTTTTGGAGACTCATAACATATGTCAAAATGGCTAGGGGGTCCTTTGGAACATGTGCCTCCAAATTGGATTGGTAATTTTGGCTAGAGCCCCAATTAGACCTATTTTGCAAAGGGATTGCCTCTAAATGACTTCACATAACAGATGAAACCAATGGATAGGTGTTAAATCAATAGATTCAATAGGTTTTATGCTTCTATAGTTAACTGTATGGTCTTTGGAGACTTGGGTTACTTCTAATGGCTTAACACATGGTTTTGTCAAGCCAAATCTAACAAAACTCAACCAAAACTAGTTTCCTCTTCTTGCAAATGTTCCAAATAGTGAAAACAACATTGCATAGGTCCATTCCATGGATTCTATGGTGATGAAAAATAATGGAATGGTCAATTCTTCATCGTTTTGTTCAAAACCCTAAATCAGGGTTTTAACAACCAATTTCAAGAGAATAGTTATAACTTTGTTCAAAATGAATGTGAAGGCTCCCAACCAACTTAAAAACAAGGTTCACATCCTACTCTATCAAACTAACTTACAATGGTCTTATGACAATTCTGTACTAGAACAACGTACAGTCTGTAACAGTAGAGGAATGCCAGAAATTGTAGGAAAACTAAGTTTTTGTATTTTCTCCTTTGAAAAATCTTCACCACTGCCTTGCCTCAACCATGATGAGGCTTATATAGCATATTACAATTCTCCCAACCAATCCCAACTGCCTTTTTAATTAGTTGGACGTTGGGAACCACTTGGAAACTACTTGGGACATTTGTATTTTGTTTACAATTTAGACAATCTCTTCACAAGACTACTTCAAACTCCTCTAAAATAGTTCCTACATGCCATGAATGGATTCCAAACATGAATGACATGAATTTTACTCCATCTTCACACTTGTGGAGTATTTGACTACAATTGACCAACTAGGTCTTAACTGTCTACATACAACCATTGGCACCAAGGCCTTACAAGGTGATTGCAAATGACTTCAACATGTTTCAAGGTGGTCACAAGACCTAATTATATTTCAACAAAATGGTCTTCAAGACCTTATTACAACTCAAAACAAAACATATCAAGAAAAGACTCATACTAGGCCTCTTGGACCTATAGGTGCCTCTACACCATACAATTAACCAATCAAATTAAGAGAAGAGAATGTAGCAAAGGAAGGAGAACCTAAACTAGCTAGAATAGGGGATTATTAGAATGAAAAGGTGGTAGCACAAGGACTAGAAATTCTAACTAAATTTGAAGATTTATTTCCTAGAACATCCATAGACATGAAAGGGATTAAAGAAGAAGTAGGACTAATAAAAATTTAGTTAAAATAAGGAGAAAAACATATAAGGAAAAGACCATATAGGTTTAATCCTAATATGAAGAAGGTAAAAATTGAACTAGATAAAATGGTGGTAGTAGGCATAATCAAACCTATAGAAGATGTGGAATGGATAAGCCCTATGGTAGTATAGAATAAGAAGACATGAGAAATAAGGATGTGTGGACTATAGAGAATTTAACAAGGCATGGATGCATGATCCTTTCCCCACCCCATTCACTAAAGAAATATTAAAGTCAATAGCTAGGAGAGAAATATATTCCTTCATTGATGGATTCCTTAGATACCATTAGGTAAAGATTAAAGAAGAGGACCAACCAAAAATAAAATTTGCCTAAAAATTTGGGTCCTATATGTATACAGTAATGCCATTTTGATTGAAGAATGCACCTACAATATTTTGTAGGATAATGGTGAATGCTTTTAAGGACTTTATTCATAACTTCCTAGAAGTGTACTTTGATGACTAGATAGTGTATGGGCTGGTAAAGGACCACATACAAACACTAAGAACAATGTTAAATAGATGCAAGAGCATGCAGATATCCTTGAACTTGAAGAAGTGCATGTTTATGGTACCCTTTGTTACCTTATTAGGCCATATTATGTACAAATAATGGTTGATGGTGGATCCCCTTAAAGTCACATTGATAATGATACTTCCCCCACTGAATACAATATCATAAGTGAAAACATTTCTAGGGTATACTAGTTATCACCACAAATTTATTAAGGGATATGCAGCAATAGAAACACTCATAGAAGAGTTTATCAAGAAGAAAAGCGATAATAATGTGGAATGGAATGAAGAATGTCAAAACTCTTTTGACAGATTAAAGAAAAAGGTAGATAAGGAACCTATACTGATAATCCTTGATTGGATTATACCATGTCATGTGCATGTAGATGCATCAGGGAGCAATAGGAGTGGTGGGAGATAAGGACCATCTTGTAGCATTTTCTAGCAAGAAATTGTCAAAACCAGAAAAGAATTACACAAAAATAGAGCAAGAAGCCCTGGCTATGGTCTATGCCTTGTAGAAAGTTAGACATTACTTATTGTCTACTCCATTTGTATTCTTTACAGACCATGAACCCATAAAATACCCATTGAATAGAATGGTTATCCAAGGCTAGATATGTAGATGGGTACTTCTCTTTCAAGAATTTGATTTTAAGATAATGGTTAAGCTGATAAAACATAATGAAGGCCCTAACTACCTATATAGGATAGAAACATGGGAAGAACCAGATGAACAACAAGAAGATTTGCCTAGTATACACCTATTTAGACTAACAATAGTATCAGAGGAGTTACATGAAATAGTAATATTACTCTCCAGAAGGGAATTTATATAAGACTTTTCACCACAAGATATATAAATACTATCACATTTATGGTGGATAAGGATTACACATACATGGAAGTAGTAGAACCTAGGACATTCTGGATCCCTAGGCTACCATATGAGATCACTGCACATGAAGGAGATGCTTATGCCAAACATTTATTAAGTAAGCCCAAAGATACTACCACGGAAATATTTGGTAAGTGTATTGTGAAGTTATGGACAAGTAACATAAGAAGAATGCAGAAGAGCATATGGAGAAACATAAAGGGAAGTTACATGAAAAGTGGGGAATACCACAACAACCAAGCACATCCACACTGCACCCCACCACATCAATGCCACAAGCCAATGAGGCAGCCCCAAAAACCAAGGCGACAACACCACAACCAACTACATTGGCTCCAAAAGTAAGCACTTCCACACAAACCCCAAGGTGGTCAGGGAGAAAGTACTATGTAACAACTAGTACACAAACTATAACACAGCTAGAGTCTTCAACACAAATAGTACCAATAGGTTAGAAGGAGGCATCAAAAACCTTAGTGAAGCTAAGGGAGAAGAAGAAAGGACCAAGGAAAAATAAATGTACAAAAATAAATATTGTACAAATGTTTGTGGAGGAGACTGAATAAGAGGAAAGGGAAGTAGTAGAAAAATTACAGAGGAAGAAGAAAAAGAAACAAATAGAAATACAAAAAAAAACATCCAAAGTGGAAGAACCATTAGACATTGATGCATTAGTAAATGCAATGGAGTTTTATGGCTTGATTAAGGAGACAATAGACATATATGAGGAGGTCTACCAAGAAAATAAAGAAATATTGCAAAAAACAATCATAAGATATCTAGGAAGAAGTGATAAGATATTAGAAGATATAATAGAAGGGTTTTTAGAGGGATTGATAGAGGCACTCAGAAAGAAGAGGGAAAAAGCCGTGGAGTTAGAAGAAGAATTAAGACAAAAATATATTAATATGGTAGACTCATCTATCTCCATAGTAGGAAAGGATAAGTTAATATAACTATAAGTAATAGAATTAAAGACAGAGTAAAGGGTGGACACTCTGATGAATATTTTAGAGGAGGATAAGGATAAAGTACAATAAGAAATAGAGAAATCTATAAAGGAACTATATGACACAATGAAAGAAGGAAACACCAAGGTAGAGGAGCAAGAAGTAAATTCTCCTCACAATACTCAGAGAGACACACCACAGGAGGAGCAAGGGGATAATGAGGAACAACAAATAAAATCCCCTTTGAATAATACATAAGGAAGTTAGTAGGAGGAATAAGAACAAGAATTTGGAAACAAAGAGGCATCCTCCTCTGCCGATTCTATCCAGTCCATCAAGGACTTTTTGGTGTAGCAGAAGCAGATCCAACTTGTGATAAACACACAACTTCTGCAGCTACCAATAATTGGTACTCAAGTCAATTTGCCTAGGATACCACCTCTACAAAAACTATAGTTGGGAGACATACTTCACTCCATCACAAGGGAGGAAATCTTGCAACAACATGTGGAAAGTAGTGAGCAGGTATAGGAAGTGGTAGATATCTGGTGCAGGAGCATCCAAGCTCACAAGCAATCTTAAAAATATATTTTATTTCTTTTACCCTTTTGTTTGTCTTGTAGATTTCTAATCAACATCATACACAAAATTTGGGGAAATAAAACAAATATTCTCCAACACTCCAAGGAAAAGATAAGGCAAGTTGCATATGGACAAATTCCTAGTCACCTACATGCTAGAAGACAAAGATTGGACAATGAAGAGTTTTCAAGCACCCAAGTCATGAAAGAAAGTAATAAAAGAATCCCAAGAGTCACCTTTCTCCAAGTTGGATGCCACCAAGCAAGAAGAGGAATACCAAGAATCATTGGAGCCCAAAATGAGGAAGATGAAACTTGGCAAACAAGATATTATAAATAGATGGAAGTTTGGCTCTAAAGAGACACTGAAAATAAGAGAGGAGCCCCAGTTTATTTCTGATTTCTGTAGGTCATCAAGAGGACATCCATGGGTGATGTTGAAGATAATTCTCAAAGGTAAATACATCCATTTTGATGAGGCAAAGAAGGTGAACATCCATGGTGACTTGTTAGATGAAAAATTTCTGAATTTGTAAGCTCGTGGAGGTGGATAGTTGGAAAGTTTGTTGGAGATATTTCATAGTTGGATTTGTGGAGGTTATGTATGTGTGTTACCATCTTGATTGGCTGCACAAAAACATTTGGGTTGTAAGTATTTACTATTGTTCATGTTTTATGAAAATCTCAAGACATGGTGCTACTTCATAGCTGAAATTGTTGCTACAACATTCACAATTTATTTGAACTTAAGGGCTGCAAGTTTGAGAGATTCATATACATTTATTTTTCTACAACTAAAGGAATCAAAGGGACATACAAAAATTCTTAATGGCTGGAAATTATCAAAGTTAATTTTTACCTAAGAGAAGAGGAGTAATCTTGGCAAACAACAATATTACGATTGAAATTTAACAAGGATATGTTGGCACATATAATTTGTTTCAATCTTTGAAGTTTTGAGCACATGATTATGATAATTTGAAGACATGAATATTTCTGTTATCACAATGCACATAAGAGAAGTTGATTGGGCTGCATGATGGGACAATCCTTCATTGGATTCTCTTGTCTTGTCTACATCAGATTGGTATCAGAGCCACAAGAGCTTGAGAGTGCAAAGTATGCACTAAGACTTGCAGGTGAAGAGTAGTGAAGAGTGAAGTGGTGAAGCCATGAGAGAGAGTTGATTCTATGATAATCATGGTGGCTTTCCTCCAACTGAGATGAAGCTAGGTAGAAGGTGTGTAGACTTCTTCCACTAAGAGGAAGTGGGTAGAAGAGGTCTTGGAGAGATGCATATTCCAAAATCTCATTGGGTAGAGGATAGTTGTGAGTGTTTGGTTGCAAGGAGTACTTGTGATTGCCAAGATCTTGATTGGATTTAAAAAAGTTTGTGTGAATAGTTGTGTGTAGGTGAGTTACATGTGATTGCAGATTGTGATGAGCATGATGTAAGTTGTCAAAGATTGCAGCAGTGAGAGAGATGGGGATTTATGTAAGAAGGCCCATGATATGGGAAGGATGGAGCAAGTACTTTGAAGGAGGAAGATCTCTTCAATGGTGGCATATATATATGTGAGGATGGATCGAATAGAGGCTATGCAGTGTGCAAGTAAGGAGATCGTAGTGAAGGAGAAGAAAGATGAAGCACAGGTTAAAGGTCATCCATCAAGGGTTGCCTAATGGAGATATCACTTGGAAGTCAAAGAATGGAAGGATTGAACTTGAATCCATTGTTGCAGCACTGTCCTCAAGGGGACTTGAGTTCATTTTGCCTGGGGAGTATAGTGTAAGAGCATCCAGGCTCACAAGCAATCTTAAAAATATATTTTATTTCTTTTACCCTTTTGTTTGTCTTGCAGATTTCTAATCAACATCATACAAAAAATTTGGAGAAATAAAACAACTATTCTCCAACACTCCAAGGAAAAGATAAGGCAAGTTGCATATGGACAAATTCCTAGTCACCTACATGCTAGAACACAAAGATTGGACAATGAAGAGTTTTCATGAACCCAAGTCCTGAAAGAAACTAATAAAAGAATCCCAAGAGTCACCTTTCTCAAAGTTGGACATCACCAAGCAAGAATAGGAATACCAAGAGTCACTGGAGCCCAAAATGAGGAAGATGAAACTTGGCAAAGGAGATATTATAAATAGATGGAAGTTTGGCTCTAAAGAGGCATTGAAAATAAGAGAGGAGCCCAAGTTTATTTCTGATTTTTCTAGATCATCAAGAGGACATTCATGGGTGATGTTGAAGATAATTCTCTAAGGAAAATACATCCATTTTGATGAAGCAAAGAAGATGAACATCCATGGTGACTTTTTAGATGAAATTTTTTTGAATTTGTAAGCTTGTGGAGGTGGATAGTTGGAAAGTTTGTTGGAGATATTTCATAGTTGCATTTGTGGAGGTTATGTATGTGTGTTACCATCTTGATTGGCTGCATAAAAACATTTGGATTGTAAGTATTTGCTGCTATTCATGTTTTATGAAATTCTCAAGATTTGGTGTTACTTCATAGCTGAAATTGTTGCTACAACATTCACAATTTATTTGAATTGAAGGGCTGCAAGTTTAAGAGATTAATATACATTTATTTTTCTGAAACTAAAGAAATCAAAGGGAAAAACAAAAATTATTAATGGCTGGAAATTATTAAAGTTAATTTTCATCTAAGAGAAGAGGAGTAATCTTGGCAAACAACAATCTTAAGGCTACAATTTAACAAGGATATGTTGACACATACAATTTGTTTCAATCTTTGAAGTTTTGAGCACATGATTATGATAATTTGAAGGCATGAATATTGTTGTTATCACAATGCACATAAGAGAAGTTGATTGGGCTACATGATGGGACAATCCTTCATTGGATGCTCTTGTCTTGTCTGCATCAATATCATTCAGAGCCAACTATCGAAAGTATAGAGAGATACAACATTGCCGCTCACACAACAATTAAGATAATTGGTCTAGACCATAAAAGCACATATAAGTTATTTGGAGACCAAATCCAAACAAGAGATAACAAAGGAGATGAACAAGAAGAGATTGGTAGAGGAAACAAACAAATGTGCAAAAGCATACACATAGTTGGACACATACATAAGAAATAACCAACAAGCTATTGGAGAAGCCACAATATTGTACCAATTTTTTTATAGTGGTCCATTACCACCAAAGCCATGAAAGATCAAACTGATAGCTTAGAGATGCAAATAGCACAGACAACTATGACATATGATCCTCTTAAGGATACAAGAGGAAGCCTAAGGGTACAGATAGAAGCCATGCATGCTCAACTCCAACAACTACACCTGAGCAAAGAAAATAAATAAAAACACAAGTAGAGAAGTTAAGGGAAGTAGTAAGCTTAAGGCTAGCAATGATGGCTGGAGTACTTACAAGGGAAAGGTAGAAAGTGTCATGCCCACATTTTTCATGTGGTCACAACACACAACACACGTGTCATGTCCAAATTTGCTATGTGGTCATGACATGAACTATGAAAAAAATTTCTAGCTATCCCTAGGAACCCCCTCACATGTGTCTGCATGCTCAGTGGCAATACACATAAGGTGTAAACATGTCAACATAATTGCGATGATGATAGCCATCTAGGGGGTATGCAACACAAAGTGTCACTTCTAGGGTTAGACTGGTTTTAATCTAAACCCTAAGTTTCCTAGGTGAAGATGATTCCACCATCATCAAGCCCTAACTTAACTCAGGTCCAGCAATAAGTTCAAAATTTGATTAAGTAATATGGCATGATGGTGCATGATTGAAGTGGAATGATGGAATGAACTTAATAAAAAAAATGTAAAATTAAAACCTTAGAAATCTAGGAAAATTTTGACAGCATAACACATTTTCAACAATCACAAATAAAATTTAAAAAAGATTACCAATAAGGAATTAAATAAAATTTAAGAATAAAATTAAATTAAAACTTCAGAACAAATTCAAAATAATTTAAAATAAAATAATAAAATAAATAAATAACCTGCCAAGGTCGAATAAATCAACCTTGCATAAAAGGTTAAAAATTCAAAAAATAATTCAGTAATTAATGAGAAAACGTTAGATAAACCCAAAAGAAAAACTGAGTCTGTTATTAAATATAATTTTGGCATTATATTTAATAACTAACTCAAAATTTTAATAGATAAGGGAGGAGAGTTTAAATAACTCTTCCTGTAAAATAATGATAAAATAGATCAATAATTAAAAACGGTAAAATCCCGCTAGGGGAAAAATAGAATAAAATAAAATAAAAAAAGAAATCTCAACTAGGACGAATTTAAAAGGCAAGGGAAAAATTCTCTCCCTAATAAGATAAATTAATTCCCTAAGATAAAATTATTTCACAAGGCAATTAATTCAAAATGCAAACCCCATTGAATATTTAAACAAAAATAAATAAAACTCCAAAGGTGAAATGGACAAAAGCAAAAAGGCAAATTTAACAAAGAAAAATGAGAAATAAAACCCTCTCCTCACATTCTCCTCACAATAAAAATATATATTGTTTTCTAAAATAAAGGCCCTAATTCAAAATAAAATTGTTTTCTATTTACAATGTTGACCTAATACCATTTTAGAATATGCAACCCTGAAAGAATCCCTAATTCTCTTAACTCACTATTCTTGTTTTCTTTGTTTTGTTTTGTTTTTCTTGTTTCCCTAATCCTCATCTTATTCTTTCTCTTTCATTTTGTTTTCCTCCTATTTTGTAGGTTAAGGTTTGTGAACCAGAGATGGAAGCCATGGTTTATTTTTACTACCTCCCATGGAGGTATACTCATGAACAACATAATGGTGTGCATTTTTTTTTGTCTTTTTTTTTTAAACAGAGGGAGATTTGTATATATATATATACAATTCATGGCATATTTAATGTGTATATGCTATCAAACACTGCAGGGTTGGGGAGACACAGGGGGCCAACGGTGGGGAGGCAGCGCAGGGGCGGAGAAAAGGGAGGTGTGGCGGCAGCACCGCCAAAGGGGTCATGGATTGGAGGTGAGGTTTGGGTACCGTGCGAAGAGGCATCGACGGGGCCTTTGATGGTAGTAGCGGTGTTATGGAGTTTGGGGGGTGTGGGGAGGAGGTTGCACTTCCACCCCACACCATTTGTTATGTGAAGGGGTGGGCTGTGGGCGTTGTCCACAATCCCACCTAAATTTCTATATATATATATATATATATATTGTTTAATAACTACTTCGACTTTAAAACAGTCAGATTCAAACCACTACATACTATTTCAATTCTATTTGCAGTATAACAATTGTTTAAAGATGGTTTTGCATATATATATATGTATATATACTCAGACCAATATACACAGTCCTTACACTATCACAATATAAAGCTTCTATTATAGTATGGTAAAATATATATTTATATATATGCACTCATGTATATGTATATATATTTTCTTATATATATGTAAGTATATATATATATATTCATATTATTCAGCAGATATTAAAATTCTATGGTCTATTCCATTTTAGTATAGACACAAGGAATATAAAATTAAAAACAACAATAGATTTATAAAATAAGGCACAATGTATATATATCTGTATATATATATATATGTCCTCATATATAAAGGTATAGTCATATATACATTGAACCACTACTCACAATACACAAGTCTGGATAGTAAAAATTTCTAAATTTTTGTTTGCATCAGAAGAGAAAAACTGGTAGTAACTCTTTTTTTTGAAACCAAAAAAAAAAAATAGGAATATATATATATATATATATATATATATTGAAAGCAATATATAAGGTAGAGAATTCATTTCATACTATTTTCAATAGCAACAATATTAGGGACTTCTATTGCAACAACAGAAATTGGTTTAAACTTTCTCCCTTCTTTTCTTTTTTTTTTACAGCAACTACTATTATAAATTTTCAATAAAATTTTTAGTACAACAAAATAGATATTTTAACCTCAAATACCTCTTTCATACATGCAATAAATTTTAAACAACCATGGATGCATATTTTTTTTGTAAAGAACAATGACATAAAAATATTTATATCTATTTTCACATGCATTTCTCAACACAATGCCAACTCCACAATAAAGGGTATAGACTACTTTAATTAAAATAAACAGAAAGTTTACATTGCAATACTTGTCATAGCCAACTTCAAGGCATAAAACTCACCAAAATAAAAATACAATAAAGCCATAATGGCCATGGCTCAAACAACCAATAAAATTCTAAAGCCACACAAAAATGAGTTCCATAGTAACTGCAATAAATACAACAACAAGAACAACCCAGCCACTTCGAATGCCCTCCTCCCTACTGTAGACCCACAAGTGGGTCACCCCCGAGCTAGGGAGGTAGGGATTCACATGGGTGTAAACATTCCACAAAAAGAATCAACATCCACAACCCAAAAATAGCCCCAAGGTTTAACACATAACTCAACTCCTAAAAATGACTTTGATGAGGGTAGGGAATGGACCCCTCTACTTCAAAGGCCACCCAAATACTAAAATACCAATCTCATGGCCTCAAGCCAAAAACCACTAGAAACACAACTCTCCACAAAATCACAAAATAACCTTCATGGCACTCTTGTCATTCAAATAATCTCCTCAACAAGTAGAATCCCTCAAGGCATAAATGATGCAATGTAGAAGTGACCTCAAGGAGGTTCCTTTCCCCTACCCAAACAAGTTGAGCCTTACCTCCAAATGGAGGTGCTCTTACCATACTCCCATCCCACACAAAACAATGAAAACAACAACAACCAAAAAACTACAACACATCACAATAAATAAGCAAGGGTGAAGAACAAGATATAAAGCTTACCTTCAAGAGCCCTATTATGGAAGCACATTTGGTGATGAGCTCCAAGCCTTCCCAAACCTTCCAATCTCCAAGAATTTTCTAACTTCCCCAAAATTGATCCCAAAAATAGAAAGAAACTCCAAAATGCAAGAACTCCACACTCCTCAACAAGACGAGATAATATAGGCCATCCATTTTGGCCTTGAGGAATGAGAAGGTGATGCTTTTCACCTTCTCCTTCCTCCTCCAATGCCACTTGCAAGGGAGAGGAGTATGAGGGTGACAAGTGTCACCCTCCAATTCCATCTCAATCCTGACCTTATCCACTTGTGCTCTCACACGTGTGAGAGGATAAGTGGTGAGGTGGCATTCCCACTCAAACCTCCAAGAGGATAAGGGATGCCATATGGCACCCTCTTATTCTCTCAAAGAGTGATCTCCCTCCAAGATGCTCACAGTGGTCCATTACCACCAAAGCCATGAAAGATCAAATTGATAGCTTGGAGATGCAAATAACATAGACAACTATGACATATGATCCTCTTAAGGATACAAGAGGAAGCCTAAGGGTACAGATAGAAGCCATGCATGCTCAACTCCAACAACTACACCTAACCAAAGAGAAGAAATAAAGACACAAGTAAAGAAGTTAAGGGAAGTAGTAAGCTTAAGGCTAGCAATGATGACTGGAGCACTTACAAGGGCAAGGTAGAAAGCACAAAACATACAAATCCCTACTAACCTTGGAGATACATAAAATACACATATTGAGATAGAGAGACAAATACAAACACTATAGATCACCAATAAGCAATGGGATACAACTTTGCAAAAACTTAAGATTATCTATAAGCACATCCTACCCTCAAACTAGCACCGCATGTCATGAGGATAAGACAGTTTCAAAAAGGGGAGATGATGTTGACAACATGTTGGGAGTAGGAGTAGTCACTGCAAGGTAATGCAAAGGACTTGCAGAGCATCAGGCTGACAGGGGAAGAAGATAGAAAGCTGTCACATAAAGGACACACCCCTATATATTTTATATAAAATATATGCAACAAAGTAAGAAAGAGAGACAAGAGGATGATTGAGAGAGATATGTATAGAGCAGAGACATAGACCTACCTTTTGTATATGATTATATGGTGTATATAAATGAAGATATAAGGAGTATTAGCTGTGAGAAATGAGTATTTTATTTATTTTTATATGTTTACTTGCATGGAATCCTACCACATTATGATACCTCTTTTCTGTGTTTACTTCTCTTCTATTGTTATTACTATTGGGGTATAAACAAAGTACATAAGAGTAACCTACATTTAGATCTCTGACTATATCCTAATTTCTCTTTCCAAAAAATATGTTTAATTTTATAGTGATGTGAGTAAATGTATAGACAATTCTATGTAAACTTATATGAAAGAGAATAAAAAAATAAAATATTAAAAGTAGCTTTTTGAAAATGCTCATTTATTTAAAAAGTAGTTTTTGCTTTATATCTATCCCTTATATATTCTAACTTCTCATAGGTGCTCAACATACAAAAATTAGAGTAGAAGTTCAACCTAATTTAGACACTAAAGTAGAGGAATCCCAACCATACATTGATGTTGGAGAGGAGGACCAAATATATATTCTTGATGATGATGTGGAAGCTCATATATCATTCAATATTAGAGAGGGGTTGCAATCACTTCCCTCTATAGATATATGTATGAATTATCTTATTAAAGAGGTTAAGGGAAATATTTCTAAGATAAATATAGATCATTTAGTTGGAATTGATATAGTAAAATTGAAAGTTTATGCTAAACAATGTGGTCAAGTTACTAAGAGGTCATTGAATAGAACTTAAAAGAAAATATTTGAGAATCATTTAGGCATCAAGATACAATTGGTAAATTTTAAGTATTATCAAGTATACTTTATCATGATGAGATGAAAGAGCCATTACAATTGTTGGGTGTAGATTTCACAAAAAAGAGGAAAATATGCCTATAAAAATATGTTCAAAATGTCATAAAAGGTTTGAGTTCCATTGGAAAAAAAAATTATTTGTTGATAAGAGAATTTCAAGAAGAGTGATGTTTAGTTCTAAAGTAAGTATAGAAATATCAAGAAAGTGTCAAATTTACTTACTTTCAAGTGAAATTGTTAAGTAGATAGACAATAACAAGATATGTAAAAATTAGAAATATTTTGGATGACAATACTATAGAAGGCAATTGTGCATTTATGTGTAGGGCTCCTTGGTATGACATGATTGAATATGGTGTTAAGAAGTTGATCTTAATTTTTTTACACAATCATACTCATCCTTCATCAAATAGTATAGATGTTCTCAAACATAGGATTGGGCCAAATGATTATGAACTACATACAAAAAATTGGTTAGGTAAACACAACATGAGAAATATGTTAAATTTTGTAATGCCAATCCTCATATCAAGTTGGGAAAAATGTTTGAAATGTTAAGGCCATGGTATGTGAAGCCAAACAAAATATTTGAAACTTGTTCCCATGACTATATTGATTTAGATATTTACTATTAGATGTTTCAAAAGATTAGACAAAAAAATGATGGTGTTGAAAATGCACCTCCTAAATGAGTAAGTGATTTCATAACATCCATCTTATGTGATAAATCTAATGATGATGTAGATGGTCCATTGAAATGCATAAAATGACTTTGTGAAACATGTGGAAATTCAGCAAAATTGCCTTTGATAAATGAAGATATTGATTTGATGAAGATGGTAAATTGAAAGAGATACATGTACATAAAGTATCAAACAAAATTTAGGAAAGAAGACAAAAGGCTAGATTACGTAGAAGAGGAAGTAACTATTTGAACATTTATGGAAAAAAAATTCATGAATTGATAGAACCATACATACAACAAGAATGTTTTGCTAAGTAAAAATAAAAAGAGTTTAAGTTGTTGAGAGACACTTTCCCACCTATAAAATTCTTATTAGTAATTGACTTTGCAAATAATTACCCTTTTTCCCATCAAAAGGAGATTCAAACACAATATCATTATTTAGAGTAGGTGACTATTATGGTGCATGTGTGTTATCAACATGCATAATTAGATTTGGATGGTGTTGAGAGTACATATATAAAATGAGTCATTAAGAAACAATATCACTTTTATAATAGTGATGATAAAGAGCATGACACACATTTTTTACGAAATTGCTTTTACAAGTTTTTTCAAAATTTGGGAAGGTTTGTGAAAATTGATAAATATTTTGTATGGTTACATGGGTGTGCATTACAATTAAAATCATCAAGATCCTTTGTTTCCCTTTGTAGATATGATTGATTTTACAATATACCTCATGTTTCGAGTATTTTGAGAGTGGCCATGGAAAGGGTGAACATGATGGTGCAAGAGATTGCATCAAACATGTTATAAGAAAATATCAAATGAATTTTGATGGAGATTGTATAAAGTATAGAAGTAAAAATCATGAATCGATAGGTTTGGTGATTTTTTCCCCAAATGTTTTGTGATTTTTTCATTAAATCTTCCTCAACCTATTCTAACCTATTTTGGTTGGCATCTAGAATCTTGGAATCTATATTTTCCCCCACCATACCAAAAACACAAGGCTAAACCATGCATGAAGACAAAGGAGTGGGGACATGGATAAAATCCAAACACTTAGCTTTAGGCAGGGCCGAATCCATGCATGTCATAGAGGAGCAGGTGAAACTATTTCCATTCTTGAGGTATCCCATTCTATATAAAATTCCCCTGCGGTATTGTGTCCTCCAATAGAGTTGCATGGATCAAGCTGCGATCTTGCCTTGACAAGAATTGAATCCGTAGTTTGCAAAGAAGGAGAAATGAGAGTTATCGACAATGAGCCCATGAGCCTTCCTTATTTAATAATATAACATTTATATTATTAATATATTATATATTTATAATATTATAAAATATAATATTTCTATTATAATATTATACTATAATATTTATATTATTAATATATTTATTTATTTAGTATTATATAATATTACATTATATTATTAATATATTTATTTATTTATTATTATATAATATTAAAATATAATATTATTAATATTTATTATATATTATAATATAATATTTATTTATTTTATTTTTTCTATTTTTTATGTTTTATGAAAATCTATTTTTTTCCTAATTTTTTCATGATTTTTTTCAAAAAATCTTATACTTTTGGTCTTCCATTTTTTTTTCTCCAAATGAGTTTTTCTCCTATGGTATAAAGTATGCACATGATGTTGAATAGTGTAAGAATCACTTTATATGTGAGACCAACATAGCTTCAAGGAGGAGCCCACATCCACATAGAGTGTTCTAGGAGATATTAGGTATGTATTGTTTGAAAATACGTTTTTTTTGTTTAATATTATTTATTCTTGTTTTGTTTAATATTTACTTATATTTATTTTATTTGATTGTGATTACAATTACAATTTCAACAAAATTATAATTATAAATTCATGTTTGATGTATATATAGAATTTGTAGGTGTGGATCGAAGAACTATGCATAGATGTAAGAGGGTAGAGAAAACAAAAGGTCTTTGCATTGTGTCATGATTACAAATAGCCACACATGAATATTCCATACTAGGGATTACTCTTGCTTTTGCTGTGATTTCATGTTGGAAAATTATGAGAATTTTAAGAGCCAACAATGTGGATATGTCAATGAATGGAATTTGGTGCCACTAGTTGTTAGTGACACATATGGTGAAGACAAAGATGAAAGAGGAAGCTTTGGAGACATTCCTTTAATTTCAACTGATTACATGACTGGTGTAGACACCTAAAAATGACCCTTCGTATCGCATTACTAATCACTTACATACATCAATCCCTCCTGAATCACTTGCATTTAACATTAATTAATTAATCTAATTATTTAATTAATTTCATCAATTTCTTCTAAATCACTTGATTCCAACATTAATTGAATAAATCCTCTTTATTTAATTAATTTCAATAAAATCCACTTAATTCCTCCAAATTAAATAAAATTAATTATTTAGTTAATTCATCATTCAAATTCCTCTTATCCACAATTAAATAATTTTTAATTATTTAATTAATCAATTATTCTTCTAAATTTAAATAAATTATTCAAATTTATTCAAGTTGACTTTATCTTCTAAAAATAAATAAAATCCATATTTTATTTATATCTTATTTATTCCTCTATCATGCAAAATAAATTAAATCAATTTATTTAAATCTTCATATCTTATCTTTTCTTCAATCATGCAAATTAATTAAATAAATTTATTTATTTAATCCTTAATTATCCTTCAAAGCTTCTAAAAATATCATTTTCTTCTATGTGCACAATCAGTCTTATTTTTAGAACTTCAAAGAGCAAATTATAAGTTGAGTTAATTGGCTTTAATCATTCTTATTTTTATCATCAACTCATAAATTGGAAAAAATCATTCTAATTTATGAAATCAAATCCTATCTTTAGCTAAAAAGAGATTAACTTAATAAAAATAGCTTGAAAACATGATACATGTCATGTACACATTCATCATGAGTTATTTGATTTATCTTGATCATCCATTTTATTGATTTATCTTAACCATTTATTGATCTTATCCTACATCCTATATATGTACCCCCTTCATCCAATGAAAAAATCCTCTTTGATCATTGAATCTCTTCGATCATTTAAGATTTTGCATTCCTACAGTGCTTGATCATCCATCATATCATTGAGCACATATCGTATCTTTGAGAACTTATCTACGTCTTCTTGTTACAACCATGGGTATGCGACATATTAAGCAATCCACATATAACCAAGGGATCAATACAATCTAGGTGATATCTTTTGATTATTAATTGCATTATTCATTGATTTGGTTATCTCTTAGATTGATCTTTTGATGTTACAAGATTGAGTTTATTATCATTGTCTTGATTTATCCTAAGCTTGATTTTACCTATACACATTCTGGCACACCAGATGGGACCCACTAACCTTATTTTTCTTTAAAAAATCTAATTTTTTGAAGTACAGTACATTAAAAGCACAAATAACATAGAAAAGTGCTTTTGGCCTAATTTGATGCACCTTTTAGCGAAAGTTCTATGCTTTTTGTGCACAGTTCCATACTTTTGGTGCACAGTTCTGTGCTTTTAGTCAACAGTTCAGTGCATACGCAACATAGCTTTGTGCTTTTGGTTTTGGGATTTTTCTAGATAATTGTCTAATTTTAGAGGGTTTTCTTACACTCTAGCTGATCATATATTATTTGGCAAGCTGATTTATTTTCCCTACAATAATCTTATATACTTCCTAAGCTGAATTATTTAGGAGTATTTATGTTTTTTGAGCTAAATCTATCATTTCATGGTGTTCTTAATTTATCCTTGATTGCAGAATATAGATCTCATCACTCATCAACATCCTAGGTCATCTGACAAATCATTCAATCATAATTCAATCTTGTCTTTTTGATAAAACCTTTTTTTTGTAAGACTGCATTAAAAGCATGCATCTGCATCGAACTCAAGTGCTTTTGGTTTTTTGATGAGCATATGCAAAATAGCTCTGCACTTCTGGTTAAATAAACATGCTTCTGCACTAAATCTACACATTTTTGGTCTAAAATAAAGTGATTCTACACTACAGTTCAACACATCTGGTAACTTTCATCACTTTTTTGAGACACAATACTGTGCTTTTGGTTCTTTGATTTATTTTTGCTAGTCACTTGGTTTTTGTGGAACTAATCTACTTGTTGCAGCATCTTATCACTCAAATAGAGCAAATTAGTTTCCTAACATATCTTTGCAGGATGAACATTGAAGATTTGCAATCTTTTTCACTAAGTCTTAGAAACACTTCAATTTCTTAAAGGAAATCTACATCCATCATTTGCAATCTTGTGTGGTTAAGTAGTTGCACCTACTTATTTTTCTTACTAAATAGGATAAATGAACAACTATTTTTCGTTCTTGTAAGGTAATAGGTATATGCTCTCCCCTTGTGAAAACTTGGGTGATAAAAAAACTAGACTCATCTATCTTTTATTTTCAGTTTATCCTTTAGAAGAGCCTTCTTTTGGATTATGTTTCATGCAAAAGGGACAACCCTAAGAGGATCTTTCCTTTAGACTGCTATATAAATTGGTTGAGGTGAAAGCCAAGTCCTAACCAATGTTGGCCTTGCCTTATGGTGCCAACTTGAAAGGAATTGTACGTAACACTTTTGTGAAAGAAATTTTACAATTGTGTAGGGTATATTGTATTCCTAGTAAAGTTGGTAAAAGATTTTAGTAGCTTGTTGTATGCTCACAAGGTGTTGGTCTCCCAAAGAAACTAAAAACTACATAGCTAGTGACCACCTAATCTACTTCTGAATGTTGTGGTAATTTTTAGTGCAAGGGCATAGAAGGTTTTGCCCCTAATATTACTCACCACAAGGCTCCCTTGAGATGAGATAGAAATCCTCAGTATACAATAAGCTACTTGTAGCTTTCCAAGGAAAGGGTCATTGGGTCATCCTTCCAGTCTGTTGACTTTTTCCCAGACTGGATGCTTATTCCCAGATTTCCCTACAAGGTAGCCATCAGTGATCAACAAGATCTCTGGGCCAGGGGCCAACAGTGTAGGAGATAGACTCTATATCTTATCTCCTCTTCTTCTTCAGGCTCTGCAAAACCTAGGGGGTATTCCCTACTCAACATCCATGAGGCTATGCATACAAAGGCTGGGATGCTGACAGAAAGCAGATAAGTCCTCCTGTAAGTAGACCAAAACTGAAAGATAAGAGCAAAGGGGCTAGCTTTGGGCCTATTTGCAGTTGTAGACAGAGGACTGAGGATCCTAAAACTAATTCTAATGTCCTAATGGTTGTTTTAGATTTTGATTTGGATTTTAAGTTTGGATGCAAAGCTGGACATGGTTGTAACACAAATACAAAGCAAGATTGGTGCCTATCCAGGGCCTGGAGTCAGTAGACATACACCTGTGGATGATCAACATGAACAGCTAAAACTGCATTTCAAGGGGATATATGTGATACCTGCCTTACAGATATCTCCCAATACAGAGTGTTAAGTTATCTCTACTTATGGCATCCCTACTGCAGTATACCCTTCCCAATGTTCAACCTGAAAATAGTTTAATCTACCCCTTGAGAAGAAGTTAAAAGATCAGACATTCAACATAGGAATTCTATGCTCTAGAATCTAAACATTACACAAATATCCAGATTCAGAAGAAGAATACATGCAATACTGGAGACAGAATTAACAAAACACATGCTAAGATAGCATTTCTCATATAAGATTAATCATGAAATCAGTGGGTTCGTGCCAAAACATACAACAAGAGATACATAGACTCACAGGTTTAGCTGTACAGAGCAACCAGATCAGCTTGTTTTGAATTACAGAGCCAAAAATCTTCAACTTTCAACAACCAAAAATGAGTAACACTTCCTGCTTATAACAGCCAGGTAGTGTACCACAGCAATTAATTACATGGTTGACCAAAAATCCTGCTAGATACACAGTATCAGAAAAATGGCACTTAACGCATTACCAGATTGGCGCCCAAACATGAATGCAGCAGGTAGGGGAGGAGACAGGAAGAAATCTCAAGCCCTGTGCCACTGTCTGTTGATGTACACCTTCAATCGGGTACCAGATCCGTCCATACCTCTGCAACCTTCGCCATTAATGGCGCACCAACCCGCGGCCTCGGGAAAACGTCAAAATGTGCATCGCAACCATTTCCTGCCAAGATTCATCGTCATGATATTTCAAATATGCAGGATATCAATTATCCCACATGCACCCCGCGGCGACCTTTTCAACACTTTATATACTAGGCCACGAGCATATATAATGTCGGTGCTTTTGCTCCTAACGACACTAGTATAAGACTTCATCATCATCCTCCAACAGCATGATATCCTGTCGCTTGAAATATCACCCTGACGTCAGCATCATATCGCAATATAACCTGCATGATAATCGCCTTCATCGGCACAACCTGATCCATCAGAGGAAGATCCTCCTGCTTAACCGATACCAAAAGTCTGGCCGATGAACATCCTGATGACGTCATCGTCATATCCTGTTGACGTCATCAGCATATCTGCTTACTGTGCACCTCCTCATATCCAGATGACGTCATCATCATGTTTGCAAATATCAGGGGATCTCCACAAGATGATCAGTGTTAGAAATATGACCCCCCCGGACCTTGATGACGTCATCATCATATCGACATCAGGATGATATTCAGAAGATAACCGGATATTTGGAAATATCATCCTGATGCACAAATATCATGCTGCACTGTAGCTCCACTATAAGAACAGGGTGATAGATGAATACGCCAGATATTTGAAAAGATCACCCCCCACTAGATAATACACAAAGCTGGCAGGCGGATATCTCCTTGATATTAGCATCATCATGACGCTGGAACAAACATACATCCGGGTGATATTCAAAAATGAAAATATCACTCCCTCCTTTGGAAATATCATGATGTAGATAGGCAGAGAAATAGATATCACCCCGACATAAGAATGACGTCAGCATCATCAGGATGATAAAACAACGAACATGAAGTGATACAACAACATCAGGATGATATTGACTAAGATCATCCTGACGTTCAAAATATGATGACCCCAGTGAATATCGGGTCATACTTAGAACTCTTCAACAACATCATCAGGACGATCATAACCAAGATCACCCGATGATAAAAATATCACCCCGGCGAAATATCATGCAGGCAGAAAATATGATGACCCTCGCAAGCAACACGGCGATAACTGGAAATATGATGATGATGATGACGACCCTTAAGAAAAAACAAGTCAGGTTGAACAACTCAGAGAATAACCCCCTCAGAAGATCGGGGTGACATCATCATCATAAAAGGGCAAGGTGATAATTGGAAGATCACCGGATACTTGAAAAATCACCCCCGCAAGTAAATCAGGGCACACTGTAGCTCGTCAGCAGGATCAGGATGATATCCAGACATCACCTGATATTGAAACATGATGATCCTGATGAGAAACCGGTCGACAGAAAACATGATGATGCTGACCACCATCGAAGCAAACATGATGATGATGACCTCCTCCTCAGGAAAATATGATGCTGCAGCTCCAGGTCAAAATGAGTGCTAACACTGGCTCCGAATGGGGACGTGCAGGTGAAAACCTGCAGCGAGAACTAGATCTCCGGGCAGACCAGGCAAAAAACCAAAAAGCACGAACTGCACAAGACATTTACACTACATACATGTTTTTACAAATGTGCACAGCAACAAGTCATTTATGCAAAATAGAACTTAAGGAATTGGCCATGCACAGGCAATTCCAGAACTTCACCATCTAGGGCCTGGAGGAAATAAGAATCCTCCCCATGAGTACTGCAAATCTGATATGGGCCCATCCATAAGGGTTCAAATTTACCATGTTTACCCTTTTCTTGACCTTTTGCATTCCAAATGAGCACCAGATCATTGACTTGAAACTTCCTTTTTATAGCTCTCCTGTCAAACTGATATTTCACATCTTGTTGTCTTTTGAGATTGATCTGGTGGGCTTTCCTTCTGTTTTCATCCAATGCAACCAGCTGGTTCACTCTTTCTATCATGGAGTCTTCAATCTCCTCATCATTTTCCTGAATGAATCTGTAAACTGGTAGGAGATTGTTTATGGGCAATCTGGCTGATGCACCATATACTAGCTCAAAGGGTGACATCCCAATAGCCCTTTTTACTGTCACTCTGTCAGCCCATATTGCTAAGTTCAATTTTGAGTCCCAAGCTCTCTTGTTCTTGTCCAATATCCTCTTGATAATTTTCATGATGCTTTTATTGCTTGATTCTGCTTGACCATTCCCTTGTGGGTGATATGGTGATGTATATGATAGATTTATCCCATACCTGTTGCAAAAATCAACAAATTCACCTGATCTGAAGCACATAGCATTATCAGTGACTATCTTGAATGGTACTCCAAACCTGATGATAATATTTTCTAGCATGAAATCTGTCACCACCTTACTTGTAGCTCTCTTAGTTGGAATGGCCTCAATCCATTTGGTAAAGTAATCAGTTGCTACCAAAATCCAACTGTGTCCCCCACTTGATTTGTCTGCAATTTCCCCTATGAAGTCAATTCCCCATTGCTGAAATGGAGCATCCACAGTTACAGTTCTGAGGGGTAAAGCACCATCATATTTCAGCTTTCCTGAAAATCTTTGGCAAGGGTCACACTTCCTCACTAACTTTTGTGCATCTGAAAAGAGAGTGGGCCACCAATACCCTGCTCTAAGAATTTTATGAGCTGTTGTTTGGGCAGTATAATGTCCACCACACAATCCTTTATGCATATCAATCAAAACATTGTTAGCCATATCCTCATCCACACATCTCAGCAGCACACCATCAGGGTTTTTCCAGTATAGCTCACCTTGAACAATAACATACCTGATTGCATGTAACTTTGAAGTCCTCTTTTGACTGTCACTGAAATGGGAAGGACAATTCAGATTTTGCAAGTAGTAGATAATATCCTTGTACCATTCAGATCCTGATACATTTACATTCTCATTTAGGACTACATTAACTTGGCATGCTTCCAAGTTTGACTGTGCCATCATCTTGGCTAATCCTTGTCCTCTTATCAACTTGGTAACTTGTATGTCTATGTTGAACTCTTGCAGTTTGTTTATCCATCTGCACCTTCTTCCAGTCACCTCCTGCTGAGTGAAAATGTCTTTGACTGCTGCATGGGGTACATATGCAATTATATATGATCCTACCAAGTATGGTCTGAAACTTTTGATGGCTCTGACTAGTGCATATGCCTGTTTTTCCATAATATCATACTTCAACTCAGAGGCCTGCAAGGACATACTGAAGAAAGCGATGGGCTATTCAAAACCATCTTCATTTTTCTGTAGCAAACATGCAGCAACAGTATGAAAGGAAGCAAATGAAAATACTTGGAATGGCCTAGAAAAATCAAGAGATTTAAGAACAGGGGCCATCTTGATTGCCTCTTTGATACTCTGAAATGATTCTATTGCTTCCCTTTCCCAGTGGACAGTTGCATCCTTCTTCATCATCTTGGAAATGTTCCTTGTGGTTTCTGCAAAGTTGGGAACAAATCTCCTAACAAAATTTATCTGTCCAAAGAAGGACTGAACTCCTTTTACAATTTTTGGCATTTGAATTCTGTCAATAGCAGCCACTCTCTCTGGATCTATCCTGACTCCATCCTTGGAAACAATATGTCCCAGGAGCTTTCCTTCAATTACCCCAAAGGCACACTTCTTTGGATTTAAAGAAATACCATACTCTAGGGCTCTTATGAAAATCTGCTCCAGATGCAAACAATGCTGCTCTTTTTTCTTTGAGTAAGCAGTCAAGTCATCCTGATATACAGCCAGAATTGAATCAATCAACCCTGCAAAAGCAACATCCATTGCTCTTTGAAATGTAGCATCTGCATTTGTTAGTCCAAATGGCATTCTAACATACACATAAGTTCCCCATGGAGTGGTAAAGGCGGTCTTATACTGTTCTGATTCCTTTACCTTCACCTGATTATAACCTGAAAATCCATCCATCGTGGATAAGAGTTCACAACCAGTCACTCTCTGCAACATAGCTTCCATATTAGGCAGTGGATAGTTATCCTTTAAAGAGGATACATTCAAGTTCCTGAAGTCAACACAAAGCCTAATATCACCATTCTTTTTTCTGACTGGGACAAGGTTAGACACCCAAGTTGAATGCCTGATTGGCACAATTATTCCAGCTTCCCTGAGCCTTTTGAGTTCTTCTTGCATCTTGGGAGCTAAGGTAGGATTAATAGGTCTTTGCTTTTGTCTAAATGGCTTAGCTCCAGGCTTCAATGGGATCTCATGCTGGAATAAATCTTCCCTATAGGCTTTTAGGTCCTCATATGACCAAGCAAAAACATGTTTATACCTTTTCAGTAATGCAATCAGCATACTCCTAATGTGTGGTTTGAGCTGTTTACCAATGTATACCTTCTGAGGGGCCTGAGATGTCCCCAAATTTATCTCTTCTAAATCTTCCTTATTTGTGGGAGATGTCCTTGTGACCAATTTATCTCTACTGTCAAAAGCTCTTTCCAAAGCTACCAACCCTCTAGGGATTTTATTAGTCTTCAATTGAATTATCTCTTTTCCCACAAGAGTTTCTTTTCCATCTATAGTCTCTACAAAAGCTTGGAAATCAATTTCTTGATTCTCATATTCATCTATGCAGTGCAAAAATTTCAACAAATCCCTATCATCATTAAACACTTGCCAACTGCATATATTTTCTGGTACTGCAGGCCTAATTTTAACTTCTACATTTGTAACACCTGACAGAGTGATGTCATCTGGCCTTATTGCAACATTGGCTAAGAAATCAGCCATAACATTCTTTGACCTCTCTACCCAGCCTATTGAAAATGCATCAAATAGTTCAATGGTATCCCAAACAGCATGCTTGTATTGTTTCAATCTTTTATTTTTTGAAGCATACTTATCTCTAATTTGGGATACAATCAGCTCAGAATCCCCAAATACTCTTAACATCTTAATTCCATGTTTGAGAGCAATATTTAGGCCTAAGAGTAAAGCCTCATATTCTGCAATGTTGTTTGTGCAATCAAACCTCAGCAAGAAAGAGAATTTGAGGAGCTTACCAGTTGGAGACAGGAAAATAACTCCAGCTCCAGAGCCTTCTTTTGCACAAGCTCCATCAAAAAACATGGTCCATAAGCCTTGCTGATCCAGCTCTTCAATGCAGACATTTTTTTCTTTATCTTCTGTATCATCTGAGACAACCTTGAAGTGATCACAGTCAGTGTCTACAAAGCATACCTGTTCCTTTGCTTCTTGGTCTTCCACTGTCTCTGATGATCTTTGTTCTCTGATTAACTTAACATCCCTGCCATTCATTGGAATCATGGCATATGACAGGTCTAGCTGCATACTTCCACCAATTAGTGCTGCCCATCTTCTTGACAACAACATACCATACTGTGGCTTGATGTCAACCACTGTTATATTCATTTTATATCTCTTTTCAGGAAACACTGCCAGTTTGAAATCTACATCCTTCATGATTCCAATAACTGGTACCTCTCTGGCATCCATAGCATAACATTTTCCACATGCCTTGTCAATTTTCAATCCAGTTTGTTGCATGATGGCCAAAGGCATGACATTTGTAGATGCTCCAGAGTCAAGCATACAATTTCTAATTATTTTTCCATTTATAACCAAGGAAACATAAAATGGTTCCACTTGTGAAGGACACTTTGTCATAGTCACTCCTAAATAGACTTCAGGAGTCTCATCTTCTTCATCACACATGACATGTTTCTCACCCTGGGTCTGAACATTTTGTTTAGCTTGAAAAGGTACCCCTGAGATTAGGGATATTGTCCTATTCTTGATCTCTTCCACTTTCATGAGTTCCATAAGTGGAACAGAGACTTTTACCTGAGAGAGGATCTGAGCTATATCAAATGGAGCATAATTTTGTATAACAGTTGTAGCTTGCTCCACAATCTTGTTTTTATCCTGAGCTGATTTAGCTTTTACTTTCATAGTTCCCTGATCATCATTCTTGTCTTGGGAACCTTTACTTTGATCTTCAGCCTGAGGGATTTTGTTTTCTGGTCCTTGAGATTCATGACTTGTTCTATGTCTAAAATTCTGTTTATTATTTACCCACTGCCTTTTTTGTGGTTCAATTCCTTTATGACCATGCACTAGCTAACCTGCAGAAATATCTTCTGGCTAATGTGGGCTGCCTACTTGATTTTTACCTCTGAGATTGTAGTTGCTTTTGACTTGAGCAACTGCTGCAGCTGTGAAGGCTCTAATTTCCTCATCAGAAGGTCGTTGTAAGTTACTCAGAAGATTGTGTGAGTTCTGAGCATACACATAGTTATCTTCATTATCTTCATCATATGGGAACTGTTGGCAGGCCTGAATTTGATGATCTATATTCTCATCAGCATCATAAAGAGTGTATCCATTGCCTATGGACATCATATTAACATCATCATCTTGTACATAATGTGGCTCATTGCATTCATTACAAGATGTAGCATTATCATACAAGGATTGAGCAATCATACACTGTGACTGTGAATGTGGCATCTGACAAATTATACACCATGGAGCATCATCAACAATATTTATAGCTTTCTTTAGAGGATCAAGAGTTTCTTTGACATGTTGAGCTCTCTGATTTGTGTTGTTACGTGGGAATATAGGCTTACCATCATGCCAATTGGTGTTATAAGGCATATCATGCAATGATGGCCTCTTTTCCTGCCTTTGATAGACTTGCCTATCAGGACCCATCCCTTTTTCACTTCTGGCTAATCTATAGCTTAGGTCCTTAACAACATTTGCCAATTTGTCTATCTTATCTTCAGGGGCAGATGTATTACCTTGAGTGTTCTGAGGCTTGTTTGGATTCTGCAGAATTTTTATATCATCCCTTCTATTTGTCTTGCCCGATGCTTTCCTATTGTTTTCAATATTCACTGCAATTCTGAAAGCATCCCTGAGAGTAGCAGGACCTTTATCTCTTAATCCATATGCAGTTTTTGCATCAAAGGCATTGATATACAATATTATGCACATTGGTTCATTTGGCCTCATGTGATGTGGCAATTTGTTTAACACTTTAGTAAATCTTGCATTAAAATCTGCAACCTACTCATTTGACCCTTTAGTGATACTAGTGAACTCATTTACAAAAAAGCTAGGGTCAGTTTTGTCACCATATTGCTCCTTGAACATCCTTTTAAAATCATCCCATGATGAAATACTCCGGTCAGGCAGATTCTTGTACCATTCTCTTGCCTCATCTATTAAGGATTGCATGAATGACTTCATGAAAACATCCTCATGTTCAACCTCAAAGTTATCCATGATATTTTGAAAGGCTTTTAGATGATCTTCTCCTGACACTGTGTTGTTTCCTGAAAATTTAGGCACTTGCAGCCTCAGATGCTTGTCAATGGGGTTAGGATACCCAGGAATACCATCAAACACCAGCTGCCTGAATCTATCTAACTGCATGGGCTGTCTGTTTAACTGATTAACATTAACATTTCTGTTTGCATTCTGGTCTCTTACATTGTTCAGTGGTATCCTAGCATCATTCACATTTTGTCTCTCATCATTATGCTGATGTTGCACTTCATTTCTTTGCTGATGTCTCTGCACATTTGCATTCTCTAGGGTAGGAGCTGAATCATTTTGGGCAGTTCTTAAGGCTTGCACTTTCTGCTTCATATCATCTCTGATTTTCATGGCTTGTAGATATTCTAGTTCTGCACTTAGACTTCTGATTTCTTCAGCTAACTGTTCATCCTTAGGCATGGAGGTAGATGGTCTCATACCATTCTGGTCATCATCTTCATCATCCCTCAGAGACTCTGCCTCTTCAAACCTTTCACTTGGGTCTAGAAATGGGCGTTCTTGGAACACCTCTGACCTCATTCTCATGCTACCACCCTGTTACCTCTCATATGCACCTTGAATATCAGCTTCTGCATTTGAAAAGTAAGGCACATGCTGTCCTGATGGCCTAGGGTTATCTTGTACATCATCATTTTTTCTGGGGGAACCCTCATGACTAACCGAGACAGCTCCGTTTCTTCTGTACATCATTCTTCTTGTTACTGGTAACTCTTCAAATAAAGGATTTTGTTGGGATCTTCTCCCCTGCATATAAATTTTACTTTGACCGGTTGGGAGATTACTTCGGAGTCGCCACCTATTACTAGGAACTGTTTTCTTTTGAAAACCAGGGTTCTTTCACAAAGTCCCCAGCGGAGTCGCCAATTTCTGTTGACTTTTTCCCAGACTGGATGCTTATTCCCAGATTTCCCTACAAGGTAGCCATCAGTGATCAACAGGATCTCTGGGCTAGGGGCCAACAGTGTAGGAGATAGACTCTATATTTTATCTCCTCTTCTTCTTCAGGCTCTGCAAAACCTAGGGGGGTATTCCCTACTCAACATCCATGAGGATATGCATACAAAGGCTGGGATGCTGACAGAAAGCAGATAAGTCCTCCTGTAAGTAGACCAAAACTGAAAGATAAGAGCAAAGGGGCTAGCTTTGGGCCTATTTGCAGTTGTAGACAGAGGACTGAGGATCCTAAAACTAATTCTAATGTCCTAATGGTTGTTTTAGATTTTGATTTGGATTTTAAGTTTGGATGCAAAGCTAGACATGGTTGTAACACAAATACAAAGCAAGATTGGTGCCTATCCAGGGCCTGGAGTCAGTAGACATACACCTGTGAATGATCAACATGAACAGCTAAAACTGCATTTCAGGGGGATATATGTGATACCTGCCTTACAGATATCTCCCAATACAGAGTGTTAAGTTATCTCTACTTATGGCATCCCTACTGTAGTATACCCTTCCCAATGTTCAACCTGAAAACAGTTTAATCTACCCCTTGAGCAGAAGTTAAAAGAACAGACATTCAACATAGGAATTCTATGCTCTAGAATCTAAACATTACACAAATATCCAGATTCAGAAGAAGAATACATGCAATACTGGAGACAGAATTAACAAAACACATGCTAAGATAGCATTTCTCATATAAGATTAATCATGAAATCAGTGGGTTCGTGCCAAAACATACAACAAGAGATACATAGACTCACAGGTTTAGCTGTACAGAGCAACCAGATCAGCTTGTTTTAAATTACAGAGCCAAAAATATTCAACTTTCAACAACCAAAAATGAGTAACACTTCCTGCTTATAACAGCCAGGTAGTGTACCATAGCAATTAATTACATGGTTGACCAAAAATCCCGCCAGATACACAGTATCAGAAAAATGGCACTCAATGCATTACCAAATTGGCACCCAAACATGAATGCAGCAGGTAGGGGAGGAGACAGGAAGAAATCTCGAGCCCTGCGCCACTGTCCGTTGATGTACACCTTCAATCAGGTACCAGATCCGTCCATACCTTTGCAACCTTCGCCATTAATGGCGCACCAACCCGCGGCCTCGGGAAAACGTCAAAATGTGCATCGCAACCATTTCCTGCCAAGATTCATCGTCATGATATTTCAAATATGCAGGATATCAATTATCCCACATGCACCCCATGACGACCTTTTCAACACTTTATATACTAGGCCACGAGCATATATAATGTCAGTGCTTTTGCTCCTGACGACACTAGTATAAGACTTCATCATCATCCTCCAACAGCATGATATCCTGTCGCTTGAAATATCACCCTGATGTCAGCATCATATCGCAATATAACCTGCATGATAATCGCCTTCATCGGCACAACCTGATCCATCGGAGGAAGATCCTCCTACTTAACCGATACCAAAAGTCTGGCCGATGAACATCCTGATGACATCATCATCATATCCTGTTGATGTCATCAGCATATCTGCTTACTGCGCACCTCCTCATATCCGGATGACGTCATCATCATGTTTGCAAATATCAGGGGATCTCCACAAGATGATCAGTGTTAGAAATATGACCCCCCCGGACCTTGATGACGTCATCATCATATCGACATCAGGATGATATTCGAAAGATAACCGGATATTTGGAAATATCATCCTGATGCACAAATATCATGCTGCACTGTAGCTCCACTATAAGATCGGGGTGATAGATGAATATGCCAGATATTTGAAAAGATCACCCCCCACTAGATAATACACGAAGCCGGCAGGCGGATATCTCCTTGGTATCAGCATCATCATGACGCTGGAACAAACATGCATCCGGGTGATATTCAAAAATCAAAATATCACCCCCTCCTTTGGAAATATCATGATGCAGATAGGCAGAGAAATAGATATCACCCCGACATAAGAATGACGTCAGCATCATCAGGATGATAAAACAACGAACATGAAGTGATACAACAACATCAGGATGATATTGACTAAGATCATCCTGACGTTCAAAATATGATGACCCCAGTGAATATCGGGTCATACTTAGAACTCTTCAACAACATCATCAGGACGATCATAACCAAGATCACCCGATGATAAAAATATCACCCCGGCGAAATATCATGCAGGCAGAAAATATGATGACCCTCGCAAGCAACACGGCGATAACTGGAAATATGATGATGATGATGACGACCCTTAAGAAAAAACAAGTCAGGTCGAACAACTCAGAGAATAACCCCCTCAGAAGATCGGGGTGACATCATCATCATAAAAGGGCAAGGTGATAATTGGAAGATCACCAGATACTTGAAAAATCACCCCCGCAAGCAAATCAGGGCACACTGTAGCTCGTCAGCAGGATCAGGATGATATCCAGACATCACCCGATATTGAAACATGATGATCCTGATGAGAAACTGGTCGACAGAAAACATGATGATGCTGACCACCATCGAAGCAAACATGATGATGATGACCTCCTCCTCAGGAAAATATGATGCTGCAGCTCCAGGTCAAAATGAGTGCTAACACAGTCTTGGAGGTCCCTATCTCTGCTCTCTCGTAAAGATGAAAAAGTGTATGCACCAACTCTAGGTGTGATGACACTTGAGTCGACAAAGATTCCAAGTCATGAGTTGGATTTATCATAGTGAAGCTTGACCTTAGGGATAAAAAGTGCTTGATTTATTTATCAATTGTGGTATACCCATGAAAACTTGGGCTTTTTCATGAGCCTCAAATATGCACTAGTTGTTGTGTCAGTCCTGGACTACTTTGTTTACTATTTTTGTTCTCTTGTCAAACAAATCCTATCAAAAATCTAATCAAACTCTATCAAATTTGACCTTGAAAACACATTGTCACAAAAAATGTGCATCTGCACTTAATTGACACGCTTTTGAACCACAGTTTTGTGCTTTTGAATGATAATTCTGTGCTTTTGAACCATAGTTCCACATTTTTGAACCACAATTCTACACTTTTGAACCATAATTTCATGCTTTTGAACCACAGTTCTACACTTTTGAACCATAAGTCCATGCTTTTGAACCACAGTTCTTAGCTTTTGAACCACAGTTCCATGTTTTTGAACCATAGCTCTGCACTTTTGGACCACAATTCTATGCTTTTGAGCCATAATCCAATGCTTTTTGTTTTTGACTATCACCATTTATCCATTTAGCCCAAAACATAGAAAACTTCAAATTTGATCAATTTTAATGTCTGAGCTAGCATTCTATAGCACCGTTAGACCTATCCCAACAACCATTAGACCATCCTCATCTTAATCCAAATCTAAATCATTCAATCCAAACACAATCTAATCTCATTCTTGAATCCCATCTAATCCATCACTTGTGAAAATGGTTATGATCATCAACAAACCTAGATCAAATCCAAAACCTAAAATCACACTTCAAAGAGGCTTTCCTTCTAGCACTAACGATCATGAGAACCTCATAGACTATAATGCATATCTTGAGGAACAAGCTGAAATATGAAGACTTCAACACCTTTGTAACTCCATGCCAACACTATAGAACAAGTCCATAATACCACAACTACAAGGTATCATCCAAACACTTCACCAAATGCCACAACCCCTAGACCAACAAACCATCATCCAATCACTTCAACAACACCAATCATCTTGAATACAACAACTCCTCATTGAACTCCACCAAATCATAGCCACTCAACAATTCCAACATCAACACATTCAACCCTAATAATTCCAATATCAAGGTCATCCATACCATCCTCTCTCTCTCTCTCTCTATATATATATATATATATTCATCTCCATCCAATTCCCAAGAAAAAATTTCCTATGCAAACCCACCACCACCACAAGAACAACAATTCCAACCTAATCCACCCACATATCAACATGCTTGACAAAAATAAGAATTCAAACCACAACCTCAACAAATTACACCTCAATACCATGTGTCACCCCCATCACCATAACAATCTAGCCTACCCACATATTATGTCAATTCCACATCAACGTGTCCCATTGATACCCAACAACATCCACCCTAAGAGCATCCAATTCCCTATTCCAACATTTCAACTCATCATCAAACCCATTCACAAGGATTTCAAGATCCTTTACAACAAGAATGTACAAGTCTTCCTTTGCACCAAAATCAAGTGTCCGTAAGTCCTTATGATACCTTTGACAAGGGGAACACCATTCTAGCTTATGCATCCTATGGGTATCCCACATTGTTATCAAATCAAATACCCATACAAGAGCCTACTAGTCTTATCCCCATACCACCATGTAATCCCTATCATACTCCATTGGTCCCTCAACCTTCTAATCCATCAAGCCCTTCATTACCTTCACCCCCATGTTCCTCCAATCTTCCACAACAAGATCCTTGGGAGATAACCCTACAACAATTGGTCTAAGCACAATTACATGAGCTACCCCTGATAAAACCATCCAAATCCAATCCTAGTATGTCCAATACCCTTATTCCTCCACCTAATCTTAATCTTAAGCCTACAACACTATCCACCATTATCATTCATCCATTATATTGCTCATCTAACCATACACTTATGAAGAATGTGATCCAATGGATATTTGCAAGGAATCAAACATCTCCATGTCCTCAAATACCTATCTCAGAGCTTATCCAGGAACCTTCAAACATCATTTCCATTCCTCCAACCCCATCATATAATCCATAACCCATCAAGCCTATTCAAGAGTCTCCTACCATGAGTCCAATTCAAGATTCATTCTATCCTCATGTTGTTAACCATCTAGAACCTATCAAGCTTATCCAAGAGTCTTCTACCTCCACTTCCATTCAAGAAAATCAAGAGATATGTCAAGAGTATAATCTAAAGCATGTGGAAACATTGACCCTTTATCTAAATCAAGATCAAAGCACCTCCATCCAACCCATCCATAACCTATATATTTTTAATGATCAAGATATTATCTTTGATGAAGAACCTACACATGAGCAAATTGATCCCATCCATAGCACACTTAATCCTATCTATGATCAAGATCCCATCTATGATTTAAGATCCTATCTATGATCAAGAGAACCGTGATGATTCTCTTAGCCTACTTTATGTATTCCATGGTCAAGAGATTATCACACTACCTATCCATGATCCCACAACTACCCATGAGCAAGCTATCCACACTACTCCTATCCATCCCCCACCTAGCCCTATTCATGATCCAACAACATCCACTTCCCTTGATGAGACACTTGGTCCCCAAGAAAACATAGATAATCAAATAGATAACTTGGATCCTATCCCTTCATCTCCTACTGAGCATAGTGTTAGTCAAGATCCAAGCATCCCAAGTCATCCATTGCATGATCCCATATTGTCTCTTGTGGATCTCCCATTATCTCATGATAATCTTCTACCATCTCCCATCAATCCCATTCCAAATCGATTATCCTATCCCCTTGGTATTACCACCTTCAGCTATGAATGTTCTTCCTTAGGAGAACAACAACTGCTATCTACCACTTCACCTTCTCCATCTCGTAATGGACTCGCTTTTTTTTTCCAAAACAAACCTCCCATTGCATATCATATGTTTCAAAACATGAACTATCAAGGCAAAGGTTTAGGCATTCATGAACAAGGTATCTTAGAGCCCATCCATGTTGCAATCCTGAAAGGAAGCTAGGTGTGAAGAAAACACTTCCTACACTAATCTAATGAGGCAAGGAGAGTGCAAATTCAATTTTATCTTTACAATTAAAGCCATGTTAACCCACTAAGAGAGATATTGCAGCAAACACATACACAAGAAAGTAAGACAGAAGAAGAGAGACACAAGATGTACGTGGGGAAAACCCTTACGAGTTAAAAACCCCACACTCCAAAACACAGCTCAAATGTATTTCGTAAACAATGAAGGTTACAACACAATACACAACCAATGCTCTTGTAGGAGTCTTTGACACTCATATCTAGAGATGTTCTAGTAGCATAACAGTACCTGTCAAACTTGTAGTACTTCTCCTCTCCAAAGCACCTGTTTATATAACAAATACATGGTAAAAATGGCTCCACATTAGGATGGCTGTCAAACATAGCCTCATGGCCCAAAACCCATGCCTATGGACACTTGTCCAACACTGTAGGATACTCCTAACACTTGTCAAGTCATCCCATCTCAAGTAGGTCACCTATTTCCAAAATGGGCTCTGATAGATGCTCTTACGACTCTTACAACTGTCATAGAATCTGTCATAGTTGTCATAACTTATAACTGTAAGAGAATCTGTCATACACAAGATATAAATAGCATATTCTCTTACAACATGTCATAGTCCACCTTGGGGCACCCAAAGATGCCTTTTTCAAAGATGCTCTTCAACACATGTCTTCACCTATCATAGAGTCTCCTATTTCTGACTCTTACATGTCATAACTTTGTCATAGGAATTTGTCATGACCGTTTCAGTTAATATTCCCTTACACAACATCCAAGATGTTGACACATGAAAAAATATTTCTACCACTAAGTGGGATGCATATCTCCTCATGTGAGTAAAAAAATACATGTGGTCATATGCCATGTAGGATGACACACCACTGTGCCAACTCCCACATTATGACAACATAGGATTTACATCCAATTAATACAATAGGTAATAAATAAATAAATACAATGAATTAATACAAGGAATTACCAAGGTTTAGACACCTTAATTCCCAACATTCTCCCACTTGTCGAACACCTTGTAAGAGCCAATAGAATTAACAGAATTTAACTACTATAGGCCGAGAGGCTGATAGACTCCAAACACCATCTGAACTTCTCTATGCCCAATGGCTTCATCAATGCATTTGCAACATTCTTCAAAGTATCTACCTTCTAAAAATTTACCTTCCCATCCTCTACCATTTCACACATGAATTGAAACGATACATCAATATGCTTTATTTTGGCATGGAAAGTTGGATTCTTTGCAAGGCAAATCACACTCTGTCTGTCACAACAAATCATAATCTGTCCAACATCAACACCAATATCTGAACACAATCTCTTAAGCCAAATGGCTTCCTTGCAAGCATGAGTTTTTACCATGTACTCTGCTTTTGTATTAGACAAAGAAACCATAGGTTGTTGCTTACTCATCCAACTAATTGCACCACTAAACATAGTGAACATATAGGCACTGGTGGATCTCCTGTTGTTAATATCACCTGCCCAATTAGAATCCATAAATCCATGAATACAAACTAAATGTGGAGGTCCTATAGCATTACCATGATAACATATGGAATACTCAGAAGTACCCCTCAAATATTGGAACACTCGCTTAACTGCATCCCAATGTACTTGTCCAGGATTAGCCATAAATCGACTAAGGACTCCCATTGCTTGGGCAATGTCTGGTCTTGTGTAGACCATAGCATACATCAAATTGCCAACAACACTAGCATAAGGTACTTTGCCCATGTCCTCCACCTCACTAGGAGATTTTGGATAATCATTAACAGACAACTTTGTCCCCAATGAAATAGGAACACACAATGGTCTACAGTCTGCCATGTTGAACCTATCCAACATAGTCTTCACATACTCTAGCTTAACCTAAGTTTTCTATTAGCTCTGTCTCCTTTGATTTCCATTCCCAGAATGTACTTGGCTGCCCTGAGATTTTTCATCTCAAACTGTGCTAACAACTGAGACTTCAAATCAGAAATCATATTCTTACCATTCCCAATCAACGACATATCATCAACATACAATGCAATAATGAGAATGAGATCATTGTCAAACTTGTAATACACACAATGATCTGATTTGGATCTCACATATCTAATCGACAACACAAAGGCATCAAACTTCAAGTATCACATCCTATGAGATTGCTTCAAACCATACAAAGACTTCTTTAACTTGCAAACTAAATTTTCTTTACCTTTCTCTATGTAATTCTCTGGCTGTGACATGTAGATTTCTTCCTCCAAATCACCATGAAGGAAAGTTATCTTCACATCCATCTATTCTACCTCTAAGTCATAAGCAGTTGCAAGAGATAATAGAAATCGAATGGATGTCAACTTTGCAATAGGAGAGGAAATTTAACCATAATCAATTCCCTCCACTTGTGAATACCCCTTTGCAACCAATCTAGCCTTGTACTTTTCAACACTGCCATCTGCACCAAATTTCTTCTTGAATACCCATTTGCATCCAACAAGTTTCCATCCATTAGGAAAAGGCACCAAGTCCCATGTTTTATTCTTTTCTAAAGAAGACATCTCATCTTCCATGGCCTCCTTCCAGGAACCTACATCTTTCATGCCCATAGCCTCTTTCACAGTTCTAAGCTCATCAATGTTAGTAAGTAAAGCTAAAGCACAACTAGAATCAAGTAATGAATAACCAAACCTATCAGGTTGCTTTCTCATTCATGTAGACCTCCTCAATGGTTGAGGTTAAGGTTTTTCTTCTTCTTTTGAGCTTTCAGAGCTGCTAGAGCTCTTCTCATCATTAGGTCTCATAGGGTTTGTCTATTCAGTCTTCTCAGGGGTAGAAAGAAACTGAACTGCATCTTCTTTCTTTTCTATCTGTTCTGGCTATAGAATAATGGAAGAAGGTGTTAGCTCTCTGAAGATAACACTTCTTGTTGGCCTCGTTTTCAAATGAGACTTTCTACCATGCATTATCATTTAAACAGAGGTGTTATTTCCTATTAGTTGATATTGTTATTTTCTTAAATGATAATGAAACCTGAAAAGGCTTTAAAAGAAGACACCTCAACATCATTCAACGAAGCACAACTCAGACTTTATGCTAATTAAGTACCAAGTATCCAATCTCTCCCACGAGGTGCAATAATCAACATGCTAAGGATAGCAACACCATAAAGAAAGTACTAACAGTTAATTTCAAATGTAATGCTTCAAGGTAGAGTGTGAGTTTCCTGATTTATGAAGCCTTCTTAGTAATCATCTATTTCATTTCACCAGCTTTTCTGAGTACAAAGAATACATGATTGTTCTGATGCTCCAACACTCATTGCTTCTAATACTAGTGATATTCCCATCTCAAAGGAGTCATTTAGAAAGTTTGTAATTTAGACCGACTACCTCCACAAATGGAGATTCTAGTCATCTAGATATAAGTAGTTCTGTTGACTAAACCACAAAAACATGAAGCAAGAATGAGAGACATGAAAGGTAAATGAGCTCCTTAGCCTCGCAATGAAAGATTACAACCTGCAAATAGATATTGCTCTACATGACAAATGAACACAAACAAATTGTTAAATCACTACAAACATAGATGTTTTGATAGATAGGATCAAGGAAGTGGGGTATGTACCAAAGACAAACTTTGTGCTTCATGACATTGAAGGAGAGCAGAAGGAACACATGCCCTGCTATCATAGTGAGAAGTTGGCTATTGCTTTTGGAATTATCAATATTCCCCTTTGTGCAACCATTTGAGTTATCAAAATTTCCGTATGTGTCGTGACTGCCACACTGTCACAAAATTGATTTCTAAGACTGTTGGTCAAGAAATTGTTGTGAGAGATGCTAGCCGCTTCCACCATTTCATGAATGGGTTTTGTCCTTGCAAGGACTATTGGTGATTTTGGGTTTAATCCATTGATAAGAAAAAGATTAGCTAATTTTGTTCTCTGCTTCATCTCTGCAAGCCATTTCTGTCTATGGGAACGTGTTGTTTGGGTATCATTACACTTTTAAATGTTATGGCTGCAATGCAAATTGTAATTACATAGCATGAAGCATGAATATGGAAGCATAGACAAGGTCTATGGACTATTTGACAGAATGCCACCTCAAATAAATGTCATCTCATGGAATACTAAGATTGTATGGTATGGTATCCCATCAAAGCATTGTTATATACTTGGTTGAAAATGCTCTTATACGCATGAGATGCACCAAATAAAATCTTTGAAATGGTTTATGTTATTTTGGAGAGAGCATCCCATTTAGTTGAAAGAAATTGTGTGACATGGAGATTTAATACGGGTGCTATTCATCTGAAGAATGGTGACACTTATTCAAAGTTGTAAAACATTCAATAGATTGAGCATTTTTGGAATAAGGAATTTGCATCTCAAAATTATATTCCACAGATATTATGATTAAAACAAGTTTTAATGAAACACTTGGAACTCTGTATCTTTGTAATGGAAAGGCTGAATTTAACAATCACAATTAGTAGATCGGTGAAGTTTTAGTCATTAATTGAGTTGGGAATCTTTGAAGGACATATTGTTGTTGATAGATCTTAGTTCCAACAAGTGACTGATGGATTGAAAGGAGACATGGTGACTACCTTAGAAAACCAATGATTTGGCTTTTCTTTCAAGTTATAGGTTTTTATTTACCTTTTTGTAAAAGTGGCTTATAGATCACACGTTGTAACTGAAAGTAAGAAAATGAACTTCAAAGCTTATTTAAAAAAAAACATCGTATTTCAAAAAGGTAGTTATTTTAAGTGCCTAAGTTAGGTAGTTAGTCTAAGTAACTATCTTTACAAAAGAAAGTTATTTAAAATTAGGGCACTTATGAAGGTAGATACATCAAGTAGTTATAAAAAGTGGTTGAGGTAGTTACCCTAAGTGGTTACTGTTGGCAAGAGACACTATGTGGCTTCATGAGTGTTGTCATTGATGGCAACAAAGTCCATCACACACATCCATAGTGTTGACATATTCTTCTGAATCATCATTAGGGTTTGCCACTTCTAATGCACAGGCAGATTCAGGCCAACTGAATACAGGAGGTTGCGTGAGCTCCTCCCCTTCACTTCTGGTTCTGCCGCACCAAGGGGGGTATCCCTATAACTCAAGATGTAACCTTGACTAGCTCAAAGATAGAAGGATCTAACTTGACAACAACAGGCAGAATACTCTCATGTATGGACCAAGATCTGCATGATAGATCACAAGGCTGGCAACATTCTTGGACATGATGTCTGGTTGGGTATGAGAGCATGCAGGGGGTTCCTAATCCTACTCCTACAACTAACAGGTGGAAGGATGAAGTGTTTTGTTATGAATTTGGATGCAAAGCTGGACATGGTGTATAACACAAGAACACAGCATGATTGGTGCCTATCCAGGGCTTGGAGTCGGTAGACATACACCTGTGAATGATCAGCATGAATAACTAAAACTGGATTTCAGGGGGATACACATGATATCTGCCTTACAGATATCTCCCAATATAGAGTGTTGAGCTATCTCTACTTATGGCATCCCTACTGCAGTATACCCTTCCCAATGTTCAACCTGAAAACAGTTTAATCTGCCCCTTGAGCAGAGGTTAAAAGATCAGACATTCAACATAGGAATTCTATGCTCTAGAATCTAAACATAAGCAAACATCCAGATCCAGAAGAAGGATACATGCAATACTGGAGACAGAATTAACACAACACATGCTAAGATAGCATTACCCATATAAGATCAACCATGAAACCAGTGGATTCATGCCAAGTCCTACAACAGGAGATACATAAACTCACAAGATTAAACTGTACAGAGCAACCAGATCAGCTGGTTTGAATTACAGAGCCAAAAATCCACAACTTTCAACAACCTTGAATGAATAACATCGTCTGCATTATATAGCAGGAGGATGTATTCAGCATTAACTACCAGGTTGACCAAAACTCCCGCCAGATATACAGTATCATAGAAATGGCGCTCAAACACAACCAGATTGGCGCCCAAACTTGAATGCAGCAGGTAGGGGAGGAGACAGGAAGATTTCTTGAGCCCTGCGCCACTGTCCACTGATGTACACCTTCAATCGGGTACAGGATCCATCCACGCCATCGCCCATACCTCTGCAACAATCGCCATTAATGGCGCACCAACCCGCGGCCTTGGGAAGAACAACAATTCTGCATCGCAAGCATTTCCCGCCAAGATTCATCATCATGATATTTGAAAATGCAGGATAACATTATCCCACATGCACCCCGCAGCAACCTCATTAACACTTTATATACTAGGTCATGAGCATATATCATGTCGGTGCTTTTGCTCCTGATGACACTAGTATAAGACTTCATCATCATCATCCTCCAGCAGCATGATATCCTGTTGCCCGAAATATCACCCTGACGTCATCATCATGTCGCAATACAAACTGCATGATATTCGCCTTCATCGGCACAACCGGATCCATCGGAGAAACATCCTCCTGCTGAGCCTATACCAAAAGTCTGGCCGATGAACATCCTGATGACGTCATCATCATATCCTGCTGACGTCATCATCATATCTGCCTACTGCGCACCTCCTCATATCCGGATGACGTCATCATCATGTTTGCAAATATCGGGGGACCTCCACAAGATGATCTCTGTTAGAAATATGACCCCCCCAGACCTCGATGACGTCATCATCATATCGACATCAGGATGATATTCGGAAGACAACCGGATATTTGGAAATATCATCCTGATGTGCAAATATCAGGTTGCACTGTAGCTCCTCTGTAAGATCGGGGCGATAGATGAATATGATGATGTTCGAAAAGATCACCCCCACTAGATAGCGCACGAAGCCGACAGGCGGATATCTCCTTGATATCAGCATCATCATGATGCTGGAACAAACATACACCCGGGTGATATGAAAATATCACCCCCTCCTTCAGAAATATCATGATGCAGATAGGCAGAAAGAAAGAACCAGATATCACCCTGATATATGGATGACGTCAGCATCATCAGGATGAAAAAACAACGAACAAGTGATACAACATCATCAGGATGATCATAACCAAGATCACCCGATGATAGAAATGTCACCCCGGCGAGATATCATGATGCAGATAATATGATGACCCCCGCAAACAACACGGTGATAACTGGAAATATGATGATGATGACGACGACCCTTAGGAAAAAACAAGTTAGGTCGAGCAACTCAAAGAATAACCCCTTCAGGATAACGGGGCAACATCATCATCATGTCTGGGCAAGGTGATAAATGAAAGATCACCGGATACCTTGAAAACTCACCCTCGCAAGCAGACCAAAGCGCACTGTAGCTTGTCAGCATCATCAAGATAAAACCCAAACATCACCCGATAACTGAATATGATGATGACGATGAGAAACCGGTCGACGGAGAACATGATGATGCTGACCCTCCTCGAAACAAACATGATGATGATGACCTCCTCCTCAAGAAAACAAGATGATGCAGCTGAAAAAACACTGAGGAGGTCCAACACTTGGAGCATTTTTTGGATACTTAGGGAGAGTGCCTGAATGAAGAATGCTCAGAAAACTACCAGTCAATTTAGGCACTAACACATAGGACATGGTGTGTCTCTACCAGAAATCAAATTGAAGAGTATTTTGGTCCGGTGACCAAGAACAGAGCATGCTGCAAGGTCTAACAATTAGGTCTAAATCTCTCAGAAGAAGTATCTCAGCAAAGTACAGACTTGGGGATGTCAAGAGGAATATCATGACTGATACATTCCAGGGATTGAGCCTCCAGTGATGAAAGAGTAAAAAGATATGAGCACTTAAGTGTTGGGTAGAGTAAACTGAGGAAGAACTGACAGGCAGAGCATCGGACCTTAATCCAGATGGGGAATTGATGGAGATCAAGTTTCTTGAGGGATCATTCATGGTTGGCCAACATGATTGATGACTCTATAAGAATCTCTTTGATACGCATCACTTAGTAAGCATGGATTCAGCCGACAGACCACAGTTTGAAAATATGTTGAGTTTTCTGGATGCCGACTAGAAGGATGATTGAAATCATTGATGTGGATATATATACCTGATTGATTTAGGTATGAAGGTGTGTGTGGTGTGTTGTGAAGTGCGAAGAAAAGCAGAGACCAGTGTGGAAGCAGTAATATAGGTCCAGTATGTGACAGGATAGTAGCATCAAAGAAGAGGAAGAATGAAGTGCAGTAGATCAGTGTATTGAGCCTAACTAGAACTAAACTTTAGCATTTATGGATGCTTCTCATCAGTTCAAATATCTTGTAACTTTCTTTATAACTTGTAAATAGTGAGTCTCTTGTAGGCAGTGAGCCTCTTGTGACTAGTGTGCTCAGACAGTGAGCCCCAATTGGCAAGTACCATTTTGTACTACCTCATTCTTTTAACAAAGAATACAATCTTGGGTTAGTCACCCCATGGTTTTTCCCTTAACAGGGTTTTCCACGTCAAAATCATTGTGTTATGTGTATTGAGTTTATTTCTATTTTCATGGTTATGCATGCTTATTTAATTTGAAACTACACTAGTTGTTAAAGAAGAACAAAAAGTTAAAATAATTTAGATAATTAATTCACCCCCCTCTCAGTTATCAACAGTTACTAACCTCACCTATAAATATATCATTGTGATTCAATCAAGGGGGTTCCACTTTTTCACATGACAGTGTATGAAAGACTCGAATAGTTTTATTCAAGTTTGAAAGCAATAAAGAAACATTTGAATGTGTGTTCAACTCGATTTCATGTGTTGTTATTGGTATTCATATCTTTCATCAATAATGAGCATGTGCTTTCCTTTCAAAGTTACATTGTGAGAAAGATATTTTGCATCAAGTTTTGGTATCTCTACTTGGATGCATGGAACTTAAATTCATAAGTTTAACTCTTATTTCATCATTAGTGTTTGTTATTTCTTTGTTTTTGTTCTTATAATTCCAAAAAATCCATATACCCCTATCATACGAGGGCGCTGTCCCTCTCAAATGCAGAGAGGAATCAACATAGTCCTATGATTCTTCAACTGTTGTGAGTAGGTTGTTGCTGATCCAAGGGCAAAATAGAGTTATTCATGAAGGTTATTTAAAATCAACAAATATGTTTACCAATAGATTTTTGGCAACTCCACTAGGGAAATCAAACAAGTTGAAGCATTGGTGCCATTTATTCCTAAAAAACATACAAGTATCTCCCTAGAAAAGAAGTTGGTGACTCTATCTGAAAGAAGAATCCTAAAATATGGTTCTGTATTGAAGAACCTAGATGCATAACTTGTAGTTTCTTGAATCAGAAAGTGACAGTGATGATGAAGATTATCCTTTTTCTGCATCCTCTACTTAGCAAAATCAAGTTCTTGATGATCCTAAGCAAGTAGAGTTCTTGAAGAGTTTCTATGGTGGCATACAACTTGCTACTAGCTAGGTTCATCATTCTTTGCTTCAAACATTATAGAAGATTGAACAAAAAGATGGGAAGGAGACTCATTTTCTTGCTCATGGTCACAATTCCCTATTAGAGGAGATTCATGCACCAAAAGATGAAAGAAATTATGTTGAGATATATCATTTTCATGATGAGGACAACAATGAGGAGGCAAAGATTTTTCCTACAAATGAACCTGTATTGAAGGAAGTGTCCGAAAGAGACTCATCAGAACATGCATGTCCACTTAAGGAAGACCAAGAAGAAGAAGCGATGAAGACAAAAGAAGAAGACTATATGGAAACATGCAATGATGAAGAAGAAATCTATCCAGGTGATGAGATGTTCTCACTTTCTTTGAAGGATGTCACTCCTCTTGTGACAACTTGCTCAGGTTCGATAACTATATCTTTTGACAAAGGTTCCCATGACATGGTTAATGTTCAAGGGAATGGAGAAGAAATTTTGGACCAAAGTGTAAACAAAGAAGATGAAGATGAGTCACAAAATGTTTTACTAACATGCATGCAATCTAAGAAAGAATGCTCCAAGAGCTCTCTCATGAGGTTTTCATTCTAGATTGGTGTCTTAATACACCTGGTGATGATTTTCTTTGTAGAGAAGATGTTGCCATTTCTCCTTTACCATTTGTTGAAGAAGAATACTCAACTATTGAAACTAAAGTTACTACTCAAGATGAAGCATTGAGTATTCCCACTCCAAATATGCAAGAAGATCATAAGGATACCAGCATTCAAAGGCTTGATGAAGAGCTTCATGTTTTAACTTCTCCTTTACTACTTCCAAGAGAGGAAAATATTATTTCTTCATCGACGATACATGAAGACTTTCAGGAGGATAAAGTGCATAATATAGATTCATCACTTTCTCTTCCTCATGTACAACCCTCTAATAAAGAAGATCCCAAGTTAGTAATGCTAAATAAGAAGGAATTTTACTTTGAAGAAGATGATTCAATGATAAAGGAGGACATTATTCATGAGAAAGATCAGTTGCATAATATCAAGTTTTCTTCGCCTATTGGTTCGTGTGAAGGATGTCCAGTTTGTGATTTAATTTTTTATGATTCAAGCTATCAAAAGAATCTCTAGATAAAGAAAATTAGTATGCTCAACATGATGCCTAAAGATATGATCACTATTATATAGGGAAATACCAATGTGAGTCAAAAGGACTTAGAAATTTATAATGAGAAATGGTTGTTTGGTGTACTATTCAAGGAGTCCTCACATCTCATGTATTTTATTTTTCTCATCATCTTGAAATATCTACTGAGTCCATAGGTGCCTCATCCATGCACATCTCTTTTTCATTTAGGTGCCTATTTTTCTCAAGCTATTAATGGTTTTACATGATCATCCTGGAGTAGTTTGAGGTAGAAGTCACCTACCATGTACATAGGTTAATTAGGAATTTTGGTTGTGTCTATCTTGATTTAGTTTCTATTGGTTTTTGTTGTTTACCTCATCTTTGGGTGTCTTTTTCATTTGTCCTTTTGTCTCGTTGGAGTCTCCTTGTTTCCCCTTGTACATCACGTTATCTCCTAACTCTTTGCCCAATGGATAAGGTATTGGTCATTTCCAAAGATTCTAGATTCATCCTATGTCGAAAAGGTCCTTGTCCCTAGTTAGAGCCAACTGTTGGCCTCATTTTCAAACTCATCTTCAACTCTGATCAAACGAGACTTTCTACCATGCATTATCATTTAAACATAGACGTTATTTCCTATCATTTGATATTGTTAGTTTCTTAAATGACAATGAAACCCAAAAAGGCTTAAAAAGAAGACACCTCAACATCATTCAATGAAGCACAACTCAGACATTATGCTAAGTAACCGCTGAGCATCCAATCTCTCCCACGAGGTGCGATAATCAACATGCCAAGGATAGCAACACCATAAAGAAAGTAATAATAGTTAATTTCAAACATAATCCTTCAAGGTAGATCGCAAGTTTCTTGATTTATGAAGCCTTCTTAGTATTCATCTATTTCATTTTTCTAGCTTTTCTTAGTGCAAAGAATACATGATTGTTTTGATGCTCTAACACTCATTGCTTCTGATACCAATGATATTCCCAGCTTGAAGGAGTTATTTAGAAAGTCTGCAATTTAGACCGACTACCTCCACGAATGGAGATTCTAGTCATCTAGATATAAGTAGTTCTGTTGACTAAACCACAAAAACTAGAAGTAAGAATGAGGGACATGAAAAGTAAATGAGCTCCTCGGCCTCGTGAAGTAAGATTACAACCTGTAAATAGAAATTTCTCTACATGACAAATGAACACAAACAAATTTTTAAGTCACTACATACATAGATGTTTTGACAGATAGGATCAAGGAAGCAGGGTATGTACCAGAGAGAAACTTTGTGCTTCATGACATTGAAGGAGAGTAGAAGGAACATGTGCCCTATTATCATAGTGAGAAGCTGGCTATTGCTTTTGGAATTATCAATATTCCCCTTGGTGCACCCATTTGAGTTATAAAAAATATTCGTATGTGTGGTGATTGCCACACTGTCACAAAATTCATTTCTAAGACTATTGGTCAAGAAATTGTTGTGAGAGATGCTAGCCACTTCCACCATTTCATGAATGGGTTTTGTTCTTGTAAGGACTATTGGTGATTTTGGGTTTAATCCATTGATAAGAAAAAGCTCATCTAATTTTGTTTTTTGCTTCATCTCTGCAAGCCATTTCTATCTGTGGGAACGTGTTGTTTGGGTATAATTACACTTTTAAATGTTATGACTGCAATGCAAACTGTAATTACATAGCATGAAGCATGAATATGGAAGCATAGACAAGGTCCATGAACTGTTTGACAGAATGCCACCTCAAAGAAATGTCATCTCATGGAATGCTAAGATTGTAGGGTATGGTATCCTATCAAAGTATTGTCATATACTTGGTTGAAAATGCTCTAATACGCATGAGATGCACCAAATAAAATCTTTGAAATGGTTTATGTTATTTTGGAGAGAACATCCCATTCATCTGAAAGAAATTGTGTGACATGGAGATTTTATATGGGTGCTATTCATCTGAAGACTGGTGACACTTATTCAAAGTTGCAAAACATTTGATAGATTGAGCATTTTTGGAATAAGGAGTTTGCATCTCAAAATTATATTCCACAGATATTATGAATAAAACAAGTTTCAATGCAACACTTGGAACTCCGTATCTTTGTAATGGAAAGGCTAAATTTAGCAATAATAATTAGTAGATCAGTGAAGTTTCAGTCACTAATTGAGTTGGGCATCTTCGAAGGCCATATTGTTGTTGATAGATCTGAGTTCCAACAAGTGACTCATGGATTAAAAGGAGACATGGTGACTACCTCGGCAAACCAATGATTTGGCTTTTCTTTCAAGTTATAGGTTTTTAGTTTCCTTTTTGTAAAAGTGGCTTATAGATCACATGTTGTAACTAAAAGTTAGAAAATGAACTTCAAAGCTTATTTTAAAAAAGATCATCATATTTCAAAAAGGTAGTTATTTTAAGTGCCTAAGTTAGGTAGTTAGTCTAAGTAACTATCTTTACAAAAGAAAGTTAGTTATTCAAAATTAGGGCACTTATGAAGGTAGTTACGTCAAATAGTTATAAAAAGTGGTTGAGGTAGTTACCCTAAGTGGTTACTAACCTCATCTATAAATATATCATTGTGATTCAATCAAGGGGGTTCCACTTTTTCACATGACAGTGTATGAAAGACTCGAATAGTGTTATTCAAGTTTGAAACCAATAAAGAAACGTTTGAATGTGTGTTCAACTTGATTTCATGTGTAGTTATTGGTATTCATATGTTTCATCAATAATGATCATGTGCTTTCCTTTCAAAGTTGCATTGTGAGAAATATATTTCACATCAAGTTTTGGTATCTCTACTTGGATGCATGGAACTTAAATTCATAAGTTTAACTCTTATTTCATCATTAGTGTTTATTATTTCTTTGTTTTTGTTCTTATAATTCTAGAAAATCCATATACCTCTATCATACGAGGGAGTTACCCCTCTCAAATGTAGAGAGGAATTGACATAGTCTGTGATTCTTCAACTATTGTAAGCAGGTTGTTGCTAATCCAAAAGTGAAACTAAGTTATTCATGAAGGTTATTTAAAAGCAACAAATCTATTTACCAACACTACTATACAACACTTTTTTAGCCATAGGATCCCAAATCTTGTATCCTTTCACACCGACACCATAGCCAATGAAAATATATTTAAGAACCTTGTTCTCCAATTTATACCATTTTTTCCTAGGCACATGTGCATATGCTTCACATCCAAAAATAGAAAGATGTCTAACTAAAGGTTTCGTACCATACCACACCTCCATGGATGTCTTACCAAAAAGAGCTGATGTAGGATATTTGTTTACTAGATAGCAAGCAGTGGCTATAGCTTCAACCCAAAACTTTTGTTCGAGGCTTGCTCCACTAAGCATACTCCTAGCCTTCTCCATCAGTGTCTTATTCATCCTCTCCACAACTCTATTTTACTGCAGGGTGTATGGAGTTGTCTTCTATCTTTCAATCCCTTTCTCTTTACAGAACTTATCAAACTCTGCCAAACAAAACTCACCACTATTGTTAGTTCTTAAACACTTAATCTTTTTACTAGTCTAATTTTCAGCAAAGACTTTAAACTCCTTAAACTAACTAAAGACTTTAGTCTTGCTTCTGATAAAATAAACCCATGTCCTTCTACTATAATCATCTATGAAAGATACAAAATATACATATTCGGAAATCAAAGGAACATTAACTGGACCAAACACATCAGAATGAATAAGATCCAACACACTAGAAGACTTGTGAGAACTAGAGTAAAACTGAACACAGTTTTGCTTTCCATATACACAATGTTTGAAAAAGTCAAACCTGAGATTACAATCATTTAACCATTCAATGAAGTTTTTATTTTTCAGGGTTTGCAAACCCTTCTCACTATTGTGGCAATATCTCAAATGCCATAACATAGTCTTTTCAGTAGGAAGCTTAGCTTCCATAGCATGTGCACTACCATCAAAACTAGTTACAACAGATTTCTTGATTGCTTATTTAGATGGTGGAGAAGAAGTGATTGCAACTCTTTTCTTTGAGTTAGAAGAACTATTACACTGTGAAGTGCATGCCTCCAGCTAAAATATAGTACCTCTCTGAGTACCCTTTGCAAGCACCATAGATCTTCTAGTCCTCTTACATCCATCCTTTGAAAAGACAACCTGCACACTTGCATCATTCAACATACTTAAAGAAAGAAGGTTCCATGCAAGGCCTGGGATGTGCATAACCCCAGTGATCCCCTTCACTCATCCATTAGGGAATCAGATTGAGACTCTTCCATGACCAACAATCTTTAGATGAGACTGGTCACCTGGGTACACTCTTCCACCATCAAACTCTTCATACTTCATGAAGCAGCTTCGATGTGAGGTCATGTGGAATAATGCACTAGAATCAATTAACCACACATCATTAGATGCATGGGTGGCCAGGGCTATGATGAAGGCATCACCATCATCTTGTGACATGTTAAAATCTGAATCAGGGGCTGTCTTCTTTTTCTTTTTCTTCTCTTCTTTACATTCCTTTCGAAAGTGCCTCATCTTCTCATAGGTCCAACAAAGAGCCTTGGACTTTCTAGGAGATTTGGATCTCCCATGGGATTTGGATCTACCCTTTTCATCTTTCTTGTCCTTCTTCTTCCCTTTCTCTTTGGGTCTTCCACGAACTGCAAGAGCCTCTTTGGTTGACTCAAATGTCTTCCTCTGCATTTCTTTAGATAATAGTGAACACACCACATCTTCTGTCTTAAAGGTGGTAGTGTTGCTTCGAATAGCCATGACAAGATGATCCCATGAATTTGGCAAAGAACAAAGTAGGGTCATACATCGATCCTCCTCCTCCATTTTCACACCCACAGATGTCAGCTATGTAATGATCATGTTGAAAGCATTCATGTGGTCTGCAACAGATCCTCCATCTTCCATCTTCAGATTGAACAACTTCTTTTTCAGAAAAAGCTTTTTCACCAAGGACTTGGCCTGATAAACATCACCCAGCTTCTTCCAAAGATCTTTCGTGCTCTTCTCTTGATGGATATTCAACATGATAGAGTCAACTAAATAGAGTCTTATGAGACCCTTAGCCTTCTGATCTTTGAGGTCCCAATCAACTTGTGACATTGTTGTAGGTTTTACATTGGATATGGTTTCCCATAGGTCATGATCAACAAGTAGGTCCTCCATCTTGAGTTTCCACAACTCCAAATTAGTGCCATTAAATTTCTCCACCTCTAATCTTTCGGATGTGGTTGCCATCTCCTTGCCACAACAAGATACAAAATGCTCTACCCAACACTCCCACTTAACCTAAGATTAGCTCAAAAAACACCTACCCAGCTAGGCTCTGATACCAATTGAAAGGATGCTAGGTGTGCTAAAAATGCTTCCTACACTAATCTAATGAGGGGAGGAGAGTGCAAATTCAATTTTATCTTTACAATTATAGCTATGTTAACCCACTAAGAGAGATATTGTATAGAACACATACACAAGAAAGTAAGATAGAAGAAGAGAGACACAAGATATACGTGGGGAAAACCCTTACAGGTGAAAAACTCCACACTCCAAAACATAGCTCAAATGTATTTCGTAAACAATGAAGGTTACAACACAACACAGAGCCAATGCTCTTGCAAGAGTCTTCGACACTCGTATCTAGAGAAGCTTTGGTAGCATAATAGTACCTGTCAAACCTGTAGTACTTCTCCTCTCCAAAGCACCTATTTATATAAAAAATACAAGGCAAAAATAGCTCCACATTAGGATGGGCGTCTAACATGGCCTCATGGCCCAAAACCCATGCCTATGGACACTTGTCCAACACTGTAGGATTCTCCTGACACTTGTCAAGTCACCCCATCCCAAAGAGGTCACCTATTTCCAAAATGGGCTATGACAGATGCTCTTACGACTCTTACAACCATCATAGAATCTATCATAGCTGTCATAACTTACAGCTATAAGAGAATCTATCATACATAGGCTATAAATAGCATATTCTCTTACAACATGTCATAGTCCACCTTGGGGTACCCAAAGATACCTTTGTCAAAGATGCTCTTTGACACATGTCTTCATCTATCATAGAATCTCCTATTTCTAACTCTTACATGTCATAACTTTGTCATAAGAATCTGTCATGACCGTTTCAGTCAATATTCCCTTACACAACATCCAAGATTCTGACACATGGAAAAATATTCCTACCACTAAGTGGGATGCCTATTGCCTAATGTGACGAAAAAAATACATGTGGTCATATGCCATGTAGGATGACACATCACCATGCCAACTCCCACAATATGACAACATAAGATTTGCATCCAATTAATACAATAGGCAATAAATAAATAAATACAATGAATTAATACAAGGAATTACCAAGGTTGAGACACCTTAATTCCCAATAAATCCATCCTTGAGCACATGGTCTTGGTTTTTATTCCCAATATAAACAATCCAAAGATGTTGGTACCACCTCCATGCCTCCTCAAGATAATTGTTCCACTCCATATCCCGGTGCACCTTATCGCACCTCTTACTCATATATCACCATCCCTCCTCCATCACCATAGCATTCACAAAAGCATGTGACCATACATATCCCTCCATCCACTATTCCTCTACTCCTTCCAACTCCTAATATCTCTCCATCCACTCTACCTCTGCTTATCTGAACACCTAATATCTATATCATCCAAGCCCCTTATCCATTTATCCACAAATCCATTTTTAATCCCTCCATCCATAAATCCCCTATCATTCCTAATCATGGCCAATGAATGCACACATTAACCCCATATGAAGCTATTCCTAATCCCATGAGATTCAAAAATAAAAATTTGGATGATTCCACATATATACCAAAATATCCACAAAAGCCTCAGGAATATCATGCCATAGGGCATCAATATGTAAATTTGAAGCTAAATCCATCTCAAAAGCTACATACACCCACACACCTCAAAGAAAAAATGAAAATAGTGTGGGTCCCTAAGCAACTGGCAATAACCTCAAATCCATCTCAAAAGCTACATACACCCACACACCTCAAGGTAAAAATGAAAATGGTGTGGGTCCCCAAGCAACAAGCTATTACCCCAAAAGAAGCATCCGTATCTCAATCTATCCCCAAATTCCAAAAAGCTAATTCCCCATTAACAAATCCTAATTACATATGCCCACACACCTCAAATAAAAAATTTAAATGGTGTGGATCCCCAAGCAACAAGCTATTACCCCAAAAGAAGCATCCATATCTCAATAGAATCCCCAAATTCCAAAAATCCCATTCCCCATTAAAAAATCTTGCAAATTCTAAGTCTATTTGGGTTCCTAAACTCCTAAATTGATAGTTCCCAAATCCCCTATCCTGATTTCCATTACTCCCCACTTCGTATCCTAGTGAAAGGCTTCCAAATCTATCATGATGTGTGCAACCATTGGTCTTGGTTCCTCGTAATTCCATACCATTTCAACATACCTCCATCTCCCCATCACATATCCCTTTTCTGTCATATTTCATCCATCATACCTCTATGGTCCATGTTTTTGCTCCATGACCCATTTATCCTTCCATCTCCAAAAATCATCCATATCATAATTCACCATCCATTCCATTTCCATCTTCCCACATCTAACAACTTCCATGCGCATAATGCTACCTGATATAGTGCATGTGCAAACATGCATTAAAGTGCTAACATAGTACCTTGCTATTAGAAACAAACACTTGAGTCCTCATCCTCCATCCCATCCAACAAAGTAAAAAAAAAAGTAAAGAGAAATCCCTTCATCTAATGGTGAAAACTTGGCAAAAAGGTGCATTGGATAAGTACCATGATGAAAACCTATCAAATAGGTGTCATGTGTAGGTTGATTAGCTATGTACCTCACACTTGGGGGCATGTTGTCTCATCTACCCATCCTATCATTCCTATCATATCTTCCTTATTCGTTATATCCGCATAATTATCCTTTTGATCTTGATAAAGATAGAGGAAAAATGTTGAAACATGCTTTAAAAATCTCTTGATATACCTCATCATTACCAACCAATCCAATCAATCCTATCATCATAAGCTTTTTCATGTCAAATCCTAAAGTATTATACCTAGAATGGGGCATGTTATTCCTATGCAATATAGTCTTTGACAATCACATCCCAAATTTTTCCATCGATCTTACATGATCAATCCATCCCATTTGCTATCACTGATCCTTTTGTTCACTTATTGTTGTCAATCAGGATTGCACCCTAGCTAAGTTAGACTTAACTCTCCTATTGAAACATAGAAACATTCTCCATCTGTGGGTGACTTATGATGAGAACGAATATCTAGAGAGGGCTAGTTCCCTTGGTAGATCACCTAGACTAAAATGATTTATCTGAGCAAAAGGATAGAAAGATAACATGAAATGGAATCCTAAAACCTAAAGGGTGATGCACCAGAACTTAAGATTTATTTACTAACTCCACTCACAATCATCTCTCAAAACAATAACTTTCACAACCTCAAATGAAACACACAACACAAAAGTGTCTTGCATGAAGGTTCATAAATAAACATAACATGCAACATGTATTATATGAAAATCTTGTACCCACACTTGTAATAATAGGACATAAAAAGGACCCAATAATTAGAATCACAATGATAACATCAAACTATTACTACAAAATGAGACAAAAATGATGAGGTAGGAACATTCTGTTGTTTTTATCAAACTAAAAGGAGTATAAGGACATGAAAATATGAGTACAAATCCAAGCTTAGAAAGCTCTCTACAATGAGTCAAGAGAGTAAGAAGCAAATTTGAACTGCCTTAAATGAGTTGTTCTACCTAATATATAGCCAAAAGGCTTTCTAAAAACCCAGCCAGCTATCTTACCCAAAACAAGAAACTAAAATCCCATTTTCGAGCAAGGGAAAAAAGCCACAAAAAGAGGGCCTAAAACTAACCCTAACTGAGTAGAAATTGGTGGCAAGTTTCCCTTATAAGTGGACCCACCCAAAAGACTCAAAAAATCAGGCTCTAACTGACTAAAAACTGAAATAGAAACTTCATTTTGCCCAGTTTTTTCCTAATTCGCCCAAAATAACTCAACCTCAAATAAGAAATATTTTATTAACATTACTTTTATTTAACTGCATTTAAATAACAATTATTAAATCAATTTACAAGAACATTGCTTTTAATAATGTTTTACAATATAGTTTTTAGTTCTGATTTTTTCACAAAAGGAGGGAAAGAGACTTGATTTTTCTCTTTTGATTTGATTTTGACAACCTTGTAAAACAAAGCAGAAGGTACTTATGGTTTATCTTTGATTTTGCAAAGTGTAAAATGTCTCCTTTGATAATTGATTTTCTATAAAAAATCATAAAATATCTTAAGGTATCTAGCCTTAATTTTTCTCTCCAAGGTTATAAAATAAACCTAAGGCATAAAGCCTAGGTATGAAGTATGTGCAAAGGTAAAAATAATACCATGAAGGTATTAGTGAAGGCATAAAATTTGTGAAGAAAACTCAAGGTCAAATTAGGGCAGCATGGGAACCCTAAAAATCATTCAAGCCCTAATCTTTTTGCATCATTTGCTCTTTGACTTTTTGGAGAAATTGGCTTTGCTTGGCCGCTGCCATGGGAGTTAGGGTTTGAGCTTGAATCTTCCCATTCTTGCTATTTCATGTCAATTCTCCATCAAGAAACTAGTGGTATCATAGAATATTGTAAAAATCTTTCGATCATCTTCATTTTGAGTGTAATTTTCTGGTTTTAAGTCACACTATCACCATGTTTTGATGTATTTTCATTGTTGTTTATCTTCTAGTGAATCTCTCCCCTATATTTGAGGCTGCCATGGATGTCTTTGAATCTTTCACACTATGGGTTTCAAATGCATTTTCTTCATAGAAAAAACTTGGGTAAGTTTCTATCATTTGAATCTTGCCCATTTCTTTATTATTTGCAAAAAGATGCTCTATTCGAGCTCAACAGAGGGCATAACAATGAATGTTTTTACCTTTTGTGAAAGAATGTAGAAATTTCTGTACATTTTCCCATTGAAGGCCGCGGCCTTTCAAGCTTCTAGGAGTTTACTTGATGCTCCAGTATTGTTTCTATGGCACAAATATTGCATGGTTTGGTAACAACAAACCCCTTTATGATGTATGGGTTAATCCTCAATGAAGTGGCCATGAACCTTTATGGACTAGCTTTTATTTGACCTTGGAGATTGATCCTCTTAAACAACATTGACTTTTGATTATATAATTGATGTTGATGACTGCTACTGAATCTACTTATGACATCACTCTCTTCTTATTATGACCATCATTGACATATTTTATAAGAGATTGGAACTCTGAGCATGACTATCTACAAGAAGAAGGCAGTGTTTTTGACTACACACACTTGCTATAGGTATACATTTGTGAGAAGTTGTATCATCAACCTATTCATGAATAGTATCTCCTTACTGAGTAATAGGGCTAGGCAACTAGTCTTCTTGAGATACAGAGTTGGAAGAGAAACCTTCATAGATGTACCATTCACCATTGGAATAACTATAGCCTTCTCCTTGAAACTGATTGACAGACAAGATTCATAATGATGTAAATATGCCCTCAAACTGATTACTACTATCTCTGCCTATCATATGACTATCTTCATGTTTGGATTTTACTATGCTTTTGATGACTGTTATCCCTATATGTTTTTTTCACTGTCCTTTGTTCAACCTTCATGGCTAGTGTTGTGACTTTGAAAACTCTTGGAAAATGAGGACTATTAGCTCAAATCTCCTTATGTGCTTTGCACTTTGTATTTCCTTGGCCATTGAAATGAATAGGTAAAAGTTTCCTTCTCTGTTGCTTATTGTTGTCATGTATCACATCATCTTTCCATGGTATGTAGACTTGATAACTTTAAAGCTACTCCAACACTGTGTTGTAGGCCTAGGCTTTTATTTATCTATATGCAAGATTCAAAATAGACCATACATGCTCTAGTGGGCTTCCATCAAGGCTCCTGAGACAATACATATCTTTGGTCATATGAAACTGACCCCTTTGGTGTTCATTGTCACATACAAGACTCTGCCCACAGACCCTATATCTCAATCTACAACTGCTTGTAGAAGTCCTGTGTATGTCTATCTTTGTATCTTTGGTATTTGAGTGATGACATTCTCATGAAAGTGGCCTGGTACAAAGTACATTTCAAACTTCATAAAATACCTTTCTCTGCAAAATGTGGGACAATCATAGAGGATGCAAGTGACCATAGATCTAGGGCAATGAATGATGTGAGAATAGAGCTAGCACATATATACTATGATTGTAGACTACTCTTGATTCTTGTGGCTACACCTGTACTCAAATGTATACTATATGTTCTTATTTATTTGACAAAGCTTACTTTCTGATAATAGATGTACGAGAATGCTCAAACTTAGTCTTTTCAATGCACTATGTGTGAATGCTGTCATCATTCCTTGTAATCTTGGTTATGAGCCAACTTGTATCTCCTGTGTTGTCTTCATGACATAATGTTGCATGGTTTTTAGAATGGTTGATTCTCAATGAAGTGGCTATACCTGTAGCCTATGAATGTCTCTTCATATTGTAGAGGTATATGGTGAGCATATGATGAATGCTCTATCCTTAAGGTGATTGTCCCTTGGCTATGACATTGTAATATCTTCTTTGACTTATCATAATAGTTTGTTTCTCCTTTACTTCTTATGGCAGCCCTATTCACTCTACTTATGATCTCCCCCACATACTAGACTATAACTGACATGGCACTTATACTATATTGTATAAATCATGACTCAAGTTGTTCCTCTTATTATAGATATAGGACTGTTTCTCCTTATATGACTATCTTGTAGCTGATAAAATGCCTTCTGATTGATAGGACAATCATGATCATGACTAATTTTTGTCCTTTATGGCTGTTTAATGTGTTCAAATAGCAATCTTATGCCTCATTCACAACAAAAGTGGTAAATACCTATTCTATTGATGTCCTACTATTGCTCCATGATGCATCTTTGTTGTCATACTAGCTGTACTGTACTCTTGCATTGATTACTATGGTGATTGACTATGTGCTGCCCATTGTGGCTATTATGTTGTGGTGTTTATTAACTACATCCACCACATGAAGGCAGTCACCATTCTAAGCACACACTAAAGGCTTGAAATAGGAGGTACATCTGAACAATGAGGATTATTTTTATAGTGGCATCCTAGTCATTGGTTTAGGGTGGTGATTGCCCTTCATGTGTTGTTTGTCCTTGTAATTACTAATGATACTGTAAGTTGTAATAATTATCATAGTCTTCATCCACACTTCATTCACTTCTTGTTCTTTTTAGGTATGACTGTATGGCTGTTATGAATGGACAATGTCACTTATTAATTGATCCTTAATTAGAATATGCCTTTATCTATTGATCTAAAAGTTTCATGTTTATCTTATATTCCCCTTAAGATCTAGGGGTAGCATGCTAGGCTCAACCCTTGTGGGAGCCCATTTTTTACCACATGCCATGATGTCTTCACAAATGTATCAGTAACATGATTTCTCCTATACCTACACAGTGAACAAACATGTTAGATAAAAGATAGTGAAGCTCAATGTTCCTGTGATATTTTATTTTCTAGGCTCTCTTGTATACATCTAATGATTGTTGATCTGATGCATCGTAAACATGTGCTATATTTTTGTTGATGATGCATGTGATAAGACTCACATCTAGAGCTCTAATCAATCTCTCTTAATCACTATAGGTTCACTTGAAGACTAGGAGCAAGGAGGAGAAAGAAACCACGAAGACCAACACGCAACCACCACAGGCAATGATGGCTATGTTTCTTTTCATTGTGTCTTTCTATTATTTAATCTTTAGATGTATAGAACATGCCTTATGTTGTGTTGGCTCAACTACTCCCACAGCTTGTGTGGGATATTTGATCATTCTTTTCTCTTCAAAGTATCAAACAACAATATTTTTATAGTCTTGTGTATATTTTTTATTGCGAAATGAATGAAACATTACCAAATAAATGGAAGCAATGTCTTGCAATTTAATGTAGTCTCCTTTATGTTGTAAAACATTGCACAACAAAATTGAATTCTCTCTTTTGAACTTTGATATGCAATGAATAAACATGGTAGAAATATGCTAGAATACTCTTCACCTTTAAATGTAAACAAACTATTTCAGCTCTACCAATTTGAGTTGTAGGTGAAAAATTGGTAACACTTATCTATTCCCATCTTTCTCCTTCTATCTAGACCTAGTTTTCCCTTGTTATTGGTATCTAGTATTAAGGCTATCCAAATGCAATCCAATGTCACTCATTTTTCTTCATCCCAATCCATCAAACACCTCCATCATTCTTGTCTACCATTTATCACAATCCATCCTATCACCCCAACTTGACTAACTCAAGCAGAAAATGAACTATGCATCCTTTGAAAGCTAAAGTCCTTACCAAACCCAAAACAAAATGACTACTCATAGAGCCATATTTTGTCCCGCATACTGCTTGCCACATCTTCTACAACAATCCATCTATCCTAGATCAGATCAATAGCCTTTAACGGATATATCTTTCCTACAATAAGGCTTCATCTACCAATCTACCCTGAGAAACCTTTTTGGAAAGAGAATATGTTGGTTGTGTGTTTACTTTATTAGTTAGTCTTTTTCTTTTTGGTTTATCTTTTGTTCATTTATAATACCTAGTGGAGACTACCTTGCTTTATCTATATCTTGGTATGTTGCGATACAATATAGATTGGGGCATAGTCATTATTTTCATATGCTATATTTTTGGGATGTTCTTATCATCTTACTATGGCTAATTTTATCTTGTGCATGTGTTATAACCCATCATATTACATATTAATATACTTTTGTATTTATGTATTAAGTTTATTATATGTTCAAGAGTATGGCTCATTCACATGTGTGTTACAACCTAGCATCTTACACATTAATATTCTTTTGCATTTATGTATTAAGTTTATTATATGTTAAAACTATGGGTCATTCACATATCCAACAAGGTTCTATTATATCTAGTAAATATAAGTTCAAACCTTTTGCTTGTAGAGTCAATGTTCTATGCATTGGATACATCATCACCATGGTCTTGTATACCCTAGTGCATAATATCCATATGCTATATCAAAAATAAGGCTTGCTCTATAAATATTCACGGAACTATTGTAACATCACCCCATCTCATCACAATTCTAGAACTACATATCATCTCATCTCAATCATAATGTACCTTGATTCCATGGATATGGGTATGTAGGGAGTCTAGAATACAAAGGAAAGTATCCAGTACTTAGGTGCATAAGATATCCTCATTTCACCTAAACATCCTCAAAAGACTTCACCCCATCCATTCCACTCATCCATCTCACCCATACATCTAAATAAATCTATAGCTTTCATGAAGATTGATCAATCCGATATCAATTATTCTTTTCTTTTTATCTTTCATCTTTTATCTAACTTTTCATCTTCATCTCTTTTTATTTCATTTTGAGAGCACACCTATGTTCTTTGAACCCAACTTTCCTCTTGAGGGGGCATCTTCATTATCATCATCATTCATCTTATCAATATACATCATCCTTTCCATACCAATCTAGCTAATCAATCTAGCCAAATAATCCAATCACATCCTTTGGTCTTGATCCTAATCTTGTCGTAAACCAAATCAATCAATCAATCAATCATCATAAATCAATTGTCTTATATAGGATGTTCCATTGTTAAAACTAGACCAGTCATCTTATATGACATGTTTCATTTCTTGAAACTAGACATTATTATCAATTAATAAATCATCATCAATTAATCATTGGTTTACAACTTAGCAGGCGCAATACCTTGTTTGTTTTTGGAATAATCATCATCATCATCATTCATCTTATTCATCAACTTACCATTATCTTTCCTTGTCACCCTCACTTTTGAGTGACTGGGGTATCACCATATCTAATCCAATCATTTTCTTCCAACCATATTCTTCCAAATGAATCTTCTTCTACCAAATCAAACACTATGTTTTAAATTTCTTTGAAATGATGTTACTTTGCAACACCATCTCAAAGAGGGGTAAAATGCAGACACCTAAAAATGACCTTTCGTATCATATTACTAAATCACTTGCGTTTAATGTTAATTAAATAATCTAATTATTTAATTAATTTCATCAATTTTCTCTAAATCACCTGATTCCAACATTAATTGAATAAATCCTCTTTATTTAATTAATTTCAATAAAATCCACTTAATTTCTCCAAATTAAATAAAATTAATTATTTAATTAATCAATTATTCTTCTAAATTTAAATAAATTATTCAAATTTATTTAAGTTGACTTTATCTTCTAAAAATAAATAAAATCAATATTTTATTTATATCTTATCTATTCCTCTATCATGCTAAATAAATTAAATCAATTTATTTGTTTAATTTATTTAAATCTTCATATCTTATCTTTTCTTTAATCATGCACAATCAATTAAATAAATTTATTTATTTAATTCTTAATTATCCTTCAAATCTTCTAAAAATATCATTTTCTTCTATGTGCACAATTAGACTTATTTTTAGAACTTCAAAAAGCAAATTATAAGTTGAGTTAATTGGATTTAATCATTCTTATTTTATTATCAACTCATAAATTGGAAACAAAATTCTAATTTATGAAATCAAATCCTATCTTTAGCCAAAAAGTGATTAACTTAATAAAAATAGCTTTAAAACATGACACATGTCATGTGCACATTCATCATGAGTTATTTGATTTATCTTGATTGTCCATTTCATTGATTTATCTTAGCCATTGATTGATCTTATCCTGCATCCTATATATACCCCCTTCATCCTATCAAAAAATCCTCTTTGATCATTGAATCTCTTCGATGATATAAGCTTTTACATTCCTACAGTGCTTGAGCATCCATCGTATCATTGAGTACATATCATATCTTTGAGCACTTATCTACATCCACTTGTTGCAACCATGGGTACACAACATATTGAACAATCCACATCTAACGAAGAGATCAATACAATCTAGGTGATAGATTTCGATTATTAATTGCATTATTCATTGATTTGGTTATCTCTTAGATCGATCTTTTGATGTTATAAGATTGAGTTTATTATCATTGTTTTGATTTATCCTAAGCTTGATTTTACCTATACACAATTGGTACATTTTGGGATTGATTGAAAAAGCTATATATATCACAACTTGTAGAATATTTAAATTTTAGTATGTTGATAATATTTAATTTTAAGATATCCCTTTGGGCACTAATACAATTTTTTTTGGGTGATCTATTAAACCCTAATTGTGTCACACTTTGTTCCACAATTTTTAAAATTTTAATTTGGGTGGGAATGGGGTTTGATAGTTGGGGTAGGGAATTTGTGGCCCCTCTCCTCTCCTTGGGAGTGTAGGTCCCTCCTCAGTTGGTACTTCTTCTAATGCAAGTGGTACTTTGGTGAGTAGACCAAAGAAATGCTTTGATACCATTCTTGAAGAAGACTATGTGACTCATGTGACAAGAGCCTCAAATGTTGTTCCAGATTTTTAAAAAATTGAAGATGGCATAGCTATTAAGCTATTGGATACCACTGTGAACCAAATCATTCCCAGTAAGTTCTCCTTCCACCTTAACATTGATTTTGTCAAGAAATGGGCACTAGAAAAATAGAAACCTAAGGCAAGCATTTTTGCAAGCACCCTATCAGGAGGGATGCTTTTTTTAAGTTTACTGATGCAAAGGGAATACTCTCCCTTGAAAATCTGCAACACAACATTGACACAAGCCTATGCAAGGCTGAAAATAAAATATTACAACATAAATATGCAGAGAAGTCTACAACTTATATTTTATTGAATCTAAAAATGCATTACAAAATAAGGAATCTTATGAGCTTATGAGAATTACACATCCAACACCTGCAACAAATTAGTTTCTCCACATTCTGGACTCCTTCCCTAACATCTGGGTCTGTAGCCATTTTCTTCTCCCCAACTCTAAGAAGACCCCATCAATTATTCCTATCCATTCTCCATCATTTTTCAAAATTTTCTAAGACAATTTCTAGGTTTCATGCACCTCCTTCCTAGATTTCCAGAACATTTTGAATTTGTTTATTTCAATAAGAAATGAGAATGTTATTCCCATTTTACTAAGACTGGGTTTCATAATTACAACCCAGACATGGAACAACATGCAATGCTTGTGTCCCACATGGTTTCATTAAAATTTCCCATGGTTTCACTAAAACCACCAACTGGAACCACCTCATGGAAATCCACACCCTTCTTGGAGGTTACAATTTTGAAAATAAAAATAGGAATTGTTGAGCCACCTATGATGGAATCTTCCTATAGAGTCAAACTCTACATTTCAATTTTTTCTTGGTCGCGACTCATTGTTTTAGTTTTAGTTCTGTCCATGTTTCTATGGTTTCTAAGTGTCAAGAATATTGCCTATGTGCTCCTTTATGCTTTACAATTTCTAGATGCTACTGAAATGTGCCACGTATCTTTGGCATAGTTTCTTTTATTTGGTTTATTCTTGTATGTGGAGTGCACCATGTGCCATTGCCGAGGGCCTTGGGGAAGAGTTTCTTTCGATACAGTTTGCATGTAGGTGGTGCCAAGTGTCCTTTTGATGCAATGGTGGGAGTTGCCTCGTGTATCCCTTTTGATAAGCTTTAATGGTACCGAGACACATATGGTGGGTCCGGGATGTTACGGCATAGTTTTTTGATGTAGCAAAGGGTGCCACGTGCTACGTGTGAAAGGTAGCACAAAAGAAGGTATTGATGATGTGGAGATTGCCATGTATGTTTTTCTTATATGTTTTGGTTGTACACGTAGTGTGACAAGTGTCATCTTCACAGGGCTTTGAGAGACTCTTTTAATAAGTTTTGGAAACAAGTGGAGGGTGCCACATTCTTTTGTTGCTTATGCAGATGGCGCTGTGTGTAACTATATTATGTTAAGCTCTGAAGGTGCCGATATATATTGTGGATCTTGCAAGGTATGCTATAGTTTCTAAGGTGATGCAGGAAGTGACAAGTGTCATTTTTATGGGTACTCAAGACATAAATTTATGAAGTTTTTAGGATGCATGGAGAGCACCAAGTGTCCTAGTTTTGATCCTCAGGTGTTGTCATGTATCAAATAATAGTGTGGTGGATGGTGACAAGTGGTAGTATTCTGTGTGCCCCTTTTATATGAATAGAAACTATACAACATGCGAAAGGTGCCGCGTAGCATATTTTGGAGCCATTTAGGAACTCACGAGTGATGCCACGTGTTGTAATAGAACTATGAGTTACAGTGCCACATATTTTATTGCTCAACCAATGGGCACGCAAGGAGAGATGGTTGTAGATTTGAGGAGATTTTCAGTACCAGTTCAAGTCCTAGTTGAGTTCTAGTTCTGTTCAGGCTGTTGAGATCCTAATGGTTAGAGGCAATCTTGAGTCAAATTTTGTGGCTACAAATAGAGAAAGATTTGTAATACAAAGACATTATTATTGATTGAGAATTTAGAGATCTTGCTATGATCAAATATATCATTTGGCCTTAGTTTAATTGTTTCTGAGAAGGAAGCTAATATATCTGTGCATGTTTTTGTGCCTTTTGTATTTTTCTGAATTGTTAATGAAAGAAGCTCTATTATGTGCCAGTGGTGATATTTTATGTGTTTTTGCATAAATCTTTTGAGTTTAGCCTTTGATTTCAAATTCATTTATAAGTTGTCTATGTTAATCATGCAGTATTTTCTCTTTAATATAGTTAAATCCTGAGAATTTAATCACTGTACTAATTACTGAAATACATTTTATTAGGTGCATCACCATAGAGTTAGAAGTTCTATTTATTATATCTATAATCTTGTTTTTTCTCCCTTTACCTAAAACCCCATTGAAAAAGGAAGAGCCAACTTCTGTAAAATCTAGAGGTTGTTTTAAGTATCAAGTCCCAAATTCTTGTAGCTTCCCATGTTACTGTTGGAACCTGCACAATTTTATACATCAATAGTTTTTGGCACGCCCAGTGGGACCTTTCTTGAATTTTGATCAAGACTGTATGAACCAAAGAGCATTAAGGAGTTAGAGCAGTTGACCAAGAACAAGAGCATGATCAGCCGCCAATCTAGGGATCTTATTGCCTCTATTAGCCACTTCTCCAAGAAGAAGAGTAAATCGAGTAGTAATAACATTAGGAGCAAACATGGGAGCTCCTGTACCACCATGAAGTTATGTAAACTGGAACAATAGCAGCCATCTCATTCTCCCAACACCACTTGATACTTGGGACCTAATTCCAGCCAATGCTTTGAAGGCTTTACCCAAATTCAGTGGAGAAGATGCCAAGACACCAGGAGAACATCTCTAAGATGTGTCAAATGTGTGTGTAGTACATGTTATTACAATACAAAATGTTGCTTTTAGACTATTAGTAGCTTCTTTTAAGTGGAAGGCTCTAGATTAGTATAGGTTTTTGCCCTCGAATTCCATATCTACTTGGGATGAGCTTGGAGATGCCTTCTTTGCAAGATTTAGTGACAAGGGTGATAAGTCATCTCTGATACAACAATTGATTATTATAAAGAGAGCACCTCAAGAAGCTATAATAGACTTCAACACAAGGTTTCAAAAGACCTAGGATAGAATCCCTATTGCAGCCAGACCACCATCAGGTATGTCTATTGTATTCTACCTTAAAGCTTTCAATTTTGATATCTCTGTAATGATACAGTCCCTAGGAGGACAGACCCTACCAGAAGCATATGAATTAGCTGTAAGGGCTGAGAACAATCTGATAGATGTTGGAAAGCTACCTCCAAGGTCTCCCATGCCTATGTTCCCAAAAATTTATATTCCCTTGCCACAAGATGTCTTGAATCCATCATTTGTACTTGTATCCATGTACACCTTCCCAACATCTTAAAAACCTACTATCCCAACACCTTCTGCCCCTCCATCTAAAATGGATGACATCAAGAATACCCTCAGGACCTTTTCAAATGAGATTATTAATCTCAAGAGGCAACAAACTTCTTACTTGAAGCCTCCTTACCAGGGATTCCAAGGAAATAGACCCCCATATTAGCCAAACCAGTACCAAGGTGCTCAAAGACCTAATAATCCTTAACCTTCAAATCAGTTGGTCACGGTTCGTACACCTTTGCAAGTTGTCCCTCATAACCCAGGTAGGGAAGTGGTCCTTAGACAAAATAACCTAGCAGAAGATACCAATGTCTAGTGTTTTCCTTGCAACAATGCCCATATGCCCAGAGATTGTCCTAGGGGTAATTTACAACAAAAGATAGTAGAATAGAGAAGAATGGATGGCCAAGCTATGGTATCAAATGCTCACCCATATCAGTCAACTAGTGTTTGGAATGCAATAATGGTGGCTCAAATACAAGGTATGTCTATTCAATAGGAGGAAGAGATTGCCCCATAACATGCTTTGTTTTCATGGATTGAAGATGAAGTTTTAGTATTCTTGAATGAAGCATCCACCTCCAAGAAGCCCTTGGTATAGTCTGACTACTATACTAGATCAAAAAGAAGGATGGTCGAGCAACCTGAAGCTAAAAATAATCAAGCTGCTAGAGCCCCTCCTTTTCAAACCCACTACAATCCTATTTCAAGACAAGAAATACCTCAGTCAGCCCAGAATCAAGCAGTGTCTAACCCAGTTCTAGAAAGAGCAAGGTACCCTTATTACCCTAAGATGCAAACATTGGGACCCATGAATGCAATAGAATAGCTAAAGAAGACCACTGCACATGTATCAATATGGGATATACTGGCTATTCCTGAGAAAAAGACACTATTACAAGAAGCATTGTAGACTCAGGTGGATCCTAAGGCTACCAGTGTGAAAGAAGGAAGTATTAACAAAGCAACAAATCAAAGCAAAGATTCTCCACCTTTGTAGATAGCTGCCCTGCTAAATGCTACTATAGAAGTAAGTAAATCTATGCCCAAGCCATTTTATCTAACTTTAATAGTGGTCAAGAAACTACTACATAACTCAATGATAGATTTAGGAGCTAGCACTATAGTCATGCCAAAGCAAATGGTTGATGCTTTAAAAATAGAATATGAGCTGTGTTGGTAATCATTTATGTTTAGGGTTTTGAGCAGAATGTATGCAGGTTTTCTGAATCAAACCTTGAATTTTTCAAGTTTTGGGATCTTGCATTGTTTTGCTTATTCTGATGTTGGCCTTCCATGGTGGGTTCCTAGTTATTAAGTCTCATCCTCATGCTTTAGTGTTCAAAGGTTGACCAGCCCCCACGTAATGCTTTACTACTTTTTCCTGTCGCACTAGAGAAAAATGTTAAGTTTTTGTATGTGCAATTGCAATTGTATGTTGGTGGGCTCGTGAAATCTCTATCGACCTCCAAAAAATGATAAGGAATTGAGTTATATGCATTTTAGATGCATATCAGGTGCATATACAAAGGGGAATCTTTTGCAAATTCTTGGGAATATTCCCTGTTTGTATATCGAGTTGCATGTATATTTGGTTTGTATGTTCAGACATATAACAACTATGTACAAGAGAAAAGATACATTATAGGCATATTCCAGGAAAGATTTGATGTTTGTATGCAGAGGAAGTATACATTGTAAAGATACAAAGGATAAGATGCAAGCCAGACCCATTAATTTTTCAAATTTATTCTATAAGCCCCCGGCGTCCGTGGCTTACATGTATATATGCTTGTATATGTGCAATGTACAAAGGGAAAGTGCAATAGTCAGGTACAAGCTAGATTTCAAGGCGGATGCAACATGCTTCATGAAAGTTTGAAATCTACACCTTGTATGTATAAGGTGCTTGTATATGCACATATATAAAGAGGATATGCAAGGAAGGAGGGTGCAAGGTGGACCCGATTAAAGTTTCCAATTTGCTCTATAACAGTTTGGGGTCCGCCTTGTATGTTGAACTGTTGCATGTATATGCATTTTGTATATACAAGGGATTTTGAAAGGCAAACAATGATGATTTTATATGCATCCATTTTTGCATATACAGGGGTGAAATGGCAAAGTGAAATGGTGAAAAGTCAGTGATAAGAACATGGAGTGCCTACATGGCACGTAATCATTGGCTCCTGCCTTTTTGGCAGTTTTTGGTGCCGATGATCTCAGCGATGGAATATAGACCAATGGCTAGGTTTTAAAGTTGTAGAGTTGGTCTTCCTTGCTTCCTCAGACTTGTTTTGAGTGGGAAAACTTTAGATGTGTTTGTTGCTGCATCCCATGGGTAACTGAATCATTAATGGTGGACTTGTAGAGGATGATCGATGGAGTTGACAGGTCAAGCACCCAACTGATGAAGAAAATCCCTGGGCGGCGGTGCAAATCCTGAGTTCACCTACTCATTCCTCTTTATCTCTCTGCTACATTTACTATTTTTGGGCACCATTTCTCATGGATTGTATTTTGGCAGGATTTTTGGTTGCCATGTAATTAATTGGCTGAATGTACAGTTTGGCTACATAAGGGGCAAACTGTATCATTTGTAGTTGTTGAAAAATGGACAAATTTTTTGGTGTTGTAATAAGATACGACTTCGTTGGTGGTTCTATCTTGGCTATCTTGTGCATTTATGAGTCTCATGTTGTATGTTTTTTCTACATAAATCTACTAATATCATGTTGATTTAAATGAGTAATGCTATATTATATGTGTTCTGTTATTTGTCTCCAAATTGAGTATGTTCTTCTTATGAATCGAAGCATTTAAGGGGTGTTTATGATTCTAGAATATAGGTTTTCTGTGTTGAATGCTTGATTTCTTACTTCTACTCAAGGAGTAGATTAAACATTTCAGATCAAGTGTTGGGAAGAAGACATCGCAATAGGGATATCAGTAAGTAGAGATAACAAGATACTCTATTTTGGGAAGTATCTGTAAGGCAGATACTAAAAATCCCCTTGATATCTAGTCATTAGTATATGTTCATGTTGGCCATTCACATGTGTATGTCTATTGACTCCTAGCCCTAGATAGGCACCAATCCAGTCTTGTATTGAGGTTGCAACCCAAAGTCTCAGTTTTGTATCCAAACATAAAATCAAACTTAAACTGTAAATCAAACCATTAGGACTTCAGAAGTAGTTTTAGGACCAAAATCCTTTGTCTCACAACTGAATATAGGCCTAAAGCTAGCCCCTTTGCACTTATTCCATAGTTTTGGTCTGGATAAAAGAGGATTTATCTGCTTTGTATCAACATCCAAGTAAGTTCATGTGCATATGTGATAGATGTTGTGTAGGGAATACCCCCTTGGTTCTGCAGAGCCTAAAGAAGAAGAGGAGATTTTTATAGAGTCTATCTCCTATACTATTGGCCCCTGGCCTGGGAATCCTATTGATCAATGATGGCTACTTTGTAGGGATAACTGGGAACAATCATCCAGTCTGTGAAAAATAACTAACAGATTTGGTGACTCCACTAGGGAATGCTTTGTGAAAGAACCATAATTTTAAAAGAAAATAATTCCTAGTTGTAGGTGGCGACTCCGAATAAATATCTGAACTGGTAAAATAAAAATTTGTATGTAAGGGAGAAGATCCCTGCGTAATCCTCTGTTTGAAGAGTTATCCATTAAAATGATGTACAGAAGAAAAGGGGCTGTTCAAGCCAGTCGAGAGGCTTCTCCCAGAAATAATGATAATATGCAGGACAATCCAGGACCTTCAGAGCGAACAATACCTTATTTCTCAAACACAGAGGCTGAAATCCAGAATGTATATGAAAGACAGTAGGGTAGTGTATTGAGAATGAGATCGGAGGTGTTTCAAGAATGCCCTTTCCTTGATTCCCCTAACAGATTTGAAGAAGTTGAATCCCCAAGAGATGATAATGATGATCAGAATATAATGAAACCGTCTTCTTCTATGCCCAGAGAGGAGGAATTAGCTGAAGAAATCAAGAGTCTGAGAGCAGAATTAGAATATTTGCAAGAAATAAAAATTAGAGATGATATGAGACAGAAAGTGTAGGCTCTTAGAATTGCTCAGAATGATTCAGTTCCCACCCTTGAGAATATAAATGTGTTGAGGAACCAGCACATAAATGAAGTTTAGGATCAACATAACAATCAAAGACAGAATGCAAATAATGCTAGAATACCATTGAATAATGTAAGAAATTAGAATGCAAATAGAAATGTAAATGCAAATCAGTTTTACAGGCAACCTATGCAGCTAGATAGATTCAGACAACTAGTTTTTGATGGTATTCTTGATTACGCAAATCCTATTGACAAACATGTGAGGCCACAAGTGCCAAAGTTTTCAGGAAACAATACTGTGTCAGGAGAAGACCACTTAAAAGATTTTCAAAATATCATGGACAACTTTGAGGTTGAGCATGAGAATGTTTTCATGAAATTATTTATGCAATCCTTAGTTGATGAGGCAAGAGATTGGTACAAGGGTCTACTTGACAGGAGTATTCCATCATGGGAGGACTTCAAGAGAATATTCAAAGAACAATATGGTGACAAAATTGATCCAAGTTTTTTCATTAATGAATTTACTGGCATTACCAAAGGATCAAATGAATAGGTTGTTGATTTCAATGTTAGATTCACTAAGGTGTTGAACAAATTGCCACATCACCTGAAGCCCAATGAACCTATGTGCATAGTGTTATACATAAATGCTTTTGATGCTAAAACAACTTATGGATTAAAAGATAAGGGTCCTCACAGCCTCAGAGATGCTTTCAAAATAGTAACAAATATTGTAAATAACAGAAAAGTGTCTGGTAAAACAAATAGAAGAGATGATGTAAAAATTTTACAAAATCTAAGTACTAAGTCTCAAAGTATTCAAGGCAATGCATCTACTTCTGAGGATAAATTAGATAAATTGACAACTATTGTCAAGGACCTGAGCTATAGAATGGCTAAAAATGACAAAGGGGTAGGTCCTGATAGATAGGTTTACCAAAGGCAAGAAAGAAGACCATCATTACATGATATGCCATATAATACCAGTTGGCATAATGGTAAACCCATTCTTCCAAATAGTAACACAAATTCAAGGACTTAAAATGTCAAGGAAACACTTGATCCTTTGAGGAAGGCTGTTAATAGTGTTAATGACACCCTGTGGTGTATAATATGTCAGATGCCTCACTCATAGTCACAAAGTATAATTGCTCAGTCTCTATATAATAATGTCATGGCCTGTGATGAATGCAATGAACTACATTGCATGGAAGATGACAATGTCAATATGCTGTCTACAAATAGGGAGTATCCTTCTCAAGATGTTGATGCAAACACAAATAATGAGATTTAGGTTTGCCAGCAATTTCCCTATGAGGAAGATGATGAGGATAATTATGCTTATGCTCAGGACTCACACTTTTTTTGAATAACTTGAGGAGACCATCTGATGAAGAAATTAGAGATTCACAGCTGCAACAATTGGTCAAGTCAAAAGCAATTACAATCTCAGGGGTAAAACACAGGTAAGTAACTCACACCAACTAGCGAATACTTTTGTGAAACAACCAATGCATAGTCATAAAGGGACTAAACCAGAAAAGAAACAATGGAGCAACAATAAGCAAAATTTTAAGCAAAAAATAGGTAATGATTCTCAAGGACCAGAAAATAGAATCCCCCAAGTCGAGGATCAAAACAAAATTTTTCAAATCAAAGATGACAGTCAGGGAGCCACAAAAATTAAAGCTGGATCATACCAAAATAAAAATAAAACCATGGATCAGGCTACAATTGTTATACAAAATTATGCTCCGTTTGATATAACTCAGGTCTTGTCCCAGGTAAAGATCTTTGTTCCATTGATGGAGTTGATGAAGGTAGAAGAGTTTAGAAATAAAACATTGTCCTTGATTTTAGGAGTACCCTGTCAAGCTAATTGGAATATTGAGACTCAAGGTAAGAAACAAGCCATGTGTATTGATGAGGATGAGACTCCTAAAGTTTATTTGGGGATGACTACGACAAAATGCCCTTCACAGGTTGAACCATTCTATGTCTCCCTTGTCATAAATGGAAAAGTGATTAAGCATTGCATGCTTGACTCAGGAGCATCAACGAATATCATGCCTTTGGCCATCATGTAGCAAGCTGGGTTAAAGATAGATAAGGCATGTGGGAAATGCTATGCTATGGATTCTAGGGAGGTACCTGTCATTGGAATCATGAAAGATGTGGACTTCAGATTGGCAGCATATCCAGAAAAAAACTACAAAATGAACATAATAGTTGTTGATATCAAGCCACAGTATGACATGTTGCTATCAAGAAGGTGGGCAGCATTGATTGGTGGGAGTATGCAATTAGATCTGTCATATGCTATGATCCCAATGAATGGTAGGGATGCCAAACTGATTAGAGAAGAAAGATCACTGGACACAGTTAAAGATCAGGAATCAGAGGAGCATATATGTTTTGTGGATACTGACTGTGATAACTTCAAAGTTGTCTCAGATGATCAAGGGGGTAAAGGAAGAGATGTTTGCATTCAAGAACTGGACCAACAGGGTCTCTGGACCATGTACTTTGATGGAGCTTGTTCAAAAGAAGCCTCGGGTGCTGGAATTGTTTTTCTATCTCCAACTGATGTTACAAATGTTGAAGTCAAACTTAGACCTACAGTGCCAAATAATGTATGCAGCTAGCAAGTGTTTGATGATGATAAGGATTTTCTAAGATTTCTACATTGCATTGATGAATATGAGAACTAATAAATGGATTTTTAGAACTTTGTAGAGGTTGTAGATGGAAAAGAGACTCTCTTAGGGAAGGAGGTAATTCAACTCAAGACAAATAAAATCCTTAGAGGGTTGGTTGCTTTAGAGAGAGCTTTTGACAATAGGGACCAATTTGTTACAAAGTCATCTCCAACAAACAAGAATGATTTGGAGGAGATAAATTTGGGGACATCTCATGCCCCCAAGAAAGTATATATTGGCAAATAGCTCAAGCCACATATCAGGACTATGTTGATTGCACTACTAAAAAAATGTAAGCATGTTTTTTCCTGGTCATATGAGGACTTGAAAGCTTATAGAGAAGATTTATTCTAGCATGAAATCCCTTTGAAGCCTGAAGCTAAACCATTTAGACAAAAACAAAGACCTATCAACCCAACTTTAGCTCCAAAAATGTAAGAAGAGCTTATGAAGCTTAGGGAAGCTGGAATAATTATGCCCATCAGACACTCAACTTGGGTGTCTAACCTTGTCCCAGTTAGAAAGAAAAATGGTGACATTAGACTTTGTGCGGACTTTAGAAATTTGAATGTATCTTCCTTGAAGGACAATTATCCATTGCCAAACATGGAAGCCATGTTGCAGAAAGTGACTGGCTATGAACTCTTATCCATGATGGATGGATTTTCAGGGTACAATCAGGTGAAAGTAAAAGAATCAGAGCAGTTCAAGACTACTTTCACCACACCATGGGGAACCTATGTATATGTGAGAATGCCATTCAGACTGACAAATGCAGTACCACATTTCAGAGGGCTATGGATGTTGCTTTTGCAAGATTGATTGACTCAATCCTAGCTATGTATCAGGATGACTTGATAGCTTATTCAAAAAAGGAAGAGCAACATTGCATGCACTTAGAACAAATCTTTATTAGAGCATTGGAATATGGCATCTCATTTAACCCAAAGAAATGTGCTTTTGGGGTAGTAAAAGGAAAATTGCTTCGACACATTATTTCCAAGGATGGAGTCAGGATTGATCTTGAAAGGGTGGCTGCAATTGATAAAATTTAGATCCCTCGAACAATGAAAAGTGTTCAATCCTTCTTTGGACAAATTAATTTTGTTAGGAGATTTGTGCCTAACTTTGCAGAGACCACAAAGGATATCTCTAAAATGTTGAAGAAAGGTGCAACTGTCAAATGGGAGGATAAAGCAACTAAATCATTTCAGAATATCAAAGAGGCCATAAAGACGGCTCCTGTGCTAAAGTCTCCTAGTTTTTCTAAGCCCTTTCACCTATTCTCATTTGCTTCTTACCATACTATTGCTACATGCTTATTGCAGAAAAATGCAGAAGGTTTTGAACAACCTATAGCTTTCTTTAGTAGGTCATTACAAGCTGCTGAGTTGAAGTATGTGTAGACACCAAAAATTGGATTGCTCTGCAAACCAATTTTCCGTACCTCTACACTAATCCACTCTCCCCATCTGCATATCCCCGGTGATCAATTAATTCACCTAATTAATCCATTTAATCTTACAACCCTATCCTATCAATTGAATGAATATTCCTAATATTTATTTAGTTGATTTATCCATTTCCCTAATCCCTGTTAATTAAATAAATCCTACTTATCTGATTAACCTAGGCTTAAGTTAATTAAGATAAACACTTAATTAACCCTACTTACCTCATCATCCACTCACTGAATTTAAAATTTAGTTGTCCCCCACTATCCTCCACTCACTGAATTTAAAATTCAATTGTCCCCCACTGTCCTCCATTCACTGAATTTAAAATTCAGTTGTCCCCCACTATCCTCCACTCTTCCCAAAAATGAATTATTAATTCATCCACTATCCTCCACACTTCCCAAAATGTGAATTATTAATTCATCCACTAGGAATAAAAGATTCACTTTTATTCCTATCCCTTGATCTCATCAACTAAATTCTCACCCTCCATCCACATCTCCAAAATTCTATAAATTGGACCCCTCTCTAAGCCATTGGAGAGAGACCACTTCATGCATCAGAACTCTACCAAAATCACTCCACAAATCTTCTCATCCTACCATCTTAATGTCAAAATCTTGTCTCAATCCCATCTAGTCTAGCTATTCCCCATCTCCATCCAAATCAAGCATCAAACCACTTGTTTCTCATCTTACATTGTGTTGAGCACTTGAGCAATCCACATCTACACACTAATCACGGGAAAAATCTGAGAATAATCGGGTGCATCTCCTTCCCGCATGGATTCGTGAGTCATTATGGAGGTATAATCATTATGTTTTGCATTTGATTAGTTTTAATCTTCATTTTGATTTCACTTATTACATTTGGCACGCCCGATCTCGAATCCAATCATCACTTTTGAAGGTTTTGTTGTCAAAATCTTCGTTTTCTAAAAGTTTTTGTCAAGTTTTGGTGATAAGCTATTGTAGGTGGCATCCTAGGCAAAAACGGTGATTAGGTCACTGTTTCTATGAATTTTGATAGTAAACTTGCTTAGGCTCTGTGAAATTTTTTTTGAAAAAAATTAAAAAATTTTTAGGGTATAGTCCATACTGTACAGAACCGTACCGTATGGAACCGTACCCCCTGCTGTACTAATCTCTACATTGTCTGTATGCTGTGATATTCAGTTTTCATGTGCAGGTTTAACATTGCTGTTTGTAGGGTCTCGTTCAAACTGTCACCGCCTTTCTACCCCTCGGTCGCCACCATTTAAAACCATCCTCTACCCAGTCGACACCCTACCAACACCCCCCCATCCACCTTATACCTCTTTTCGCCACCACCTCAACCCAGTCGACACCGCCGCTACCTCCAAACCCTGCCCCGTAGACCCCTGCGCTGCCTCTCCCTGACGACCCACCTCCCCTCCTGGGATGCCTGGCTCCTTGCAATGCTGCTCGCCTCCCCGTAGCTCCCTTTGCCTCCCCTTCCCCTGATCTCACCACCATCCCTCCCTCCTGCGGCTTCCCCACCCCTCATCCATCCCCCCGAGCCCCCTCTCTGCCGCTATCCAAACTCCCGCCGCCTTGCAACCTCCGCTGCTCCTGCCGCCACAACTTCCCGCTCCCCATCCCCTGCCTCTACCAGCATCCCCAGGAACACTTCGATTCCCTAAGATGGGCCTTTGGTCACATCACTTAGGGGTGGGGGTTTACATTCGCCCCCCTCCAACACACTACTTTTTTTTTTAATCTTTTTTTTTCCTCCAGATCTGCCCCTGGTCATATGACTGACCAGGGGCTAAACCCTAATTGCTAGTAAACAACTAACTACCAACAGTCAAATCAGTACATGTGACCAGGTGCACAGTAAACCGCTAGTAGTTAAAATCAAACAGTCAAACGACCTCCTAGTGCCTTCTACATACCAAAGGAGGCATTTTTTTTCTCTCGCTCATAACTTGGTCATACGGAGGCGGATTTTCACAAAATTGGACTCGTTGGAAAGCTCAAAGGATGAAATTCATAGCTATATCACTTTTATCAGGTGACTATACCTTTTTCTAGGCTTTTCTCATAGTCAAAGTCAAACATACATTTAAACTTCAAATCATCATAACTTGTGCAAATTTGATCATTTTTTAGTGAATTTTTTTTTCAAATTGCATAGAATTTCTTGAATTTTCTGTTCATGTGATCTATTTTTCTATATCAATTCATTTCTTATCAGATTATCAATTTTCACATAACAATCTTCTTGGAAGTCTACTTGCTCTGTTTTCAGTTTCATGACTTGTAGGTGTTCATTCGGGGCTGGAACAATAGCAAGAGCAGCATCTACATCAATTTGGACAGCAATTTTATTAGGTGCATCCATTTTCATCCTTTATCTCTCAATCATTGCTTGCAAACACACTTTGGTTTGGGCATAAAACGAACATTGTTTGATCATCACACATTGAAATTGGGCATACAATCAACCAGTGTCCTCAATCACACCTTGAAATTGGGCTAAAAAGAACCATTGTTTGACATGTTTTTCATCACATTTCAATTTCTAAGGGTCAATTAATCAACTGCGAGTGTGAATCAAGTGGGTGTGTGTGTGCTCTCTCCTTGCACCACAAGGTGATCTTGGAGATCAAAAACACCTCACTTGATTCACTTGTGTTTACCCTATCCTAGGAGGCCTGCTAGGGGATTTCATCACCCCTAGGGACGACCTCATCCGAGGCTAAATCAAAAGACACCCTCTTTGAAATCAGAATCCTGTCACTCTTGGCTAAGCCCCAAAGAAGTTTCTACCTTTGGGAAGTGAAGGTGAAGGGTGGGTTACCCCCTTCTCCCGACTGGGTGATAGGATTTCACTTTCAAATCATTAGTCAACCTTATCTAAACATTGACCAAACCTAACTGGCCATACCCCATCAAATTAGGCATTAGGGCATGTTGATTTGTCTTACACATGTGATTGCTTAATCATTCTCATATTCTTCAAAATTCAAAATTCAAATTTGCTTGTGTCTTGTGTGAGTGATTCTTGTTTGTACATGTGATCATTTGCTAAACATTGCCAAATCAAACTAAAACATCAAACACATAAGACAAGTCATTCACCTCATTCTTCCAACACATTCAAACCCAATCACTTATCTATCCTAATCATCCTAATCACCTACCTTATCCACATCATCATCTAAATCATTCAATCTCACCTTATCCTAATCACTCTCATCACCCTTAATCCAATTCATCAACATCATTCTAATCCCATCTCATCCCAATCAAATCCAAAATCCAACCAACATCAATCCATAATCTTCCAAACCAACAATCTTCCAAACCATATTCCAAATCCAATCCAAAATCAACATCAATCCCAATCATTATCCAAATCCCCCTACATCATTATCAAACTCCAAATCCAAATCAACCCAATCAAAAATCAAAACCTTAATTGATCACCTAATCAACTCAACCCAGTCAACCCTCTTGCTTAAGATCTAGTCTATCAAAAGCATAGAGAACTAATCAACCCTATTGCTTAACTGTCATTAGTCTACCTTAAGCATACTAGGATCATCACTCATCCATCCAATCAAAACAAACCAAATCATCTTAAGGTCTTGAATTTTTTATTCCCAACATCACAATCATCCATCATCCCCCATCATCCCATACCATCTCCAACAAAATGGATCTTTATGCAGCAATACAACAAATACAAAGACTTAGAAAAGTCTATGAGAGCATGGATCCTAATGCTAAGGAACAATTCAAAAATGACATTAAAGATAACCCCTTAGCACAACTCATCATTGGAAAATCCCAAACCCCTCCCCCATCTTCATCATATCAACCCTCATCATATCAACCTTCAACATCTTACATATCCACACCATTGACATCATACCAACCTTCACCATATCAACAAACACCCTACACATCATCCCCATCCACATCATATCAATTGTCATTCTTTTAACCTTCATACCAACCTACATCTTACATATCCACACCATCAACCTCCCATCAACCTTCATCATATCAACCTCCATCATCCTCATATCAACCTTCAACCTTATACCAACTTCCATCATATCAACCTTTACCCTCATATCAATCACCATCCCCTTACACATCCATTCCATCATACCTATCCAACCAATCAATACCTCCACCTTATCCATCCCCCAACCTTTGTCATGCTAACTTTGATCAAGGGAACACCAATCTAGCACACCTTATATCCGAAACCCAAACCTCATATCAACAACCAAATCCCCCATCTCCTAATCCCCATCCTCTAATCCCCCCTTCACAATATCCCTCCAACCTTATAAACCTTAATCCATCACCTTATGTATCTTCCAATCCACCAATCCCTATCACCCATCCACCATCTAATCCACCATCAAATCTTCCAAATCCTACCACCACAACATCTAGCAAATCCTTGTCGGATTTCCTCCAAAGAACATCACCAAGCAAAGCAATGGAATGCCCCACCCCTCCAACACCACCATCTAGTCCCACACCTATCCTTGAACCCATCGAAGAACCATCACTACCTAAACCCATCACCCACCTATCCAATCCCAATCCTATTTCTACACCAACCACCATCATTATCCATCCATTATATTGCTCTTCAACCCATAAACTCATGAAGGATACCATCCATTGGCTATTAGCAAGGAAACAAACACCCTCATGCAATCCAACATCCACCAAACCTCTTGAACAACCCCCTATCATAAGTCAAGAACACATAAGTCAAACACCTATCACATCCATCCAAGAACCTACCATTACCATCCAAGTCACTCCCACTTCTATCAAACCACATGAGTTATGTCAAGAAACAAATCCAAAGCATGTTGAAACATCAACCCCTTCTCCTAATCAAGATCTAACCATCCCATCTAATCCCATCCCTGATCCCCTCCCATCTATTGGTCAACTTATTGATCCCACACCTTCTTCTACCACCCCTTTACCATCCCCCATGAATCCTTTACCTCCATCTACCAATCCCATCCCAATCCATCCCCTTATCCACTTGGCACAAGCACTTTCATCCATGGTGACTCCCTTGTAGGAGGTGAACAACTTCCTTCCACCACCTATCTATCTCCAACAAATAATGGATTCACGTCTTGTCTCCAAAGCACCAAACATCCCATTGCATGTCACATGCTCCAACTTATGAACTATCAAGGCAAAGGCTTAGGCCTTCACAAACAAGGCATCTTGGAGCCCATTCACACCACATTCCATCCATCCTCGCATGGCCTTGGCTATACATCTCAAGGCAAAAAACCCACACATGTCGATTCCATGCACCGACCTCCCAAAATCCATTCGTCCAATCCCACACATGGTGCATCTCATCGCACTCCAAAATCATATGTCACCATCCATCCTCCATCATCCTACCATTTGCAAAAGCATGTGACCATCCATCTCCTTCCATCTAATTTACCTCCACTACTTCCAACTCCAAAGATCCCTATCAAATCCACTCTACCTCCTATCCTACCAACACCAAACATCCCTATCCACAAATCCTCTTATCCTCCCATCCTCCCAATTCCTAATATCCCTATCCTCAAATCCCCTTATCCATTTATCCATAAATCCACTTTTTACCCCTCCATCCATAAAACCACTAAAATTCCCAATCAAGACCAACAAAAGCACACATCTTTCAAACATGAAGCTTCCCCCAAATCCATGGGATTCAAAAATTTGAATGCCTCAACTCATAAAGCACAAAAGCCTAAGGATATTATCCCTACCAATCAAAATAAAAAATCAAAAAGGCTATCCAATCCCACACCATCACAAGAAAAAGCAAAAACAAAAATGGTGTGGGTCCCTAAATGAAAAGCACCAAACTCTAATGAGGCATCCACATCCCAATCCACCCCAAAATCCCAAACACCCCGCTCCCCATATAAAAATCCCCCAAAGTCTAAGTCTATTTGGGTCCCTAAAACCCCAAATCGATCATACAAAAATCCCCCATTCCAATCCCCATTACTCCCAACTCCACATCCCAAGTACAAGCTTCCAAATACATCATGGTGTGTGCAACCGTTGGTCTTGGTTTCCCTCCATCACTTAACATTCCCACATACCCCCATCTCTTCATCTTTCGTTCACTATCCTAGATATCTTCCCCATCACATTCCTATGGTCCATGCTTTTGCATAATCCACACCAGAATCCATTATCCATAATCCATTCCATCTTCTCCTATCTACCCACATCCATGTAATTATCATCCATAATGCTATCCAACATGGGACCATCTTCTCCTTGCTATGGAAACAGACGCTAGAGTCCCCATTCCATCAAAAATGTAAAAAAATAAAAAAATCAAGAAAATAGTAAAGAGAAAAAATCTGTCCAATGGTGAAAACCACTCCCTGTGGCACCTTGGGCAAGTACCATGATGAAAACCCCTTGTGGGCGTCATGCATAATCCCTTCTCCATCCATTTTGTATCCCTACACTTTGGGGCAAAACCATATCCTTCATCCACATCCATAATATCCTTGCACATCTTATCCACTGTCTTATCTTTATCCTATCATATTCCTATCCACCATCCCCTATGTATCCTATCATTTCCCATCTATCATATCCATTATATCTTGTTTCAACCATCTCTCACCCTAGATCTTGATAAAGACAAGGGGAAACATATCAACAACATGCTTTGGAGACCTCTTGGCATACTTCCTTTCCAAGTATATCCTCCATTCATCTATTCCAAAGACCATCCATTCACACATGAGCCCATCATGCAAGATTCTTTAGACATTGGGGCATATGATTTCTTGCAACCTAGCCCTTGGAGAAAATCTTGCAATCCCCCATCCATATATCATGCATACCTATCCTACCCATCATCCTTATATTCCATCTGTTTAACACGCATCCCTATCACTTGTCCATTCATCTATCATGAATCAGCTATCCAATCCCCCTATCCAACCCCATCACTTTCACCTCTAGACTTGGTGTTCCCTTGTCATTGGTATCTAGCATAAAGGTTATCCACACAAAATCCAATGCAACCATCTCATAATAAACCATTCCTTTTCCAAAAATCAAAAAATCCAAAAACATCACAAAATCCAAAAATCCAAAAACATCACAAATATCATCAAAAACACCAAAACAATAGAAAACACAAAATTCTAAAAATAATTTATCCATCACACAAATCAAACTTTCTCCATCACACTCTCATCATCATCACATCTATCATCATCCCACATCATTATCACATCTATCCTCAAAAAGCTTACACTAGATCGAAGCATCACATGACCTATCAAAGCATCATCCCTTATCAAAAATCATCAACTATCAAATCAGCATCAACCATAGCTTGTCACCATCATATCTTGAGCCAATCTTACATTAACAAAGCATGATCCAATCATCAATCGATTCTTGCCTTAGGATATGTCGTTCTTATGATAGGCAAAATCTATCCAATCATCACAACATCATCAAATCATCTATCAATCCCTACCTTAGGATATATCTTTCCTACGATAGGCAACATCTATCACATCATCATCCATGTTGGCAAAAGATACAATGGTTACTTGTTTGGTTCGTTGGTCTTTTAGTTTTTGATTTTTATCTTTTGTCCTATTCGAAGATCACATCAAAGCTACCTTGATCTTACTATATCATGGTATGTGGCAAAAACATCTAGAATGGGGCATAGTCTTGCTTTTGTATGTTGTGCTTGTGGGTTGATCTCATTACTCCAAGCTAGTATTCATATCTTGATTGATTATAGGGTTGGTTCTAGCATATTGATTTCCTTATGCATCTAAGGTTCATCATACCTTTTGTACTAAGGGCTTATGCTATGAGTCCCCTTCCCTCGTCTAGACAAGGTTGTACTATCTTAGGCATGCATGGGATCATCCCTTTGTCTACGTGTCTAGTCCATGCAAACGTTGGATAAACATCATCACCCTGGTCTTCTATACCTTGGTGAACATATCCACTTAGCTATCCCACCACTTATCCTCTGACCACATCTAGCAATTTGTCCCATCCATTTCAAGAGCACAACTGTGTTCTTGCAACCCACCTATCCTCTTGAGGGGGCATCACCCTTACCAATTATCCCCAAACCTTACCCTATTCTTCCAAACCAAAATCTTTTTTCTATCCAATCCATCTCTTTGTTCTAACTTCTTTGAAATGATGTTACTTAGCCGTAACACCATCTCAAAGAGGGGCAAATGTAGACACCGAAAATTGGATTGCTCTGCAAACCAATTTCCCGTACCTCTACACTATTCCACTCTCCCCATCTGCATATCCCTGGTGATCAATTAATTCACCTAATTAATCCATTTAATCTTACAACCCTATCCTATCAATTGAATGAATATTCCTAATATTTATTTAGTTGATATATCCATTTCCCTAATCCCTGTTAATTAGATAAATCCTGCTTATCTGATTAACCTAGGCTTAAGTTAATTAAGATAAACACTTAATTAACCCTGCTTACCTCATCATCCACTCACTGAATTTAAAATTCAGTTGTCCCCCACTATCCTCCACTCACTGAATTTAAAATTCAGTTGTCCCCCACTATCCTCCACTCATTGAAATTAAAATTCAGTTGTCCCCCACTATCCTCCACTCACTGAATTTAAAATTTAGTTGTCCTCCACTATCCTCCACTCTTCCCAAAAATGAATTATTAATTCATCCACTATCCTCCACTCTTCCCAAAATGTGAATTATTAATTCATCCACTACGAATAAAAGATTCACTTTTATTCCTAGCCCTTGATCTCATCAACTGAATCCTCACCCTCCATCCTCATCTCCAAAATTCTATAAATTGGACCTCTCTTTAAGCCATTGGAGAGAGACCACTTCATGCATCAGAACTTTGCCAAAATCACTCCACAAATCTCCTCATCCTACCATCCTAATGTCAAAATCTTGTCTCAATCCCATCTAGTCTAGCTATTCCCCATCTCCATCCAAATTAGGCATCAAACCACTTGTCTCTCATCTTACATTATGTTGAGCACTTGAGCAATCCACATCTACACACTAATCATGGGAAAAATCTGAGGAGACATAATTGGGTGCATCTCCTTCCAGCATGGATTCATGAGTCATTATGGAGGTATAATCATTCTGTTTTGCATTTGATTAGTTTTAATCTTCATTTCAATTTCATTGATTACAGTATGACATCATGGAGAAGCAGGCATATGTACTGGTTGGAGTAGTCAAGAGCTTTAGGCCATAATTGGTAGGCTCTCAAATAATTGCATATGAACCTCATGTAGCTGTCAAAGATATCTTTACTCACTAGGAGGTAATTGGAAGGAGATGCAGATGGATAAATAAATTGCAAGAGTTCAACATTGAAATACAGATCACAAAATTGGTAAGAGGACAAGGTTTGGCAAAATTGATGACACAGTCAAACCTAGAGGCATGCCAGGTGAATGTAGTGCATAGTGAAATTATAAATATGTTAGAATCTAAATGGTATAAGGACATAACACATTATTTGCAAAATTTGAACTGTCCTTCCCATCTCAGTGAAAATCAGAAGAGGACTTTGAAGCTACATGCTAGTAAATACATCATTGTTCAATGAGAGCTCTATTGGAAAAATCCTGATGGTGTATTACTCAGATGTGTGAATAAAGATTAGGCTAAGGATATTCTAAATGACATGCACAATGGAGTGTGTGGTGGACATTATGCTGCCCATACAATAGCCCACAAAATTCTCAGAGCTGGCTACTCATGGCCAACTCTCTTTTCAGATGCACAAAGAATGGTAAGAAAATGTGATTCTTGCCAAAGGTTCTCAGGAAAGCTGAAATATGAAGGTGCATTTCCCCTTAAGACTATTATTGTAGAAGCTCCATTTCAGCAATGGGGCATTGATTTTATAGGGGAAATCTCAGAAAAATCAAGTGGAGGACATAGTTGGATTTTAGTGGCTACTGACTACTTCACTAGATGGATTGAAGCCATTCCAACTAAAAAGGCTACAAGCAAAGTGGTGATGGATTTTATTCTAGAAAATATTATTATTAGATTTGGAGTACCAGCCAAATTGGTCACAGACAATGCTATGTGCTTCATGTCTGGTGAATTTATTGGTTTTTGCAACAACTATGGAATTGATTTGTCTCATACATCACCATACCATTCGCAAGGAAATGGTCAAGCAGAGTCAAGCAACAAGAGTATCCTGAAAATCATCAAAAGGCTGATAGATAAAAACAAGAAGACTTGGGATTCCAAGCTGAAGTTGGCACTATGGGCTGACAGGGTGACAGTGAAAAGATCAATTGGAAGGTCACCTTTTGAATTAGTATATGGTGTAGCAGCTAAATTACATATGAATAAACTCCTGCCAGTTTATAAGTTCATCCAAGGCAATGATGAGGAGATTGAGGACCCAATGACTGAAAGAATAAATCAGCTAGTTGTATTAGATGAAATCAGAAGAGATGCACAGAAAACAAATATTAAGAAATAGCAAAAGGTGAAATATCTGTTTGATAAAAGGGTTATAGAAAGAAAGTTTCAGATAGGTGATATGCTCCTTGTATGGAATGCAAGAAGCCAGGATAAGGGTAGGCATGGTAAATTTGAGCCCCTATGGATTGGCCCATATCAAATTGGCAATATCCATGAAAACTATTCTTATTTCCTCCAGGCCCTCAATGGTGAACCACTAGAATTGCCAATGCGCGGTAAATTCCTTAAAGCTTTTTTCTCATAAATGAGTACCTTATGTGCACACTATAAATTAGCTGTAAGTATTTTGTACGTGCCTTGTATAGTTGGTCATGTTTTGAGTTTTGCATTTTGCCTGGTCTACCCCAGAGTAGTCTGGTCCTCGCAGCAGTCTTGCGCCTGCACGTCCCCAATCAGAGCCTATGTTGGTAATCATTTATGTTTAAGGTTTTGAGCAGAATGTATACAAGTTTTCTCATTCAAACCTTGAATTTTCTGAGTCTTGGGATCTTGCATTGTTTTGTCTATTCTAATGTTGGCCTTCTATGGTGGGTTCCTAGTTATTAAGTCTCATCCTCATGCTTTAGTGTTCGAAGGTTGACCAGTCCCCACGTAATGCTTTACTACTTTTTCTTGTTGCACTTGAGAAAAATGTTAATTTTTTGTATGTGCAATTGCAATTGTATATTGGCAGGCTCATGAAATCTTTATCGGCCTCTAAAAAATGATAAGGAATTGAGTTATATGCATTTTAGATGCATATCAGGTGCATATACAAAGGGGGAATCTTTCACAAATTCCCAAAAATATTTCCTATTTGTATATCGAGTTGCATTTATATTTGGTTTGTATGTTCAGACATACAATGACTATGTACAAGTGAAAAGATACATTGCAGGCATATTCCAGGAAAGATTCATTGTTTATATGCAGAGGAAGTATACATTACAAACATACAAAGGATAAGATGCAAGCCGGACCCGTTAATTTTTCAAATTTGTTCTATAAGCCCTTGGCATCCGTGGCTTGCATGTATATATGCTTGTATATGTGTGATGTACAAAGGGAAAGTGCAATAGTCAGGTACAAGCTGGATTTCAAGGCAGATGCAACATGCTTCATGAAAGTTTGAAATCTGTGCCTTGTATGTATAAGGTGCTTGTATATGCACATATACAAAGAGGATATGCAAGGAAGGAGGGTGCAAGGTGGACCTGATTGAAGTTTCCAATTTGCTCTATAACAGTTTGGGGTCTGCCTTGTACATTGAACTATTGCATGTATATGCATTTTGCATATACAAGGGATTTTGAAAGGTGAACAGTGGCGATTGTATATGCATCTATTTTTGTATATACAGGGGTGAAATGGCAAAGTGAGGATGGCAAAAAGTCAACAATAGGAACATGGAGTGCTTATGTGGCATGTAATCATTGGCTCCTGCCTTTTCGGTGGTTTTTGGGGCCGATGATCTCAGCTATGTAATATAGATCAACAGTCAGGTTTTAAAGTTGCAAAGTTGGTCTTCCTTGCTTCGTCAGACTTGTTTTGAGCAGGAAAACTTCAGATGTGTTTGTTGCTGCATCTCATGAGTAGCTAAATCATTAATGGTAGACTTGCAGAGGATGATCGATGGAGTTGACAGGTCAACCACCCGATTGATGAAGAAAATCCCTAGGTGGCAGTGCAAATCTTGAGTTCACCTGGTCATTCCTCTTTGTCTCTCTACTACATTTACTATTTCTGGGTGCGATTTCTCATGCATTGTATTTTGGTGGGATTTTTGGTTGCCATGTAATTAATTAGCTGAATGTACAGTTTGGCTACATAGGGGGCAAACTGTATCATTCATAGTTGTTGAAAACTAGACAAAAATTTTGGTGTTGTAATAAGATATGACTTCATTGGTGGTTCTGTCTTGGCTATCTTGTGAGTTTATGAGTCTCATGTTGTATGTTTTTTTGCATAAATCTACTGATATCAAGTTGATTTGAATGAGTAATGCTATATTGCATGTGTTTTGTTATCTGTCTCCAAATTGAGTGTGTTCTTCTTATGAATCTAAGCATTTAAGGGGTGTTTATGATTCTAGAATATAGGTTTGCTGTGTTGAATGCTTGATTCTTACTTTTGCTCAAGGAGTAGATTAAACGTTTCAGATCAAGTGTTGGGAAGAAGACATCACAATAGGGATGTTAGTAAGTAGAGATAACAGGATACTCTGTTTTGGGAAGTATTTGTAAGGTAGATACTAAAAATCCCCTTGATATCCAGTCTTTGGTATATGTTCATGCTGGCCATTCACATGTGTATATCTATTGACTTCGAGCCCTGGATAGGCACCGATCCAGTCTTGTATTGAGGTTGCAACCCAAAGTCTCAGTTTTGCATCCAAACATAAAATCAAACTTAAACTTTAAATCAAACCATTAGGACTTTAGAAGTAGTTTTAGGTCCAAAATCCTTTATCTTACAACTGGATATAGGCCCAAAGCTAGCCCCTTTGCACTTATTCCACAATTTTGGTTTGCATAAAAGAGGATTTATCTGCTTTGTATCAACATCCAAGTAAGTTCATGTGCATATGTCACAGATGTTGAGTAGGGAATACCCCCCTTGGTTCTATAGAGCCTAAAGAAGAAGAGGAGATATTTATAGAGTCTATCTCCTGTATTGTTGGCCCCTGGCCTAGGAATCCTGTTGATCAATGATGGCTACTTTGTAGGGATAACTAGGAACAAGCATCCAGTCTAGGAAAAATAACCAACAAGCCGCTAGCTAAAGGGGTCATGCAATTAAATGGGAAGTCTTTTCAAACCATAGGAAGGATCAAACAACTCCCCTTGCAGTTATGTATTTGCCCAAATATAACTATCAAGCAGGATATGGTGGTTATTGATATTCCCCCTGTCTTTGGTTTATGTCTATCTAGAGATTTCACAGCTAAAATAGGAGGATACATGTCACTTGATTAGTCACATTTGATTTTAAGAACTAAATATGGGACAAAGATGAAAGTGTTGTCTGAGCCCCTATCCAAGAATCATATCACTGAAGAACCAGCTCCAAGGATTGAAGCATCCCATGCCATGATGAATAGGGAGGATAGAGTTTTTGTGGAAGAAATGGGGGAATGGACTGAATATGATCAATAAGAAGAGGAAAATAATTAGTTGATGACCATGATGCAGAGTGACCCTTATGGAAATTATGACTCTACTGGTTTGGGCACTTATGTCATCTTTGAAGAAGGGAAAGAAATACCAAATGTGATGAGACTGGAGACATCTGAGGAAAAGAATACAAATAAAGAATCTGAGATTTAGAACTTGAACTTTGATGGGGCTAGAAGTAAGAATGGTGCAGGGGCAGGTATATGTCTCACTTCTCCAAATGGTGAGAAAATCCTCAGAGCTATACGCTTCCAATTTTCCTGCACAAACAATGATGCTGAGTATGAATATTTGGTACATGGTCTTATTCTACCCAAGAAGAAGGGGATAAAGAATCTAGTGGTCAAAGGAGATTTCAAACTTGTAGTGAAACAAATCAGAGAGAAGGCTATGGAAAAAAATGTAAGGATGAGATCTTATCACCATAGAATATGGTATCTAATTGATGGATTTTATGCTTTTAACATAGTTGTCCCTAGAACTCAAAATTTTGAAGAAGATAGAATGGCACAAATTAGTCCCAATTTGACCCAGCAAGTGACTTTTTCATTAATAGTGAGTTAGTAAAGGTTATAGTTAGGCCAGCAATCCAAGATAATGTCTAGAACTGGCAAATCTTTGACAATGATCTTCAGGTGCTTTTGTTTCTGCAACAGTCAGGAGAATTTGCTGATCAATTACAGCCCAAGATTGAATAAGAATATGGTGACCAGATTATTCAGTTGAAGTCTAATAAGTTCCCAAAGGGGTTAATCATGCTAGAGAACCTGTTTGACCTAGATGGTGTAAGCCTGGACAAAAGGAAGTTTAAGGCAAGCAAAGAAGATTATTCTGAGATTCAAGTCAGTGAAGGAAGAAAGTTGAAGATAGAAAATACTACTACTCAAGAGGAAAAGGATAAACTGATTTATTTATGTAACAAGTATGACAAAGTAATTATATGGACCTATGATGACCTTCATGGTTATAATAGAGACATCATTCAACATACCATAGAACTTGCTAAAGGGTCAAAGTCAATCCATCAAAAACAAAGACTAGTGAATCCTAGGATTGAACCCTTACTGGTAGATGAATTGTAAAAGATTATGGAGTCCAAAATTATTTTTCCAATTAAGCATTCAACTTGGGTGTCTAACTTGGTTCTAGTAAGAAAAAAGAATGGAGACGTAAGGCTCTATGTAGATTTCAGAGACCTAAATAAAGCTTCATTAAAGGATCATTATCCCCTGCCCTCCATGGAGTAGATTTTGCAAACAATGGTAGGATCAAAGAGATTCTCCTTGCTTGATGGTTTCTCAAGGTACAATCAGATCTGGTTGGCTGATAAAGACTAGCATAAGACAACATTCACTACAAAGTGGGGAACTTTTGCATACACCAAAAAGCCTTTTGGTCTTTCAAATGCTAGAGCTACTTTTTAGCATGCCATGGTTATAGCATTTGGAGACCTTATAAATAAGATCATTCTGATCTATTTGGACGACCTGACTATATTTACCAAAGATACCAAAAATCACTTTGACCACCTAGAAGCTATTTTTTAGAAATGTCAAGAATTTAGGATTTCCCTCAATCCTAAGAAGCATGTTTTTGTTGTGCCCCAAGACAAACTTCTGGGATATATAGTTTCAAAAGATGGGATTTCCATTGACCCAAACCAAGTCATCGCTATATTAAATTTATCTTTGCTAGTCAACAAAAAGGTAGTTCAGTCTTATTTGGGTAAGATCAATTTTGTCAGTCGATTTATATCTGATTTTGTAGGGCTAGTTAGGCCCATTACTCTACTACTAAAGAAAGATTTAGTTTTCAAATGGACTACTGAAGGGAGACAAGATTTTGAAGAAGTCAAGAAAGCCATCTCTTCTTCCCCAGTACTAAGAAATCTCAATTTCTTTAAGCCCTTCATAATGTATGTATATGGAGGGGAACACAGTGTTGTAGTTGTCTTGACCCAGATGGATGATAAAGAAGAAGGAGAAAATCTAATTGCATTCTTCTCTAGGACCCTAAGGGAGTATGAATCAAGGTATAATTTCATTGAGAAATAAGCTTATGAAATGGTTAAAGCTCTTAAGAAATTCATACATCTAGTAATAGGTAATAAGATCTTAATATTAGTAGCTCACTCAAGTGTTAGGGAGTACATTATGGAATGTGAGATTATAGAAAAAAGAGCCAATTGGATAACTAAAATTTTGGAATACAATATATAGCTAAGGCCTACTAAGTTGGTCAGAGGAAGGGGACTCTACCAATATATTACTCAAGACATAGAAGAAAATGGCTCAATGCCCAAAGAAACAGAAGATGAGATAGTATTGAAGCTTCAAGAGATTGATCAGAGTTCTTGGGTAAGTGATAGAATATAGTTCATGAGAACTGGTGTTTTCCCTAATGAACTCTCCCCTAATAAAAAAAGATATTATAGACAATAGGGAATTCATTTTGCACTCATTGATCATGTTTTGATTTAGAAGAAATTTTGATGGAATACTATTACGATGTGTTGAAAGAGATGAAGCTTGAAAAATCCTACATGAGTTTCATCATGGAGCCTTAGGGGGAATTATTTAGCAAGAACTACTACCATTAAAGTTACACAAGTTGGCTACTTCTAGCCAACACTATTTGTAGATTGTCACCAGATGGTCAAAGAGTGTCAAGCTTGTCAATTTTACACTGGAAAGAGAAGGAATGCATCACTGCCTTTGAGTCCTATAGTAGTAGATGAGCCCTTTTCTCAGTGGGGTTTAGATTTTATTGGGATGATTAATCCAGTATCAAGTATGGGATACAAGTGGATCCTTACTATAAATGATTAATTTACGAGGTGGAATGAAGTAGTGTCACTTAAGGAAGCTACTGAAAAGGTAATATTAGAGTTTCTTGAGGGGATAGCTACTTGTTTTGGCCCTCCATGCACCATTATATTAGATAATGCTAAAGCATTCTTAGGAACTAGACTATCAAAGTTTGCATTGAAGAATGGAATATATCTGAAGATGTCAACTAATTACTATCCATAAGGCAATGGCTTGGCAAAGTCTACAAATAAGAACCTAATTAGGCTTATCAAGAGGATGGGAAATGATCATAAAAAAGATTAGCACAAGTTCCTCAATTCAACACTATGGGCAGATAGAATCACACCAAAGCAAGTGACCAAGATGTCCCCATATGAGCTAGTCTATGGTAAGAGTGCAGTAATGCCACTAAATATAGAAATTCCTACCTTATAGTTGCTTAAACAGTTGGAAATAGAAGAAAATGGCTCAATGCATGTGAGGCTTGCCGAGTTACTAGAGGTATAGGAGAAAAGAGAAAGGGGACATGAGTCATTGATGAAGCATCAACAGACTATAAAGAATTGGTTTGATAGAAAAACCTCCAATCCAAATTTTGAAGTTAGGTCTTTGGTGCTAAAATGGGATGAGAGATCTTCTAAACCAGCCCAACACAGTAATTTTGACTCATTGTGGATAGGTTCCTTTAAGATTTTCCCCTATAAGCAACATAACACATTTGAACTCAAGAATATGGAAGGAGAGCCTAAGGAGATTCTTGTGAATGGGATCTTTTTGAAACACTTTACATAGTCTTGAGACTCACCCTGTATCATAGTTAATTAGGTGTCTTTTAGTTCCTTTCCTACTTTTTGTCTTGTTTTCCCACTTTTTCCCTTTTAAATAAGTGTCCTGAGGACATGTGTCCACATCATAGTGGCCCCTTTTGTTGGAAGTTGCATTTACCAAGGCCGTTCGGTGGTTCCTTAAACTGTAAGAAAGTACCTGATCATTTCAGAAGATCACTACTTTTAATACTGATCTGACACATCGTCCCATATAGATTTTCAAAGATACACTAACCGTCTTTTCGGCGTTAATGTCATTAATAAGATGTGATGGGTCATTAATGCTTCATTATACCTCACCGAGCTAAGTTTCAAGCCCTTCAGATTGTTGCATTTTCTATTTCTCATTCTACATTCTCCATGTTCTTATTGTCTATGTCAAAAGTTTCATTCCTTGCCTACAATTCTAGCTAGGTTCGAGTTTGTTTATAGTTCCTTGCCTACTTTTTGCATCAAGAGTTTCTAAAGCTTCTAAAAGAGATATAGAAATGTCAGAAGCATAGTCGGCACAAGAAGGGCTAGGGGTCTTTGAGCTTGATGATAAATGGAAAGGAAGCATGTCTTATGCTTCTGCCCTAGTGCAACCAAAAGCAAGCTATCTAAGGACAAGGGTCTTGGATAAAGGAGTAAGTGCAGATTCTACACAAGTAAAAGACTATGAAGATGGCATTTTTGACACACACATGCAGAAGAACCCAAAAAATCTTCATGAGGGAGCTCATCATAGATGCTTCTGCCAAGCTGCAAAAGGGGAGTTAGAAACTTTTAGAAAGAGGGTTTGGATGTCTCAATTGGCATAGTTTGTGGTTCCTGCTATTCACCCTTATCTAGAATTGATTGACATATGTGTAGAGTTGTTTCACCCTCTGACTTCCTCTATTCAACATGGCCCCTTCATGGTCTAGATATCTCCTAAAGCAATTTTGGATATGTTGAGTTTACATCATGACATAACTGCTACCTTTCCTATGATTCCCAAGTTCCAAAATACATGGGGAAATGTCCACAATAGGGTAAATTTTTTAAACACTGAAATGCATTTAGATGATGACAATACCTAGTTGCCTCCAATGCCCACAAGTCAAGCTCAGTTTAATCCTGATGTTCAAGATGCGCTTGCCATGCTGTCTTTTATCTTTAGCCAGTATGATGATTTAACAGTATATGATTGGCAATTAGCTACAATTTTTAGACTTAAGATTGTGGACAAGTCTCAGGAGTTCCATTTTGACTTCTCAGAGCAAATCTCTTAGGCTATGGTAGACCAGCTCACAAATTTTTCTCAAAATTCTATTTTCAGGTATTCAGTCTACCTGTTTTACTTAATTATGTATCAAAATTATGGTCTCTTTTAACTATATACGCCTTTAAATATGTATGACCCTGAGTCTAGTAGTGGGAGAACAATTCTAGTGTCTGCATGGACCCATGTTCTTTTAGACACTTCAGATCCCTATGAATTTGTAGAATGCTTTGTAGGCCCAGCCTTTGGGCAGTTAGGGTCTGAGTCTATGGAGAATAGAATGACAAAGAATTTGAGGGGTTTCTTAACCAATTTGAAAATTCCTTGTGATTATTTCTTTGGAGCCCACACCACCATTATCAGACTTCATGGCTTTGTTGGAGAGCCTATCTTGCTCCCAAAAGTTCTAACTCCTAGGGTTACATTTTTAGAAGTAGTTCATCAAATATCTATCATTGATAATAATTTTGGATATAAAAAGAAGAAGAAGAAAATGTATGATGTTCCTTGGAGTAGAGAAAACATAACAATTGAGAAGAGAGAAACTAAAAACCATCTATTAAGGAAATTGTCAACTTATTGTTTCCTAATAGTTGAAGATAAATGGAGGTATGATCCAAATAGCTTCTTAGCATCTTGGATTGTTAATAACAAAGTTTCTGCAACTTTCATTCATGAGAAACACCACTTTTGGGAGAAGAGAAGATCGCCAAGGCAAGATGATCCTGTAATTTATGTTGAATTGAAAGATCTGCCAGGCAAGGGCACTAAGCCATGGGAGACATTTTATAAAAAGGAACAAGAATATGACCCCAAAAAGCTAATGACTACATGCTTAAGGCAGATTTTAAAGAAAAAGGAATGGAGTGCTGAGAAAATTGCCACTTATTGGAAATATAGAGAAGAAATCTTTGAGCTTACCCATACTTTCAGAGGAGTCCAAACATATGAACAATGGGAAGCAATATGGGGTGAATATCACATGACCCTAGTATCAAGCCCTGATACAAGTAACATTCATAGTGGTTCCCATGGAACAAAAGAAGAAGGAGTATCCGAGGAATCTCAGAAGCTTGAAGAAATAGAGAATGCAACCTCAGAAGTCCCTAGAGCCACAAGGCCTCCATCTCTTAGTGCTTTACAGAAACAAAAGGGGAGAGCATCACCGTCTCATGAGACCCAACTAGCTTTAGCATCAGGGGGTCTCAACATGGCACCTTTTCATCAAATAATGATTGATTCAGAGGAGGAAGATCCTAATGACATAGAGGATATGCCTTTGAGGAAAAAATATAAATTGGTTTTATAGGAGGAAGAAGATGATGTATTGGCACCCCAGCAACAAGTTCCTATGATCTCATCAGTGGCCCAGGTTAGTGTTTCTTCTCCTTTTCCCCTTCTTCTATTTCCTCTCATATAGGGGTGGCTTCTCAAGTTATCCATTCATCCATGCCTCCTGCCACCTTTGCTACACTACTTCAAGCTTTTGCCCTAATTGCCAGTTAACTGGCCATGTCATCATAGGCCATATCACTACCCATGTTTTCTCCATCAATGCCCAAGTGGGTTTTACCTTAGTTTGTCCCAAGTTTGCAAATAACTACCATTCCTTATGGTTTACCTCAAGGTTATCCATTTGCTAGGGGGCACATTGCCTCACCTCCTACTTTTCAAGCACAAGTTGATATAGGAAGGAAAGAAAAAATAGTTAGAATGGAAAAGAAGAGAAAGAAAGAAAATAAGAGCCCTGTTGTTTCTCACATGAAATCATTATTTGATCCTATTCAACAGTCTTTGACTGTTACCTATTTAGCCCCTAATGTGATCAAACATGTGGAGCAAATGCAACCACAAGATTATATAATGAATGCAATGGCTATGGATTTAACTCATTTCAGGCCATAGGACAAAGTACAATTGATGAATGAAACTACCTCAGCTATTACCATTGATTATTTGAAGATGTCAAAAAGATTGCAGAAAGTTGAAGTGGATCTAGCAAAAGAAAAAGCTACTAATAGTAGCTTGACTTCAGAGATAAAATCCAAGGATAAAGAGATTGACACCTTAAATAAAGATTTGCAATCTATTATACCTTTATAGATACATCAAGCATCATAGGCTCAGGTCGCAACTTTGAAAAATGAAGTAGCATAAGAGGAAGCTATTGTCGTTGCATTGAGACAAGAGAAAGCCATTGTTGAGAAGAAGTATCATGATAAAATACAAGAGGTGTCACAATTGCAGCAGACCCTTTTAAAAGAACAAAATCTGAATAGTGCTGCTTAGGCTCAATTTATGGCTAAACAACAGAAGACCAAGCAATTAACTATTAAGTTGGCATAGTGGCCACAAAATGTAGGGGTCTTGGCTATGGTAAAGGAGCTTTATGCATCTGCATGGAGAAGAATCTCTTAAGAGATTTTTCAGCTTAAGCCTTCCCTCACTTTTCTGTTGAATGCACAACAATTATGTGCAAAAATAGAGTCCTTTCTTGAGGCAACATTGTCTATTGTTTCTTTGAGGGTTTCAGATTCCTAGCTTTTATTGCAGAAGATTTATGATACAACTGATGAAAATTTGTTAGTTTCTAGTGTTAGTGATGGAATGATTTCTGCAAAGAAAGTAAATGAAGTTTTAAGTTGCAATTCAGCTACTATGAGTTGTAAGGCATTGCTTGATGTAGTAAAAGAGGGTGTTAAGAATATGAAGAGACACATTAAAGAATTGGTGTAGTTGGCCTTGCCTTCTCCTTTTCTTGATGATAGTATAGTTCTAATGACTAATGCCATAAAGGATTTGCTGCTAACCAAACAAAATGATCAGATTATTTTCTAAGGTTTGAGTGATTCTTCTAGTGTGGAAGAAGTGGAAGTAGTCCTGGTTCCAATGGCCCATCTCAAATTTTAGTTACATGCTATGGTATAGATTTTGCAGTCCTTTTCTCATAAGGACATCATCAATTTAGATTTTGCATTTCAAGATCTACAAAGTAAATAAGGTTTGTTAGATTCAGAGTGGTCTATATATCAGGCCGCATTGTAGAAATTATAATTGTGATTCTTTGATAGTGGCAGTACATTTTTGTTTTTAGATCTTTTTCTATTGATTCTAGAGTTCTCTTTGAGTAGGCGTAGAGGTCCATGTAGTCACCAAGAACTGTAGAGTCAAACTCTACATTTTAATTTTTGCTTGGTCGTGACTCATTGTTTCAGTTTCAGTTTTGCCCCACTTTCTATGGTTCCTAAGTGTCGAGAATATTGCCTATGTGCTCCTTTATACTTTGTAGTTTCTAGATGCTACCGAAATACGCCACATATCTTTGGCATAGTTTCTTTTATTTGGTTTCTTCTTGTATGTGGAGTGCAACACGTGTCACTACCGCAGGCCTTAGGGAAGAGTTTCTTTTGATATATCTTGCAAGCAAGTGGTGCCAAGTGTCCTTTTGTTGCAATTGTGGGAGTTGCTGCGTGTATCCATTTTGATAATCTTTTATGGTATCAAAACACATATGGTGGGTCCAGGATGTTACAACATAGTTTCTAGATGCAGCAAAGGGTGCCACGTGCTGTGCACGGAAGGTAGCATAAAAGAAGCTATTGATGATGTGGAGATTGCCACGTATGTTTCTCTTATATGTTTCGGTTGTACGCGGAGTGTGACAAGTGTCATCTTCACAGGGCTTTGAGAGACTCTTTTAATAAGTTTTGGAAACAAGCAGAGGGCACCACATTCTTTTGTTGCTTTATGTAGATGGTACTGCGTGTCACTATATTATGTTAAGCTTGAAAGGTGCCGATATATATTATTGGTCCCACAAGGTATCCTACATTTTCTAAGGTGATGTGGGAAGTGACAAGTGTCATTGTCACAGGCGCTCGAGACATAAAGTTATGAACTTTTTATGATGCACAGAGAGCGGCAAGTGTCCTAGTTTTGATCCTCAGGTGCTGTCACATATCAAATAATAAGTGTGGTGGATGGTGACAAGTGGCAGTATTCTATGTGCCCCTTTTATATGAATAGTAACTACACAGCATGTGGAAGGTGCCGTGTAGCATATTTTGGAGCTATTTAGGAACTCATGGGTGATGCCACATGTTGCAATAGAACTATGAGTTACAGTGCCACATATTTTATCGCTCAACCAATGGGCGCATAGGGAGAGACAGTTGCAAATTCGAGGAGATTTTTAGTACCAGTTTAAATCCCAGTTGAGTTCTAGTTCTTTTCAAGCCATTGAGATCCTAACACTTAGAGGCGATCTTGAGTCAAATTTTATGGCTATAAATAGAGGAAGATTTGTAATACAAAGACATTATTATTGATTGAGAATTTAGAGATCTTGTTGTGATCAGATATATCATTTTGCCTTATTTTAGTTGTTTCTAAGAAGGACGCTGATATATCTATGCATGTCTTTGTGCCTTTTGTATTTTACTGAATTGTTAATGAAAGAAGCTTTGTTTTGTGCCAGTGGTGATATTTTATGTATCTCTGCATAAATCCTCTGAGTTTAGCCTTTGATTTCAAAGTCATTTACAATCTATCTATGTTAATCATGCAACATTTGCTCTTTAATATAGTTGAATCCTGAGAATTTAATCACTGTGCTAATTACTGAAATACATTTTATCAGGTACATTGCCATAGAGTTAGAAGTTCTATTTATGGTATCTGTAATCTTGTTTTTCCTCCCTTTACCTAAAACCTCATTAAAAAAGGAAGAGCCAACTTCTTTAAAATCTAGAGATTGTTTCAAGTATCAAGTCCCACATTCTTAAAGCTTCCCATGTTTGTGTTGGAACGTATGCAATTTTATACATCAACACTTCCCACCAAATCAGCCCCACCAAAATACAATTTAATTCATATCTCCAAGTGGATGCCTAGGAAAGATTCTCCCCACTAATGGAGGAATTTACAAATTACCACACTATTTCTATTTAAAATTACATCTATTAATATACCCAAAGAAAATACATTTTTTGCAAATTTAAATATTATTTTCCAAATCCCACAAACCTTATTGAGAACAAGCAAACAAAAATTAAATTTTATTTGGTGATGCAAGATTGCCATTGAGCGTGGATGCTCCTACATCATTCACTCTCCAGGAAGATCTTTGGGTTTTAGATAGAGGGTCTTTGATATAGGGTAAAAGCAACTTATCACTTTGTACATGGCGATGTGTCGTAAAATGTGAACACTAGCATTTTACAGTTAGTTTAGCACCCGGATGGACCTACTGATTACGTTTGTTAATCAAGAGCTATTTTAATACCTTGACAAGATCAACTTAGGATTGGACTAAGCCCACTATATTGGACACTTTCTAGAGTTTGTGGGCTAAAGGTCTAGGGCACCCAAGCACCCTCGTCCCACTTGAGAATTTTAGCCCCACTTTGTGGTGTCATCTTAGGACACTTCTTGGGTTTGTATTTGTTGGCCTAATTAAGTTTTATTTGTCTTAGGTGAGCAGGAATGCATATTAAAATGAGTGTTGTTGTTCATTTTTGACCTAGATGACACCTAGAAGATTAATGTGAAGTTTACTCTCATATTGTGCTCTATGTTGAAGTATTCTACATGCTTGGAGTGTTATCTACTTATGGATGTCATTTAAGTTTGTTTGTAGAATTTGAAGGAAGTTTTAATCCCTCTTTATCACTCTCCTTTGTTGGTGTAGGATCTTGAGTCATCTTCATCAACTAAGGTCATATTTCTTGTGGTTATGATCATCATTATCATTCATTATCTCTTATACTATTATAGATTTGGCCTCTACCCTTCTAGGGCATGCACTCTTGGATCTAATCATCACTGTAGTGGAGGTGGGAACACCAACATGGGGTTTGACTAAGGCAAGACCTTATACAAAGCACAACCTTTTCCTCTTTCTTTTTGTGCAAGTTGGAGAAACAAGTTTTGGAAGCTAATTTCCAAGAAGAAGACATAGCAAACATGTACAAGTCTAGTGACATTTGAGTTTTTGCTAAACCCTAGAAAAGGCCTAGGGAACCCAAGCACCCTAGTCCTTCATATTTCTACTACAAGATCTAGGTTTTGAATCTTCCTCTGATCTCTATTGCACTCTCTATTTATTGTGATCTATTTCCAATAGTTAGTTATAGTCTAATTTTCATCTCCTAAGGTTTGATCACTAGTCTCATCTTGCTTACTTGAATTTAGTTGAACTTGGTCGATCCATCTATATACAATAAAAGAGAAAAAACCCTATACTTTGGCTCTCCTTCTTGGGTAGAATCCAAGCTCGGTTTGTACAAGAGGGTTTGACCTAGTTTAACTCTTTAGGCTAGATCACTCTTTGGTGAACCCATCATTTCTTACACTTTTTCATCCTTCTTCTTTCATATTTGATGCAGGAGCATCCCTGGTCCAAGAAAAATCTTGGATCAACTAAAAAACATTTGCATTTCATTTTGTTTGCAGTTCAGTTTGTTTCTTTTCATTTTCTAGTTTAGTTCAAGTAGTTCAGTCAGAAGAAGATTCTGTATTTTTTTGGTCTAGTTGCATTTCAGACCTTGAGGAGCTAGAATTAGCATCTATATTCATTCATCTACATCATATCCAAAATTTATAGGTCTACACTTCATTACCAGAAAGATATCCCTATCAAAAGTTTAACTATTGTCATAACAGAGCATCCTGATAATCATAGATAACTACTAGAAGGAGAAACTTGTGGAAGCATTTCCTAATATGTGAAGCCTAATGACACATCATTCAATGATATTTGGTTCATGGCTGACCTTCCCCGAAGATCTGCACATCATTCCATTCATTTTTTGAAAGTGTTTTATGCAATTAGGTTACACCTCTTCTTTGGAATTTGTGATCTTCCTTAGCCGACGCGGAGGAATCTTATGATCTGGACTTGATATATATTGATGTAATAGATCCTTAGGAAACTAGTTCATAAGTTACTAAGTTCTAGATAGATAGCTTATTCTTTTTCTGGCGAAGGAGCTTCAAAGCTTTATCTTGTGCATGTATGTAATTAGGCCTGTGAGCCCTAATTATAAGCCCGCATGTTGTCGATCGATCTCTATTTGAATTCTATGATATACTGAATGACTGAATATGCATTTGTTCTACTTTTTTGAGTTGTTTCTTCTATGTTTACTCTTGTTGTACGGTCTGGATAGTTCATTCTATTCACCCTCCTAACGTGATTGCACTAAGTGGTATCAGAGAAAAAGTTTGAATCTTTTGGTAATGGATTCAGCAAAATTGGTGAAGGAATTCTATAAGATCTTGTTATGGATAGATCACTAAATTGAGGCAGGTTACTTGTGTTACAACTGATCGTTGATTATGAGGCAGTTGTTAGCTTGTAGCCCAATCACCAAACTTGAGGTAGTTTACACTTGATCCTAGGAAGAATGCCGCCGAGGAGAGTTGCTACTATTGGAACAATGGCTGATAGAATGGATGAGATGATGGAGATGATGAAAACAATGCAAATTCAATTGGATGCCATTGAAGAAGATAGGTGAAGAGGATTGACACCGAGACCTAATGTTGAAAGTGAGGATGAAGAAAAATTTCAATCTATTGAACAAACTGGTGAAACCCTAGGAGGCAATGAAGAAGAAGAATTAGATTAAGTAAAGATGTTGCGAGCTATTTCAAAGATTGGAAAGAGACCAAGAGTTGATGTACTGAACTACACTGGCAATTTGAATCCTGAAGAATTGATTGACTGGATAAATGACATGGAAGAATACTTGGAATATGAAGAAACTGAAGATCCGGAGAAGGCGAAATTTGCAAAGACAAAGTTGAAAGAAAATGCTGCTATATGGTGGAAAGAAGTTCAGTTGGAAAGAAATAGAAGAGGAAAAGAAAAAATTACAAAGTGGGATAGGATGGTGACAAAACTGAAGAATCAATTTATACCTGCTGACTATGAGTTGCAGTTGTTGAAAAGATTACAAAACCTGAGATAAAAGGAGAAATCTATGAAGGAGTATACTGAAGAATTTCATAAAATGATCATAAGGACATGACATAGTGAAGCAAGCAAGGAGAAACTGGATAGATACTATTGATGTATAAATTTACGCAGGTTCTAACACCAACATGGGAAGTTTCAAGAATGTGGAACTTGCTACTTGAAACAACATCTAGATTTTAAAGAAGTTGCTTCTCCTCTATTTTAAATGGGCTTTGAGCAAAGGGTAAGAAACTAATAGGATTATAGATACAATTAACCAAATGTAACTATGGTGATGCGCCTAAGTAAAAGTATTCCTTCCAAATTAAGCACAGTGAAACTATTCTCAAGATTCAGTTATGTTAAAGAACAGATACTACATGATTAACATAAATAGATGGAATGAATATAATCAAAGGCTCATAATCAAACACTTTGCAATGACACAGATATTATCAAACAAGGCACAGAACTAAGTTCTTCTCATTAATTTTCTAGCAACATAAAAGGCATAGATACATGCATAGGTACATTAACTTTCTTATCAAGAACAACAAAATAAAGGTAAAATGACATCAACTAGCCATAGTAAAGTCTCTGACTTCTCTTTCTAATTTTCACAAAACTTATAAAAAATCTCTATCTTTGTGTATCTCTATGTGTACATCTATCTATACCGATCTATTACAAATATTACATATTTATAACCTAAGATCTGACTCTAGAGTGGTTGTAACAACTGAATCCTAACGACCCAATGGAACTAAAGATAACTAGAAGTCTCTAGCAGTTACAATCCTTCAAATCTGCAAGAGTCTTCACCTTCCCGTGAGCTCATTGATTGGGGAAAAAATATATGTGGCACAACTCCTTCATTCAGACATAGACACATGGAAAGGCTCGTGGACTTGAAACTTAAAGTATACTGTGACAGATGGAAGCTTCTACAGTAAAATGAGAAACTCCTTTGTTTCTCAGAATTCAATAGGAAAATGACACTTGTCGCATTCTGCAGCTTTCAGAACTATCTACGTGTCTTCCTTCGTAAAACCCTCAAAACTATGTCTTTATGCTTGGGTGACCTCTGCTTGTGACATCTGTAACAACCTGCATCACTTCAAATATGAGACACATTAAAAATGGGACCCACAACATTTAGCGCTTGCTATTTTCAAAGGGAGAAAACTGGGACAGATGGCATCTTCCGCGCGCACGCTAACTAACACGTGGCAGGACCCACATTACTACTTGAAACATTTGAAAACATTTGAAACTCCTATGGACGCTAACACTTGGTGCAATCCGCATTACTTTAAAAAATTTAAGTTTCTCACTAAAAAGGGTCATAAACAAAACTACTCTTCTTCCACAACCACCACGTGGCATTCTCCGCACTCTTGAAATTGAAATAGACTGTGGTCCACCATCTTTTATTACAAGCATCAAACCTAATACAGAAGGAAACATGCGGCAAACTCTGCACAAAACATAGAACTTTAGGGATGGCCTCTGCATGCTACATGTGGCAACCTCCGTGGCAAAGATGAAACTTGAAACATTGAAACATTGAAACAATTTGCTACGTGATGTGCTCTACACAAAAGTTAATGTTAGAAACAATACTGTGACTTTATCTATAGCTTGACACTTGGCGGCTTCCGCACAAAGCATTAGAAACCTGCGCAGCAATATCTTTGAAGCATTCATAGAAACAAAAGAGACCCATGGACCTGCTATGAATGAAACAAAATGTAGAGTTTTGACACTACAGTTCTTGGCGACCAATAGGACTTTTGAGCCTGCTCGGAAAGAACCGAAAACTGGCAAAAATATATGTATTAAAAATACAACACAGAGTTATAAATTCTACAATGGTGTCTGATAAACAGACCATTCTAAATTAGAGACTCCCTGTCTACTCTACAAATCTTGAAAGGCAAAATCAAGATTAATTATATCCTTATGGGAAAAAGTCTACAAAATTTGTACCACATCTTTTAACTGAAACTCCAACTGGGCCATAGGTATCAACACAACTTCCACTTCCTTGACTAATGAAGAATCACTCAAACCCTAAAAAATTGTTTCATCATTTTGCCTGGTCAAAAGAAGGGCCTTGATGTCATCAATCATCAATACTGTGTTATTAACTAGGAATGGTGAAGGAAGACCTAGTTGCACCAAATCCTCAATATGTTTCTTCATATTTTTAACTCCTTCTTTCACCGTATCCAAGAGCTCTTGACAATTTGTAGCTATAGAGTTACAACTCAGAATTTCATTGACCTTCTTAGCAGCTACCATTCTATCATTAATACATGCTGCTGACAAAGTCTCATATGTTGTATCATATAATTTCTTCAATAAAAGTTGACAGTCAGAAACTCTCAATGAAATAGTAGATAAGGTGGCTTGCACCAAAGTTTCAAATTTTTCACATAGCTGTTGAGCATTTAACAAAAATGTTAAAGATGGCCTTAGCTGGATAATCTCCTCTAAGATTCTCTTCCACACTAAAACATAAAGCTCTTTCACCAAATTTAAAACTCCAGCATTCTATGGTCTATTGGCTAACTCAATTGTCAGTTGTTTTGTTCTTTGTTGCTAACCAGAAGTTGTGCCTAGATTGTACCATTAGCATTTTGCTCACTTAATAACTTCTGTTGGAATTGTGAGGCATGTTGCAACTTATCTTTATATTTCTGCTCTAGAGTGGACTTCTCCTGTCTCAAAACAGTCACTGCAACCTTTTCTTGTGCTAGATCAAACTTAAGAGAAGCATTCTAGGTTTGCGTAGCCTGATGTATCTGACAAGAAATAGTATTTTGCAACTGTTTGTTTAAACTTTGAATCTCATAATTCTTTGATTGAATCTCCCTAGCAAGGTTGCTGCTATTCACATTTTCTTGGGCTAAATCATTCTCTGCTTTCTGCAACTTCTTGGATACCTTCAAATAGTCAATTGCAACAGCAGATGCAGTCTCATTTAGTAGTTCAACCCTATCCTATGGCCTAAAAAGAGACATATCCATAGCCACAACATTCATGGCATAATCTTGAGGCTGCATTTGTTCATTAGGTTTCACCACATTTGGAGACAAATGTGTGACTATCAGTTGTTGTTGAATGGGGTCAAAAAGTGACCTCATGTGTGCCACAATAGGGCTCTTATTTTCCTTCTTCCTCTTTTTATCCATTCTAGCCTCTCTAGCCCTTTTTGTTGTGTTTGCTTGGGATTGGAATGTAGGAGGGGATGCAATGTATCCTCCAACAAAGGGATGACCTTGAGGCAGGCCATAGGGAATAGCCAATAATTGTTGGCTAGGAAAAACTTGAGGAGGGGTTCTTTTTGGTACAGATGGGGAAAATTATGGTAATGAAATGGCTTGTGAAGACATGGCCTATGAACTGGCAATTGTGGAAAAGGTTGATGTAGGAACAACAAAAGTGGTAGGGTTTACAAATGTTTGGCTAATTGGGATTGGCACTTCTATAGTAGAAGAAAGAGACATAGGAGAAAAAAGGAGAAGAAACACTTACTTGAGCAACAGAAGATGTGACTAGCAATTGCTATAGCGGTGGTTCTACTTCTTCCTCCTTTTCTGCTTGCAAGTGCAATTTCCTAAGTTTCCTAGGCCTTTCACTTGTTTCCTCCTCTATTTCCTTTTCTTCAAGATTTACTACCACTAGTGGTTGCAAAAGAAAAACCCTGGAACTCCCAGATGCCGAAGCTGTTTGAGTCCCTAAGGTTGGTGATGACACTACACCCTTTTGTTTTTCTAAGGTGTTGAGGGATTGGGGCCATGAAGATGTAGGAGCAACAGATGAGGCTTGTCCTATCTCTTGCATTGTTTGAGCTGACTCTGTTTCCTCCTCAGATTCCTCACCCTTTCTTTGAATTCTACTAGTGTCTGGGCTTGAGACTGGGGAGGGATGACACTCATCCCAAATTGATTCCCATCTTTCATTAGTGTCAATTTTCCCAAATGAATGTGTGAGCTCTGAAATCTCTTGCCTATATTTCCAATAGCCTTTAATCTTTTCTAGTTTCCAATTTTGGGCCTTCAATGTTTTCCTCAAACCAGTAGTCATTTCTAACTTAGGCTCAAATTCCTTCTCTTTAACATAGAAGGTTTCCCATGGTTTGGCCCCCTCAAAGGGTAAATTAGCTAGTTCAACATATAGGTCTGGGTTGTCTTCTTTTGGATTCCTCCTATCTTCCCAGAATGGCCAACCCTCATGTACCATTTTAGCATAGACCTTGTTATTCCTAATCTAGGAGGCTAGAAAACTGTCTGGGTCATACTTCTATTTATCTTCAATGATGAAGAAACCAAGGGTAGCTAGCTTTCTTAGCAAGAGGTTTTCTGCATCTCTAACCTCAAGTGTCATATTTTTCCTGACCATGGGATATCATACATCTTCTTTTTCTTTTTCTTGTGGCCAAACTCATTATCAACCATAGACACCTGTCGGGTCACCTCTAAGAATGCGACCCTACGGGTCAATATTTTAGGCAATAGCATAGGCTCCTCATTGAGACCATGGACTCTGATTATCATGTTATGTGTCCCAAAGAAATAATCATAGGGAATTGGGCAATTGGTCATAAAACCCCTTATACTCTATGTCAATCTATGTTCTACAGGCTCAGGGATTAATTGGCAAAAGGTAGGGGCTACAAAAATTTCCCAAAACTCATAAGGGTCAGAGGATTAAGATAACACGTGTCCATGCGGACACAGAAATAGTTTTATTTTGACCAAAATCTGGGTCACACTTATTCAAATGCATATGTTGTGTGAAAAGACTATGGTTCTAATACAACATAAGGTGGAATAGAAAAGAAGAATACCTAAAAACTCATTTGGCCTTAAAATTTATGAGCCGATCAACCATGGAGTTAGCAATTTGCTCCGAGAAATCCAGCCAGTACTCTTGTGATTTGTCAATAGTTTTCAATCTAAAAATGATAGCTATTTGCTAGTCATGGACTGTGTTGTCCTCTCTCAACCCAAAAATGAAGGCTATCATTGAAAGTGCCTCTTGAACATTTTGACTAAATTGTGCCCTTCCAGTGGGTAGTGTGGACATTTGGGTGTTATCTTCTCCCAATTGCATCTTTGAATTGAGGAACTTGACTTTGTTAATTATATTGGCCCATGTGTTTTGCATTTTGGCAACAGTTGGAAATGTGGCTATTCTATCATGCTATAGTGCCAACATGTCTCTTATGGTCTTGGGAGTAATATGTACCATGAAGGGGCCCTATTGTATAGTATTTGATGGTGCATGAAATAGTTCTGCACATAACTCAATTAGCTCGGGACACAGATGAACATTAGGAACCAGGAACTGTGCCAATTACGAGGTCCATATCCTCATACCAAAAGTCTTAGACTGCCCATTATTTTCTCACTGAATACACCTATGATGTGCCCCCTCCTAGAGAGTCTTGGTATTCTTTTGAAGGGGTGTGTTGAATATGCCATCTGCATAATCCTTTACCTTTGCTGGGTCAACAGAATATCCAACCTTAGGGACCCTTATTCTTGGGTAGGTTTTCCTTGGTTGCACGGGCACTGATGCATATGATTTGATGTTTAACAACTTATCAATTGACTCATAAATTCCCAGTCCCTCTTGTGGTGACTGTGTCTCAGACATAGCTGTGTCTATGAGGAGAATGTAAGAAGCTGACATAGGAAAGAATGAAACTACTTAACAAGAGTGATACTTAGCTGAAAGGCACTCGCTACAGATGAACTTGGATGCAATAGTGATTGAATGTAGAGAGAAAGAAACAAATGAGAGCTACATTTAGGATTTAACATTAACTCATTAGGGCTTATGAAGGTAATCAATGACACATCCAATCTTATTAATGGCATTAATGCCAAGAAACAACTAGTGTATCTTTTTGAAATCTGCATGGAATGGAGTGTCATATATGTTATGGGAGTGGCTATCTTTTTTGAAAAGTGTGTACTTCCAGGGAATTTGGGGATTGCCGAACAACCTTAATAAATGTGAGACCAAAAAGAGAAGGGGCTTTGCGCTGCTTACACATGTTCACTAAACACTTATTGAAAAGGGAAAGTGGGAAAAGAAAGTAGGAAAATAGGAAAGCGAGAAAGAAAGGAAACTAACTAACTATGATACATCAAGAGCCCCTTCTTAATTGAAACATTTCAGATAGATCCCATTTACCAGAATATCTTTAGGTTCTCCATCCATTGTCTCTAGCTCAAATGAATTTTGTTTCTTGCAAGAATGAATTTTGTAAGGACCCGTCCATAGTGATTCAAATTTTCTATGTTGACCTGGCTTAGCAGCTCTTTCATCCCATTTCAGTACTAGAAAGTGTTGATGATGATGTTAGTCATAACCAAACATAGAATAAAAGTTACACAACAACATTTACTCATCTTGAAAGATATGATGAATTCAGAGAATACATGATCCTAAGTCTCCGTTGATTAGTTCATAATCTACTGACGTTACTCAGTGGTTGATGGTGTTGCTATTAATCATTCAGGGGCCTTACATTCTTCAGTAATTTCTGTAAAGTTCATCAATATTTCTCCAAATATCCTATTCTTTATATCCGCTCTGCATAAATCTCCAAAATATTTTGCCTCTGCACTATGAATTCACTCAAATAATGTGCCTACAAGTTGATATTTGCATGAATTTTACCATTATTTGCAATTCTTTGCATGATATTTTCAACACTACATGCATTTAGCTCAAATATGCTAATGATATTCAGTTATCTATGAGATGTCAGCATATTTCATGTTATTTACTTCTAATTATCTGTTATTTGCAATTATGATGGGGAATTACTCTAAAATTCAAAGAAAATTAAAAGAATACTTCAATTTTGGTGAATCTTAGCTATTGAACCACATATATACTAGATACAGTCATGAGGAGAAGAAATCAAACCATATTTTCACCAGGATGTTCCACAACTAGATACAGATGATGCTAACTTCAAAGGAAAAGGAATGAAAACAACACATACAGACTGATAAGCACTCAAAGGGACGTAGCAAATCAAAGCATGTATCAAGAATTCAAACACTGATTACTCAGGATTTATGATGATTTGTAATCAAATGGTCTTCTCTTTCATTAAGTATGCAATGATATGTATGCTTACAATAACTTTGAAATAGGCCCTGATATTTCAGCAGTCAAATTTCAATTAAGCTTCTGAATGCTCAAATTATCACATCCCTGCATCTTTTATAGAATAAGGTGAGGGAATGGTTACAAATGACCTATAGTCAGGATTTATCTATTAAGATCAACAGTCCAGATGAATAGCACGTGCCTACCAGTTGGTAACTACACAGCTGACATAGAATATTCCAACATCTTTGACCTAGTCCATCCTCCAGCTAACAAATAGCATATTTGACAATATCCTCCTCGGCTCTGGTTTATGTTATCTCTGCATGCAACTCTGTAACTTGTATCTTTGTAAATTTTGCCATTTCCCGCGCAAACTTCAACTTCTGATACACCCTCGCCACTTTGTCATTTTCTAGATATCTGCACACCTGATAATAGACACAAGGATTAAGCATCATCACTAAAAACTTTAGCAGGAAAATAAACATTTAAATCAGGCTTAGAATATGCAAACACAGATAATCAGATGATGAATCCGTGAACAATCGCATATAAAATGCATATATGATGCTAACATTAGTCAAGTCAACCATTGTTGACCAAAATCATGCTATCAAGCCCTAAAATGGCTTCAATATCTGATCAGGTCCAGGGTCATTTGAGTGATTTTTGGTAAAAATATCGAAAATATATTTTTTGGTATTTTCTACATCTTGGTAAATTGCATATTCGGAGGCCTTCGGAGTGAAATTAGGGCTTAAGACTTGTGTTAAGCCTAAGCAACTAAGAAACTTGAACTAGATAACTAGTTTATCTTTCCAATGACTCCAAAAAGTTTAAAATTTGATAAAATTGCTAGGAGTTATGACCCTGCCAAGGAGAAGATAAAAAATTTCCTAATTTTTTGAATTTTTGTGATATTTTGCAAATAGTTTCACCTTCCGGTAGCTCTTTTTGTATTCCAAGGGTAATGTGACCCTTCATATGATATGCAAGCCTTACATTTTTAGTTTTTGCATGCATATGCAATACATGTGCTTTTGTTCACTAAATTCCATTGAATGAAACTATCGGGTCCAGGTATGCACATTAATTAATATGAGGGATATTAACTAATATGACTCTCTTCATAGATTGGGATATGATGATGATGTCATCATCATAGACGGGCTTCATTAAAATGTGAAAGGCTGATGTCATGGTCATACTGAAGGAAATCGGGTGATGTTAAGAAATATGACCCTGATATTGAGGAATATCACCCTCCAAATAGGATGATATCACAGTCATGTCAAGCTTTTTATATATCGGGTCAGAATGACGTCACCGTCATGTTAGGAAAGATTATTCATATTAGAAAAGATGACTGATGTTAGAAAATAGATGAGCTTTGGATGTCAAGCTGATTGATGATGTCATCATCATATCAGGTCCTTTGTGAAATGGGATAAGCTGACGTCATCATCATGTTAACAAAGATGAGTCATATTAACAAATGTGACCACCTTTCGAAAGATCAAGATGGCGTCACCATCATATTATTTAAAAGGGTGATCATTGGATACGTACCTCCGCGAGGTAAAAAGGATGATGACGTCACCGTCAGGGTGATTTCTTGATTTCTTTATTCATCGGGATTGGATGACATCATCATTATATTGGCTCTGGGGTGATATTCTATGGCAGGGTGATATATGAAATATAAGGTAATATTCGAAAGATCGGGTGATATTCAAAATATGACCCCCGCAAAATATATGAAGCTGTCTGACGGGTAAATACCACTATCAAGTAAGATTAACATCTGGGGTTTCGGACCAAATGATTATGGGGTGATAAACTGGCATCAGGGTGATCTTATAATATCAGGGTGATATTTGTAATATCGGGTTGATATTTCACAAGGTGACTGATGTTTGGAATATGACCCCCCTAGGTATATCAGGTTTGACTAGGACTTTGACTCACCGTAACTTTCATTCCCTAAGGAATATCAGGGTGTTCCAAAAGGCAAACCTGCATGAAATTTTGTACTCTTTCCAATCATGAGGTTATTGATATGAAATATTAACCTTGAAGAACTGACCTCATCATGATGACTTATCCAGCTCCCTTATGCAGGGTCATCTGCATGACTTACTTTTACCAGACCGCCGAAGAGCAAAAAAAAACAACATAAGCCAAAGTAGCAAAAAGTTGGGTCCCTGTTTTGTCAAGTGAAAATGGGGCGTATTGTGTAACCACAAAACAACTTGCCACCAAAGAAAACAACCAAATTCCAATGATTCAAGCGATGTGATCACATTCATATACAGTATTCTAACTCTTTCTAAGTATAAGCATCATAATCTTTCTGTATGACAAAGTTTTCATCATGGCAACAATGCTAACAAAGGATTAGGTATGTACAAATGATTAATTATCCTCATCTTGAAAGCAAGTTGAAAACATGAGTAACCGATATTAAGCTTCATAGTTTGGGATCATCCCTCATAGCCAACCTGGATAGAGCCTTGCTGCCAGCAGGCGTCCATAGCCCCAGCAAGGTTATCTATACAATCCCCCTAAGTAGAGCCCCACTACCAGCAGGCATCTATAGCCCTGGTAGAGTTACTTAGATGGCCTAATTTTATTTCTTTTCTAATTTTTCAATATTTTATAGTCTATAAATCTGATGTCATCATGTAAGCTTAGTGTGCAAGGTATGGTCACTTGTTGATTTAGGTTGGAGATTGCATTGGTAGCAACAAAGTCCCTTTAGATTTTTCACTTAACACCTATACTTGTGTGTTCAACAAACCCAAGGCTGTTAGGTGAGTCATTGTGAAAGAGTCACTTTAGTCAAGAAAAGGCACCCTGATGAAAAAATATCACAGACCTGATTACCAATACTTCTCAAAATGAGTCATAACCTATATATGAATTTATTCTCATCACTTGAATCTTAACAATTTAGTTATTTTCTTAGGGTGATGAGCTGCATCATCTTGACTAACCAAAATAAAACTCAACAAGCAAACAAAGCAAAAACAAAACACACTAAGCAAACTGTACAAACAACTAACTACAAAAGAAAAATGAAACAAGGAAGCGAGGAAAGAAACAAGACAACTACTCTACCAAACTATATACAAACCCTACAAGGAAAATAAAAGCCATGAAAAGACCCAAAGACACCTATATTTGCATACTTCCTTATATTGTGCAGGAGCATCAGGGCACTAGTTATGGTTCTAATCCTAGCAAATTCATCCTTGTATTCTGAAAAGTATTCTTGTATTCTAAATTCATTGTGTTTAACAGAATAACCTCTGATTATCAACAACTAAGGAAGCTCATCATGTTCATTATTAATCCATATGCATGTCTTATCTCCTGAATTGCCATAATCAAAATAGTATTCAACACTATTCACTGTGGAAAGGAGAAATACAACCTGATGTATTTCTGATCCTGTTGAATATGCTTCTTCATTGACAACTGGTCCTCCATTTGACTTGGCACTTTCATTGCTTAGCTCAGTATTTAGTCTCACTTCAAATTGAAGGATGTATGACTCTTGAAGTATTAATCCTTCATCTTTATCCAGCTTTTTGTCTCCTCATTCTGGATGTATGTCTGGTTCTTGACTTTAGGCAGCACCCCAATGTTTTCTTTAATTTTCTACACATCAACATCTAAATGAGTATCTTCATAACCTAATATATAGAAATTTATCATTTCTAAATCATTTAATTGTAAAGGTGAAACAACTCCCAATTGATAGGAACACTCCCCCATTTCACTTTCAAAATGACATTGGATTGGAATCTGATTATGCACAACAATTCCAAAGCTTTCTACATCTTCAACTTTCATGAATTGTTCATCAAATGACTCATAGTTTCCATCCAATAAGGTATCTGGTTCCATTGACTTGCAACATTCTTGCATTTGATCATTCAACTTAAACAAGTTAGATAGTAAATCAGCATTTATTTTCTTTTCTACAATTTCCTAGGTTACTATCATGGGAACTTGATCAACAGTAGTGCATTTAAATTCTTCCACCTGTTTCCATTCCTTTTTATGATAAAATGACTCAAGGAAAGGTGTTTCACTATCCTTATCAAAAGTATTATGATAAGAATCAAAGACTTTATCCTGACAAGTGGTTTCTTCTTTATAATTTTTAAAAGATTCATACCTGCACTCTGCCTCACCCTTATCATAAAGTAGAGAACTCCTATCAATCTCTCCATATAATGACTCAAGGAAAGATGTTTCTTCTTCTTTACCTTCTATAACTGATTCAACTATTGTATTTTCTAAACAACTCATCATTAGGGGTGTTGCTTCTCTTTGTTGTTCTAGAATTTGAGTCTTCTCCAACATGACCAAGCAAGCATCACAATCCCTTTCTGAATGGTCTTCGTCATGTAATCTGCACCAACTTTCAATCAGGACATCATAAGTGGATAAACCTAATATTTGACTACACTATATATTTCTAGACAAGTATAATTCAAAATCTTTAAAGCGGTCGACTTCCGTGTCTGGACAACTAATAACTTCTGGTGCTGCATCTTCTTGTTGCTCCAGAACTTCTTCATTTTCATGCCAGGCTTCAGCCCTGAACACCTCTATAAAGAATATTATTCCTTTCAAATATAGATCCAACCTTATAAGAAAAGTTAGACAATTAATTTCACTATGTTCTATAGTCTGGTGTATCCTGCAACAACTGGATAAACCAAAGATAAACTTTGAGGATAAAGCTGCCTATTCAAAGTTTCCTGAAATAAAGAAATGTTAACTTGACAATTGTCCTCATATGCATCCATCAAAATGAGACTCTATTTTCAAATTTTTTTAGGATTTTGAAATTTTAATGAGATCTATCATATCTCAGAATAAAACTTTAAAAGCATACAAAATTCAATGAATCTTTGAAGGTTTGAGCTAGATTCTTGCAAGGATGCAACCAAAACCTCTCAGATAAGAGATGTTTGCAGACATTAACCTCAAATGATGAAATATTTATGCAACATTTGCAGAAAATCCACAGCTTCCTTGTTAAGGCCCTCCTTCTAGTGCCAAATTATGTTGATGATGATGTTAGTCATAACCAAACATAGAATAAAAGTTACACAACAGCCTTTACTCATCTTGAAAGATACGATGAATTTAGAGAAGTCATGATCCCAAGTCTCCATTGATTAGTTCATAATCTACTGACATTACTCAGTGGTTGATGGTGTTGTTGTTAATCATTCAGGGGCCTTACATTCTTTAGTAATTTCTATAAAGTTCATCAATATTTCTCCAAATATCATGTTCTTTATATCAACCCTACATAAATCTCCAAAACATTTTACTTCTACACTATGAATTAACTCAAATAATGTGCCTACAACATTGATATTTGCATGAATTTTACCATTATTTTTAATTCTTTGCATGATATTTTCAACACTACATGCATTTAGCTCAAATATGCTAATGATATTCAGTTATCTACAAGATGTCAGCATATTTCATGTTATTTGCTTCTGATTATCTGTTATTTGCAATTATGATGGGGAATTACTCTAAAACTGAAAGAAAATTAAAAGAATACTTCAATTTTGGTGAATCTTAGCTATTGAACCACGTATATACAAGACACAGTCACGAGGAGAAGAAATCAAACCATATTTTCACCAGGATGTTCAACAACTAGATACAGATGATGCTAACTTCAAAGGAAAAGGAATGAAAACAACACATACAGACTGATAAGCACTCCAAGGGACGCAGCAAATCAAAGCATGTATCAAGAATTCAAACACTGATTACTCGAGATTTATGATGATTTGTAATCAAATGGTCTTCTCTTTCATTAAGTATGCAATGATATGTATGCTTACAATAACTTTGAAATAGACCCTGATATTTCAGCAGTCAAAGTTCAATTAAGCTTCCAAATGCTCAAATTATCACATCCTTTCACCTTTTATAGAATAAGGTGAGGGAATGGTTACAAATGACCTACAGTCAGGATTTATCTATTAAGATCAATAGTCCAGATGAATAGAACGTGCCTGCCAATTGCGAACTACACAGCTGGCATAGAATATTCCAGCATCTTTGACCTAGTCCATCCTGCAGCTAACAAATAGTATATTTGACAATATCCTCCTCGGCTGTGGTTTATGTTATCTCTGCATGCAACTCTGTAACTTGTATCTTTGTAAATTTTGCCATTTCCCGCGCAAACTTCACCTTCTGATACGCCCTCGCCACTTTGTCATTTTCCAGATATCTGTGCACCTGATAATAGACACAAGGATTAAGCATCATCATCATTAAAAACTTTAGCAAGAAAATAAACATTTAAATTAGGATTAGAATATGCAAATGCAGATAATCAAATGATGAACCTATGAACAATCGCATACAAAATGCATATATGACGCTAACATTAGTCGAGTCAACCATCGTTCACCAAAATCATGCTATCAAGCCCTAAAATGGCTTCAATATCTGATCAGGTCCAGGGTCATTTGAGTGATTTTTGATAAAAATATCAAAAATATGATTTTTGGTATTTTCTACATCTTGGTAAATCACATTTTCAGAGGCCTTCGGAGAGAAATTAGGGCTCAAGACTTGCATTAAGCCTAAGTGACTAAACAACTCAAACTAGATAACCAGTTTATCTTTCCAATGAGTCCAAAAAGTTTAAAATCTGATAAAATTGCGAGTTATGACCCTGCCAAGGAGAAGATAAAAAATTTCCTAATTTTTTGAATTTCTATGAATTTTTGCAAATAATTTCACCTTCCGGTAGCTCTTTTTATATTCCAAGGGTAATGTGACCCTTCATATGATATGCAAGCCTTACATTTTCAGTTTTCACATGCATAAGATCATGCATATGCAATACATGTGCTTTTGTTCACTAAATCCCATTGAATGAAACTATCGGGTCCAGGTATGCACATTAGTTAATATGAGGGATATTAACTAATATGACCCTCTTCATAGATTGGGATATGATGATGATGTCATCATCATGGACGGGCTTCATTAAAATGTGAAAGGCTAACGTCATGGTCATACTGAAAGAAATCGGGTGATGTTAAGAAATATGACCCTGATATTAAGGAATATCACCCTCCGAATAGGATGACATCACGGTCATGTCAAGCTTTTTATATATTAGGTCAGAATGATGTCACCATCATGTTAGGAAAGATCAGTCATATTAGAAAAGATGACTGATGTTAGAAAATAGACGAGCTTCAGAAGTCAAGACGATTGATGATGTCATCATCATATCAGGTCCTTTGTGAAATGGGATAAGCTGACGTCATCATCATGTTCACGAAGATGAGTCATATTAACGAATGTGACCACCTTTCGAAAGATCAGGATGGCATCACCATCATATTATTTAAAAGGGTGATCATTGGATACGTACCTCTGCGAGGTAAAAAGGATGATGACATCACCATCAGGCTGATTTCCTGATTTCTTTGTTCATCGAGATTGGATGATGTCATCATCATATTGGCTCTGGGGTGATATTCTGTGGCAGGGTGATATTTGAAATATCAGGTGATATTCAAAAGATTGGGTGATATTCGAAATATGACCCCCGCAAAATATATGAAGTTGTTTGACCGGTAAATACCACTATCACGTAAGATTGACGTCTAGGGTTTTGGACCAAATGATTATGGGGTGATAAACTGGCATCAGGGTGATCTTATAATATCAAGGTGATATTTGTAATGTTGGGGTGATATTTGTAATATCGGGGTGATATTTCACAAGGTGACTGATGTTTGGAATATGACCCCCTAGGAATATCAGGTTTGACTAGGACTTTGACTCACTGTAACTTTCGTTCCCTAAGGAATATTAGGGTGATCCAAAAGGCAAACCTACATGACATTTTGTACTCTTTCCAATCATGAGGTTATTGATATGAAATATTAACCTTGAAGAACTAACCTCATCATGATGACTTACCTAGCTCCCTTATGTAGGGTCATCTCCATGACTTACTTTTACCAGACTACCGAAGAGCAAAAAAAAAACAATGCAAGCCAAAGCAGCAAAAAGTTGGGTCCTTGTTTTGTCAAGTCAAAATGGGGCGTGTTGTGTAACCACACAACAACTTGCCACCAAAGAAAACAACCAAATTCCAATGATTCAAGTGAGGTGATCACATTCATATACAGTATTCTAACTGTTTCTAAGTATACACATAATAATCTTTCAATATGACAAAGTTTTCATCATGGCAACAATGCTAACAAAGGATCAGGTGTGTGCAAATGATTAATTATCCTCATCTTGAAAGCAAGTTGAAAACATGAGTAACTGATGTTAAGCTACATAGTTTGGGAGCATCCCTCATAGCCAACCTGGATACAGCCTTGCTGCCAGCAGGTGTCCATAGCCCCGTCAAGGTTATCTATACAATCCCCCTAAGTAGAGCCCCACTGCCAATAGGCGTCTATAGCTTCGATAGAGTTACTTAGATGGCCTAATTTTATTTCTTTTCTAATTTTTCAATATTTTATAGTCTATAAATCTGATGTCATCATGTAAGCTTAGTGTGCATGGTCACTTGCTGATTTAGGTAGGAGATTGCATTAGTAGCAAGGGAGTCCCTTTAGATTTTTCACTTAACACCTATACTCATGTTTTCAACAAACCCAAGGCTATTAGGTGAGTCATTGTGAAAGAGTCACTTTAGTCAAGAAAAAGCACCTTGATGAAAAAATATCATAGACCTGATCACCAATGCTTCTCAAAATTAGTCATAATCTATATATGAATTTGTTCTCATCACTTGAATCTAAACAATTTAGTTATTTTCTTAGGGTGATGAGCTGTATCATCTTGACTAACCAAAACAGAACTCAACAAGCAAACAAAACACACTAAGCAAACTGTACAAACAACTAACTACAAAAGAAAAATGAAACAAGGAAGCGAGGAAAGAAACAAGACAAATACTCTACCAAACTATATACAAACCCTACAAGGCAAATAAAAGCCATGAAAAGACTCAAAGACACATGTATTTGCATACTTCCTTATATTGTGCAGGAGCATCAGGGCACTAGTTATGGTTCTAATCCTAGCAAATTCATCCTTGTATTCTGAAAAATATTCTTGTATTCTAAATTCATTGTGTTTAATAGAATAACCTCTGATTATCAGCAACTGAGGAAGCTCATCATGTTCATTATTAATCCATATGCATGTCTTATCTCCTGAATTTCCATAATCAAAATAGTATTCAACACTATTCACTGTGGAAAGGAGAAATACAACCTGATGTATTTCTGATCCTGTTGAATATGCTTCTTCATTGACAACTGGTCCTCCATTTGACTTGGCACTTTCATTGCTTAGCTCAGTATTTAGTCTCACTTCAAATTGAAGGATATATGACTCTTGAAGTATTAATCCTTCATCTTTATCCAGCTTTGACTCCTCATTCTGGATGTATGTCTGATTCTTGACTTTAGGCAATACCCCAATGTTTTCTTTAATTTTCTGCACATCAACATCTAAATGAGTATCTTCATAACCTGATATATAGAAATTTATCATTTCTAAATCATTTAACTATAAAGGTGAAACAACTCCCAATTGATAGGAATACTCCCCCATTTCATTTTCAAAATGACATTGGATTGGAATTTGATTATGCCCAACAATTCCAAAGCTTTCTGCATCTTCAACTTTCATGAATTGTTCATCAAATGACTCACATTTTCCATCCAGTAAGGTATCTGGCTCCATTGACCTGCAACATTCTTGCATTTGATCATTCAACTTAAACAAGTTACATAGTCAATCAACATTTATTTTCTTTTCTACAATTTCCTGGGTTACTATCATGGGAACGTGATCAATAGTAGTGCATTTAAATTCTTCCACTTGTCTCAATTCCTTTTTACCATAAAATGACTCAAGGAAAGGTGTTTCACTATCCTTATCAAAAGTATTAGGATCAGAATCAAAGACTTTATCTTGACAAGTGGTTTCTTCTTTATAATTTTCAAAAGATTCATACCTGCACTCTGCCTCACCCTTATCATAAAGTAGAGAACTCCTATCAGTCTCTCCATAGAATGACTCAAGGAAAGATGTTTCCTCTTCTTTACCTTCTATAACTGATTCAGCTATTATATTTTCTAAACAACTCATTGTTAGGGGTGTTGCTTCTCTTTGCTGTTCTAGAATTGGAGTCTTCTCCAACATGACCAAGCAAGCATCACAATCCCTTTCTGAATGCTCTTCGTCATGTAATCTGCACCAACTTTCAATCAGGACATCATCAGTGGATAAACCTAATATTTGACTACACTATATATTTCTAGACAAGTATAATTCAAAATCTTTAAAGTGGTCCACTTTAATGTTTGGACAACTAATAACTTCTAGTGCTGCATCTGCTTGTTGCTCCAGAACTTCTTCATTTTCATGCTAGGCTTTAGCCCTAAACACCTCTATAAAGAATATTATTCCTTTAAAATAGAGATCCAACCTTATAAGAAAAGTTAGACAATTAATTTCACTGTGTTCTATAGTCTGGTGTATCCTGCAACAACTGGATAAACCAAAATTAGATAAACTTTGAGGATAAAGCTACCTATTCAAAGTTTCCTGAAATAAAGGAATGTTAACCTAACAATTGTCCTCATATGCATCCATAAAAATGAGACTCTATTTTCAAAATTTTTTTTTTAGCATTTTGAAATTTTAATGAGATCTATCATATCTCAGAATAAAACTTTGAAAGCTCAAAAAAATTCAACGAATCTTTGAAGCTTTGAGCTAGATCCTTGCAAGGATGCAACCAAAACCTCTCAGATAAGAGATATTTGCAGACATTAACCTCAAATGATGAAATATTTATGCAACATTTGTAGAAAATCCACAGCTTCCTTGTTAAGGCCCTCCTTCTAGCGCCAATTTATGTTGATGATGATGTTAGTCATAACCAAACATAGAATAAAAGTTACACTACAACCTTTACTCATCTTGAAAGATACGATGAATTCAAAGAATTCATGATCCCAAGTCTCTGTTGATTAGTTCATAATCTACTAACGTTACTTAGTGGTTGATGGTGTTGCTGTTAATCATTCAGGGGCCTTATGTTCTTTAGTAATTTCTATAAAGTTCATCAATATTTCTCTAAATATCCTATTCTTTATATCCACCCTACATAAATCTCCAAAATATTTTGCCTCTGCACTATGAATTCACTCAAATAATGTGCCTACAGGTTGATATTTGCATGAATTTTACCATTATTTGCAATTCTTTGCATGATATTTTCAACACTACATGCATTTAGCTCAAATATGCTAATGATATTCAGTTATCTATGAGATGTCAGCATATTTCATATTATTTGCTTCTGATTATCTATTATTTGCAATTATGATGGGGAATTACTTTGAAATTCAAAGAAAATTAAAAGAATACTTCAAATTTGGTGAATCTTAGCTATTGAACCACATATATACCAGATACAGTCATGAGGAGAAGAAATCAAACCATATTTTCACCAGGATGTTCAACAGCTAGATATAGATGATGCTAACTTCAAAGGAAAAGGAATGAAAACAACACATACAGACTAATAACAACTCCAAAGGATGCACCAAATCAAAGCATGTATCAAGAATTCAAACACTGATTACTCAGGATTTATGATGATTTGTAATCAAATGGTCTTCTCTTTCATGAAGTATGCAATGATATGTATGCTTACAATAACTTTGAAATATGCCCTGATACTTCAGCAGTCAAATTTCAATTAAGCTTCCGAATGCTCAAATTATCACATCCCTGCACCTTTTATAGAATAAGGTGAGGGAACGGTTACAAATGACCTATGGTCAGGATTTATCTATTAAGATCAACAATGCAGATGAATAGCACGTGCTTTCCAGTTGGCAACTGTATAGCTGGCATAGAATATTCCAGCATCTTTGACCTAGTCCATCCTCTAGCTAACAAATAGCATATTTGATAATATCCTCCTCGGCTCTAGTTTATGTTATCTCTGCATGCAACTCTGTAACTTGTATCTTTGTAAATTTTGCCATTTCCTGTGTAAAATTCACCTTCTGATACGCCCTCACCACTTTGTCATTTTCTAGATATCTGTGCACCTGATAACAGACACAAGGATTAAGCATCATCATCATTAAAAACTTTAGCAGGAAAATAAACATTTAAATCAGGCTTAGAATATGCAAACGCAGATAATTAGATGATGAATTCGTGAACAATCGCATAAATGCATATATGATGCTAACATTTGTCGAGTCAACCATCATTGACCAAAATCATGCTATCAAGCCCTAAGATGGCTTCAATATCTGATCACGTCCAGGGTCATTTGAGTGATTTTTGATAAAAATATCAAAAATATGATTTTTGGTATTTTCTACATCTTGGTAAATCACATTTTCAGAGGCCTTCAGAGAAAAATTAGGGCTCAAGTTTTGTGTTAAGCCTAAGTGACCAAGCAACTCAAACTAGATAACTAGTTTATCTTTCCAATAAGTCCAAAAAGTTTAAAATCTGATAAAATTGCTAGGAGTTATGACCCTGCCAAGGAGAAGATTAAAAATTTCCTAATATTTTGAATTTCTATGAATTTTTGCAAATAATTTCACCTTCCTGTAGCTCTTTTTGTATTCCAAGGGTAATGTGACCCTTCATATGATATGCAAGCCTTACATTTTCAGTTTTCACATGCATAAGATCCTGCATATGCAATACATGCACTTTTGTTCACTAAATTCCATTGAATGAAACTATCAGGCCCGGGTATGCACATTAGTTAATATGAGGGATATTAACTAATATGACTCTCTTTATAGATTGGGATATGATGATGACATCATCATCAGGGACAAGCTTCGTTAAAATGCAAAAGGTTGACGTCATCATCATACTAAAGGAAATCAGGTGATGTTAAGAAATACAACCCTGATATTGAGGAATATCACCCTCCGAATAGGATGACATCACAGTCATGTCAAGCTTTTTATATATCAAGTCAGAATGATGTCACCGTCATGTTAGGAAAGATCAGTCATATTAGAAAAGATGACTGATGTTAGAAAATAGACGAGCTTCGGATGTCAAGCTGATTGATGATGTCATCGTCATATCAGGTCCTTTGTGAAATGGGATAAGCTGACGTCATCATCATGTTAATGAAGATGAGTCATATTAACAAATGTGACCCCCTTTCAAAAGATCAGGATGGCGTCACCATCATATTATTTAAAAGGGTGATCATTGGATACATACATCCACAAGTTAAAAAGGATGATGACGTCACCGTCAGGGTGATTTCCTGATTTGTTTGTTTATCGGGATTGGATGACGTCATCATCATATTGGCTATGGGGTGATATTCTATGGTAGGATGACATTTGAAATATCAGGTGATATTCGAATGATCGAGTGATATTTGAAATATGACCCCCGCAAAATATATGAAGCTGTCTGACGAGTAAATACCACTATCACGTAAGACTGACGTCCGGGGTTTCGGACTAAATGATTATCGGGTGATAAACTGGCATTAGGGTGATCTTATAATATCAGGGTGATATTTGTAATATCAGGGTGATATTTCACAAGGTGACTGATGTTTGGAATATAACCCCCTAGGAATATTAGGTTTGACCAGGACTTTGACTCACCGTAACTTTCATTCCCTAAGGAATATCAGGGTAATCCAAAAGGCAAACCTGCATGAAATTTTGTACTCTTTCCAATCATGAGGTTATTGATATGAAATATTAACCTTGAAGAACTAACCTCATCATGATGACTTACCTAGCTCCCTTATGTAGGGTCATCTACATGACTTACTTTTACCAGACCACCGAAGAGCAAAAAAAAAAATGCAAGCCAAAGCAGCAAAAAGTTGTGTCCCTATTTTGTCAAGTCAAAATGGGGCGTGTTGTGTAACCACACAATAGAAAGCCAACCTCGGAAATGGGATTTGAAGTCTTCTTATCAAAACAATCCTTAACTATTTTCTGATGTTTCATTAGTGAATCATGTGGCTTCTCTCTTATCTCTTGCACTTCCAATAGTTTAGCCAGTTTGACTTGCATGGGGCCATTCTCTTCAATTTCTATCATTTTTAACAATTGCAAAGTAGGGATCTCTAAGCTCAGTGGCATTACTGTTGGTTTACCATAAACTAATTCATAGGGAGACATTTTAGTCACTTGTTCTGGTGTGATTTTGTTAGCCCACAGTGTTGTGTTAAGTAGTTTATGCCACTCTCTGTGATAATTGGTCCCTATCCTTTTTATGAGTCTAATAAGGTTCTTGTTAGTGGACTCTACCAAACCATTACCTTGAGGGTAATAATTTGAAGAAGTCTTCAAATAAATCCCATTCGTTAATCCAAACTTAGATAATTTGGCTCCCAAAAATGCTTTAGCATTATCTGATATAATGGTACGAGGAGGACCAAACAGAGCAGTAATGCCTTCTAGAAACTCTAATATAACTTTTTTTGTTACCTCTTTGAGTGGTACTACTTCACTCCACCTGGTAAAGTAATCTGTTACTGTGAGGATCCATTTGTGTCCCATACTTGATACTGGATTGATCATACCAATAAAATCTAGACCCCATTGAGCAAAGGGTTCATCCACAACTATGGGCTTAGAGGCATTACTGCATTTCTTTTTTTGCCTATATAAAACTAGCAAGCCTGGCATTCTTTAACCAGCTGATAGCACTCTATAAATAGAGTGGGCCAGAAATATCTTGCTTGAGTTACTTTGATTGCAGTGGTCCTTGCTAAAAAGTTCCCACCTAAGGCTCCATGGTGTAATTCATGTAGTATTCTTTTAGCTTCATCTTTCTCTATACATCTCAAGAGTATACCATCAACATTTCTTCTAAATAGAATATAGTCAATTAGTACAAAATGGGCCCCTTGCTACCTATAGTATCTTCTTTTATCATGGGAGAGCCCATTTGGGAAAATCCCATGCTTCATAAATTGTATTTTGTTTTTGACCCAAGAGTCTTGGTCAATCTCTTAGAGTTTCAATACATTTTCACTTTTTGTTTCTTTAGTCATTATTCTCTCCATGTCTTGAGTCATATATTGGCACAATCCTTTGCCTTTGACTAACTTGGTGGGTCTTACTTCTACATCATACTCCAGAATCTTTGTGATCCAATTGGCCCTTTTCTCAGTGATCTCGCCCTCCATAATATATTCTCTTACACTAGGATGAGCCACTAATATCCGAATCTTGTTTCCTGTCACCACATGTTTGAATTTTTTAAGGGCTTTTACCATGGCATATGCCTGCTTCTCCATAAAATTATATCTAGCCTCATATTCCCTGAGAGTTCTAGAGAAAAAGGCTATTGGGTAGTCTCCTTCTTGTTGATCATCTTTATGAGTTTAAATAGTAGCAACACTAAATTCTCCCCCATACACATACATTATGAAAGATTTAGAAAAGTATGGGTTTCTAAGTATTGGGGCTATTGAAATGGCTTTCTTGACTTCTTCAAAAGCCTATATTCCTTCTACAGTCCATTTGAAAATCAGATCCTTCTTAAGTAATAGTGTCATTGTTCTAATTAGACCTACAAAATCAGACATGAACGGCTAACAAAGTTGATTTTTCCTAGAAAGGATTGGACTACTTTCTTATTGACTGGTAGAGATAGGTTCATTATGGTTGTGACTCTTTCTGGATCAATAGAGACCCCTTCCTTTGACACTATATGTCCTAAAAGTCTACCCTGAGGTACTACAAAGATACATTTCTTGGGATTTAGAGATATTCCAAACTCTTGACATTTCCTAAAAACAACCTCTAAATGGTCAAAATGATCTACAACATTTTTGGAAAAAATAGTGAGGTCATCTAGATAGCTCAGAATAATTTTATCTATAAGTTCTCTGAATGCTACATCCATTGCATGTTGAAAAGTAGCCCCAGCATTTGAAATGCTAAAAGGCATTTTAGTACATGCAAATGTTCCCCACTTTGTAGTGAATGTAGTCTTATGTTGATCTTCATCTGCTAACCAAATTTGGTTATATCCTGAGAAACCATCCAACAAGGAAAACCTTTCTGACCCAACCATAGTCTGTAAAATCTATTCCATAGAGGGCAGGGGATAATGATCCTTCAAAGATGCTCTATTCAGATCCTTGAAATCTACACAGAGTCTTATGTCACCATTCTTCTTTCTTACTGGCACTAAATTTGATACCTAGGTTGAATGCTTAATTGGAATAATAATCTTTGATTCTAGGAGCTTTTGTAGCCCATCCACCATTAAAGGTTCAATTCTAGGATTCACTATCCTTTTCTTCTATTTAACTAGTTTAGATCCTTCAGTAAGCTCTATAGTGTGTTGGATGATATCTCTGTTATAGCCATGAAGGTCTTCATAGGTCCAAGCAATCACCCTATCATATTTTTCACACAAATCAATCAACCTTTCCTTTTTCTTCTTGGGTTGTAGAATTTCCAACTTTCAATCTTCTTCCTTCACTAACTTGGATCTCAAAATAATCTTCCTTATTTGCCTGAAACCTCCTCTTCTCTAGGCTTACATCCTCTGGGTCAAACAAGTTTTCTAAAGTAATCAACCCTTTAGGAAGTTTATTTAATTTCAGCTAGATAATTTGATCGCCATATGCTTCTTCAATTTTAGGATGTAATTGATTAACAAATTCTCCTGATTGTTGTAAGAATGAGAGTACTTGGAAATCATTATAAAAAACTTGCCAATTTTGGTCATTATCTGGAATAGTTGGTCTCACTATAACTTTGACTGACTCATTGTTAACTAACATATCACTTGCTGGGTTGAACTGTGAACCAATATGTGCCATTCTATCTACCTCACAATTTTGGGCTCTGGAAACTACCTCAATATTGAAAGCCTCAAAACCATCTATCAGGTCTCAAATTCTGTGCCTATAGGATCTCACTCTTACATATTTGGCTATTGTCTTTTCTCTAATTTGTTTTACCACCAATTCTGAATCTTCTCTCACTATCAGATTCTTTATTCCCTTTTTCTTTGTCAACATGAGTCCATGCACCAACGATTCATATTCAGCATCATTATTGGTATAGGCAAACTAAAAGTGAATGGCTCTTAGAATTTTCTCACCATTTGGGGTAGTAAGGCAAATTCTTGCTCCAGTCCCTTTTTTACTCCTAGCCCCATCAAAATTTAGGGTCCAGATTTCTGAGTTTCTTTCAGATTCCTAACTCTGTGATACTTATTTCCTTAAAACATTAGGTATTTCTTGGTCTTCCTCAGATATGACATACGTGCCTAGACCTATAGAATCATAATTTCCATAGGGATCACTCTACATCATAGTCAATAACTGATTATTCTCTTCTTCTTGTTGGTCATGTTTAGTCTAGTCACCCAACTCTTCAACAAAGATTCTCTCCTCTTTATTTAGCATAGCATGGGATGCTTCTAATTTTGGGGTTGGTTCATTTGTGATATGGTCCTTGGATAACGGTTAAGACAATATTTTCATCTTTGTCCCATTTTTGGTTCTCAGAATGAGGTGTGACCAATCTAGTGACATGTAACCTCCTATTTTGGCTGTGAAATCTCTGGACAGGCATAAACTAAATATAGGGGGGATATCTATGACTACCACATCCTGGTTGATAGTTATATTGGATAAAGTATATAGTTGTAATGGAATTTGTTTGATTTTTCCTATTGTTTGTATAGATTTTCCATCCAATTGCATGATCCCTCTTGTAAGTGGCTCATATTTTATTTTTAAAGCATCTGCTATCTACTTTGGCATTACTGTAGTATTGGCCCCAGAGTCTATCATTGCATCATGTAGCAGTTTCTTCCCAACTATTAGAGTCAAATAAAAGGGATCTAGTTTAGATTTACCTACCTCAGGTTCATTGTTCAACAGGGCTATTGTCTACAAAGGTATAGTATCTTTAAGCTGAAGCTTCCCTTATCAATAGCTCCTCCTTTAGTACTAGTGTATTTAGGGACTTCCTAGCCTTGTAGAGCTTCTTGCAACAGTGTCTTCTACTCAAGAATAGCTAACATATCCCAGATTGATACATGTGCTGGAGTTCTTTTAAGCTGGTCCACCATGTTCACAGGTCCTAATGCTTGGGTCTTTGAATAATAAGGGTACCTTGTCTTTTCTAGAACCTGTCTTGAGGCTACTTGATTCTGTAGAGGCTGAGGCATTTCTTGTCTAGAGATTGTGTTCTAATTATTTTAAAATGGAGGAGCTCCCATGATCTCATTATTAGTGACTTTAGGCTACTCCATCATTCTCCTCTTTGATCTAGTATAGTAGTCTGATTGCACCAATGGTTTCTTTGAAGTAGATGCCTCATTCAGAAATACTAAATCTTCCTCTTCAATCCATGAAAATAAATCATGCTCAGGGGCTATTTCTTCTTCCTATTGTATGGACATCCCTTGCATCTGGGCCATCATGACTGCATTCTGAACACCAGGGGACTAATATGGTGGGGTGTTGGAAGTTGAGAATTGTCCTCCTAACCCTCTATGTTCTACTATCTTTTGCTACAAATTATCTCTGGGACAGTCTCTGGGCATATGGGCATTATTGTAGGGAAAGCACCAAGCATTTGTGCCATCTGCTAAGTTATTTTGTCCTGGAACTATTTCTCTGTTGGGATTAGGAGGAATAGTTTGTGGAGGTGTAGGGACTGAAACCAACTGGTTTGAAGGTTGAGGATTAGCTTACCTTTGAGGGCCTTGATATTGATTTGGCTGAAAGGGAGGTCTATTTCCTTGATAACCTTGATAGGGGGGCTTTCGATAGGGATTTTGTTGTCTCTTTAGATTAATTATCTCATTTGAGAAGGTCCTTAGAATGTTCTTGACATCATCCATTTTAGATTATTGAGTAGAGGTGGTTGCCTTAGCTGGTTGTTGAGGTACTAGAAATGAATAAATGGGCACATGTGGAGCTATAAGATTAGGAGCCTCTTGTGGCAAAGGTAAGGTAATTTCTAGGAACATGGGCATAGGAGGCCTTGGGGGTAATTTTCTAACATCTATTAAGTTATTTTCAGCCTTGACTACCAACTCATATGCTTCTGGTAGTGTTTGACCTCCATAAAACTAAATCATTACTGATATATCATAGTTTAAAGCTTTGAGGTAAAACACAATAGCCATACCTGATAATGGTCTTGCTATAGTAGGAATTCTATCCCAGGTCTTTTGAAATCTTGAGTTGAAATCAGTCATGGTCTCCTATGGTGCCTTTTTGATAGTGATCAATTGTTCCAGCAAGGAGGATTTATCACCCTTTTCTTTAAATCTTGCAAAGAAAGTGTCCCCAAGCTAATCCCATGTAGATATTATGTTTGGAGTGAGAGATCTATACTAGTCCAGAGCCTTCCCTTTGAAAGAAGCTACTAGCAGTCTTATGGCCACATGCTAGTGAGTGATAACATGTACTGCACACACATCAGTTACATCTTGCAAATGCTCTTCAAGTGTCTTGAAATCTTCCCCACTAAACTTAGGTAGAGCCTTCAGAGCATTGGCTGGAATAGCATCCCAAGTTGCTGGTGGTACTAGGAGAATTAGAGGATTGCCAGTGTTCTAGTTTGCATAGTTCCTTGGGGCTATAGGTGCTCCCATATTTACTCTTTGTGCTGATGCAAACTGATTCACTCTTCTTCTTGGAGTAGCTACTAATGGTGGCAAAAGAATGCCTGGATTAGTAGCAGACTAAGCTCTTGTTGTAGGTCCATAGCTCTGGCTCCTTATTGCTCTCTGGATCATACGATCTTAACAAAAATTTCAAGAAAGGTCCCACCGGGCGTGCCAAAAACTGTTGATGTATAAAATTACGCAGGTTCTAACACCAACATGGGAACTTTCAAGAATGTGGAACTTGCTACTTGAAACAACCTCTAGATTTTAAAGAAGCTGGCTCTTCTCTATTTTAAATGGGCTTTGAGCAAAGGGTAAGAAACTAATAGGCTTATAGATATAATTAAGCAAATCTAACTATGGTGATGTGCCTAAGTAAAAGTATTCCTTCCAAATTAAGTACAGTGAAACTATTCTCAAGATTTAGTTATGCTAAAGAGTAGATACTGCATGATTAACATAAATAGATGGAATGAATATAATCAAAGGCTCACAATCAAACACTTTGCAATGACACAAATAATATCAAACAAGGCACAGAACTAAGTTCTTCTCATTAATTTTCTAGCAACATAAAAGGCACAAATACATGCACAGGTACATTAACTTTCTTATCAAGAACAACAAAATAAAGGCAAAATGACATCAACTAGCCACAACAAAGTCTCTGACTTCTCTTTCTGATTTTGACAAAACTTATCAAAAATCTCTATCTTTGTGTATCTTTATGTGTACATCTATCTATCCTGATCTATTACAAATATTACATATTTATAATCTAAGATCTAACTCTAGATTGGTTGTAACAACTGAATCCCAATGTCCCAACAGAACTGAAGATAACTAGAAGTCTCCGGCGATTACGATCCTTCAAATATGTAGGAGTCTTCACCTTCCTGTGAGCTCATTGACTGGGGCAAAAATATATGTGGCACAACTCCATTTAGACATAGACACATGGCAAGGCCCACACACTTGAAACTTAAAGCATACTGTGATAGATGGTAGCATTCACAGAAAAATGAGAAACTCCTTTGTTTCTCACAAGTCAACAGGAAAATGACACTTGTCGCATTCCGTAGCTTTCAGAACTATCTATGTGTCTTCCTCTACAAAACCCTCAAAACTATGTCTTTATGCTCAGGTGACCTCTGCTTATGACATTTGTCACAACCTGCATCACTTCAAATATGAGACACATTAAAAATGGGACCCATAGCCTTTAGCGCTTGCTATTTTCAAAGGGAGAAAACTGGGACAGATGGCATCTTCCGTGCGCACGCTAACTAACATGTGGCAGCACTCGCATTATGCCTTGAAACATTTTAAAACATTTGAAACTCCTACAAAAGTTGACAATTGACACAATCTGCATTAGTTTAAAAACTTTAAGTTTCTAACTGAAAAGGGTCATAAAAAAACTACTCTTCTTCTGCAACCACCACGTGGCATTCTCCATGCTCTTGAAACTGAAACAAACTGCAGCCCACCATCTTTTATTACAAGCATCAAACCTGATACAGAAGGAAAAACACGAAAACTTCCATGGAAAAACAAAGAGACACACAGCAAACTCTACACAAAACATAGAACTTTAGGGATGGCCTCCACATGTTACATGTGGTGACCTTTGTGGCAAAGTTAAAACTTAAAACATTGAAACAATTTGCTATGTGGCGTGCTCCACACAAAAGTTAATGTTAGAAACAATACCACGGATTTAACTGTGGCTTGACACTTGGTGGCTTTTGCACAAAGCATTAGAAACCCACACAGTAATATCTTTGAAACATTCACAAAAATAGAAGAGACCCACAGACCTGCTACGACTGAAACAAAATGTAGAGTTTCGACACTCTACATATACATCAATGGACTAAGATTGAATATTCAAGAGGAACTAAGCTTTGTGAGGATGACATCTCTAGAGGAAACATATCAGTTTGCCCTAAAAGTTGAAGAGAAGCTAAAAAAAGACATGATCAGAGATAGAGAGGAAGAGGATGTAAATTTTAGAGAGCTAGAATTATTCTAGAGGAGATAGATCATATCTGGAGTAGAACAAATTTGACAACCCCTTTAGGAAGGATGACAGAGATACTAATGCATACCAGAGAAATGACAAAAAATTTCATGCTAGAGGCAACTATAATTCATACCAGAATGAAGGATACTGAAGAGAAGGAAGAGGATTAGATAATAGAACATTTAGAGGTACTTGTTTCAAGTGTGGAGGTGAAGGACATAGAGCATTTGAATGTAATCAGGGTAGTACAAGTAAGAGGACATAAAATAGTGGAAGAGCAACCTATGTTGAAGAACCTGTTGAACTAGGTGACCCCTATTTTGTTGGTAAACCAGAGAAAGGGGAATCATTGGTAATGAGGAGAGCACTATTTCAAATAGAAACAAATGAAGAACCACTGCAGAGGGAAAGCTTGTTTAGAACTAGATGCAAATTTGGAGGTAAGTGTTGTAAAGTTGTAATTGATAATGGTAGTTCTGATAACCTAGTTTTAGAAGAGATGATGATTAAGTTGAAGTTGGAAGGATTGAAACATCCTAAGCCCTATCAGATAGCATGGATTCAGGATGATCATAAGGTGCTAGTGACTGAACAATGTTTGGTGAAATTTCATATTGGATCTTATCATGATGCAGTTTGATGTGATATTATGCCTATGGTTGTATGTTATATCTTGTTGGGTAGACCTTGGCAGTATGATAGGAAAGCTATACATGATGGGAGAAAGAACACATGTACTATAAAAACAAATGGGAAAAGAATTACTTTGATTCCTTCAGAAGATGATCCTAAAGATGTGGTATGTGGAAATGCTAGAATTTGTTTGGTAGATGGAAGGAAATTTTTGGATGGTTTGAGACATGAGAATATGTGTTATGCCTTGATTCCTAAGAAACCTAAAACATTGAAGGAAGAGATTGAAGAATCACAACTGAAGGGGATAAGAGAGTTGTTGACAGAATATGAAGACATCATATCAAATAATGTACCTAATGGATTGCCACCTATAAGGACTATCAGTCATCACATGGATCTTATACTTGGAGCAAGTTTGCCTAACAAAGTACCCCACCAGATGACATCGACAGAGAATGAAGAACTAAATAGACATATACAAGAATTGTTGAGGAAAGGTTTGATCAGAGAAAGTTTTAGTCCTTGTGTAGTACCTGTAGTGTTAGCACCTATGAAAGATGGAGAATGCAGAATGTGCACCGATTCTAGTGCAATAAACAAGATCACAATTAAGTATAGATTCCCTTTACATAGGATGGATGATATCATGGATTGTGAGTGTAGTAAAATATTTCACAAAGATAGATTTGAAGAGTGGATACCATTAGATCAGAATCAGAGAAGGTGATGAATGGAAGACTACTTTTAAGACAAATGAAGGACTGTATGAGTGGTTAGTGATGCCCTTTGGATTGACAAATGCACCGAGTACTTTCATGAGATTGATGAATGAAGTCTTGAAGAAATTCTTGGGTAGGTTTGTGATTCTATACTTGGATGATATTTTGATTTTCAGTAAAACAAAAGAGGAACATTTGTGGCATATTAGACAAGTTTTATAGAGGTTGAGAGAAGAGAAATTGTTGATAAACATCAAGAAGTGTAGTTTCATGAAGGAAGAGTTAGTATACTTAAGATTTGTGATTTTTGCGGAGGGATTGAAGATGGACCCTGAGAAAGTAAGAGAAATTATTAAATGGCCTACATCGGAGAGCATTGGGGAAGTTAGATCATTTCATGGATTGACTAGTTTCTACTGGAAGTTCATAAGAAATTTTAGTTAAGTTTGTAACCCTATGATAGAGACAATGACAGGTGACAAAAAGGATTTCAAGTGGACATCTAGAGCAGATAAAAGTTTTGAGGTGTTGAAGTAGAAAGTGATAGAGCAACCTATTTTGGCATTATCAGATTTCAATAAGGTATTTCAAGTAGATTGTGATGTGAGTGGAAATGCAATTGGAGCAATATTAAGTTAAGAAGGTAGACCTATAACTTATTTTAGTGAGAAGTTGAATGATGCAAGGAGAATATATTCAGTCTATGATCAGGAGTTCTATGCCATATTTCAAGCCTTGAAGAAGTTGAGACACTACCTGTTGCCTAAGGAGCTTGTGTTGTATACAGATCATCAAACTTTGCAATATTTGAGTGGAAAATCAAAGAAAGTTGTTGCTGCATTGAGTAGAAGAAGAAACTTATTGACAGAGATGAGAGTTGAGGTGTTGGGTTTTGATGAATTGAAGAATATGTATGAGGGAGACACTAATTTTGTAGAAACTTGGAAAGCATGTAAGGAACCTATTGTGACAGATAGGAGTAAGTGGTTGGACTATTTCATTCAAGAAGATATGTTGTTCAAAGGAAATCAATTCTACGTACCCAGATGTTCAATGAGAGATAATTTGATGAAGGAGAAGCATAGTGGTGGATTGGAAGGACATTTTTCCATTGATAAGATAGTGGCTATGGTGAGTGAAAATTACTTTTGGTTTTAGACACATAAGGATATTCAGAGATTTGTTCAGAGTTGTAGAATTTGTCAAGTTGCAAAAGTGAGTAGTCAGAATACTGGATTGTATAAACCTTTAACAATACCGAAGAGACCTTGGGAAAACATAAGCATCGATTTTGTGATGGGATTGCCTAAGACACAGAGAGGACATGATTCAATATTCATAGTGGCTGATAGATTTTCAAAGATGGCTCATTTCATACCTTGCAAGAAGACAACTGATGCAGTGCATGTAGCTGACTTATTTTTCAAGGAGATTGTGAGATTGCATGGATTACCTAAGAGTATAGTTTCAGACAGAGACACAAAGTTTGTTGGATACTTTTGGAGGACACTTTGGAAAAAGATGAAGATAGATTTGAAGTGTAATTTAGCTTTTCATCCACAGACTAATGGACAGACAGAGGTAGTGAATAGGAGTTTGGGAAATTTGATGAGATGTTTGGTTGGAGAGAAGACATGAAGTTGGGATTTGATTCTTTCACAAGTAGAGTTTGCATACAATAATTTAGTGAACAGGAGTATCGAAAGAATACTTTTTGAGATTGTTACTAGAATAAACCCTAAAGGAGTTGTAGAATTAACAAATATCAGTATAGAGGAAAAGAGAAGTGCAAAAGCAAAAGAATTTACAGATCACATGAAGACAGTGCATGATTAGGTTAGGAAGCATTTGGAAATGAATAGTAAGTAAAGGAACATGTAGATGAGAAGCAAAGACATAAGGAATTTGAAGTTGGAGAGGAAGTGATGGTGTACTTGAGAAAAGAAAGATTTCTAGTTGGGACATATAACAAGTTGAAGATGAAGAAGTTTGGACCTTGTAAGATACTCAAGAAATTTGATTCAAGGAATGCATATGAAGTGGTATTACTAGAGACATTGGGTATTTCACCTATTTTCAACATTACAGACCTATATCAGTATCATGAAAAAGAGTTTAGCGACAACATGGAAGAAGACTTGAAGAAGTAGTTACCACAATAAGCACCAGAGTAGATTGAAGACATTTTGGACAATAGAGTTAGATGCAACACTAGAGGAAGACAATATAAAGAAAATCTTGTGAAATGGAAAGGTAGACTAGAAGAAGATTCATCATGGATTTCTCAGGCTGAGGTGGACCATCTTGGTTCTCCCCTAGCCCCAACAAAGTGAGGGACTCACTTTTTCAATAACCTCGTATGTCTGATGTAGGAGCATCCCTGGTCCAAGAACAATCTTGTATTAACCAAAAAACATTTGTATTTCATTTTGTTTGTAGTTTAGTTTACTTCTTTTCATTTTCTAGTTTAGTTCAGGTAGTTTAGTTAGAAGCAGAATCTGTATTTTTTTTGGTCCAGTTGCATTTTAGACCTTGTGGAGTTGGACTTGGCATCTACATTCATTCATCTACATCATATCCAAAATTCAGAGGTTCGCACTTCATTACCAGAAAGATATTGCTATCAGAATTTTGACTGTACTTAGAACAGAGCATCCTGATAATCATAGACAACCAATAGAAGGAGAAACTTGTGGAAGCATCTCTTGATCTGTGAAGTTTAATGACACATCATTCAATGATCTTTGGTTCGTGGCCAACCTTCCTTGAAGATCCGCACATCATTCCATTCATTTTCCAAAAGTGTTCTATGTAATTAGGTCAAACTTATCCATGTATATACGTTACACCTCTTCTTTGGAATTTGTGATCTTCCTTGGTCGACATGAAGGAATCTTATGATCTGGACTTCGTATATATTGATGTAATAGATCCTTAGGAAAATAGTTCATAAGTTACTAATATTTAGATAGATAGCTTATTCTTTTTCTGGTGAAGGACCTTCAAAGATTTATCTTAAGCATGTATGTAATTAGTCCTATGAACCCTAATTGTAAGCCTGCATGTTGCCAACTGATCTCTATTTGAATTCTATGATATACTAAATGACTAAATCTACATTTGTTCTATTTCTTTGAGTTGTTTCTGTTTTGTTTACTCTTGTTGCACGGTCTGGATAGTTCATTCTATGAACCCTCCTACTATGAATACACCAATATCTAAGTTGTTTATCACCCTAGATCTGATTGGGAATGAGTTCATTAATCATTTTGCATTCATATATAGTTAAATTTTGCAAAGTTTCAAAACTAGGGTTTGTCAAATCCTTGCATTTATAGAAAATCTTGATAGTTTTGACCCTAGGGTTTATAGATTTGAAGGTTGTTTAGTTATTATTGCATTGATTAGTTTGATTAGAGCATTTTAATTTTCTGTAACTTATCATTATTTCTATTCAAAACATTTTTGAATCTTTGTATTCAAATTTTGGAAAAGAAAAACTTCATTCTAGACTTGGAAAAAAACATATTTGTCACTTTGTTTGAATCTCATAAGGATAGATCATCATAGAATAATCTTATTTTCTAATTTTTTCATCAGATCTGATTGGAATTACATTATTTTATCATTTCACATTGTTGTATTGTACATTTGAATCTTGTTCATTGCTAGAAATTGTCAAAAAAAGTGCATTTTTGTGAAACCTAGTTAATGTTGCATTCTAGGGTTTATGAAAGATAGTTCAATTTTAGATGTTTCTGATGTCATTTACATTTGAGATCTGATTTGGAATTGTTACACAACATTTAATTAGTCATCTTTTATTGAAAATTGAAGATAGGAATAATTTTGAATTGTTGCATTTTGGAAAAAAACATTGAAATTTGTGTTTGAATTTAGCATTAGCATTGTTGATATTCAAGTCGATTTGAGTAGAATTGGATTTGATAAAGGGATATTATTGCTTCACTTAAACAAAAACTCAAATCCTTCTCTTGCTTCATTCATTTCTTCTATTGGTGCATCTTGTGTGTTACTAAAACTTGTAGACATCTTATGAGCTTTGCGACCTAGTGCCCTGATTCTAATCTTCTTTTGTGAAGAAGTTTGTGAATTATTGGTTTGAATGCTATGCATAAAAATGATACCAATACATCAAAACCCTAGATTCCTAGTCTTATCACACAAGAAGATTCATCAATTCTTCCTAGCATCCCTACTTCACACCTTCCTGAAGCATCAAACTTACATGAATCCATCAACATTGATGCCCTTGTGGCTCATGTTCCTAAATCACAAATTCAGAGATTAGACATGGAGTTGGCTAATCTCAAGCAATTTGTGAGCATGGAACACATAGCTAAAGAGGCCATCCCTATTGTTGAGAGTCTATGAATTCTTTTCTCGAAGGTCAAGAAGGATTGGAAGTCTTGCATGGCATTGCACATATAGTGCATAACAACATTATATCAACATCTAGTTGCATTGAAATCATAACCAATGTCACTTCTTCTAATCAAATAGGGACTCAGGTGTTGGAAGTCATATCTACACTCCCTATTCCTACTTATACATCTACAATTCTCACAACTACTACATAGATGAGTAATAATACTACAACATGTTTTGGGTTATCTACTAGGAATCATGTTTGCCATTATAGTAATGTTCCATACAATTACATAAATTACACAATGAATGTCACTCCACCTACATCTAAACCACCTATCACATTTCAAATGGCTATTCATACACCGTCACCTATTCCTTCATTCCAATCTTTACGTGATTCCACTTCTGACCTCGTCATAAACCAATTGTTGAAGAATATGACCTCAATCCAACAACAATTGGCTAACATGAGTAATAGTCCACCTAAGTATAGTATGATAACACATTATATATGAATCCCTTTGTCTTATTCCATCCCAAGAACTCCTATTCCTGAGAAGTTTGATACCCCTCACTTTGAGAAATATAATGGGAAGGGAGACCCTAACAACCATGTGGCATCTTTTACTGCTATGTGTAGTGATTTCTTCTTTGAGGATGCAATTTTGGCAAAAATCTTTTCTAGGTCACTCAAGGACATAGCCTTGGATTGGTTTTGTGTGCTACCTTCTAATTCTATAACTTCTTTCACACAATTAGTGAGTAAGTTCCTCAAGAATTTTTAAGTGAACATTGGACCTCAAGTCTCTTTGATGGACTTAGTTCATTGCAAACAAGGAACAAAAGAGAAAATAATAGATTTTATGGGCCAGTATCAAGCCATCTTCTCACAAATTCAATATTCTATTCCAGATGCTGATGTGCAAAGAATCCTTATAGGAAACTTACAACCTCACATTCATGATAAGATATTGTTGATTCAATATGATTCATTCACTCATCTTTGCATGACTCTTCATGATTATCAACTTTCAGTTAGTCAGTATGAGCATAATCCCTCATCAACTATGATTGGTCAATCTAAGCTCTCTCATAATCATTCTTTCAAAAGACAAAACAAAAACTTCATCAAGATAAATGAAATTTTAGAAAACAACATAAGAAAACATGTGGTGGCAGCATCATCTCCTGCTTCCACCCATTACAAGTTGAAACCAAAAACAAGAAACTTCACACCATTATCAAAATCTATCTATTCTAGCATGATACAACTTTTGTAAAATATTCTCATCAAGCTTCCACCCATTATACCTCTTGATCCAAGTAAGGTACAATCATCTTCCTTTGACACAAAGGCCTTTTGTCAATTTCACCACTCCATTGGCCATGACACTAAAAGATATATATCTCTTAAACATAAAGTTCAAGACCTCATTGACTCAAATGCCATCCAAGTTGCTGGTGTGAATGACAAAGGGAATAAATCGGTGGCGGCTTCTAATCATAATCTTCAAATATACACTAATCCTCTACCTCATCATGAGTCTAATGATGTTGATATTTTCATGGTGGATGCTTTCCCTCACAAAGAGTGAGTGGATTTGGAACCTGCTATATCTTTTATTCCACATGATGCTACTGTCGAAGCTTCTAGTGGGCTATGATGTTTTATCCAAACTCATAAAACTTATTCAGGGTGCTATGATAGACCCTATATGCATGGTGAATGTAGTAGCTAAAGAGTTTCTCTACATGCATGGTTTACATCAAGATACATATGATATATCATAGATGGATATTAAAGCACATGATGGGTCTATCCTTCCAACTCTTGGTGATTTAACTCTTGAAGTTAAAGTTAGACCAAGAGCTTTGGATGTTCATTTTGTTATCATTCCTACATCAAACCTATTTCATGTGAAGTTGGGCTACCCATGGCTCTGCTCCATGAAGGCATCCCCTCTATGTTTCACAAGTGTTTGAAGTTTCCATTTGAGGGACATGTGCATGTTGTATATTATAGTCAGTATCACCCCATTTCTTGCAATCGACACTTTTCACTTAACTGCTTTTGGCCACAATCGGTTGGAGCTACTAGACCTAGAGAGGATATATTTTTCTTATTATATTAAAAGTTCAAAGCAAAGAAAATAGTAGAGTTATCACTTAGTAATATTCCCTCTAGTGATGTTCCTGAACATCTTTGATATTCTGAAGCAATGACTATAATTCCTCCTGTACCATAGGTAGTGAATGAAGCTAAGCCCGAATCAAAGGTTCTTCCCAATCCCCAAGCATTCGGTAAATATGCTGAGGTTCCCCCTCCACCATCTGTTCAAGGACAATGAGGTAACCTTCATGTACAAAACAAATCTCCATATAACCACAATATTACTTTTGTCCCACCTACCTCTGAAGAGACTACTGGTATTTCATCGGTTGCATGAGTTTTATTCTATGAGGTTTTTCAATTGCTTGAGGATGCTCCTTTACTTCCACTTGTTACACAAGTTGAGAAGGAAGAGAATCTTACATTGAGGAACCCTTCTCCAGTAGTCTTCCAACCTTTGGTGGTTCCTTTGGTTCCTGAAGCAAAGGAAGAAAAGGAACCCACATTGGAAGATACTATGGTTCCTCTTAAAACATCATGAATAAAGCTAAGAGAAATAAAATTTTGTGAGAAAGAAGGAAGCATCATCGGGGTATGGCTCACCTTGCCGTAGGAGAGTGTTGATGGTGGTTTTAGCATGTAGCAACACAGGTGTGATTGTTGGTTTCACACATCTCTTGAAAAGTATCCTACCCTAGGTAAGACTACTCCAAGGATAATACAGCTAGGTCTCAGCTTGCTTGGAATCTCTCAATTGGTATGTTCTAGCTATTCCTACAAGGGGTCTTACATGCAATCTACAAATCTTCAGGTTTGGGGCAGCAAATACACATAAACCCTTTTATGATTTTCAGGTGATAAACAAGATAAAGTGCTGCCGAAATTCCTATTCTAACAACTAACAATGGTTTTAAAGAAAATGCAAGAGGTTAGGGTTTTAGAGGAATCCTAAGTGACATTCACAATGTACAAGTTATTTTTAGTAGACAAATACTCCAAAACTTTAAACCAACTTCCTGAGTTACCAAACTGAAATGGGTGTTACAGTACTACAAGAGATGGTGCTATCTTCAATGGAAGTCAATAGATTTTCAGATCACATTCATTTGCTAAATATCCAATAAATGATCCAACTTAACTTATGAAATACAATTGAACTTTAGCACAAATAATCAGCCGAGACTAACTTTACACAGCTATTTACCATCAACAAATAACTAAAAGTGTGGACTTATAGTATTCATCAGATACTTTAGCAAACCATGAACATTATAAAAGCACAACTAACTAACTATGGGAGAGCAAGAAGTGAACCATGAAAACCAGAATGAGTCAACACAAGACATAATTTCTTAGAATTACTGCAAAAACTTTCTTTGCATTACTTCAAATGGCATAGAGTCAACAATTCGACATCAAATCTCTCTTACAAACAAAGGAAATGGTAGCCCTTTATATAGAAAAGTAGCATACGGAGCTTTCAAATGAACGGTGGAGATTAAATCGACACTGACAGTCTAGATTACATCAATAAATACAATTATAATAGCTCACATCAATTCTTGGATTACATTTTGTCTTCTATGAAAAAGACAAAAAATAGCCCCCAAATACATTGAATCTAGTCAATTTGACTAGCCAACTTAGTATATTAGTAGAAAATAACATTTGAGAAGCAGGAAAAAGACAAAATAGAGTCACATGCTACCCTGAATACAACAATTTACAATTATGATAAGATTACATCCTTATAATATTCAAAATAACATTAGGATTCATTATCTAAGTCAATTTTATCTTTGCTACCCAGCTTGTGATAAGTCAGCCACGCGTCAAGTGCAGGATTAATCTCAGATAGATTTGGATCCTTTAAGTGATTTATCTGGTAGTCAAACACCTCCATTTCCCAACTAAATTTACTATGTATTCTCTCTATCTCTACTCCTGCCTTTTGAAATGCCTTGAATTCAGCTCTGAGGTCACTTGCCTTGTCTAACCTTTCCTCCATATTGAGAGTGGCATCTTCAAAAATTACCTTATGCAACTTATGTTTACACTTCTTGATATCAAATGGATCACAATCATCATAGGGTTCTTCCTAGTAATACTTTAGAGAGTCATTGATATCATATATGATTGATCTAAGCTCCTCATCAGCTAGTTTATATGCTTCTTTTATATGTTCAAAAGTTTCTCTCCTCAAAAGCAGTTGTTGATACCCTTCAATGGCCTTTGGCAGCTAATTCCTAGTCAAAATATTCTCTATGACTAGAGTTTGGGCAGGCAACTCCCTAATGCTCTTTATCTGAGGATACATATGTGAGTAGTACTCATCAAAGGAGTCACACTCTTCGTGCAAGTCCTTCCATTTCTTATGCAATTCTACCAATTTCTTATGCGCTTGAGCAGAGGCACTAATGGTTTCACATCCCATCTCAAAAACTTTTAATAACCATTTCTTTGTACCTTGGGATTTGTATCTTACCTCACCCAATTTGGTCATTTCATCAGTAGACAAGAAACTGGGTATTGTCCTTATATCTCCTCCTGCATCTACTAGCTTTACCAAAAATTGGAGGCATGTGTGAAGTTCTTCATTTTGCTGCTTCAAATCCTTCTTGGACATTTCATCCTTGTCCAATTGTTCCAAAATTGATGTGACTGGGTCTTTAAAATCATCCACTCTTTGAGCACGAGTGGCTAGTCCTAGATCAACTATAGATATTATGTAATCTTCTGCCTGGACTTGTTCTTTTGCTACATCAGCTGGCGGGACCGCTATAATTGCAATTCTTGATCCTGATTCATTCTTATAGATTCTTGACTGTATCTTAGCCTTCTTTTTCTTCTTAGGCTTCTGAGCTTGTGACAGGATTGTACTTAGATCAAGATGTATTATCTCCACTTGTGTCTCAAGATATGTCATTCTGCCTTGTAGCCATTTAGGTGCAGAAGATTTGTTCAATTCAGTAGCTCCGTCACCACCAACTATAGCCAACTCTTTGGGTGATCTCTATTCTTGCTCTGACTCTTCATTCTCCTCTAGACTTATCTCTTCTTCCTTTTCTTCTTCTTGGGCCAAGTTCTCCAGATTTGTCATTGTAGTTTCTTGTGCAAACTTGAAAACTTCCTTTGCTCAATCCTTGTCTAGAGGGCTATCAAATACATCAATGACTTCCACATTGGATGAAGGTTCATGGAAGTCTTTATCACTTACTTCAGCCAATGTATCTTACTCCTCCTTAAATGTTGTTTGAGGCTCATACAACCCCAACTTTGTACATACTTTCTCAATCCCAGGTAGAAGTGGTACTACCAAAGAATCTATAGGCATTTGTGAAATAGGGACAACAAAAGATATGGCTAGGGAAGGTGCGTTAACTTGTGTTAGGTTAGCCAAGACCGAGGATAAGGAGGAAGAAATGACAAGAGGCGAAGGAAAGGGTAGTGAAGGTAGAGGAAGAGGGGGTGAAAGGATTGTGGAAATGGGAGGTAAAGGTATTTGAGTAGAAGAAGTAGAAGATGTAAGTGTAATGATAGAAGGGCATGGAATGGCAACAGTGGAAGAGATAGGGCTGCTAGAGGTGTTGGAAGAAATTGCCAATGAGCAGGAAGTAGCTGCAATGGTAGAGGTAAGAGAGGTGGTAGGGGACATTTCTTGAGTTATGGAAGTTGAGGTTATGGGTGAAGTGGATGTAGCAGTGGAAGGAGTGATAGAAGGAGAAGTGACAGTAGAAATAGCAGGAGTTGTGACAACAGTGCCCACACTTTGGGTAGTAGGAGGCTGGGTAGTTGGAGGATTAGAATATTTCTTGGTTGCAGCATCCTCCTTACTAACTTCTTTTACTTTTACCTTCTTTTCCTTAGAGCCTTCTCCAGAACCACTTGGCATATCTCTTTTCTTGGAGTCCCTTGTCCTGGTAGAGGGAGGTTGATCTTTCTTTTGAGGAGATCTTGTAGATGGCTTCTTCATCTTCTTTTCTTTTTTGGCCAGAGATGTATGTTCTTCACTATCTGACTTCTATTTCTCAGTTGGATCTGCCTCATCTATGACATGGATTGGCTCATCCTCCTCTCCCCTAGAGTCCTTATTTGATTCCAATGTTGTATAAGTGAGCTGAACTCCTTGTCCTTCTAGAGTAGCCACCTAAGCTCTTACCCAGGCCTTGCTTAACCTGATAGGTTTCCCCATAACAATATCTAGGGAGCTCTCTTTTGTAGTTACCCAATTTTTTAATGGGATAGGATGATGGTATTGAGCCTCCCATGGTCCTCTGACCATAACATTTTCATCATCTTGTAGCTAGTCTAGCACTACCATAATGTGAAACTTCTTGATAAAATCCATAGGCAACCTTGAATTGCTTTCTTCATGATCTCATAATCATCAGGGCAATTGGCCCAAAAATCTTCAATGTGCATCTTGTGGAACAACTTCTTGCTCACGAATCTTTCCATCACCTTATTTGGATCAAAATGACCCCTTGCATTGCAGTAGTGTAAGTTGAGGAGTTGAAGCTCTTATCAGAATATTCTGCTAATGCTAAAGAAGGGCATGCATAAATTCCTTTGCCAAACTTGATGGGAAATTGAACATTGGTTCTATGCAAGTGTTTAAGCTTCTTCGCATAGCGTATTAATTGTCTAGATAACTCCAGAAGCACTATCTTGTCATTGGGATATTTGGGAAGTCTGTAAGCCATCCCTGTGAAGCTTTGCACCCTTAAATATGTGAATTTCTTGAACTGGATGTACCATCTAACATATTTGGTTATTTCATTCATGGCCTTAGTGGAAATTCTCAAGGCTGTGTTACCTTATAGCATTCTGGTTATATACATTATGAAAGCATCATTTACTATTTTGAAATGTATCAAGGACTGAGAAGAGATCAACTGCAGGTAACATTCATACACCTTTATCTAGGTTTTCTCATCATTCCTGACTTCTCCAATTTTGGACAACCCAGCATAGTGATTTCTTCTTGATAATGCATAAACAACATAGGATATCCATCTGAAGTATCTCTTATCCTTGAAATTGCTGAAGGCCTCATGAATGTTGTCGCTGAGGATCTAGGCCCAGTGGAACTTAGTCCCTTTCAATATCTCAATGATAATGACAAACATCTAATTCTCAAAGGTGGAGGCTGTAGGCAGTCCATATATTCTACTCAAGAAAGTCACTAAGTCCCTAATTTCATCATGGAAATCACTTTTGTATAGTATTTAGGAAAGTTTGATGAGGGCAGACCTTCTTCTTTTGGCCCAATTGTCCTTTATGCACTTTCTGCAGCCTTCTACATCTTTGTTATAAGTATCCTGTGATCCTTGTTTGTCTAGCATAGTCATAACCTTGTGCCAAGGAATATCAAAAGTTTCAACTAGAGAAAGTGGGGTTAAGTCAGCCAAGATATCCCCACTGGCTGTTTGGATCATTCTTGTCATTATATCATATCTATCTACACAAGTTGCCATTAGTTCTACAAATTGCACTGAAGTAGGGAAGGCATCAGCTTGTGAAATACCACTATCTCTGAGTATTTTGGCTCTAGGAGTTGGGTGCAGACCAAAGACCCTTAATCTAAAGTCATCTAGGTCTATGTTACCTAGGTCTGTATCTCCTACATCACTCCACCCAGAGTGAATCTTGGTCTCTGGAGGGATTCCTTTGAACTCGTACCTCATAGCTTGGGCTCAAGTAGTCATTTAGTCTGCAGGACTGGACCTTATAAGTTTGATACCTTGACGAATCTTTTAACATGCTCCTAAGTTTAAGATGAGCCTTAATGCATTTTCTAATACTACTAATATACCTTTTGAAGGAAACTCAAATCTAACATTTATTCCAATTCTAACAACCATCATTAATGTATGCAAAGAAACATCTAATGTTGCAAGAAATTCCATGAAAATCATCATTATCAATGCATCACAACATTAACTCTATCGTTTTGGGCATTTTCCCTTTGAAAATTCTTTAAAAAATCATTCATTTGCATGTTTTGCGCTATTTTGAGGGTCATCTGACCTGCAAGCAGGAAAGCACTAAAATCAGGGTCATCCGACCTTTGCGGGAAAAACAGGCTGGTCCAACCAAAGGCTTTACTACTTTTATTCTTTTAAATGATTTGCACATATTTTGATGGGTACCGACCTACGTGGGTTTTAGAGGTCACCAACCTCCATTGGTAGTCAAGTCAGTCAGTTGTGTTTTTAGTGCAAAGCCTATTGATATTCTTTGTATTACATTTGCACGAGTTTTGGTTTCTACCGACCGAGTCAGTGAGAGAGTATTGCAGTGTAGGTCGGAAGGGATCATATTTAGCGCACAACTGATATATTGCCTCTAGTAGGTTTTTGAGATGCCATAGACTTGGTGGGGAAATTTGAGGTGTTTGACCAAGTAAGATATGAGGACTTTTAGCACAAAGTTGGTGCAAGGGGTTTTCGGTGCAAACAACCGTTTCAAGGTTAGCGAGGCTTTTAGGTCCTTCCGACCTTGTCAAAGAAATGCGATTCAGGCATGCAGGTTGGAGGTTGATGTTTTTATTGCACAATGGATCTGAGTGTGTGGTGCGATTTTTAGAGGTCTCTGACCGACTTGATAATCGACGAGTTTGCAAGTCAGTCAGACATCATTTTAGTGCTTAATATTCAAAGGTATCCTCAACAAATTTTATCTAAGTCTTGGTCTTTAGTCAACTCATGGAAATCCATTTTGAACATGGAATCCTAATGGGGGTTTGAATCAAAATCAATAGTCCATGCACAGAAACCCTATGAATGCTCATTTTAGAAAGATTTAACATTTAATCAAACCCTAATTGCTTATTCAATGAAGGCTCAAAGAGCAAAGCTCAAAACCCTACCTAGTAAATATGAAGGTGCATCTGGACTATGCAAACAGGAGTGGTCATAGGTTCGAGCTTTGGCGGATCGACAGCAAAAGAGTTTAAAATCTCAAACAGAGCTCTAAAATCCTGTCAAATGCAAAAAAATGGTTCAAAATGGAGGATTTGCCCCTTTTAACCTCTAGAAAAATTGCCATTAATGCGTAAGCGTACATCTGTCACTTTAGGGTTTGGCACAGTTTCTCCTTAGCTTGGACCTGGTGGGGAAATTAGGTGCATCAGACCTGGTCGGTGAGGGACCTTTTCAGCACTAGGACTTATAAACTCAACTTGCATAATTTGTGGGCATTAGAGGTACATCCAACCTGTGGGCATTTTGGCTTCGGCCGACTTAGTCGATGATCAATCAATTTAGCGCAAGTCAGAGATCGTCAATTCTAGAGCAGAAGTCCATCAAAGAGGAAATTAGCATTGAAGTCGGTGACAATGGATTTTAGCGCTATGTCAGTTGGAAGACAATCTAGCGCAAAGGTTGGATAGATAGGAATTTAGCGCAAAGGTCAAAGCAAAGGAAATCTAGTGCAAAAGGGTAATTCAAGGCATTCAAGAGGAATATAAAGATTCAACCTAGCATATTCTTGAAGTGATTTTTCAATATCATCATTCAATCTATGTCAAAATGTACTTTGACCACTTAACCACTTAGGAGATGAAAAGATCTAATTGACACCCTAAGCCAAATCAAAAGAGGGGGTCCCCATTTTTGAATGGGGCATGTGTGCGAGGCACAACAAAGAGGAGAATCTCCCTCCTTACAAGTGTTTATCACTGACAGATGTGAAAGAGACAACTATAACCATTGTGCCTCCTATAAAGAAAGAAGAAGCTTTGCAAGCTGCTATGGAGCCTATTGTACTACATTTTTATATCAATTTTGAAGATAATACAGGTATGGCTCTTGTTCCTTATACCTCTCATGCTATAGTTCCTCTTGCATCTTGTCCACCAATCCTAATGGATGATGAATTATATTGGGAGGAGGATGATGATTTGTTTTAGTTTGACTCGCAAGTGAGGTACCTTATTTCTTTGTTATGTGTGCATGTGATTGTTTCCCCTATGATGTGTTGCTTGATGATTTACTTTTATACTATTTGTTGTTATTGTTGTGTTGTTAAGCTCTCTTTGGATGACCCTTGACACCCTTGTAGGTGCAAGGATACAAAGGGATCAAAATCTATTGTGACATTCTCTCTATTTGTAGATCATCATTCTTCTATATGTTGTTATTTGTATTGTTGTTGTGTCCTTTGGGGATGATGCAAGGCATAGGATGTTTCAACATTCTCCCTTGTTGATCTAAGGGATGTTTATTTTTATTTCATGTGATACTTCTTCCTCTGTCTTTGTAGTTCTACTAGCTGGCGGATGATGATAGTTCCAAATATATAATGCTTGAGACTATTGATAGCAAGGAATATTGAGAAGGGGGGTTAATTAGTATTCCACAAAACCACTTCTTAATAAGGTTATTAGTCCAAAATTCTAAAATTAATAACATGAAATCAAAATAAGCATAAGAACAGCAATCATAAAGACATAACACATAAACACCAGGATTTTTATGTGGAAAATCAAAAAAGGGAAAAACCATGATAAGTGTTAGCTCACAATATATTAATATAGATCAATACTAGATTATAGGAAGGCTCACTGCCTTAGGGCTCACTACCTAGAGAAATGCTCACTGCAAAAATGGCTCACTGCCAAAATAGGCTCACTGCCTAGAGAAAGAAAGAAGGAAGAAAGAAGAGTGGCTCTGGTGCAGGAGCACCTACCTAACAGCTGGCTTTCATGAGGCAGTTAGTAGTTTAGGTCTTGTTTATGTTTCCAAGAAGGTCTGTTAAGACCAGTGGCATGTAATAAGGTCAAGCTGATCATGATAAGATCATGCTGACTGGGCTTTTTCTATTTTTAGCTAGTTAGTTATAATAGTTGTCATGATGCGTATTCGGTGGGATCTCCCAGCCGCCTGGAGAGTTCCCAGCCGCTTGGAGTCGGGTCAGTAGTACTCGTAGGAAAGTCTTTATAAGCATGAGATCGTTTGATATGATACAGACAGATATCATCGATCGAGCTAGTTGCAGAGAGTGAGCCTGAGAGAGAGAGGTTGATCATATTGTATTGCATCTTTGAAATCAATAAAGTGATCCTGTTTGTGTTCTTGCTCTGGTTGCATTCCATTACTTGATTGATTTGCTGGTTTGAGAGACTTCATGGATTCACTGATCCATTCCACCGGTTGACTCATCTGATCTGTGGAATGGTAATGTACAGTAGGGTAGATTGTAGGTTGTTTTCTGTTTGCATGCAGGTGTGCAGGATCGCGGTCGACAGATGTTGAAGCCTAGCATCCTCATGTGCTAGGTCGAGCTGATTGAGTTGGAAGATCACCCTGAGACTGGATCAGGTCATCCCAGGAGGATCGGCGAAGTGGAATTTCGCTGAGTGAAGAAGTTCGCCAAAAACAGCATCATCAGGATATTTCTGCCAATATCCTGCAGACAGTTCGGACATCGTCATCCGGATAAGTGAAGGAGAGCATGATATTGTCGATTGCATGAAGTGCAAGTGCGTCGGGGTGATCATCAACAGGAGGAGCCGAGGTGGAGTGTATCGGCATCAGGATCATCATATCGGGAGTGCCAAACATCTGCGTATCGCGAGTAGATGCGGAAGAGAAAGTTCGTGTTTTTTCGCCTAAGTGTCGAAGAGGTCATCAGGATATCAGGTGACGTCATCGTCATCAGGATATGACGTCATCGTCATCAGGATATTGAGATATCCCCCTTATGCGAGTTTATCCTGCCGTCGTTAAGTACTAAGGTATCGGCGGAAGTCTGGGGCAGAAGGTTGTATAAGCATCATCAGGAGGTTTCGAAGACAACCGGATAAAGTAGATCATGATGCTGTTGCTTGTATCGTCGGGTAGCGGAGCATCAAAGGTAAGCTGCTGAAGGTGATCGTCATCAGGATATTTGAACAACCGGATATTTGGATATCCTACTGACGAAGGTAGTGTCAGAGATCATGATGAAGACGTTAGTGTTTGGAGCCCGATGAACAGTGCAACAGGAGGATGTGTGCACCCGCTGAACATCATGATGATGATGTTAGAAGGAAGGCGGAGGAGGTGAACAGTAGTCGGCAGGAGGATGATTGCGATCGTCTGAAAGATGATGATGCTGTTGGTTTTGGGAAACATGATGATGATGCTAACAGTATAAAGCGGAATATGATGATGATGGCGAAGATGATGATGATGAGGTTGGTCTGCAGACATCCATGCTATATGTGAAGGTTATAGTGTGGATGCCTCTGCATCATAGTGGTATCAGAGCTCAGCAAAAGGTCTGGGCTGTTGTGTGTTGATTCTGTCACCGAAAGGGCAGAGGTAGAGTGAATTGTGTGTTGTGTGTTGATTGAGAGGTTGACAAATGCCTCCTAAAGGTAGTGGTACTGCAAGGGAATTGCAGGAACTGAAGGAGAAACATGCTAGAGAGATGAGGAAGATGAAGGAGCTTGCTGAAGCACTTCAAGCCAGGCTGACAGCCCTGGAAAAGAACAAAAAGAGGGAAGTGGAAGACAGTGAGTCTGAAGAAGAAGAAGATACTGTAGAAGAGTATGAAGAGGTAGCTGAAGATCTGGATGCTGAAGACCAGAGACTGGCAAAATTGTTAAAGGCAGTACAGAGTGAAAAACCTAAGGTAAAGGTTGATGTTACCAAATATATTGGAAGCTTGAATGAAGATGAGTTATTGGATTGGATTGCTGCACTTGATAATCACTTTGAATGTGAAGATGTTGCTGAGGATCAGAAGGTAAAGATTGCAAAGACCAAGTTAGGAGGTCATGCTTTGGTATGGTGGGATTATGTACAATCTGAGAGAAGGAAACAAGGGAAGTCTAAGATCACTTCATGGGATAAGATGGTAGCAAGGATAAAGGGTAAATTCTTGCCAAGGGATTATGAAATCCAGATGTTTAAGAAGCTGCAATTTTTAAAGCAGAAAGACAGGGATGTGAAAGCATATACTGAGGAATTTTATCTGTTGAGTATGAGATCTGGTCATCATGAGAATGAGGTAGAAAAGGTGGCTAGGTACTTGGCTGGTTTAAGGTTTAACATACAGGATGAGTTAGTGTTAGCTAACCCTAAGAATGTGGAAGATTGTTATCAAATGGCAATCAGGATTGAAGAAAAGATGAATAGAGGACATGATAAGTCCATGAGAGGAAGAGGAAACAATAGGGGAAGAGTAACAGCCCCTGCACAAAAGTAGACAAATGAGGGTCAAGAAGACACTGGTAAAGGACAGGGACAGTCTGATTTCAGAGGTGGATGGAAAGGTAATAGAGGAAGATTTGGAGGTGGTAGAGGTTCTACTACATTTTCAGGAAAATGTTACACCTGTGGAGAGTTTGGTCATCCATCTTTCAAATGTCCAGAAAACAAAGGTTCATCATCCAGAAATGATAGAACTAGTGACAAGAGAGTACAACTGGTACAAGAAGAGAATGTAGAAGAAAGTGCACAGAGTTCAAACAAAGGTCCTGAGAATTATGGATATCCAGAGAGTGGAGAATCATTGATGTTAAGGAGAATTAGTTTGCAGGCATCAAAGGATATGATGCAAAGAAGAGCTCTTTTCAAGACCACATGCAAGAGTAAAGGTAAAGTATGTAAGGTTGTCATTGATACTGGTTCAACAGACAACATGGTATCCCAGGAAATGGTGGATAAACTGAAGTTGGAAAGGTTTCCACATCCACACCCTTACAAGGCATCTTGGGTGAGTGATAGTCATTCACTTTTTGTCTCTGAACAGGCATATGTGGATTTCCAGATTGGACCATATCATGATAGAATTTTGTGTGACATATTGCCTATGGAATGTTGTCACCTACTGCTGGGTAAACCATGGCAATTTGACAGAAGAGTATTGTATGATGGGTATGCTAATACCTACACCATCCAGAAGGATGGAAAGACTATTAAGTTGATGCCATTGCAGGCAAAAGCTGCAATACAGAAGGCAGCCCACATCATTTTAATGGGAAAGAAGGAGTCTGTGCCGATGCCTAGAGGAGCAGGCATAAAGGCAGTTCAGGATACTGCAAGGAAGGGAGTTGTTACAGACAACAAGCTGAAGAACGTTTCAGTTGTGACTGACAGAGGTCAGCAGCAGGTTCAGAAACAGGGGTGCAACCAACCATCAGTTGAAAGGAATGACAAGGATGTTGTCATAGTTGGGACTATTGCTTGTCCTATAAAGATTGCCAGGAAGATAAAGTTGAACATTTCAGAAGTTCCAGAGGCAGTTCAGAAAGAGGTTCTGATCAGACAACCTGACAAACATAGGGTATGTGAGAGAAAGGCCTACATCAACAGGCATGAGGCTTTACTTGCCAGAAAGCAAGTCACAGTTCAGATGGCTTGGAGCAGCCAAGAGACAGCAGCAGATAAAGCTGGAGCAGGTCAGACTATTGACAAAGCAAAGAGTACAGGTGGAGGACTTCCACATACTAAACTCATGGGACATGAGTTCTTTTCTTTTGGGGAGTATGGTGCAGGAGCACCTACCTAACAGCTAGCTTTCATGAGGCAGTTAGTAGTTTAGGTCTCATTTATGTTTCCAAGAAGGTTTGTTAAGACCAGTTGCATGTAATAAGGTCAAGCTGATCATGATAAGATCATGCTGACCGGGCTTTTTCTATTTTTAGCTAGTTAGTTATAACAGTTGTCATGATGCGTATTCGGTGGGATCTCCCAGCCGCCTGGAGAGTTCCCAGCCGCTTGGAGTCAGGTCAGTAGTACTCGTAGGAAAGTCTTTATAAGCATGAGATCGTTTGATATGATACAGACAGATATCATCGATCGAGCTAGTTGCAGAGAGTGAGCCTGAGAGAGAGAGGTTGATCATATTGTATTGCATCTTTGAAATCAATAAAGTGATCCTGTTTGTGTTCTTGCTCTGGTTGCATTCCATTACTTGATTGATTTGCTGGTTTGAGAGACTTCATGGATTCACTGATCCATTCCACCGGTTGACTCATCTGATCGGTGGAATGGTAATGTACAGTAGGGTAGATTGTAGGTTGTTTTCTGTTTGCATGCAGGTGTGCAGGATCGCGGTCGACAGATGTTGAAGCCTAGCATCCTCATGTGCTAGGTCGAGCTGATTGAGTTGGAAGATCACCCTGAGACTGGATCGGGTCATCCCAGGAGGATCGGCGAAGTGGAATTTCACTGAGTGAAGAAGTTCGCCAAAAACGGCATCATCAGGATATTTCTACCAATATCCTGCAGACAGTTCAGACATCGTCATCCGGATAAGTGAAGGAGAGCATGATATTGTCGATTGCATGAAGTGCAAGTGCGTCGGGGTGATCATCAACAGGAGGAGCCGAGGTGGAGTGTATCGGCATCAGGATCATCATATCGGGAGTGCCAAACATCTGCGTATCGCGAGTAGATGCGGAAGAGAAAGTTCGTGTTTTTTCGCCTAAGTGTCGAAGAGGTCATCAGGATATCAGGTGACGTCATCGTCATCAGGATATGACGTCATCGTCATCAGGATATTGAGATATCCCCCTTATGCGAGTTTATCCTGCCGTCGTTAAGTAGTAAGGTATCGGCGGAAGTCTGGGGCAGAAGGTTGTATAAGCATCATCAGGAGGTTTCGAAGACAACCGGATAAAGTAGATCATGATGCTGTTGCTTGTATCGTCGGGTAGCGGAGCATCGAAGGTAAGCTGCTGAAGGTGATCGTCATCAGGATATTTGAACAACCGGATATTTGGATATCCTGCTGACGAAGGTAGTGTCGGAGATCATGATGAAGACGTTAGTGTTTGGAGCCCGATGAACAGTGCAACAGGAGGATGTGTGCGCCCGCTGAACATCATGATGATGATGTTAGAAGGAAGGCGGAGGAGGTGAATAGTATTCGGCAGGAGGATGATTGCGATCGTCTGAAAGATGATGATGCTGTTGGTTTTGGGAAACATGATGATGATGCTGACAGTATAAAGCGGAATATGATGATGATGGCGAAGATGATGATGATGAGGTTGGTCTGCAGACATCCATGCTATATGCGAAGGTTATAGTGTGGATGCCTCTGCATCAGGCTCACTACCAATTTGAATTGCTCTGATTGCATCTACATAGGCATAGTTACAAATCTAATGAAGCACAAAAAAATTGATTCAGTACTTTTCATCTCTGTCTGCCCTGTTTCACTACTCTGCTCTTATTCAGCAATAGGATCTCTCTTCTTCTACTAATTTCTACCTTAACTTCACTTACTTTGCATACCCATACATCACATCGCATCAATATATGTCTCAAAACTTGAATCCATTGGATATATATATCCACATCAAGAATTATTACTTGATTAGGTCAACAAACTAAACAAGAAAATGTGTAAGCCAAAATATCGTACTTTGTCAGCTTGTTCTTATGTACAATCTCAAATGTGGACTTAAACAATAATGCACAAGTCTTCGTATAGGCTGGCCTTAGTCATATGACTATTCAATTTGATTATCCAAACATGACATCTTCTCCACATAAAGATATAACATACCAATCAGCCTATTCTTTAAGAACATACTTGACAAGTTCATCTATCATATCACAAATCACACTGCGGACCAAATGGGACCTCACAAATCATATCCAATGTTCATTACTAACCACTTGACATACCTTTAGAACTGCAGAGCATAATATGCATTCACAGAGAAATATAGACCAATATACTATGCCCTATTCACTGTCTCTATCCTACCTCTACTTGTACAGACTTAGACAATTCCTTCACATGACTTCCGGAGCAAGTCATGACTTGAGTACTAGATTGAATCATTGTCACATAGCTATGAGTCATCATACTTGATATGCATTAGGAGGTCTTCTTTTGCAGAGGCATACTGATCTACTTTCTATACATTGTCCATACTTAGTCATTTTGGCCTTCTACACTTGTGCCTTAAAGCCAGATCAAGTTGGTCTTCTAGAGAAATGTCTTCTTGTCATACTGATGTTCCCTTTTTGCCTTGTTTCTATAAATGACAACATTCCATTCTTCTTCATAACAGTGTCTCTTGCCAATAGAGACATTTCCTATTATACAACCATTCCTATATTGACACCAGTTAAGTAGATCCCTTCATGTTATTACTTAGTGTAACTTATTGCTTCTTTTTATGTGACACCTTGTTACTATGCTTAGCATCATACCATGGCTACACATGCCATTATGTATCATGCCTGTATCATTGCCTTGGTTTACCTTTTGTGGGGGCAACCCCTTGGTGTGATGTAGTTCTTTAGAAACACATATATCTTATAGGCATGTGCTTCTAGAAAGCTCTCGTTCCTATTTTATGATATGTTGTACCTTAAAGAAATTGCTCCCTAGTAGGAATTAGCAATCACTTTAAGGTGGAAGCATACATCACACTATGCTCTCTTTTGGTTGCTTATTTACTTGATGGCATGGAACTTACCTAGTAATTTGGTAGTCCTCACTAGCTTGTGATGCTTCCTCTTTGGTCCATGAACCACCTAGTGCAACGTAGTTGGCTACCCTGTGTGCTTCATGTGACTTGTCATGGTCTCCTAGTAATTTGACTATCCTTACTAGTGTGTGACCCATAGTGGCACTTCTCTTCATATGACACCTAGTGATAGAGAAAGCTAGCGTCAGAGTCATGTGCCTTGTGTGTTTGTTCCTATGTGTATTCTTATGTTTTTTTCCTTTATGCATTATGATTTTATCTTATATTTTCATGTGTCTTAATCATGTTTCCTATGTGTTCTCTATGTATTCATTATGTTCTCTATGTATGCTTTGTGTCTTATGTGTATGCTTTGTGTTTGGTGTGTATTACCTTTGTGTATGGCATGTCTTCCACGTGTATTCCTAAGAATTCTTTTAGTACTCCACACATGTGTGAATTAATTTTTCAATGTCTTGCATCTTTGAAATCTCTTGGCTCATGTGTTTATGTCATGCCAACCCTTTATGAACCATAAAAGTATGGACATGAGCACAAAAATAGATTTTTTTTTGTTTTTTCTAAAGACTAATTTTGAACAATTTGAGGGAATAGTTTACCCAATATGCACAAATCTCCTACCAATGTTGAGATGTTATCCAGAATATGCTACTTGTTTACAACTGGACAAAGAAATGGTTGAGCTAATTAGTTAGAATAAAACTATTGTAGGTAATAAACAAGAAGTCAAGTAAACTAATTGTTATGTTGGAAAAAGTAACCTTGGGGGCTTTTTCGTCTTAAGGTTTAGCTTCCAGGTCCTTTAGAATACATTTAGAGCATCTTGTATGATTTTAATGACTCACGATGAGAAATCCCTGAAGTTTCATGTCAATTTGGATTCAAGGGATGCACTTAACAATCCTACCTAAAATAGGGGGGAGGACTTGGGCACCCATGCCCTAGTCCTGCCCTATTTTAGGTCAAGACCAATTTCAAAGTGTTAATTTGTGACTGTTATTTAGGTCCTCTACCAACACGGTAAGTTTTAATTATGAAATTCTTAGTGAGAATGTTTGTAGTTGTATATATAAGCATGATTAGGTTATCATTTGTAAACTAGATGGAAAGTTGATAGGCATTGTGATTTTGTGAAAGTAATTCAAGGTATTCATTGTGTTACAGAGTAGTATTTTATTGTTCTTGTATTTGTATTTGTATATTTGGCATCCATCTCCTCATGAAGAGCATCTTCCTTCTATGAGATCTTCACTACAAGGTGATAACAATTGTGTTTTTTATCATTTATCATTTGGATTTTGCCTCTACCCCACAGGGATATGAACTCTTTATGTAATGCCCTACCATGAATACCTTAGAGAACATCACATTTATGCTATATGCAACAGGATATATATATATTTTTTAAAAAAGATAGAAATAACAAAGTAATATTAACACATTAATTAAACTAATGACTTGTCTTCTAAGATAACATGGTTGCATTACTTGACAAAACAATTAACATAATCTAACACACATCATGAATTAACATCAGTAACTCATTGTAAACCTAATGCACTAAATCAATAAACATTTACATTTACATAACATCATATAAGTATTCTTCAGGATCTAGTACATAGTCACAATTTCTCCCGACATAAGAATACAACATTACATTGTTACATTATCATCTTCTGAATACATATGAATACATACATTACAAATAATCTAATACACAAGATAGCACATGAGCATAATAACTGTCTCCATAAATAGGTACACGATCTGAATCTGCTACAGGAGTTACCACCTTCTTGCACATGAACAAAGGCAAGAAAAACCATTGGAGATAAAGCACATCCACCCAACCATGTGGAACCCTAAGGTCCACCCCCCGTGCTAGGAGATAACATAAGGTCCCAAAACATTAAATAGTCAGGTAGAAAATTAACTAACTTGAACAAGGACTGAACAACACATGACAACATCACAAGCAACTCAATATCACTTCCAGAGGCAACACAAGACAAATGGGGAGAGTACAACTAGGGAATGCTAGGCTGCAGTAGGGAGAGTGTCATCACATGGTCCTGGCATGGGTTACCATGGCAGTCTCTCTCTAGACTCCGGCCCCCATCTATGGTTACCCTGGCAGTCTCTCACTAGACTCCGACTCCATAGGGTGACACATGTGGATCCGACACATCCTTTCATGGAGACAAGGAGCTCAAACTTGCCAACCAGGCCTTCTTGATCCCATCCTTAGTCTAAACAAGCACTACAGGCATGGGTGAGGAATCCAATTATCTTGTTTAATGTGAATTACTACCCAACCCTCTAATTCATTAATTAGGTTATCACTTGATTACTAACTTTTAATGGGTTACCCTGGCTAGCCACTTTGGGCGCCGGCCCCACATTGAAAGCTACTCCCCTACCCACATCTAGAAACCCTAACCATCAAGCAAGACAATGACTATCATACTGATAAGTGTATATAAACAATGCAAGGCATTTAACTTCTTGCATACATAACATAATAAATCACCAGAGCAAGGCATGGGTCCTCTTGCTCCAACATTTCAACCATAACAAGGTGTAATCTAGAGCAAGGCATGGGTCCTCTTGCTCCCAACTCAATCCTTTACACAGACCAACATAGAATTTTAAGACAAGCTCAACACAATATGGAACCACAACCTTCCAGAAGAGCTCAACAACATGGATTCAAGACATAACAACAGGACTAGATATACTGAGCAAGGCATTATCCCTCTTGCATAGTCATGAAAATCACATAAACCATAAGCAGAGGGAAGTCAACATCACATAAAACCAAAACATGCTCATTCTTCAACCAGAATGCAACAATGTAAGGATCAAACCCACAGCTACCCTTACTGGCCTCTAGAATAAACTTTCACTAGACACCACTGAAACACAATAATCCCCACATTAACATTTACTCTTAAAAACACAACTCCTTCAAATAGACCAATCCAAAAACATACCCTAAGTGCAATATATAAGATGACATACTAACCATGGGTCTTCAAAGCAGTACCATACTCATAAGATGCCCATGAATCAATACACCATTCACTTCAATTATTCTACTATTCCTTGCAACAAGATGATATAAACAACAACATAATTTATTATATCAAATGGGATCCATGAATGTGGACTTCATTATGAATGCAAACATCAAATCATCCAAGTCCAAAACACTTATAACAAAGAGTTAGCACTTATTCTCAACATTTAATTCACTACTAGGAAAAGTTAGCAATAACCATTACTCGACAAGACACTTGACGAGCAACACTTAGAACTAAACTATCTAAAAGAGATCACAAATGATTCTATTCTTAATTCAATAACATGATAAGCATATCACTTTTAAACTAAGATGCGATACTCACTAAGACCCTCAAGACCCAAACCCTACATCCTACCTTATTTATGATAACTAAAGTTCTCATACAGGAGACATCATGTTCTTACAACATCAACACAATACTAGCATGCCTATCCACCTGTTTGCATGTACGACATACTAAGCCTCTAGACTAAGTTATCTAAATTCTCTTCATTATGGTTCAAAAGGTAGATCACAAGGTTTTAACTGCAAGGTTCATTTAATTATAATAATAATAGCCTCAATACCCCATCATATACTAATCGATAAACAAAATCCGTATCTTCTGACCTTATTTAATTTCTTCCAACTTTAGATAAATCTAATGCTTTAATCAACAAAGCTTCAAGTTAACAAATTACAAAAAGGTAATAAAATACACAATAACAGATAACAACATCTTAATTTATCTATATGTTTAATAATAACTAAAATGCATTTATTTTCCTATATGATTGATAATAACTAAGGATACATTTGTAATATCTCCCAAGTGCCTTTGTAAAATAATATATATAGATATTTTAAATATGACCCAAGAAGAATTGCCTTTCAATCCTAGTGTAAGGTAGCATAATGAAACCCATTTCTTTAAACTCATGCAAGTAAAAGGATATATGAACGGTTTAATCCTTTTAAATTGAATAGAGCATAAGAGCATTTAACTTTCATATTCTAATTAGAATCCAAGAATATATGCAAGTATTAATTTCAAGAGGATATAATTCTCTCATTAGAGTCCTACGCATTTAAACTTTAATACAAAGCATAATATACTTATTGCAAATTACATGCAGTAAAATAAAACACAACATACTTTACAAAATAATCTAACAATATGTTCATTGATTCATATAAGGATATATTTCTATATAAGTAAATCTTTACCTAAGTAAAAGTTAAAGCCCTAATATTACCTAAACCCTAAAATTTACTTATCAACTTGTGATAGGTGAAAAGTCAGGTTTGGAAGATCAGACATAGTCATGAAACCCTAACCCTACCATAATCAAGGAATCTAATCTAAATGAAATCAAAGAACAATGCAATTCAAGCATAAGATCACCTAGACCATGCGATTCCTTGTTTAAGGGATGTGGACTACTTCTTCAACAATGAACAATTGCAAAGCTGAAAGCTGCCATGATGGAAGATGAAAGCTCAATTGGATGATCAAATGCTCAGGATGATAATGTAGGTGCTATGTGATTGTTGGATCCTCTCATATGGAATGAGAGGGTGTTTATATAGGGCTCAGCCAAGATCAATCGACGGTGGAGATTTAGAGGCTGTGTGAATGGCTAGGATTGAAAGATACTAAATTTAGGTTCCATTAGTTGTGCATGTGAAGGATATGAATGAAAGTTGTATAACAACACATGATTGACTGGACAAATGAATAGGATGGGATAAGATATGATGTGGAAATTAATTAAATAAATAAAATTTATTTAATTAATTGGGATGAGGATAGGATATGATTTGGATATGATGTGGAATTAATTAAATAAATAAAATTTATTTAATTAATTGGCTAAGTAGGATGAGGATGGGATTTAATTAAATAAATAAAATTTATTTAATTAATTGGCTTAATGATTTAACAAGGTGTTGCTAGACATGGACAAAGTTGGGACAAATTTGGATGTCTACATTTTGCCCCTCTTTGATACAATGTTCAATAGAGCATTGTGTCAAAGAAGATACGATATGCGTTCGATAAACAAGTTATGCCCCAGTGTAACTGGCAGGTGATGCCCCCTCGAGAGGTAAGCCAGACTAACCAAGAAGGGCTGGGTTGGCTCTCGATAGAAGAAAAGGCTAAAAAGAAGGCAGACACAAAGAAAACGGGGCTTGTATGGAAGAAAATAGGCTGTGGCATAGAAGAACTAGGGTTTGAGAAGGGCTATAAGTAGGTTCTACAATGGCAAATAGGCTCATTTGTGCTCAGAAACTAGAGAAATCTAGAGCTCCTGAGAGTGAGAGTTGCAGAGCTATCAGGATGGTTATTCCACACAGGGATCATCATGTGCAGCGAGTGAGGACACATGGGCAACCAGAGGGAGCAGGCGTACCGGTATGTTTCAAAACTTTTCCCAAAAGCATGTAATTAATAGCCTAAAAGCGTAATTAATGCACACACATCACCAAAAGCGACTAGGTTAGGAAATAGCGGTTTTAAGTCGCTTCTGTAGGAAAACACAACACTTAGAGTAGTGCAGCTCACTTTTGAGTGCGGCTGGGTCACTTTTGCAAAACGTAGTCGCATCCTATCAACGGGAAAACATAGGCGAAATGCGCGAAAGAGGAAAATGCATCGCTTATAGGCAAAGAGTTAGCGCATATAGTAGTTGGGATCGCATGTGAATAGGAGTGGTACGCATTAGGTAAATAGCTCACTTATTGGGATAAAATAATCGCAAATGTTATTTGGCTCGCTTATAGTATAAAAAGAGGCACATATAGGATGTAACTCGCGTTTAGGCAAAACAGGCTTGCATATAGTATATAACATGCTTATAGAGCAAAGATTAGTGCTTATAGAAGTAGAGCTCGCCTTTATGTAAATAGTAAGCGCATGAGTAGAAATAGCTCATATATAGACAAAACAGATGCACATGTGGTAAAGCTAGTCGCTAATGAGTAGAAAAAGAGCACATGTGGTAAAGTGGACCGCTTATGGTAGGTGCAAGGTAGAATAGCAAATAGATAAGCAGATTTTGATATGGATGACTAACGGAATGGACTGACAAGGATAAATGGATGATGCAGGATGTACTATAGCCATTACTATCACGAGAGCCACATCTGAGGGATTTGCGATTGGTGAGGCGGTTGGATGCAGAGGAGCTACTGGTATTAGAGATCCTGGGCTTGGAGCATGTATCTCGATTAGAGCCAATTCAGGCACATCAAGGGCTGATGATAGCGATGGTGGAGTGATGGATGAGCGAGCATAGTTCATTCTTGTTACCGACAGGAGAGGCAACCATCACTTTAGAGGATGTGTTCCAGATTTTGAGGATTCCGATAGATGGGGAGCGTGTGGATTATGATCCAGATATGGGCCCAACGGCATTCAGGAGATTATTTGGGACACCAGACATCGGAGCAGAGGGTTCAGAGATCCCGATGGTGAGGATGGAGGAGCTCTATGACAGGTTACAGCAGGTAGTAGTGGCTATCATTAGATGGCTAGTGGGTGATAGGAGAGCCAGAGGTTTTCCAGTAGGATGGGGGACAATGATAGAGGGTATGTTTTCATATGGCACGAGATATGCATGGGCAGAGTGTGTGTTGGGACAGCTCTATCATTATCTGCATGATTGCGCTTATATGTTTGGAGTGAGTATGTCAGCAGGAGGGATAGTATTACATATATGGGCATATGAGCACATTCCAGTTACAAGACCAGAGGGATGGGTGGCTAGAGTAGCAGGAGAGCCATTTGCACGGATGTATAGAGGAGCCTTGACATATCAACAGCACCAAGGGGTGGTATACTGTCGGAGGAGATTGGATGAGGTGGATAGATTTGTATGGAGGCCATGGCTAGGATGCGAGCACTGGGATGAGGAGGATGCAGAGCTTGTCTATGCTAGACAGGTGAGATACATTTTTGGACGCAGTGTGTATATTATAGAGCGCTATTTGCCAGAGAGAGCTTTGAGATAGTTTGGGGAGGCACAGGCAGTACCAGTAGGTGATGCCATTTTTGGGAGGACGAGACAGGAGGTGTTTGATTGGGGTCCAGAAGTTGTGGTTGAGACAACTTTGGCAGAGAGAGATGGATTACAGCCAGTAGCATGGTAGTGGGGACAGGGTCCAGCAGATCTAGGCACATTACCAGAGTATGATGTACACTGGGCGACAGCTAGGCTGACTCAGTTGACACGGGATGGGGAGATTGGAGAGATTAGGATGGAAAGACCAGTTCGGAGGAGATGACAATGGGCTCCACCAGCACAGGCTGTTGTGCCAGCTGCACCAGGGATACAGATGCCAGAGTAGGTGCCAGGTCAGCCTGCTATATTAGCATAGCCTTAGGCATAGATTGTAGTAGGTGATGATGTTGGTATTCACCAGTTGCGGAGACATATTAGAGAGGAGAGGAGATGGAGGCAGTGAGTAGAGATGAGGCTAAGGAGGGTGGAGATGGATAGGCATCAGGCAGTGATTAGTCTGTGGCATGCGAGAGCACAGTCACAGACATATCAGGCTCAGCTACAGTTGAGAGCACAGGGGGGAGATGGACAGGATGACGGTGCTCTAGCTAGAGTGACAGGGGAGAGGGATGCGGCTAGACAGCATGAGCAGATGATGAGACTAGAGTGAGACACTGCGATACAGCAGGTATAAGCTATGAGAGCAAAGAGGGATGGTCTACGAGCTGAGAGAGATCAGGCAGTGCAGCAGCTGTAGGGGGTGACCAGTGAGCGAGACAAAGCAGTGGCTGCATTGGGGACTGATGGAGCTACAATGTACTTGGCTACACAGTTGACAGATGTACAGGCAGAGCTTTGGAGAGTGTAGGGTGAGGCTGAGTATTAAAGAGGCTTGTACTATGGCGCTGTGCCGGCAGAGTAGAGGTAGCCTAGTTTTAGGAATAGGTCAAGGGCTTCAAGTTCACAGAGGACAGGTGGATCAGTAGCCTCAGTGGTGGGGCCATCAAGAGATAGAGGACCAGGTATAGGACCCAGTGGTGGTGGTGGTTAGGGCGAGGGAGCTGCCAGTAGTCACTAGGGCTACCTTGTTTACATTGTATCATGATGAGGCCTAGAGCCAATTTTGTATATTCAGTCTTTTAGGGCTTAGCTTGTATTGTAGACACTTGTATTTTGACACACATGTATATATATATATATATATGTATATGGCAATTTTGGTGATCGATATGATGTTGAAATGGTTATTATGTTGATATTGTGATGGCTATGCATGTTGTGTGTATATTGTTATGGATTATATATGGATGTTTATGCAAATGTTAATGGATGGAAAATGTGTAAATATGTAAATGGTAATGATATGGATAGACTTATGCATATAGATAGATGGTAATGAAAGAATATCTGATGGACTTATGTATGTCTAACACACTTGTTTTCCAGAAGTGGGAATATGGACAAAAGATGATGGAAATGATTGATCTCGGCTGAGTATGATGGAATGAATAGATAGAATGAATAGATAGGATGATGATGGGCAGCTTTCAAGTAATTGCTCATAATGAAAAGAAATGCAGTCCTTATGTTTGATATAGCATATGGATGTTATGCACCAGGGTATAAGAGACCAAGGTGTCGAGATATCCAATGCGCAACTAGCATGTTACAATCTTGTCTGAATGCATGAGGTCAAGATGTTGAGCCAACATGCACAAGATATGAATAACAGCTAGTGTTGGACTTTGACGCTACAAGCAATGGTTTGAGCTTATCTCCACTACACATAATGATAGCTTGCTAGTTATATGTATGGAGTTAGTCTTAACATAGAATAGTCTCAAAGGCATAAGCGACTATTTAGCTTCTCAGATGCTAGAGATATTGATATGTAAGATGCTAATCCCAACACGTACAAGATACCAATACGCATAGGAAGAGGATAAGATCATCTCGCAAATGCAAGATAAAGTGATAACACACACAAGCAAGCAAGCAAGCATGCACAAATGATTCAAAAATAAACAAGGTATTGCCCCTGTCAAGCTGTAAACCAATGATTAATTGCTGATTGTTTTGTTGATGATAGTTGAGAGTGTTGTCATTGTGGGGAAAGCTATATCCCTAGATCAACACAAGGTTGTTTGCTGAGTTGGTTTGCTGATTGGCTGATTGATTTGGCTTACAACAAGGCTAGGATCAAGACCATGGATTGTATTTGGATAACTTGGCTTGATTGATTAACTTGATTGGTGTGGATTAAGGATGGGCTTGCATTTGGATCTTTTTTTGGAATGGTTGGAAGATGATTGAAGGATGAAGATCGATTTGATGAAATGTTGATAATGGATTGAGTTGCTTTTGATTTGCTAAAGTGATTGGATTTGTTTTGATGGCTAGCTTGATGTGCTTTGGTTTTGATGTTTGCTATTGTTGGGTTGATTGTTTTGATGATTGGATTGTTTGGAATGATGAGAAGGATGGTGTGATGATTGGAGTGTCCACACAATCTAAGCATAAGCAAGTGTTCATAGTGTGCTCAAAGGATGTAAAACAACAAGGTATTTCCCTTGTCAAGTCATAAACCAATGATTGATTGTTTGATTGATGATGATAGTGTTGTCATTGTGGGGAAAGCTATATCCCTAGATCAACACAAGGATGTGGGAATGCTATATCCCATTGATGATGATTGATGATTTGATTGATTGGGCTCATGACAAGATTAGGATCAAAACTTGTTGATTTGATTGGATAATGTTCCTTGATTGATTAGCTTGCTTGATATGGATTAGTGTGACTTGGATTTAAGATCATTGCTTAGATTGATTATTGATATGATTGGAAGAGGTGATTGATTGAAATGGATGAATGAATGTTATTGATAGGAGGAATTGATGATGATGATGAGTTGATTTTGATTGAATGTTGATGGAGTGGATTGTTTTGGATTGATGATGATTGGTTTTATTGCTTGGATTTTGCATTGGATATTTGATTTTTTTTTTTTTGGGATATTTTGATTTTTTTGTGTTTTTGAATGTTTTGGAACATCAATGGATTTACAATTTGGGTAGCCTTGAGCTTGATACCAATGACAAGGGAGAAAACCAAGTCTAGGTGCAAGGATGGATGTAGGATGGATGGATAGTGGATAAGATGAAAGGCTGATGATAGTTGGATGGGATGGAAGGTTCACGAGAGTTGGATGGATAGATAAGAGGATAGGCCATAAAAGGGAAAGCTCATGATAAATGGATAGGTAGGCTATAGTGGAAAGCTCACGATAAATGGATGGGGATAAGCTATAAGATGGAAATCTCGTGATAACGATACGCCATAGTGGACGGATCGTAAGGGAGCTAGGATGTGATCTCCAAACACTATGTTGCATAGGAGGAACTTGCCCCCATTCTAGGATTTTTACATGATAAGGCTCATGACAATGGGATGACATGATAGGTTTTACATGACAAGGTGTATAATAGGTGGATAATGATAAGATGGATTGATTAAGAAGGTATGAGGTATACCAAGAGATATCCAAAGCATGTTTCAAGATTTTGCCCCTATGTCTTCATCGAAATCAAAAGATAGAAGGATGGATGAATGGGATTGGATGGTAGGATGGTATGGTAATGGGAGGACATGATATAATGGGATAGATAGTTTTGAAATGGATAGGTTGGATGAGACAATGTGCCCCCAAGTGTAAGTGACATAGAAGATCAACCTACACATGATGCCTGTTTGCCAGGTTTCCATCATGGTACTTATCCAAGGCACCTGTTTACCAGGTTTTCACCATTGGATGAAGGGCTTTCTCTTTACTATTTTGATTTTATTTTATTTTTTCTTTTTTGTCTTTTTTTGCTTTTAGATGTGTTGAAAATTACACATGGCACCTGTTTGCCAGGTTTCCACCATGGTAATGGATAGGAGGGACTCAAGTGGCTAGTGTGATGGATGTTGGTAGTCTCATTAGAGATGGATGTCATCGCATGGACCATGTCATTATGCTCATAGATGTTGATAAGGGATTGTGTCGATTGGAGATGGATTAGGTAGAATGTGGATTGTGGAAGGGTAGGCTAGTGGCTTATGATGTGGATTTATATAGGCTTATGGAACGAAGATGGATGAAAAGTTTATGCCGAAGCATGGACCATAGGGATAGCATGGGGGAGATATGTAGGAAAATGGATAGAAGATGGGGAGATGTAGTTATGTGGGAATGTTTTGGAATGGAAGGGAACCATGACCAATGGTTGCACACACCGTGATAAACATTGAAGCTTTTGATTGGATGGTGGTGTAGGAAGTAATGGAGATGTTTGCTTAGGGGATGGTTGATGAAGTGATTTAGGAACCCACATAGATTAGTATTTTTAGTGCTTTTGCTTTGCTTGTGGGATTTTTGAAGGGAATGGAAGTTTTGGATGGAAATAGGCTTTTGGATGGAGATAGGTGATTGGGATTCTTGAGATGTGGATGAGGATGCCTCATTTGTTTTGTTAGTTATTTGCTTAGGAACCCAAATCATTTTGCTTTTGGGCTTTGCATTTGGAGGTATGGGCTTGGATGGTTGCTTAGATGTAGATGAGGATGCCTCAAATGCTTTGCTAGCTATTTGTTTAGGAACCCAAACTATTTTGGTTTTGGGCTTTACTTTTGGAGGTATGGGCTTGGATGGTTGCTTAGATGAACTTTTCTTTGATTTTGATTCTTTATGTCCTAAGGTATGAAGACCTTTAGGATTTTTAGCTTTATAGGTAGTGGCATCAAAAAAATTTCTTTCGAATCCCATGGGGTGGGTGGAGTGGATGGAATGATTGGAAGCTTTATGCTTAGACAATGTGTGCTTTTGTTGTTCATAATTAGGGATGTAAGGATACTTATGAATGATAGGTATGTTAGGTGTTGGAAGCAATGGTGGCAAGGTGGATGGAGGGATATTTGGAGTTGGTAAAAATGGAGGCAAAGTGGATGGCAGAAGGTGTATGGTCACATGCTTTTGACATTTATAGGATGATGGAGTTGGAATGGCTATATATGTTTTGGGTAGATGGGGGGTGCAATGGAAAGTGGTAAATTTAGGATGCATGAAGGGATTACCAACATCTTTGCCTTGTTTACCTTGGGGTGTGTACCCAAGGCCATATGAGCATGGAGGGATTTTGACATGGTTTGGCTCCAAAATACCTTGTTCATAAAGACCTAGGCCTTTACCTTTGTAGTTCATGTTTTGGAGGATGCGACGGATAATGGGACTAGGTGTGTTTTGGGAACTAGACTTGAGTTCTTTATTGGATGGAGAAGATGAAATGGAGGACAATGGTTGTTGTTGTCCTAAGGAAGAACATTCATGGAGGAAGGTGGTAAGACTACTAGGACATGATGGTGGACTTGAAATGGGATCGATGGTAGATGTGGAAGAAGGATCATTAGCATTGTGTTCACTAAGATCCAAGTTATTTGTTTGATCTTCTATGCTTATGTGTTCTTGAGAGGCACATGTCTCGTTATGACAAGTGGATGTTTGCTCATTATGGATAGGGCTAGATGGAGGATGACTAGGAGCAATTTGGATATCTTGCTTATGGATGGTTATGGGATTATGGATAGGATCAAGGTACTTTTTAATAAGTTCTTCATCATAGATATCATCTTGATCATGAGATAGATAAAGTTTGGCCAAATAGATCATCATGGTTTTCATGATCTTAGATAGAACCTTGATCATAAGTATGAGCAAAATAAGGATTAAGTGGGCTATAAAAGGGATAACTTTTCTCATGAATAAGGCCATGGTGATGGCTAATAGCTTGAGGGTAAACCATAAGTAGGTCATGGATAGGTGGAACTTAGAGGTGCTTTGATCTTGATTAAGATTAAGGTTCAATATTTCCACATGTTTAAGATTATGCTCTTGACATACCTCTTGACTTTGGATGGAAGTGGAAGATTCTTGAGTGGACTTGATAGGCTCTTGTGGTTATCAACATGAAGGCATGATGGCTCTTGACTTAGGCTTGTGGTTGGAGACTCTTGAATAGACTTGTTGGCTTGTAGGTCACATGATGGGCTTAAAGGGTTAGGTATGTTAATGGAAGCCTCTTGAAGAGGCTCAAGGATATGTGAACCATATGATGAGATTATAGGATTGGACATGACCTTTGGAAGTTCATTGGAAGGCTCATGAATTGGTGTTTGACATGGGGGTAGTTTATTCCTATCTAGTAGCCAATGGATCACATCCTTTGCAAGTGTATGGATGGATGGGAAATATAATGGATGGATGATAATCATAGATGGTGTTGGATTAGGATTAGGATGAGGATTAGGTTGAGAGCTAATTGGCTTGGATGGATTAGGATTTGGACTAGATGGGGGTGACACATAGGATGGGGATGTTGTGGCACGATTTCCCATTATAGGTGGGTACACCTTGTAAACAATTGAGACAAATGTTGGGCATTGATTTGTATTATGGCCTTTGGTCCTATGGTATGCACAATAATCATGTTCATCATATGGACTTTCTTCACATGGTTTGACTTTAGGAAGTTCAATGAGTTTTGCTTCAAGCATCCTTTGTAAAACTCTCTCAGCTGCATCCTTTGGTGAACGATTAGAATGACATGGTGATGAAGGTAATGAAGGTCTTGGTGGTTTGGAAGGTAAAGGGATCAATGGACTATGATTGGGATCACATGGTGGTGTTGGGATAGGACTTGTTGGTTCATGTGATGGCATGTGATTGGATGATGGTGGCCACTCTAGATTGGTATCTCCCTTGTCAAAGGTTATTAGATCTTGCATAGGATAACTTGGGCTTGTTTGATTTATGTACAAGGGGCCATTGGGATTTAGATATGATTCTTGTTGGAAAGGTTGATTTAGATCTATCAATTGTGCTTGGTGGTCTTGTTAAAAAGGTGTATTTGGACTTACTTGATTTATGTACAAAGAGCCATTGGGACTTGGATGTTGTTCTTGTAATATCACTTGATGGCTTTGTGGATGGGCTTGGTAGTGCATTGGAATGGTGGTATGAGGGATTAGATAAGCTTGAGGTGGATGTTCATAGGTTGATGTGGTATTGACTTGGTGGATAGGTGGATTAAGTTGATATGAAGTGGATGGATATGACATGTGGCTATGAGGTGGATTAGGTTGGTATGGAGTGGCTAAGGATTGTTGTACTTTTCGAGCTTGACTAGTGGCTAAAAGGTGTTGGACTTGGGCTATGGAGTGTTGTAGTTGAGGTGATTGGCTTGCATGGGGTTGAGCTCTTTAGAGGAAGAATTGTAATATTTCAATGGCATCTTGGTTGAGGGGTTGTGATCCTTGATAAAGATTTTGGAGGAATCTTTGGAATTTGATTTCTAGGTCCTCTAGTGTAGACATGTTGTCACCAAGTGTTTGTCTTAAGTCCTTTTAGCAAGTGCTTGCTTAGGGATTTGGATGATGATGTGGAATGTTTAGATGATGTGTTTAGATTGATTTGTTTATGTGTTTGGTGTTTATAGCTTGATTTGGCAATGTTCAAACAAATGATTATGCATATACACACATGAATCACTCACGCAAGACACATAAGCAAGTTGTTAGTTTGAAAGAATGTGATGATGGTTAAGAAAGCATGGGAAGGCACTTCAACAAGTCCTAGTTAAGGCAAGGCCACTATCACAAGGAGGTTCTAGTGAAAATCTAGGGGACCGGCACCCCACGAGCATCTAGCAAGCCACTTAAGACTTTAACTAACCCTACTAGGAGTTTTAATATACACAAAGGTACACCTCCTTTCGAGTTAGCAGTGTATGGTGAGTACTAATACCAGTTAGACTTGGCTTTCACCTTATCCTCTAATTTTTATAGTGGACCGGATGAAAGTACCGCTTGAGGTCATTCCCTTGGGGTGAATACCAAGGCAGGCCTCTCTAAGGCTAAACAAAAGCAACACAAGTAAATGTTTTTGATCTCTAAGTTTGTGTTAGGATGCGAGGAGAGAGCATACACATTTACTTGGTCACACTCGCATGGGGTTCATTAACCTTAGAAATCAATGTGTGATCAAACAGTTCAATCACTTGTTCGTTTTAGATCCAAATCCAAATGTGATGAAAGACACTTGTTCATTTTATCCCAATTTCTTAATGATGTGATAGCAAACAATGTTCGTTTTAATCCCAAAGTCCAAATGTGTGATCAAACAAGATTAAAAGATGAAATATTAGAATGAGTGCACCTGATACAATCGCTTTCCAATTTGCCATAGATGTTGATGCCAATGCTGCTCCAACTCCTTAGATGCTCCTACAAGTCACCAAATTCCAAAAAGAAACAAGTAGACTTGCAAAGAAGATGATTACATGAAAAAGATGAAATCTGAAAATTCTGATGAAAATTCTCTGATACAGAAAAATAGATTGCATAAATAGAAAGTTTAGGAGATTCTAAGCAATTTGAAAAAATGTTTCGCTGAAAAATGATCAAAATTGCTTAAGTTATGCTCGAATGAAGTTTGCAATGAACCTGAACTTTGACTGATCAAAAAGCTTAAAAAATAGTATATTCACCTGATAAAAGTGGTACAGTTATGAAGCTTGTCCTCCCAGCTTTCCAATGAGTCCTTGTTTGGGCAATTTGGCCTTGGTATGTGAAAGTTATGCTAGAAACAGAAAGATGCACAATGAAAGCAACCAAAAGCAAATTACAGTTGCCAGATGCAACAAACTGTTTATCAGAAGCGACAATTTTTTACCAAGGCGAGCACTTGCAGATCAAAAGTGACTAGGAAAAGCACCTTATGCGATCCACTGTTAATCAAAAGTGATCTGTATTTTTCAACAGGCGAGATTCTAAAGATTAAATGTGATAAGAAACATACCAGATGCGATCTCTGTCCATTTATACGTGAGGCAGATAAAGGCAGAAGCGACCGATTTCAGCACATAAGCGACATGCACATGTAAAACAATAGTTGCAACAAAACCCTTTTCAAGTTACATTTACCGTATGTGACCCACTATTGAACATAAGTGACCTCAATATGCTGAAAGGTGATTCTTTATATCATAGATACGAATATGATAATACCATCTGCAGAATATTTCAGCTCATATGCGATGCAAAAACTACCAGATGCGAACTATTTAGGGTTATAAGTGATCTGTTCCTACAAAGCAATAGTTGAAAACAAAACCCTGTTCTGCACAGGTGATCACTGTCAGTTTATACACGATGCACATCAATTTGAAAGCGGCAGTTTTAAGTTCGTAAGCGATGCAAATAACTTTAAAGTGACCACTGTCCATTCATAAGTGACTCATATCTAATACACGAGCACTGTTAGTTAATAAGGGACCCGAATTAAGATGGAAGCGATCACTGTTAGGTCAGAAGCGACTAACACAATTTTAAACCCCACAACTAACAGCTAAAACACATAGGCGAGTTCTATTAGGGCAAAAGCGATGCAAATCTTACCAGAGACGATGACTGTTGGTATGAAGGCGATCCAGAGAGCAATAAAAGCGGCCAATTCCAGCGTAAAAGCGATACAGAGATACAGAAAGCGGTAGATTTTTGCTCAGAAGCGACTGGAATTTACCGTAAGCACTTGCAAAATCTGATCTTCAAAGAAACAACTCTAGAAAATGAAGTTAATTAAGGACGTGAGTCCCACTGGGCATACCAAAATGTGATAGGTGAAAAGTTGTGCATGTGAAGGATATGAATGAAAGTTGTATAACAACACATGATTGACTGGACAAATGAATAGGATGGGATAAGATATGATGTGGAAATTAATTAAATAAATAAAATTTATTTAATTAATTGGGATGAGGATAGGATATGATTGGGATATGATGTGGAATTAATTAAATAAATAAAATTTATTTAATTAATTGGATAAGTAGGATGAGGATGGGATTTAATTAAATAAATAAAATTTATTTAATTAATTGGCTTAATGATTTAACAAGGTGTTGCTAGACATGGACAAAGTTGGGACAAATTTGGATGTCTACACAACTATAGATTTGTTTGAAAGGACTTTAAAAAATTGCAACAATAAATCTACAAGTGTAAATTCAGATTCGTCAATCTGGAAGCTTTAAATCAAAAACATCAACTTGGACTATAATAATGTGCATCTTATCAAATCTCCAGTAATATTGAAGCGACATCCATCAAAGAAAAATGGTAGGGAAAAGTTTGTCAAATGAGGTAGTTGCAATTGCCCCGCAGGCATGAATGTGATAAGTTCTCTTACTCATATGACATTTTTCAATTTTCTTTGTTCTGGCTTGCATCTATTTACCAATTCTTCCAAACATCATTATTATGATGTGGATGGTGTCATATGATGAAAGGAGAATGCACAATGCATGGTGAATGAAGTTTTGAGAGTCATAATGTTTACTGGACTTATAAACTTCCTTCTTCAAACCAAAATTGAAGGACAAATTCATCAGGAAGACAAACAAAGTGAACTCAGAAACTAAAAGGAGAGGGACACAAAATGGGGAAAACAAGATTCAAAAACAACATAATCGCCATCTGGAAAACTGAAATTACCCTCCTCGCAACAATTATGAGCATTTTTTTTTTCCTTTATAAGAGAGTAATTTAGGAAATTTTATGTAATCCCATCCTCATGGTTTTATACTATGAATTACAGTGGAAGTAGATGCTGAACATGGCAAAATTTGGAGAGGTAATGAATAAAATGTGGACGGATTTGATCACTGCTTCCAATGCGATACCCTAAGAACCAATCAATAATCCACTGTCTATTCAAACCCTAAAAATAAACCAGTCCAGATATTGATTTTTCATAGTTTATGGAACCTAGAGGAAAATTTTAATTTAATGCCTTTCAAATTTAATACTAGGGTTTTTTTTTTCCACCGCACCAAAAGTTTAAAGGACACACATAACTAGCTTTGTTGTGGGCACTAACGAGATTTGAACCCTATGTCTTCGATACTTCACAAGTAAAGAGAATGAATACACAAAAACTAAACAATGACGAACATCTATACTCAAGATTTACCATAAAAAATACGTATCAGTTGCTTAAAACCGATTATGCATTGTTAGGCTTACAGAACTGAAAATAGATTGAATTACCTTGCACATTTGAATCATCAAAAACAATGGATCCAACAGCACTAGTTGGTGCCCGTGTAAGGCCGAGTTCCCCATTTGTTTGGTCGTTTATAGGGGGATTCGCCAGAAATAAAGAAAAGAAACAGATAACTTTTTTCAAGATTCTCCTCCTTGCACGCTGCCTACGGCAAAATGGAAGCCTTGGAACATGTATGGATATCCATCGTAGCATAAGGGATAGAGGGAGTCTGTCAACTATTGTAGTTGTAATGGCCTACTAGACATGTATGCATAATGGTGGAATAATAGATGGGCACATGAACTTTTTTGATAGATTGCCTCAAAGAGATAAAATCTCATAGAATGCAAAGCTTGTAGGATATGCACAGAATGGATATCCATAAAAAAAACTAAACAAAGGTCATTGCTAGACGTCATAGTTAGAGTGCACTGGTAGACGACTTGCACAACATGGGAGCAAAGATGAAGCATGTGAACTGAATGACAAGATGCCCTACGAATGAGAAATGGTGCATAGCACTTGTACATGTATGCAAAATGTGGAAGCATAACAAGGCACGTGAATTGTTTGACAGTGTGCCTCACAGAAATCGACACTCATAGAATGCATTGACGGCAAGACAAGCACAAAATGGATTTGTTGATCAGGCTTTAGAAGCTTTCCAGCAAATACAGTTGACAAAAGAAAAATTTCAATAAGAGATCCATCATCTGCGGATGTAAAAGCTTAGACAAGGCACACCAAACATTTGACAGAAGCATCAAAGGGAAAGAGAATCCATCGCATGGAGTGCAGTGATTCAAAAATATTTGCAAAACAAATTTAATTTAAAGAATATAAAACTCCAAAGCAAAAATCAGTTGGCAGGAGGCTAAAGTACTGATTTCCTAACCCTTATTAGCGTCCACCTAAATGTGGTAAATATCAAACATTCAATTCTGCATTGAGGAAAATACATACAAACCATAACAAGATCTATGAAAACAATAACTTATATTTCTCTAAACCAGATACAATAAAACCCTACCCAATAGATAAAAATCCAAAGTGTATTGAAAGTGGACAAAAGACCTTGTCTAAAGATTACTACTACATATGGTAGCACACCGGGAAATATAATGAACCATAATAAATCCCAATAAATTTCCTTCACAAAAACAATAAGAACATTATCTATCATAATATATACAATGCTCACATATAGACATTCACAATAACTAAAGAATAGTAAACTAAAATTTTCAAAGAACGAAACATACCCAGATTTTCACCTCAAACTCCCTCTTTACTTCCCGCTGACTTTCTCGCAATAGCCTTCTGGATCCCCCCTTTCACAGCAAAATCTTTCTTTTATATTTGCAAGACTGCAACCACAAAATGGGAAAACCAACTAACTCAACTAATTACCAAATATTAAATTTATTAAGCTCATAGTTTTACAATAATTACCCAATCTAATTTTATTCACATAAACGGGTAATTTATTTACCCCCACATTTACACATACAATAATTAATTGTTTACCCAATTGTATACAACATAATATTATTATCATTAATAATTATTATTATTTAAAATAATATTACACTTCACATCAACAATAATTTATTTATATTTATTGGTTGACAACCAACTTATTAAATCTGAATAATAATAATAATATGATATAACCTTATTAAATATTATAGTGGGTTAAATAATAGTATACTATATACTATAATAATTTCTGTTACACCACAACAAAATCTAGGCACCTATCAATAACCCACCGAGCAAGAAAGATCTTGAATGCCAAATTAACACAAGCTCACAAGCCAGGGCCAAACTCACACTTAACCAATAGGCTCCATCAAATATCAATCAGTCGCAAGACCTAACATACTGACAGAATTGACAGGTTGAACTAGACATGTCATGCATCCTGATCGAGGATGATGACTTGGGATGTGGGACCTTAAGTTATCTCCAGAACAACTTATCCATTGGGTTCAGGGCAGGCTCAGACCTGTTAATTCAGGTGGAGTTGGTGCCAGATACCTGCATCTTGCAACAAATGACACAGTCAAGCATGTATAGATGCATATAAGCTGACACTAGGTGAAAAAGGAATCACAACATAGGAGGGCACTCGCAAGCGAGTGATGCGACATTGTCCTTTCCACATCAAATCAATCTAGATTAGATAACACATAATCATAACTAAATTGAATCTACCTCATTATCTGAACAGAACCATACTCTGAACATGTAGGTGCATGAAATTGAATAAGTCTTAGAAGTACCATCATAACAATTAAATCTAACATAATTGGTCCATGAGATCCATTCTAACATATAACAATTGTAGTAAGATTTACATCTTAATCATTGGAATGCAAACAATGTCAAAGCCTTACCTTAATTATTCCTGTTATTTTACCTTCATCTTCATGCGCCTTGATCAGTTCACCTGCACATCCAAGGTGGAAACGGAGGGGCACTACACTTTATCTGACAATAGTGTTCAAAAGACTTGAATGTCTCTCTGGGGCTTGACTAAGGCAAGCCTCTAAACACCACAACCCCCAACCCATTTTTCTATGATTGCAGGTTATAGGTTGTGAAAGAGGAAAAAGTGGAGTTGCAAGAAATCAGTGTAGACTGTTAGAATTGTAGATCAAATAAGAAAACATGGACCTGGACGCAGGTGCCCACTCATTAGTCCTATGGATCCCACAACTAAAAAATCTCTGGAACAGCAGGAACATGTTGCAGACAAGATTCCTAGGTCCTAAACAAAATTATGGCACTAGACTAGGGCACCCGCTCATTAGTCCCTGACTTTTCTGGACACCAAACTTTGAAATCTGGTACACATTTGATTGTCATTTGATATCTTTGTGTGTGATCATTTTCCATAATTTATCTGTTTGTTCATAAATTTACGAAATTAGGGTATTGAGCATAATTAGGCTTAATTAAACAACAAAATCACACAATTCCAATCTTCCCCTATATTTCAAGTGACAAGAGATCTGTAGTAGAGTTCTCTACTTAGCTGAATGTCCTTGAATGTTTAGTGGTGAAAGGAGGATCAATACAAACCATTAAATTCAACCCTCTTCATATTTCATCCTAAACACTAATCAAATAAAATGAATGGCAAAATGATTGAATTCATGAAGAACCATTATATATAATCTAACAAGTAAATAACCAATCTAAAAGATCATAACTAGAAAGAAAAATACACTCATTATTAAATAACTAATTTTATAAAAGAATTTTCCAGATATCATTTTATTAAAGTAACCACTTCAAATGCAAATACATCCGCATATTATAAATAAAATTATGAAAACATTAGATATATGAACATAATCTTTCTAAGGGTTCATAACAGAATATAAATATACAATTATAACAAAATAGAGTAAGAAGGTATATATATGTATGTATATATGTGTGTGTGTGTCTATATATATATGTATAGATACATATATATCTATATATCTACATACATGTATATATATGTATGTAGATATATAGATATATATGTATCTACACACACACACACACACACATATAACAACAACTTATAAAAGTATCTCATTTAATAACTAACAATAAGTTCATTTCTGCATATATGTTAATGCAAGAGCATCCCTAGTTCAAGAGTAATCTTGCATCAACCAAAAAAAAAACATTTGCATTTTAGTTTGTTTGCATTTCAGTTCTTTCATTTTCTAGTTCAGTCAGTAATAGTTTTCAGATTGTGGTCCAGTATTGGCATTTCACATCTTATAGATTTGGACTTAGCATCTACATCATATCAAGAATTTAGAGCATTTGGATTAGTTACCAGAAAGACATCGCTCTCAGAAGATCAACTATTTTCTCAATGCAAAGCATTCTAACAGTTCCTGACAATCAACTGAAGGAGAAGGCTTGTAGATCATTCCTTAACTTACGGATCTCAATGACACATCACTCAATGTCTTGTGGTTCATGGCTGACCTTCCTCAAGGGTCTACATGTTTTTCCATTCATTTGAGGAAGTGTTTTATGCATTTAGGTCCGACCTATCTGTGAACACATTACAACTCTTCTTTGGAATTTGTGATCTTCCTTGGCCGACGCAGAGGAATCTATTAGTCTGGAGATGATATATATAGATGTAATAGATCCTTAGGAAAGTAGTTAAGAAGTCAGAAATTGATTCATAGTTCTTAGTTTCAATTTTGTACGAAGGGAACTTTGAAGCCTTATCTTGCACATGTATGTAATCAGGCCTATGATCCCTAATTATAAGCCCGCATGTTGCCAGCCGTTGTGTTTACTCTTGTTGCATGGTTCGGATAGTTCATTCTATGAACCCTCCTACCGTGACTGCACCAAGTAGTACCAGAGCAAAAGTTCAAATCTTGGAGAGCGAATTGAGTGAAGTTGGTGAAGGAATTCCATAAGATTTTGCTATGGATAGATTGCGGAATTGAGACAAGTTACTTGTGTTGCAACTGATCGCTGATTGTGAGGCAGTTGTCACCTTATAGCCCAATCACCGAGCCTGAGGTAGTTTACAATTGATCCTAGGAAGAATGCCACTAGGGAGAGTTCCTCCTATTGGTATAATGGCTAATATAATGGATGAGATGATGGAATTGATGAGAACAATGTGAATTCTTTTAGATGCTATTCAGGAAGATAGGTGAAGAGGATTGACACCGAGACCTAATGTTGAAAGTGATGATGAAGAAGAATTTCAATTTGCTAAACAAACTGGCAAAACCTTAGAAGGTAATGAAGAAGAAGAATCAGATTAGATAAAGATGTGAGCTATTTCAAAGATTGGAAAGAGACCTAGAATTGATGTACCAAACAACACTGGTAATTTGAACCCTGAAGAATTGATTGACTAGATAAATGATATGGAAGAATACTTTGAATATGAAGAAATTAAAGATTCAGATAAGGTGAAATTTGCAAAGACAAAGTTGAAAGGACATGCCGCTATATGGTGGAAAGAAGTTCAGTTGGAAAGAAATAGAAGAGGAAAAGAAAAGATTACAAAGTGGGTCTGGATGGTGACAAAGTTGAAGAATTAGTTCATACCTACTGACTATGAGTTGGAATTGTTGAAAAGATTACAAAACTTGAGACAAAAGGAGAAATCTATGGAGTACACTGAAGAATTTCATAAGATGATCATAAGGATAGGACATAGTGAAGCAAGCAAGGAGAAAGTGGCAAGATACATCAATCGACTGAGATTGAACATTCAAGAAGAACTAAGTTTGGTAAGGATGACATCTTTGGAAGAAGCATACCAGTTTGCCCTAAAAGTTGAAGAGAAGTTGAATAAGAAGCATGATCAAAGACAGAGAGGTAGAGGATGTAAATTTTAGAGAGGTAAAACATTTTCTGGATATGATAGATTATTTGTTGAGCAGAACAAGTTTGACATCCCATTTAAGAAGGATGACATAGATAACAATTCTCACCAGAGAGATGACAGAAATTTTTACTGGAGAGGAAACCTAATTGCATACCAGAATGAAGGAAGAGGATTTGATAAGAAGACATTCAAAGGTACTTGTTTCAAGTGTGGAGGTGAAGGACATAGAGCATTTGAATGTAATCAGGGTAGTACAAGCAAGAGGACAAAAAATAGTGGAAGAGCAACCTATGTTGAAGAAGAACCTGTTGAATCACCCAGCTTTGTTGGTAAACCTGAGAAAGGAGAATCATTGGTGATGAGGAGAGCACTATTTCAAACAAAGGCAAGCGAGGAACCATCACAGAGGAAAAGTCTATTTAGAACTAGATGCAAATCCGGAGGTAAGTGTTGTAAAGTTGTAATTGATAGTGGTAGTTTAGATAACCTAGTTTCAGAGGAGATGGTGACTAAGCTAAAGTTGGAAAGATTGAAACACCCTAAGCCCTATCAAATAGAATGGATTCAGGATGATCATAAGGTATTGGTGAGTGAACAATGTTTGGTGAAATTTCATATTGGATCTTATCATGATGAAGTCTTGTGTGATATTATGCCTATGGATGTTTGTCATATCTTGTTGGGTAGACCTTGGCAGTATGATAGAAAAGCTATACAAGATGGGAGGAAGAACACATATACTATAACATCAAATGGGAAAAGAATTACTTTGATTCCTTTAGAAGATGATTTTAAAGATGTGGTATGTGGGAATGCTAGAATCTCTTTGGTAGATGGAAGGAAATTTTTGGATGGTTTGAAATAGGAAAGTATGTGTTATGCCTTGATTCCTAAAACACCTAAAGTAGTGAATAAATAATCTGAACTGGAGGAGATAAGAGAGTTACTGATAGAATATGAAGATGTCATATCAAATAATGTACCTAATTGATTACCACCTATAAGGAGTATCAATCATCACATGGATATTATATCAGGAGCAAGTTTGCCTAACAAAGAAGCACATAGAATGACACCGGTAGAGAATGAAGAACTAAATAGACAAATACAAGAGTTGTTGAGAAAAGGTTTGATTAGAGAAAGCTTGAGTCCTTGTGTAGTACCTGCAGTGTTAGCACCGAAGACGGATGGAGAATGGAGAATGTGTACTGACTCTAGAGTAATAAATAAGATCATAGTTAAGTACATATTTCTATTACCTAGGATGGATGATATTATGGATTGTTTGAGTGGAGCGAGATATTTCACAAAGATAGACTTGAAGAGTGGATACCATCAGATCAGAATCAGAGAAGGAGATGAATGGAAGACTACTTTTAAGACAAATGAAGGATTGTATGAGTTGTTAGTAATGCCTTTTGGATTGACAAATGCACTGAGTACTTTCATGAGGTTGATGAATGAAGTTCTAAAGAAATTCTTGGGAAGTTTGTGATTGTGTACCTGGATGATATTCTAATTTTTTGTGGCATATTAGACAAGTTTTGTAGAGACTAAGAGAAGAGAAATTGCTGATAAACATTAAGAAGTGTAGTTTCATGAAGGAAGAGTTAGTATATTTGAGATTTGTGATTTCTCTAGAAGGATTGAAGATGGACCTTGAGAAAGTGAAAGCAATTGTTGAATGGCCTACACTGGAGAGCATTAGAAAGGGTAGATCATTAAATGGATTGGTTAGTTTCTATAGGAAGTTCATTAGAAATTTCAGTTTAGTTTGTAACCCTATTACTAAGATAATGAGAGGTGATAGAAAAGATTTCAAGTGGACATCTGGAGTAGATAAAAGTTTTGAGTTGTTGAAGTAGAAAGTGATAGAGCAACCTATTTTAGCATTACCTGATTTCAATAAGGTATTTCAAGTTGATTGTGATGCAAGTGGAAATGCAATTGGAGCAGTATTAAGTCAAGAAGGTAGACCAGTAACATATTTCAGTGAGAAGTTGAATGATGCAAGAAAAATATATTTAGTTTATGATCAAGATTTCTATGCCATAATTCAAGCCTTGAAGAAGTGGATACATTACTTGTTGCCTAAGGAGTTTGTGTTGTATACAGATCATCAAGCTTTGCAATATTTGAATAGTCAAGGTAAGTTGAATCAGAGACATATGAGATGGGTAGAGTTCATGCAGAGTTATACTTTTGTGTTGAAGCATAGGAGTGGAAAATCAAACAAAGTTGTTGATGTCTTGAGTAGAAGAAGAAACTTGTTGATAGAAATGAGAGTGGAAGTGTTAGGTTTTAATGAATTGAAGATTATATAGGAGGGAGACACTGATTTTGTAGAACCTTGGAAAGCATGTAAGGAACCTGTTATGAAAAATAGGAGTAAGTGGCTAGACTATTTCATTCAAGAAGATACGTTATTCAAAGGAAGCCAATTGTACATACCTAGAAGTTCAATGAGGGATAATTTGATCAAGGAGAAGCGTAGTGGTGGATTGGCAGGACACTTTCACATTGACAAGATAGTGGCTTTGGTAAGTGAAAATTACTTTTGGCCTTAGATACATAAGGATGTTGGGAGATTTATGCAGAGTTGTAGAGTTTGTCAAGTTGCAAAAGGGAGTAGTCATAACACTGGATTGTATAAACCTTTGGTAGTACCGAAGAGACCTTGGGAAGAAATAAGCATATGGATTTTGTAATGGGATTGCCTAAGACACTGAGAGGACATGATTCAATATTTGTAGTGGTTGTCAGATTTTGAAAGATGGCTCATTTCATACCTTGTAAGAAGACAATTGATGTAGTGCATGTAGCTAACCTATTTTTCAAAGAGATTGTAATATTGCATGGATTACCTAAGAGTATAGTTTTAGATAGAGACACAACATTTGTTGGATACTTTTGGAGGACAGTTTGGAAGAAGATGAAGATAGATTTGAAATTTAGTTCAACTTTTCATCGACAAATAGATGGATAGACAGAGGTAGTGAATAGCAGTTTTGGAAACTTGTTGAGATGTTTGGTTGGAGACAAAGCTAGAAGTTGGGATTTGACTCTTTCACAAGAAAAGTTTGGATATGATAATTCAATAAATAGGAGTACCGGAAGAACACCTTTTGAGATTGTTACTAGAGTGAATCCTAGAGGAGTTGTAGAATTGAGAGATATTAGTACAGAGGAAAAGAGGAGTGTAGAAGTAGAAGAATTTGTAGACCATATGGAGACAATGTATAATTAGGTGAAGAAACATTTAGAGGATATGAACAATAAGTACAAAGGGAATGATGATGAGAAGAGAAGACATAAGGAATTTGAAGTTAGAGATGAAGTGATGGTGTACTTGAGAAAAAAAATATTTCTAGTTGGATCTTATAACAAGTTGAAGATGAAGAAGTTTGGACCTTGTAGGATACTCAGGAAATGCATATGAAGTGGAGTTACTAGAGACATTGGGTATATCACCTATTTTCAACATTGTAGACCTATATCAATATCATGAAGCAGAGTTCAGTGACAGTATGGAAGAAGACTTGAAGAAGCAATTACCACAATAGGCACTGGATTAGATAGAAGACATTTTGGATAGTAGAGTTGGACACAACACTAGAGGAAGACAATACAAAGAATATCTTGTGAAGTGGAAAGGCAGATCGGAAGAAGATTCATCATGGATTTCTCAAGCTGAGGTGGACCGTCTTGGTTCTCCCCTAGACCTAGTAAAGTGAGTGACTCACTTTTTTGTCAATGACCCCAGATGTCTGATGCAAGAGCATCCCTAGTTCAAAAGTAATCTTGCATCAACCAAAAAAAACATTTGCATTTCAATTCTTCATTTTCTAGTTTAGTCAGTTGTTCAATTAGTAGAAATTTTTAGCTTGTGGTCTGGTATTGGCATTTCACATCTTGTAGATCTAGACTTAGCATCTACGTTCATTCATCTACATCATATCAAGAATTTAGAGCATTTGGATCAGTTATCGGAAAGACATCGCTCTCAGAAGATCAACTATTTTCTTAGTGCAGAGCATTCTAACAATTCCTAATAATCAGCTAAAGGAGAAGGCTTGTGGATCATTCCTTGACTTGTGGATCTCAATGACACATCACTCAATATCTTGTGGTTCATGGCTGACCTTTCCCAATGGTTTGCACATTGTTCCATTCATTTGAGGAAGTGTTCTATGAATTTAGATCTGACCTATCTGTGAACATGTTACAACTCTTCTTTGGAATTTGTGATCTTGCTTAGCTGACATGGAGGAATCTATTGGTCCAGAGATGATATATATAGATGTAATAGATCCTTAGGAAAGTAGTTAAGAAGTTAGAAATTGATTCATAGTTCTTAGTTTTGATTTTGTGCGAAGGGAGCTTCAAAGCCCTATCTTGTGCATGTATGTAATCAGGCTTGTGAGCCCTAATTGTAAGCTCGCATATTGCCGATCGATCTCTATTTGAATTCTATGATATACTGAATGACTAAATTTGTATTTTCTTTATTTCTTTGAGTTGTTTCCATTGTTTTTACTCTTGCTGCATAGTCTAGATAATTCATTCTATGAACCCTTCTACTGTGACTACACCATATGTAATCAAACATATTCATTTTTAACAAGACATATTCATTAATATAGAAAATTGGCATCATGTAGATCACTTCAAACATAAATAAAAGTAGATTCTATTCAGAAGATTTCATTTGGATATGCCCAGTCTATTTCTTTCCTTTGATCTAAACACTTCAATCAATACTTTCTTCTCTAGGTCATCCATCTCTGATCAAAGAAGCCACTAATGCATAGAATTAAATTAATGTTGTCAACTATCATTTGAGAATTAATTACTTTCTACACAATTAATGAAAATACATTTTGCAACGAAATGTACAATTATATATATGCTCACACAATGACTCTTCCAAATCTACTAATTTTTTATTTAATAGCTACTAGAATCATGATAAAATCTGCCATGACTTGTTAATTACAATTGTATTTCCCCTTCTGATACCCATGACTACATCTATTCATGTACATTTTAATCCATGTTCCAGAGGTAAAAAATTAATTGCATACCAATAATGTCCTTGCAAAAATATAGATAAGTACAGTTTATATAACCAAATTAAAACTATTATCACCTCTAAATCTAACTACATTAGAGGTCATTTATTTGCAACCCCTTTCTTTTCTCATTTATATATCTATTTGTTGTATGTTTTGAATTCTATTTTTGGTCATTTGTTGACATTAATAGAATTATTTGGATGGGTTTAATGTATCTAACATCTTAATAATTTTCTTTCTTGCAAACTAAATTAGTTTGTTATGTATTTGACAAATTCTCTACGCACTTAACTTTTTCAAAATAGTCTTTTGAAAATAGTTTAAATCTTGTCCAAATCTCTAGACAACTAGAATTGAAGTAAAAGGTTGCCTTATTGCCTCAAGACTAAAGATGGTAAACAATATGTAGTTACAAGGAACAATATGTATTCAACTTTATAAGTAATTCACAAATGTCATCTAAGCCAACTACCATATGACTTCCTAATGCTTATTTTATTTTATTGTTCTAATACATACAACCTTAGACATATGCCTCCCATCATGAACTAGAATAACTACCATATAAATTGCATAACTCATTTTGTATAACCACAAAATAATCTAGCACAGTTGATTGTTTCATATTTAGTTTGCATCAATGACTTACTCTTAATTCATGTTTAGTCAGGGTGATTTGAAGGAAGATAAAAGTTGCACCCCAAGTAGATGTGTGGATAAAGAAGGGCTTAGTGGAATATGGAAACCTTTAGATTTTGTGATTTTTGTTTTTCCATTTCAAAACTATTTGTTTTCTTTCTTTACTAATGAACATTTATTCATAAGCCATTTCCTACACTCAAATCTTTAGTTTTAAACTCACTTGCATGGAAGATGCATTAAAGGTATCAATTATATATGTTCCATGATTTAAATCCATTATTTTGTGGTTCTCAGTATGACAGAAAGAAGGATGTTGTTGCTTCTTAGACTTGTTGTACACCTTGCACTAGGTCCACAGGCTAGTGGAATGGTATCCAAAGACACAATAACTCTCATACCAAATTTTTTTGCAAGGAATCAATTTAAAATGGTCTGAGGCCTAGATTTCATTCCAACCTAGGATTTCATCACAATAATGTCATATTATAGTTTTTAGACATGTGTATAGTTTGTGTATGGTAGCAGCCATTTAGTAATAATTCCTCACACACCACACTGTAACTGAGATGCGTGAATTCCCTAAAACTATACAGGTTTAGTCCAAACACTATCATAAGATCATGCTTGATAATATCATGGATACATCATAGTTTAGGTTTCTGAATGCTTAAGTCCTCCTTTGTCAGATGTTGTAGTTGTAATTGCCCTATTAGACATGTATGCAAAATGTGGAAGCATAGACAAGGCATGTGAACTGTTTGACAAAATGCCTCAAAGAAATGTGGTCTCATGGACTGCAATGATTGTAGGATATGCACAAAATGGATTTGTTGAAAAGGATTTAGAAATTTTAAAGAAAATGTAATTAGCTGGTGTAAAGCCAAATTCCACAACCTTTGCCAGTATCGTCCCTGCCTGTGTCAAAATAGGAGCTTTGGAATAGGGTATGGACATCCATCAAAACATAAAGAATAGAGGAATTTTGTTAGATGTTGTAGTTGCAACTACCCTATTAGACATGTATGCAAAATGTGGAAGCATAGACAAGGCACGTGAACTGTTTGACATAATGGCTCAAAGAAATGTGGTTTCATGGACTGCAATGACTATAACATATGCACAAAATGGATTTGTTGAAAAGGCTTTAGAAATTTTTAAGTAAATACAATTGGCTAGTGTAAATCCAAATTCCACAACCTTTGCCAACATCCTCCCTGCCTATGTCAAAATGGGAGTTTTGGAATAGGGTATGGACATCCATCAATACATAAAGGATAGAGGAATTTTGTTAGATGTTGTAGTTGCAAATGCCATATTAGACATGTATACAAAATATGGAACCATAGACAAGGCACATGAACTGTTTGAAAAAATGCCTCAAAGAAATGTGGTCTCATCGACTGCAATGATTGCAGGATATGCACAAAATATGGAATCATAGACAAAAAACATGAACTGTTTGACATAATTAAAATATGTTGTAGTCATCAAATCCTCAATTATAACTTCCTCACAATGAATCGAGGCCATTGTAGAGTTAAGCCTAAGGTTTCTTCTTAGTGCAAAATGAGTATTAGGTTGAGACCTTGACATTAAAGTAAAATATAAGGCAATGAAAAGGAAATTGTATCCAAGTAATCCTAATTTTTTCTGCCAACAATTCATACAAAAGATTGAACAATTTAAGGATATTGTAATAGGTAATTTATATTAACACACATAATATTACTAAAGCATTACAAAGTTTAGGCCATAAGAATCATCCTTTTTTAAACATGGATTGCAAATAATTCTGAAATTTAATAAATCTAAAAATTTAGAAGTCTTGGTCATTAACATTATTGTCTGCTACAATGTCATCGATTGTATCATTGTCAATGTTCATATGTTCTTTCAAGCATTTAATATTATCATCATCCTCATCTTGACCTGGATCATCTTCATCATCATTGAAATTTGACTATAGACCATCTATATTGTTACCAGATGTATTTGGATCATCATTTTCTATACCATACATATTGTTGTCTTCCATAACATCATCTAACTCTGGATTGTTGTCTTCTTGTGCTTGGACATAACCATCTTCAACATCATCATGGATGTCAATTTCTTCGATGTTCTCTAATCCCTCTCTCTCATTTTGTTGGCCATCATTGTTTTGCTCAGTATCCACTAATGCATCATAAAATACATGCCTTAATCTTGGATCATAATGTATGACAAATATCCATTTCAGGTCCAAAATATCTTCATAGAAAAATACCTACACATGAATGACATACATAAATTAGATGTATGGTATAATAATTTTATTGATTAATAAACACATGTATATATTTGCAATAAACTATGAATTAATAGATTAATGATCACTACCGCTTCTTGTTTGAGTTAAAGAAATACCTTCTCACAATGAATTGGTAGAACATAAGGCTCCTTATCCTTTAGTAGGAAACATGAGGAATCTATTGAAGACAATCCACTATGGGTATCATGTCTTCGTGTCCTCTCAAATGCTTCATATCATCTACACTTAAAAACATAACATTTAAAAGAGTGGTAATCCAACTCAATAATTTCTTGTATTTTCCTAACATATTGTAGATTCCCTTCAATTATATTCTTATCTTTTGAGCTTGATCGACTGGATTGCTTGAAGTCAACCATGATGCCACAATCGAAGGATCATCTCTTTACATCTACACTTTCTACATGATAATGTCAACCATATGACCACATTGCTAGATATTTCCTCACCTGTGAAAGACCATTTATTTCAGTGAAAACAAATATAATTCAACAAATATTAAAATAGTTAATAGTTTCAAAACTGTAAGGAAACAACATTTTGTAAAATTCCAAGTATACCTTTGTTTCACATCATCTAGACATGTTGATTTCATCTTCTGTTATGTTTGAATCTATACCTGCATCTTCTATTTGATTTTGAATTTATTTAGTAACCCATTCTAGTGTGCAATCTTTGCCCCATTCCCCAAGCAGATCAGTGGGAAGTGGAGTATTCATTGTGTTTGATCTCTTAAACTATCTCCTTGCTTCTAATACTTCTTCTCTTTTTATCATATAGATCGATCCATTTTTTCATAAACTCCATGTGGTACAGAATGAACTTGTCGAGTATAGCACTTTCTTCTACACCTATTACATGTCAACATGTTTATTTCAAACTCCAAATGTCATGCTATTAATTTGACAAATAAATTACAGAGTAAATTAATGATTGCAAGAAAAACAACCACACTGATCATGAATTTACTTACTAATTTCTACTTGAACACCATTAGATTGTCATTTTTCTCCACCAATAATATTTGATACTCATTCTTCATCCCAGAAGTGTGGCCCATCTTCAAAATCCTTACCAAGGAATTCACACAGAAAGAAAAATGCTTCATTCAATACATACCCTTTAGCCATGCAACCCTCTGGATGTGCCTTTTGTTAGACATATCTTTTTAGAGTTCTCATATAACTCTCAAAGAAAAACATCCACCTCATTGATACAACACCCACCAATTCAATGTCATCGACTAGGTTTATAAGTAAATGGACTTGTAGGTCCATGAAACTTGTAGGGACCTCCTTCTCAAATACACATACAATTTCTACAATTTCCTTCTTCCATTTTGGCACTTCACATTCGTGGATCTCCTTGAAGGTCACCCACCTAATATATGAATAGTAAATTAGTATGAACCGTTAGTCAAAAATTAAAATGCAATATAATATCTCTATGTCTCTCACACATGAAAATTTCATAAAACCACATACCTTGTAAATGCTGACAATTGACTTATGGCATTCCTTAAGTCACCTGTAAGACAAAAATCCCCCCTAATTGCCAATGACATGATATGCTATCAAACACATTTATGAAAAGGTCATTAGTAATTTTTCCTCACACAACCAAATATCAAAATATATTTAGTACTTAATCAATGTTACCAATAAATGTTAAATCATGAAATATAATACCTTCATAAAATTATGAAAAACATGTGTTTTAAATCTTGTGATATGTCCATCAACTGTAAAAGCTTTAGCCAATGACGACCCATAGCCAGTAGGTGTCCTTATTGAACAGATGACATTTTCTAGTTGTTCTAGCTCTTTGTTTTTTCAAAATCCATGGAGCTTCTGCATATGTTTCATTTTCCCTATTTGGCCACAAATGTTTTCTATCAATTTTGGTATGCGAAAGAGCAATATCTCTCCTTGAAGACAAGGTGTCCTCTTTACATGATATAGCTCAAAATATATAATCTGGGACATTTTTGAAGATGTGCATAGGATCTAATAGGTGAGATATTAATAGATCCTTCTAGTAAGGGAGCTCATAAAATATGGATTTTGTTGTGATGTTCACAACACGCCCCATTTTTGCTCCTTAGCAAAATGGGGGCCCCTGCTGTCGCTTTGCTTTTTGCTTCTTCTTGTGTTTGTCTGCTTTCTGGCGGTTTGGTAAAAATGAATCAGGTGCATCATCATCATGAAGGTCAGGATGAGGTAGATCATCATCATGAGGTCAGTTTGTCAAAGTTCATATTTTGCTTCTATGACCTCATATTTAGAAAGAGCTTGAAATTCCATGCAGGTTTCCCTTTTACATCACTCGAAAATTCGTCCATATGTGGAAGTTATGCACAGTCAAAGTTTTGGTCAAACCTGATAATCGCAAGTGATCATCATATTTTTTTATCCTGTCGTGTTGTCAAGGTCATCATGATCTTAATCTATCACTTGATAAAATCATGCAGTCAAAATATCTGGACGTCAATCTTAGGTGATAGTGCCCTTTACCCATCAAATGACCTTATGCGCATCATGAGCATCATGTTTTGAGTGTAACCCGATATTTCATAACAACGAGCATCATGATATTTTAACATCACCCGATATTATAATATCATGCTGACATTATAATATCACCCTGCTTAAGAAAATCCACCATCTAATTATTTGCATGCGCATGTCAAAATCTTGATGATCATCATCATCCTGATCTTTCAAGGGAGGATCATATTTACTGATATTCACCAATATGATGATGACGTTATCATATCCTCCTGATCTCCTTTTGCATGATGATGATGATCACCCTATCTTTTAAGGGAGGGTGATATTCCATTCCTCAATAGCATGATCATATTTCGAATATCACCCTAGCGCTAACCTGATGATGACCTCAACTCATCCTCATGCTCCGAAGACAAAATATGATGATTACGTCATCATGATATTCGATGAGGAGGATCATCATATTTTTTATCCTGTCATGTTGTCAAGATCATCATGATCCTGTTTGTCTACCCGATATTTCGTAATGTCCTCCTGCCGAGAAATATGACCTTTTGCAAATATCCTGATGATGTCATCCCGACCTGATAAACGAAGAAGCAAATATTAGGACGACATCATCATCACATTTCCCTTCGGCAGGATATTTTTTCAAAACATGATCCGGTTCACGAATACGATGATGACGTCATATTCTAAGTTCAACAAAAGCCCCGGATATCCTGATGATCATCATCATCCTGATCTTTCGAGAGGGTTACCTTGGCCGCAAAGGGGGTCATATTACATTCACCACCTGATCATGCTCCTTAGGTGACCCGATATTACATTTATCCCCTAATCTTAACCAAACATGACGGTGACGTCATCATTTGCATTTTAATGAAGCCCGGATATGACAATGACATCACCATCATTTTCCTTTCCTCAGCAGCAGGATCATATTTCGTATCCTCCTATTTTCCTTTGACATGATGATGATGATGATTGTCATTCTTTTCCCCAATATACAGAAGCGAAACATCCTGATGACGTCATCCGGAACTTCTCACGCCGATGGGCGGGAGATGGAATGCGATAGAGTTTTAAAGCATTTTTTGGCGCCCGTGGCATTTTTCCGGTCAGCGATGGTTGACCCGATGGGTTTTGAGCGGTCTGTATGCGTTTTGAACGCGTTTTAAGAGTATTTTGGACCTGATTCCCACAATTTTGCACAGTCACCTGGATTTAAACGATTATTTTAATTTCCTGTTGTTTATGTGATAAATGTAATACTTATTGCTTGTCTTGTCTTGCAGGCTTGCAGTTGAGGAAGCAGCTGGAAAGTCAACACAGTGACCTCATGGAGGAAGAAAATCTGATCTCAGGAGCAGGAAGATAAAGATAAAGTGCGAAGAAGTCAAGGCCATTCAAGTGAAGAACAAGGTTGCAGCTGAGGGTATTACTACAACAGACAAACAAAAGTTATTGCAAGCTGCCGGAACTTCTTAGAAGGGGCAATATTTCACCCAGATTTGACACTGCTCAGAGATATTTTGAAGAGCTGGTTCACCTGTATTTATTGCTGTAACCAAGGGTTTGAACCAGGGGTTTGGTTAGGTTTTTTGCTGTAGTGAGGACAACCAGAAAGTCTATATATTGTGCCTCTCTACACTGTAAATACTCTACAACAGGGGCTACAACAGGGGCTACAACAGGGATTTTTTCTTTTAGAAGCACACAGTGAGTTAGCTTAGCATAGTTTAGAGGTAGAAGAAGGAGGTCGCCTGTTTGTCTGCAGTAAGGTGCACGTGGAATGTCTGGCTGCCTTACTGTATCTGTAAAGCTTGTAAGTTCTCTGTAGCATGATCAATGAAACTAAGAGTCATTCCTACATTGTAAATCATGTATGACTATTCATTTCTAATACAATAGAATCTGGAGTTCTGCATCTATCTTCTGAGTGTTCTCCTGCTCTTCTTTGTGTTTTGAAATATTTTCTTTGAGAGCTTGCAATTTTAAATGTATGTTTGTGAAAATGCTCAGAACTTACATTTGAGGTTTTTTTACTGTGGATTTGATCAAATTACTGTGGTATTTATATAGTGCATAATAGAAACAATTAGATCCTTCGGTAGATTAAATGAGGTATAGATTAGATCTTTCTAACTTTTCCCAACCCATCTGAAATATTTAGCTGAAAACGTAGAAATCTAGAGGAAATTGTCTCAAATTTGAAGAAGCATGCATAACAGAGTTAAGAGTAGACAGTTTTCATAAATAGATAAAGAAGAAAGCTACAATAATTCAAGAAAACCATCTAAAACTTGCAGCACAGTAACACTTGTATGCAAATAAACAAAATACTTGTTGAAATCTATGACCTTTTTGCATATTCTTAGTCCAGTAAACCACCAAACAAACCTAAATTACGTAAGGCCCCTTGAACATTACAGCTTCACATTGACCAACTGAACTTGACCAACCGAACCATTGTAGACTTGGGATTAGTTGAATCTCAAATGATTCCTTCTTATCTTTCAAGTATAGTTCAGTTCATTATATGTGAATTTTAACTTATTGTTATGATTGCATCAAAACAATCATCAACAGATTTCATTTTCATTCCTTGTGGAATATTAACTACAACTTGTTCTGGTTCTTCAATTAAATCACCTCAATTAAAAAAATCCTCCCAAGCTTTCAATTCAACATCTTCATATTTCTTAAGCCAATCACTTAGACCCATAATCATGGGAGGGCCTCTATTTTGAACTTTTCCATCAAATTGATTCTTCAGGCGATTTCTAAACTTATGATCTAGTGGTAGAAAAACCCTATTGTTTGAGTAAATAAATTTATGTAGATCTTTAGAATATCACCCTTGAAATTGTTCTACACATCTTGGACATGCAAATATCCCCTTTGTTTGAAGCCCTGCAATTCAATAAGTAATGTTAATAACATGAAAAAAAAGTATAAAACTAAGTATGAAAATTGGGATAGAAATAAATTATGAGTGTAAATACGTAAATATTTTATCTTACCAGAACAAATAGCAAGTCTTGGGAAATTATGAATAGTCCAACATAGCACACCATACAACATGAAGGACCTATTTGATGGGGGACGTGATATGTCATACATTCTTATGCCTTTCCATAGCAATTGCATCTCATCAATAAAAGGTGGTCCTTTCTAACACTCATCCATGGGGGAATATTGTATACTATCAATATGACTGGCCAAATGCTATAATTTGACCTTAGGAAAGAGAATGGGCACACTCCATCAATTGCAAGACCAAACTTGATACTACGAGGTTCATCTTTGAATTTTCTTGGCCATTTTTCGTCTATGTTTCATTGCTTTGGAGTCAGCTAAAATTTGCATGAATCCATCTTTACTCCTTTTTTTGGCATGCCAGTCCATAAATTGTGCAAATGACTTGCAACAAAACATTCGTTGAAGTCTAGGTATAATTGGCATGTGACGTAAAACCTTCTTTGGAACTGTAGGACCTTGTACATCTGTACGATATCTCTTCTCTTTACATTTAGGGCATTCTATCTTGTTTTCATATTCATCTCTATATAAAATGCAATCATTTTTACATGAATGAATTTTCTTATATTCAATGCCCAACTCAACCAACAATAGACGCGCCTCTCTGCAAGTTGATGGCAACACATTCTCTTCAGGGAATATTTTAGTTTTTGGTGCCTTGTAAGATTGCTAGAGATTAAATCAATTGAATGTTTGACTTATGATGAACATGTTTCATATGTCAATCTATACTAGGATTGTTTATATACAATATATGGTTTTGAATTCCCCTTAAAGAAATATAAACAAAGTTGAAGAATGTTTACGAATTATGTACACCAATTGATAATGTAAAGTAAGAAATGGATTTCATCTCACTTTAGTAGGGTAGTGAATCCTTTGTCTAACCAACCAAATAGTGACTTGATTTCTAATAATATTAATGTGCATGCCAGTTTTGAAGTTGTACTTGCATCCAATTTGAACATGGGTGTCTTCGCTGCTTGCTTGATGGAGTCTTTCAGGTTGTTATCATCAACATTACATTGGTGGTAATTACCCCTACTATCATCATTACTATCAACCATATGATCATTATTGTCATCATTGTTGCCATCCCCAAAGAAACCTGTAAGCATTTCATTCAATCCTTCTTCATGCACTACATTTTCACTATCATGATCATCATCATTAAGACTAGCTAGCATGTCATCAGTGTATGCGGATCTCATCAGCAGTTCAAATTTCTCAGCTACTAGTATTCTCTTCAATATTGCTCTTTTCTGCTTGGTATGGTTTAAAGGATGGTTTGGATCAGCCTGTCCAAACCTTAATAACCTAGTTGGATCTTGCGTATTAGTATGTGTTTCATTAACATCTTCTACCTATCAACAAATGTAAACATTATTTAATGTTTGGCAACAATTGCACTAAATTCAAAATGAATCAATTTCAAAGAAATATAATCAAATATGGCTTAAAAAATAAAAATATAAATTGTATGAACATATATGCATCAATTGAATAATGGAACATTATTTTATAGACTACCTTTTTTATACAATAATTTAAAGAAAACACAATTTTGACAACATAGTTTATAAAACATCAGTCCACACTCATTTATTATTCTTTAGTTTTCTACCCTTAAGAACATCCTTAGGGAGACCTTGTTCTTCCCTTTTCTTTTGCATAGGAGTGCATTTTAAGAAGGGGTAATCAATCAATAACTCATCCCCAATGGTAATGTCCATAATAGCCTCAACCATTATGAATCTATCAACCTCTCTTTCCATATCTCCATCTGTATCATTTATAATCTCAACAAATTGACAATTCAATCTTACATTAGGGTCCCTTCCCTTGCTACTATTTATAAATCTTGCAATATTTTTGTGTGTGTATGCACGTCCATCTATATACATAAGATGACATCTATTCATTTCTTTTCCACTTTCCAATTGGAGACGATGTGTATGCATACTCAAATTTAGACCATATGCTAACATGCTAGGCTTATATTCTGCTAGCCTTCTCCATTCACCACTATAATATGATGGACCATAATATGGCATTAATCTCCTAGTGGTTTGTTCTGAATTGTTTCTATGTTTAGATCCCACATGTACATTTTGGATGACAAAGAGGCCTAGATTTTCTCCACAAATATTGGAGGGTCGTATCATTTAGTTGTATCCCCAAAATTGAAACACCTCATACACTCTAGGTAGTTGTTGATCACTAGGCCAAGTGCAATATAGTCGATGATCAAATGTCTCTTTGTAAATTGATCTCAAACTCAGGGTGAAGTCATCATCTCCATCACATTCATTCTCATAGGGTATGTAGTCCACCTTCCCCTTGTCTTTAAACAAATTATGCATCTTTAAACCAGTTCTTGTTCTGTTACTTGATTTCATCAATTCCTCATCTTTGAAGCTAGTATATTGGCACATATTTTTGTTAGATGTATCATCTGATGAATGATCATTGCCCTCTAGGCTAGAAGTCAGTGATCTAGGAAACTTTAAACTAAGAACTTTATCCTACAAGTATCCATTAAGAAAAAATTAGTTATTTAAATAATATAAAACAATGTTTAAATGAAGTATACATGTTATTTATATCAAATTCAAAAATTCCTTACCACAATTCCTATTGGATTTGAATCGATTGTAGGAGGCATACTACCAACTGGAAGCTCATCATATATGTAATGTCTTTGTACAATCGCTCATTTGAATTGTTTCTTTCCATGACATACAGAACTTCCACAAACAATAATTTTCTCAAAGTATTCATCCCATGTACTATAGTCCTAACCAAACTCTTGTTCAATGTGATCATTTGTTGTGTCTGTAGGATCCATTATCATATCCTCTTCCACCCACTATCATCTATGTGATTTAATAGTTTTAGGTCCACATCCACGTACATATCTTTTTATTTTTCTACTTGAATGCTCAGGCTCTACATTTGCTCCAATCTCCATCTAAAATAATCGACAACATGCATTAACTTATGTCAAGATTGGGTAATACATTATAAATTTCAATAATACTATGAAAAAAGATGGATGTATCACAAAATGCCATCAAATCATTTTATCCTAAGTTAAGTCAAAATTTGAGTACCTAATGTCCTGCTTCATCCATTGTGTCCTCATTTGATATGACACAATCTATTACCATGGCCTCGTCTGGCCCCTATAATACACAACATAGTAAATAATGTTTAGTACACTAATTATATCATTTCAACAAATATGCTATCCAACACAAAACCTCACTTTAGTCATATATGTGACATATTCATATCATGTTTTGGCCATCCTAATTTTCAAACTTTTCCCTTGATCATAGAATCATATTTAATCACCATTCTTGTGCATTTTCAACCAATAAGTTTGACCTCAAAGGTCTCATGGACAAAAAAATGACTTTATCTCCTCTATGTTGTAGCATTTGTGAATTCATAAACACATTCCTCCTTTGGTTGAGGCTACTTTCTCTTCTTACCTCTATTGTATCTACAGATTTTGTTGTCATATCTATTTCCACTCACTTTCCTCTCTATGATTTAGTAGTTCTACACTGTCCACGTCCTCTCTCCATGGCCTCCTCTGGATCCTATAATACACAACAATGACAATAGTCACATAATAGCTATGCACCAAGAGGTTAAAAGGAACCAATCAAGATAACCACACACGAACAACAAATGTGTCCTGATAGATTATATAAATTTCCTATATGGTTGCATTTATCCTCTAAACTTTCTACATCAGCCCTCAATTGTGTAGACATCCTAGTTGTTATATGCAAATGATTTGTATCCTTGCATTCCTATTGGCAAATACAATGAACTGATTTGAATCCTTGTATAACCAATTTGCAGGTACAGTGAATTGATTTGAGTTTTTACATTCACAATTAAAAAATCATAGTGAGATGGTTTGAATCCTTGAGTTTTAAGTAAAATGAAATGGGTGAGTCCAGTGCCTTGTTGGGTAAATGGAGTCAAATGAAAATATAAGATAAGTGGCTTATATTTGGTAGTAATTCTAATTGTTTAGAACACTAATATTGGTTAATAACTTGTATAACCATGCAAGGAAATAATTGACATACTCTTCTTAATAATCTAACTGACACAACCAGGTTACTTGTAATTTATCAAAAGGATCTTTAATCCCTACTTGAAGGAACCAATTGAATAAATCAAACAAGAATAGTAGATGATATCAACTTAGAAATAGAATGCTAGCCCTAATTATGTGGTTCTTCTTACTGATCCAATTAATACTCCTAGATTACTATGATTTGAAAATAGTGTTGGTAAGATTTTTGGGATATCTTCAATGGGGCTCTCGGTATCACTAAAAGTAACATAGGGGAAAGGACCCAATTTCTGAGCATGTTCCAATAGCTGTATAGTGTTTGTGGACTTAAGGCTCAATATTTTTAAAACTTTAGCACTAGTAGTTGTAACTTTAAGGTTGTTAGTGTTGACTATAAGTACCTATAATTGAATAAAAACAACCAGTTATGTGATGCCACATCAGCACACCAAGAAAACATGACTTAATGAACAACTATTGGTCCACCTTTGTTTCGGGAACTATTAGACACCTTAACAAAAAGCATGCTGAGAAACTATTGGTCCACCTTTGGTCAAGAACATTGCCCTTAGACCTCACTCTAGCTTTAAAAAGAAAAAAATAAAAAAACATTTTGAACCATGCTAGATGGAAAAAAAACATTTTTTAATTTTTGACTTTTTTCCAATTAAATCCCAAATATTTGAATTACATTTATTCTTCTAGTTTGCTAAGTCAATCTTTATCCTAAGTAATGCTCCTATGGCCCTAGAAGAGATACAAACACATGGCTCCACAAAGAGATAGCAATTTTGGACTAAATGATACAAACTTCTTTCTACCATAATTCATGATTCCATATCATAATTTTTGTTTTTGATGCCATGGATATCATAATTGATAAGTTTTATATTCCTAAAACACTTTAACAATATTTATATATCTAAAAAATGATACAAACTTCTTTCTACCATAATTCATGATTCCATATTATAATTTTTGTTTTTGATGCCATGGATATTATAATTGATAAGTTTTATATTCCTAAAACACTTTGACAATATTCATATATCTAAAAATGTTGTTTCTTTTATACCTGATCTTAGTAGATTCTATTAGATTAGTTTGATGTGTCTTTAAAATTTATTTAATAAAGGATGAATGAAACCAATTTTAAATCCTTAAAAATCTCTATATTTAATTGCCTAGTCTTCATTAAGTTTTGACCGAATTTGAGCACAGAATCTGAGGTCAAAAAGAGTCCAAACCAATTGGATCAAACCATCATAAATTTTTATATGGCAAGCAACTGTGACAAGAGTCAATACTAGAACCTATAGTAGAGGAAATCACAATGAACCTATAGTAGAGGAAACCATTGTAAATTTTTATATGGTAGGCAGCCGTGATATATCAATTTAAATAATAAGGAAGCACTAAAATGGATACAACCAAATAATTGAATAACTTAAAAAAAAAATTGATACCAATATGGTGCAACATAATTAGAGATTTTCCATTAACTTCTTCAAAATTATGCCTGCAACATGGTCTGAGTTTGTAAATATTATGGAACTTTTTCTACTATCTACCACTTCTAGCTCCTCTCTTTCCCCTATATCTTTTTATCGGGTCTTGGTCTCGCTTTTAACAAGCTTCAGACCCATTGCAACAGAAAAGACATAATTGTTCATAACTATTAAGAAAATACTTTTAAACTTAACAAAATATTTTTAATTAGAAAAGACCAATCTGTTATTCACTGAATAGAAACCTGTGACCATTCAAGGCCTAAGCAAGGCATTCTATTTTCTGATGTGGTATCTCCTCTTCACATTCAATCCACTTCAGAACCTAAATATGTTCATAATTGTTAAGAAAATACTTTTAAACTTAACAAAATGTTTTTAATTAGAAAACACTAATATGTTAATTTGTGAATAGAAGCCCATGACCATTCAAGGCCTGAGCAAGGCTTTCTATTTTTCCGTAAGGTGCTTCATTTGTCTGCTAGCTAATTTACTCCCTCTGAAGAATTCATGGCAGCATCAGTCATATCAATTGTTCTGCACAGGAACATATTAATTTCAGATAAATGTTAAATATACTCCTATTTTGCATATGTGTCAACATTAAGGGCTATCCCTTTCATGTTGTGCTCCATGTTCATCATTTTCTCAAGATACTTTTAGATATTCTGCATGATCATATCTTCATTATTGATTTCTTGTAAAGTAGTATTTAGAACTATGGATACATCTTCCTTCCACTCTTCATATTTTCATGGTTCTCCAGTATCATCATGAATTAAGGGAGTGATATCAAAAGAATTTAACTCCTTGTTTAATTAATTATGATACTTTTCATGCATCTTGACCAACTTATCACACATATGTAATCCTTGTTCTATTAAAAGTTTTTTGTCTAAAAGTTCCTCTTTCCTTTCCATCATCCTCTCCTATAATCTTTTGTTTTCTATAATGGCTGAATATGTTTGTTGGAATGATTTCCAATAGGTATCTACACATTCCCACATTTTTTTGAACCTTTATTTTATTATTTTAGAGGCCATGGTGTATTTGAGGGTCTTTACTTCCCTAAAAAGCTTCTCACATTTTTCTGGGATTTAGCATGGCATTCTTTCCAATAGATTACATCTGTTAATGCCTCTATCATTTCTTTGTCTTTCTAGATCCATGGGGAATGTACCTTAGATATAGAAGAAGAAGCTATTTCCTTGTGGTATATTAATTATTTCTTCATCTTGTCATTTTACTTGATTAATTTCTCAATCTGGGCCTTAGTGAACTTTGCTACATTAACATTTAGTTTAGTACTTTCCAAGGGATCTATGTCTCCTATCCTTTTGACAAAGAGGTGACCAAACATTTGATTTGGGTCATTGGTTATTATTGGTCTCTTATCTTGGGGATAAAAAGACAAAATCAATAAAGTGGCTTCATTTGCATTATACCGTAACCCTGAGTATACTCTGTCACTTACTTCCTCTGTCAAACTCAGTGTTTTATCTTCCCTCCTCCTGAATGTGTCAAATACAATGGCAGAGCTCATATCCCAACTTGGCACAAACAATACCTTGGCTTCTTGGAGTAGTTGTCTTCCTTTTTCTAGAGTAATAGACTATATTTCTTTGTCAATCTCTTTCTTCAATTCCTCGAAGGCAGCAGTTTCTTCCTCAAGGGTAATATCTTTCATTTTTTGCCTCATTATATTTCCTTGATATTCATATACAAAAGATTTAAATTCAAGAGTCTTAATAAATTCATCATCAGAGACAAACTTCTAAGTAGCCATAACTCTGATGTCATCAGAAAGATCCTCAAAAGTCTCAAATTTTACATGGTTCAATTCTGTAGGAGGCTCATAATGTGGAACAACAGGAGCACTTATTGTTTGCATTTGTTCAATCTCATCATCACTCACTTCTTCATCTATATCCGTATCTACAAAAAATGATACTTTAGGGGTTAGCTGTGAAGGTATGTGAGTTAGAGCTTGCACCTCTTGAGCTTGTGTCCCAGAGTATTGTATGTAAGATGTATCAAAAGCAATTAAAGGCACACCCTCAATTATGTCATCTACATTAGCAATAAGCTGCTCAACTCTTGATAGTGGATCTTTAATTTCAGAAAAGGCTCTTGAGTATGAAGGAACATTCTTGCATTTCCAATCCTTTGCAAGTAGAATTTTATTAAATATAGCCATTCTATCTTCAATAGAGGCTTCATCTTGATTTCTAATTATATCTACTTCTAAAAAAAGATGTTCATGACCAGACAGACCCTGTGAGCTATGAATAAAACCCTCTATATCAAAACCTTTTCTTTCATCTCCTATTGGGAGATCATACTGGTCTAGTTTGGCATTGACTTCTTCATAACCCTCATTCATGACTATTGTGAAATCCCCAAAGCAGAAAGTGTTGGGCATGAATGATTGTTTGTTGTTCCTCTTTAGTTGAATAGCATCAGATTTAGCCAATTGTCTCATAATTTCTAAGTATACAATTTTGTCTGGGATAACCTTGGGAAATAGATAAGGGGAACCCTCAAATCCATAGACTTGTATCATGGTGCAATCTAAAAAGGCATACCAATCTCCCCAGTTATGACCCACCTTAGTCTTTGGACCATTTTCCTTTGGCCTAAGAAACCTTTGTATCATGGGAGAGAGGCTATAGTTATGAGAATGTACCAATAGTTGCATTAGAGGCTTCTCAAAATATTCTTCAAAGCAAAAATAATGAGATCTATCAAAACAACAATCCCACAGTGAAGTCCACATTTGTACTAGTTTTGGGTCCCCATTTTCAAATGAGTCCCAAATTTTTATCTCTAAACTCCACCATCCTCTACCATACCCTTTGTACAAAAGCAAATGCATTAACAAAGAGTAGTGTTTAAAATTAATCTTATCACTATTATGTTTGATTTTCTCCAATCCATGGTTTAGAGCATTAGCTATGTAACTTGCATAATCAAAAGGCCTTGCTCCCTTTGTTTTAATATCTGTAGCTAACACCATAGGTGCAATTGACATTTGTGGGGGAACCTCGAGACCTAAGACTTGACTAGTAGAATAATAAGTGTAACAAAAGTACTCCTCAAATAATTCTTCAGAAAATGGAGGGTTCTCAACATTGGAAAATTTCCTCATCTGACCCTTGTCATCTTTTAGCCTATGTAAAGCTAACTTACCTCTCTTATAATTGGTGTCGGTATGCCTATACTTCAGCAATAGGTCTCTGACTGTAATGGGTGTGTCAAAGCCACATTCCAATTGAAAAACATTCGCAATGAGATCCTTGGAAAGCACCAGTATATTGTCACCAGTGTGATATCTAATAATTCTTATTTTTAGGTCATATTTTCTAGCTAAGGATTTAATCAAATCCATGTTGATAAAGACATTAGACACTATTAGCCTTGCTAAATTTAACCTCCAAGGGTTGCAGACAAGATCATACCTATATTGTTTCTTGAAACAATACAAAAACAATTGATACCCTCGAAGAGGGGTCCAAACATCTCCTAACTCCTTATAGTCATCTATTAATTTATCTATGGAGGGATTAGTCTTGGCACTTCTTTTTGGTCTTGGCCCAAACCCTGGGCATTGGTCAATTAAATCTTGATTCAGTGATCTTTTCTTGACCTTCTACTTTTTAGCTTTATGTTTCTCTAGATTATTTTCCATAATGTAGACTCCAAAGCTTCTACACAGTATAAATTTATAGTCAAGACCGATATACTTACTTGAAATATATTTCTGGTTGGCCTTTTTCTGCTCCTTGCTCTGTGAGAGGTCAAAATTCCTTTCTCCTTCTTTCTTCAACCAAATCTTATAGGGGTGGAATAACTTATTTCAATCTCAGCTCATAAATGTACCATAAATGTGTATCTTGCCATCGAGCCGGTTTATTAATTGCAAATATTCGACCGATGTCTTGGAATGTCACATCAATCTTGTCTGACAATCATCGATGTATCGCTAAGAGTTTGTTTTATATTCCACCGAAGTCCATCCCTTCCATCAATAAATTTCCTTTTCTCAGTCCATCGGTGAGGTTCCATACGAAGTTACCCTGATGTGCCCTAGTCCAACCGATGTTCTTCATATCCTTAATGTTTTATAGTTTATTTGGGCTATTGGTGGAAATTCATCCTTAGTTCCACTAATCCTTACATGCTACAATGATGCTTTTGTCTTTGTTGGTTTTATTGGCATGTTGGGGGAACTCATATATAAGTTCTACCAAAGTTGACATGTTCTAGCGATATAACCTTCTTCAGCAAAATCTTACATTGGTGGAATAACTTATTTCAATCTCAGATCATAAATACACCATCGATGTGTATCTTACCATCGAGCTGGTTTATTAATTGCAAATATTTGACTAATGTCTTGGAATGTCACATCAATCTTGTCTGACAATCATCACCATATCACTAAGGCTTTGTTTTATATTCCATTGAAGTCCATACCTTACATCGATAAATTTCCCTTTCTTGATCCATTGGACAGGTTCCATATGAAGTTGCCCTGATGTGCCCTAGCCTGGTCGATGTTCTTGATATCCTTAATGTTTTATAGTTATTTTAAGCTATTGGTGGAACTTCATCCTTAGTTCCACCGATCTTTACATGCTACAACGATGCTTTTGTCTTTGTTGGTTTTATCAACATGTCAGGAGAACTTGTATATAAGTTTTGTTGAAGTTGACATGTTCTAGCGATAAGCTAACTCTTGTCAAGTTCATCAGCTCATCAGTGATGGTGTGATATGTATTCCACCAAAATCCACATGTTATGACAATATAACCTTCTTCTACCAACTTTATCAGCCTATCAGTGGAATCATGATGTGGTTTCCATCGATGTCTGCATGTTATCTCAATAAGCTCAATTTATTCCATTTTTTTGGTCTATCGGTGGGATGATCTCAAAGGTTACCTCAATAGATTGTTGTTTTACTGATATAGTGATACTATATCTTTATCAAGCCATCGGTATAGAAATGTGAAAGGTTCCAATGATGGGGTCACATTGGGCCGATATGTTCTTAGGAAAGACAAAGGGTACAATTCGTGGAATGGATATGCAAGACTTAGGTTAATTATGGATTTTGTAACATAATTGATTACTATTATGAGATTAAGGGTATAATGTTTTGATCTTGGTTGAAAAGGGGATGGATAGAAGTATAGAAAAATTGTGAAATTTTCCTATCCCAATAGGGTTTAGGGTTTAGGGTTGAGGGTTTAGGGATTATGGTTTAGAGTTGAGGGATTAGGGTTTAGAGTTGAGGGTTATAATACCATCAGATAATGATGTCCTCATGCATGGACCATGTCAAGTGCCCTCATTGATGTTGGTAAGGGATTGATGAAGGGGGTAAATCATAAAACACACAATAACAAAAATGGAACACAGAAAAATAGAACTTTCTTTTATTGATCTAAGCAACTCATTACATTAAAGAATCCCAATTACAATCAAAGGATGAATCCTCTACTAGCTGCAACACATTACAACTTTCCCAACCTCAAGACTCTAGAATCTTCAGCCTTCTGTAACCCCAAATCCACTAGGGTTTCTACTTTTCCCACCTATTCTTGACTCTACACTTGACCTCTTTACTCTACTACTACCCAGGGTTCCCAAAATAGCCATAAATAACACTTTTTGGTAGACTCCAACTAAATTTCAAAATTTACAACTCCCTCCAAAAGTAGGTCAACTTCCAAGAAGCATAACTTTTGATCCGGGTGTCCGATTGACGAACCGTTTTAGGCATCAGAAATCTCATGATGTGAACTATCATGCCAGAAATCCATAAATGGATTTCTATCAACTTTTTGGGAGGTTTAGAGAAGTTTTAGTGCCTCATATCTCATTTCAGAAATTTTTAGAGGCTTTTCAGAAAACAAAAACTTTAATATCTTTCAGCTCACAAATAATCTTTACCTGATTCCTTCGCTAAAGGTCTTATATTTCCATTATGTAACTTTTTGCAAGTTTTCTCTTCAATCCATGCTTAACTGCAAACTTTCCAAAAAGAGTAGGTAGACTTTCCAAAACAAGCAGGTTGCTATTTTTCGTAGTTTTGGAAAAACTGAAAGTCCTACATCATTATTCTAGATATTATGGAACCAGAAACACTAATTATGGAAAAAAATGAAAATAGCTACAATGATTTTGAATTAACTTCTTTTTGTGTGATGCAAGATTGCCCTTACACCACTAGATGCTCCTGCATCAGACACCCAGGGTAATTTGAGAAGTGACCCTGTCACGTCTCAGATGTTTGTGTGAGGGAAACCCAAATGATCAACCTCTACCTTAGATAACCAAGAGGAATCTTCAATAGACCTTCCTTTCCATTTTACCAGATATTCTTCATATTGCTTGTTCTGAGTACTTCTTCCCACATGGCTATCCAAGATCTCTGCTATCTTGTCCATTAAAGTAGATGCTGGAATACTCCACTACACTTTTGTTGGTCCATCCTCTATTCCACCTTCATGATATTCTGATAAATCAGCAATGTTGAAAATAGAGGAAATATTGATCCCATTCAGTAGCTCTACCTCATATGTATTTCCTAAATCATGCTTCTTCAAGATTCTGCATGGTCCAAATTTCTTTATTTTCAACTTATTGTATGTTCCAATTGGGAACCTTTCTTTTCTCAAGTGAACCATGACTTCATCTCCTACCTGGAACTCCTTATACTTCCTCTTCTAATCTGCCTTAGCCTTGTACTAAATATTCTTCTTATTAATGTGCTTTCTCACCTCTTCATGCAAATTCTTCAGATGTTCTGTAAAGTCTTCAGTGTCAACACTTGTCTTTTCTCATTTGTCCAACTTCCTTAACTCAGAAGCAGTTCTCAGGCTATTGCCATATACAACGTGGAATGGTGATTTACCAGAACTCCTATTGATAGAATTTGTGTAAGAAAATTTTGCCTGTGGTAAAATCAAATCCCATCCCTTGGGCTTATCTCCTACTAAGCACCGTAGCAGGTTACCCAAACTCCTATTCACCACTTTCATCTATCCATCAGTCTATGGATGGTGTGTAGAACTGAACTTCAAATCTATCTTCAACTTCTTCCATAATGTCCTCCAGAAATAACCAACGAACTTGGTATCTTGATTTGAAACTATGCTCTTTGGTAGACCATGTAGTCTCACCACCTCTCTAAAAAATAATTCAGCAATATGAACAACATCATTAGTCTTCTTGCAAGGAATAAAATGTGCTATCTTCAAGAATCTATCCACCACCACAAAAATGGAATCATGTCCTCTCTATGTTCTGACTTGCTCCTTTTGCCATCTGACACACTCTACAACTCTGCACAAATTTCCGCACATCCTACTACAACTGTGGCCAATAATAATTTTCACCAACAATAGCAATGGTCTTATCTCAACCAAAGTGTCCAGCCAATCCTGCACTATGCTTCTTCTTAATTAGGTTCTCTCTCATGGAACTCCTTGGAATGCATAACTGGCTTCCTCTAAATAACATGCCATCTTAGATTATAAAATCCAACCATTTTGTCCTCTCCAAAGTAACAAGTTCCATACAAGCTTTCCAGGCCTCTGCGAAATCTAGATCTTTAGGATACAAAATTTTGAGCTCATCGAACCCAACAACCTCTATCTTCATTTCTGTCAACAAATTTTGCCTTTTGCTCAAGGCATCTACAACTTTGTTGGACTTCCCACTCCTGTACTTCAAAACAAAAGTATAGCTTTGCAAAATCTCAACCCATTTTAAGTGTCTTTGGTTCAACTTTCCTTGACTATTAAGATACTACAAATCCTGATGATTAGTATGTAAAACAAACTCCTTTGGCAACAAATAATGTCTCCATTTCTTCAAAGCCTGAACTATTGCATAAAACTCCTGATCATAAACATAATACTTTTTCTTGGCATCATTAAGATTCTCACTAAAATAGGCAATGGGCTTACCTTCTTGGCTCAAAATAGCTCCTATACCTCTACCACTAGCATCACAATCTACCTGAAATACCTTATTGACATCTGGAAGTGCCAAAACAGGTTGTTCTACAACTTTCTGCTTCAATGTATCAAAGCTCTTGTCTGCTCCTTTAGTCCATCTAAACTCTTTTCTATCCCCTCTCGTTGTCTCAGTTAGGGGCGCACAAATGCTACTAAAATTCCTGATAAACTTTCTATAAAAAATTGCCAAACCATGAAAGGATCTTACCTCCATTGCACTCCTTGGCGTAGGCCATTCAATGATTGCCCTTACTTTTTCTGGGTCCATCTTAAGACCTTCCTCTGAGACTACAAATCCCAGGTATACCAACTCCTTCTTTGCAAAATTACATTTCTTTAGATTAATCATCAACTTCTCCTCCCTAAGCTTCTCCAGAACTCTTTTAATATACATCAGATGCTCATCCCAAGGCTTACTAAAAATCAAAATATCATCCAAATAAACAATAACAAAACTTCCCAAAAATTCTTTCAATACATTGTTCATGAGCTGCATGAATGTGCTTGGTGCATTAGTTAGCCCAAATGGCATGACTAACCACTCATACAAACCTTCCTTTATCTTGAAGGTTGTCTTCCACTCATCTCCTTCTCTGATACAGATCGAGTGATACCCACTCTTCAGGTTAATTTTCATGAAGTACTTGGCTCCACTCAAACAATCCATGATGTCATCCATTCTTGGCAATGGAAATCTATACTTGATCATTATCTTATTGATGGCTCGAGAGTCTGTACACATCCTCCATTCTCCATGCTTCTTTGGTGCTAGTACTGTAGGTATCGTACATGGACTTAGGCTCTCCCTTATCAGTCCCTTCCTCAACAACTCTTGAACTTGTCTATTTAGCTCTTCATTCTCTGCAGGGGTCATTCTGTGGGCTGCCTTGTTTGGCAAACTGGCTCCTGGTATCAAATCCATTTGATGACTTATCTTCCTTACTGGTGGTAAACCTTCTGGTACATTATCAGAGATAATGTCCTGGAACTCTTCCAACATATTTGAAACTTTTACTGGTACATCTTCATAGTTCTCTTGACTAATCTTAGGACTCAATGCAAAGCAATGATGCTCATGCTTCATACCCTCCAAAAATTTCCTACCATCTACCAAGCAAATTCTGGTAGTACTACATACCTTTTCTTCCACCTCCTTCAAAGGCTTCAACTTATGACAAACTCCATCCTTTGTTAGGTAATATGTGTTTGCACGACCATCATGGACAGTGCTCCTATCATACTACCACAGCCTCCCCAACAACATATGACATGCATCCATCGGTATGATATCACACAACACCTCATCATGGTAGTCCCCAATCTTGAACTTCACTAAACACTGCTCATTTACCAAAGCTCGGTGGTCCTTCTGCAACCATGCAATCCGATATGGATGTGGATGCTTTCTTCTTGTCAACTTCAACTTGTCAACCATCTCCTCTGAAACAAGATTATCAGTGCTTCAACTATCAATAATAATATCACAACACTTACCTTCACATTTACACCTTGTGCAGAATAAACTCTTCCTCTGATTGGGTTCTTTCTCCTCATTCAGCAAGGTTCTTCTGACAACTAAGGTTTCTCCCCTTTTAGTATCTTTAAAATGCTCAGAATGTGCATCTTCATCTACATGTGCAACTCGTGCATTGCCTTCAGTTCTTCTATTTGTCCTTCCTTGATGTTGCGAACACTCGTATGCCTGATGCCCTTCTTCTCCACATTGGAAATAGGTTTCTCTGAAACCTCCTCTTCTAGGTCCTTGCCTAGGTCTACCTCTTCCTCTTCCTCTTTGCTCACCATTGTTCTAGTCACGAGGGTGGTAGCTATTATCTCCTCTCTAATTTTGACTAGTGTCAGCTTCTTCATTTTTCTTTGCATCTTCATTTAGGCCCCCATAGGGTCTTCCACCAGTCCTTCCACCTTGACCTCTTCCCCTTTGCTTGCTGTCAAATCTTTTATTCAGCTTCTCTTCCACCTTCAGGGAAAACTGGTATGCATCTTCTATGGTGGTCATTCTGACCAAGCTCATCTCCTCTTGAATACTTGGCCTCAACCCATTAATGTAACAGGCTACCTTCTCCTTGTTGGGCTCTGCATGGCCTGTCCTAATATTAATCTTATAAAACTCTTCTGTATAGTCCTTAACAGACTTGTTACCTTGCTTCAGTCCATACAACTTCTTCAGTAACTCCATCTCATAGTCCACAAGAATGAACTGCTTCTTTAGTTTCTCCACCATCTGATCCCATCTGGTGATCTTTCCTTTTCCTCTTCTATTCCTCTCTAGTTGGACCTCCTTCCACCAAATATTGGCATGGCCCTTCAACTTTGTTTTTGCAAACTTGACCCGATCTGGGTCCTCCACATCTTCATACTCGAAATACTCCTCCATGTCATTGATCCAATCAATAAGCTGTTCTAAATTCAAATCCTTAGAATATGTACAAACCTCAATCCTGGGCCTCTTTCCGATCTTCAAAATGACCCTCAACAACCTAACTTCTGCAGGATCTCCGGTAGCTTCTTCTTCTTCCTCAGATAGCTCTTCTTTAGCTTCATCTTCACTTTCGTCTTTTATCCTTGGCTCAAACCCTCTTTATAGCTCCTCTTGCAATGCATCGATTTGCCTTTGCAGGGCTCTAAAACCCTATTCTGTCAAATCATTCCTCCCAACACGATTTCTTCGTGGAGGCATCTTGGTCTCTGCAGCAAACCCACAACCTCAGGTCCTGGTACAAACTACCTCACAGTCGGTGATCTATCTACACACTCAGGAACCCTTGCTCTGATAACACTTGATGAAGGGGGTAAATCACAAAACACACAACAATAGAAATGGAACATAGAAAATAGAACTTTCTTTTATTGATCTGGGCAACTCATTACATTACAGAATCCCAATTACAATCAGAGGATGAATCCCCTACTAGTTGCAACACATTACAGCTTTCCCAACCTCAAGACTCTAGAATCTTCAGCCTTCTGTAACCCCAAATCCGCTAGGGTTTCTATTTTTCCCACTTATTCTTGACTCTACACTTGCCCCCTTTACTCTACTATTGCCCAGGGTTCCCAAAATAGCCATAAATAACACTTTTTGGTGGCCTCGAGCTAAATTTCAAAATTTACAACTCCCTCCAAAAGTAGGTCAACTTCTGGGAAGCATAACTTTTGATCCGAGTGTTCGATTGACGAACCGTTTTAGGCGTCGGAAAGCTCGTGATGTGAACTATCATACCAAAAATCTGTAAACAGATTTCTATCAACTTTTTGTGACATTTAGGGAAGTTTTAGTGCCTCATATCTCCTTTCAGAAAAGTTTAGGGGATTTTCAGAAAATGAAAACTATAATATCTTTCATCTCACAAATGATCTTTGCCTGATTCCTTCGCCAAAGGTCTTATATTTCCATTATGTAACTTTCTACAAATTTTCACTTCAATCCGTGCCCAACTACAAACTTTCCAAAAAGAGCAGGTAGACTTTCCAAAATAGGCAGGTTGCTATTTTTAGCAGTTTTGGAAAAACTGAAAGTCCTACATCATTATTCTAGATATTATGGAACCAGAAACACTAATTATGGAAAGAAATGAAAACAACTACAATGATTTTGAATTAACTTCTATTTGGGTGATGCAAGATTGCCCTTACACCACTGGATGCTCCTGCATCAGGGATACATGGAAGGCAAATGAATTAGGTAGATAGTGGATTATGACATGGATTCTAGAGGGGAGAAAAGTGGATTACGACATGGATTATGTAGGGAAAATAGTGGATTATTTCAGACTTATGCCAAAGCATGGTGTTAGGGTTAACTGATAGAAGATATCAATTAAATGCAAATAAAGATTAAACAGAGGAATGGAAATACATAGAATTAATAATAGTGAGACAAGTTTTAACGTGGTTCACCCAAACTCGTGCTACATCCACCAAATAGAGAGTCCATTATTATTATCTAGTAAATCAAACTGATTACAACTAGCAATCCCTATAACTCAATACCATTGCAAATGCTACAATACAATATATGAAAACCCTAACCCTTAGCCACTTTTTATCAAGTGTTTTGTTGGTTACAAAATAAGGTTTTTTTATGTTGATCAATGAAAAAATAACTCCCAGTGCCCCTTGACCTCGTCTTAGGGGCACTGCCCCTAAACCCCCACAAGGGGCACTGCCCCTTGACCCTGTAGGAATTTGGGGGGAAACCATGCTGATAAAAGTGGGGTAAATTTAACCTCTAAGTCTGATTAGGCTCCATATAACAACACATGGACCATAGGGATGGTATGTGGAGGGTATGTAGGATAGTGGATGAATGATGGTAGATTTATTACAGAATGGAAGGGAACCATAACCAATGGTTGCAGACATCCCCATAAACATTGAAGCTTGTGTCATGGAGGTGGTGTAGGGTGCAATGGAGATGTTTTCTTAGGAGATGGATGATGAAGGGCTTTAGGAACTCACATAGACTTAGGCGTTTTATTACTTTTGTTTTGCTTGTGGGATGGAATGTTTTGACACTTTTAAGCGGAAGGGGAATTTGAGATGGGAGTAGATGGTTGGGATTTTTTAGAGGTAGATGCCTCATTTAACTTGATTTCTTGTTTCTTAGGTACCCATACCATTTTGGTTTTGGACTTTGCTTGTGGAGGTATGGGCTTGGATAATGTTTTGGATTGATTTTTCTTTGACTCTTTGTTTTTATGTCCTGAGGCATGAGGACCCTTAGGATGTTTCGATTTATCAGTAGAGGCATCTAATTTTGCATTTCTGGATTCCTTAAGGATGGTGTAATGACTGGAAGATTTAAGTTTAGCTTTAAGATTAAGGTTGAGGGTTGAGGGTTGAGGGATTAGGGTTTAAGGTATAGTGTTGAGGGTTGAGGGTTTAGGGTTTAGAGTTGAGGGATTGGGGTTTAAGGCATAGTAATGTTTAGGGTTGAGGGTTTAGAGATAGGGTTTAGGATTTAAGGTTCAAGTGTTGAGGGTTGAGGCTTTAGGGATAGGGTTTAAGGTTTGGCGATAAGGGATTAGGGTTTAGGGTTAAGGGATTAGTGTTTAGTATTGAGGGATTAGATTTTAAGGTATAGTGTTTAGGGTTGAGGGTTTAGGGTTTAGTGTTGAGGGATTAGAGTTTAAGGTATAGTGTTTAGGATTATGGGTTTAGGGTATAAGATTTAAGGGTTGAGGATTCAAGATTTAGGGATAGCGTTTACAGTTAAGGGATTAGGGTTTAGGGTGGAGGAATTATGGTTTAAGGTATAGTTTTTAGGGTTGAGGGTTGAAGGTTGCATTACACTACAATGGAAGGTTATAGTCCCATTAGAGAACGATGTCCTTGTGCATGGACCATGTCGAGTGCCCTCATCGATGTTGGTAAGGGATACATGGAAGGCAAATGGATTAGGCAGATAGTGGATTATGACGTGGATTCTAGAGGGGAGAAAAGTGGATTAAGATGTGGATTATGATGTGGATTATGTCAAACTTATGCCAAAGCATGGACCATAGGGATGGTATGTGGAGGGTATGTAGGATAGTGGATGAATGATGGTAGATTTATTGCAGAATGGAAGGGAACCATAACCAATGGTTGGAGACATCCCCATAAATAGTAAACCTTGTGATGTAGAGGTGGTGTAGGGTGCAATGGAGATGTTTACTTAAGAGATGGATGATGAAGGGCTTTAGGAACCCACATAGACTTAGGCATTTTATGACTTTTGTTTTTCTTGTGTGATGGAATGTTTTGACACTTTTGAACGGAATGGGAATTTGAGATGGGAGTAGATGGTTGGGATTTTTTAGAGGTAGATGCCTCATTTAACTTGATTTCTTTTTGCTTAGGTACCCATAGCATTTTTGTTTTGGACTTTTTTTGTGGAGGTATGGGCTTGGATAACTTTTTAGATTGATTTTTCTTTGACTCTTTGTTTTTATGTCTTTAGGCATGAGGACCCATAGGATGTTTGGCTTTATCAGTAGAGGCATCTAATTTTGCATTTCTGGGTCCCTTGAGGATTGTGGAATGAGTGGAATCTTTAAGTTTAGCTTTAAAATTAGGGTTGAGGGTTGAGGGTTGAAGGATTAGGGTTTAAGATATAGTGTTGAGGGTTGAGGGTTTAGGGTTTAGGGTTTAAGATATAGTGTTGAGGGTTGAGGGTTGAGGGTTTAGGGTTTAGGGATTACAGTTTAGAGTTGAGAGATTTGGGTTTAAGGCATAGTACTATTTAGAGTTGAGGGTTTAGGGATAGGGTTTAGGATTTAAGGTTCAAGTGTTGAGGGTTGAGGCTTTAGGGATAGGGTTTAAGGTTTAGCGATAAGGGATTAGGGTTTAGGGTTGATGGATTAAGGTTTAGTGTTGAGGGATTAGAGTTTAAGGTATAGTGTTTAGTATTGAGGGTTTAGGGTTTAGTGTTGAGGGATTAGAGTTTAAGGTATTGTGTTTAGGGTTGAGGGTTTAGGGATAGGGTTGAGGGTTTAAGGTTTAAGGGTTGAGGCTTTACACTTTAGGGATAGCGTTTACAGTTGAGGGATTAGGGTTTATGGTGGAGGGATTAGGGTTTAAGGTATAGTTTTTAGGGTTGAGGGTTGAAGGTTGCGTTACACTGCAATGAAAGTTATAGGCCCATTAAAGAATGATGTCCTCGCACATGGACCATGTTGAGTGCCCTCATTGATGTTGGTAAGGGATACATGGAAGGCAAATGGATTAGGCAGATAGTGGATTATGACATGGATTCTAGAGTGGAGAAAAGTGGATTATGACATGGATTATGTAGGGAAAATAGTGGATTTGGATTATGTAATATTTATGCCAAAGCATGGACCATAGGGATGGTATGTGGAGGGTATGTAGGATAGTGGATGAATGATGGTAGATTTATTGTAGAATGGAAGGGAACCATAACCAATGGTTGCAAACATCCCCATAAACATTGAAGCTTGTGATGTAGAGGTGGTGTAGGGTGCAATGGAGATGTTTTCTTAGGAGATGGATGATGAAAGGCTTTAGGAACCCACATTGACTTAGGTATTTTATTACTTTTATTTTTCTTGTGGGATGGAATGTTTTGACACTTTTTAGTGGAATGGGAATTTGAGATGGGAGTAGATGGTTGGGATTTTTTAGAGGTATATGCCTCATTTAACTTGATTTCTTGCTGCTTAGGTACCCATACTATTTTGGTTTTGGACTTTGCTTGTTGTGGTATGGGCTTGGATAACTTTTTGGATTGATTTTTTTTAAACTCTTTGTTTTTATGTCCTGAGGCATGAGGACCCTTAGGATGTTTGGTTTTATTAGTAAAGGCATCTAATTTTGTATTTCTGGATCCGTTGAGGATGGTGGAATGAATGGAAGCTTTAAGTTTAGCTTTAATATTGGGGTTGACGGTTGATGGTTGAGGGATTAGGGTTTAAAGTATAGTGTTGAGGCCTAAGGGTTTAGGGTTTAGGGTTTAGGGTTGAGGGTTTAGGGTTTATGGTTTAGAGTTCAGGGATTAGGGTTTAAGGCATAGTATTGTTTAGGGTTGGGGGTTTAGGGATAGGGTTTAGGATTTAAGGTTCAAGTGTTGAGGGTTGAAGCTTTAGGGATAGGGTTTAAGGTTTAGCGATAATAGATTAGGGTTTAAGGTTGAGGGATTAGGGTTTAGTGTTGAGGGATTAGATTTTAAGGTATAGTGTTTAGGGTTGAGGGTTTAGGGTTTAGTGTTGAGGGATTAGAGTTTAAGGTATAGCGTTTAGGGTTCAGGGTTTAGGGATAGGATTTAGGGTTTAAGGTTTAAGGGTTGAGGCTTCAGGCTTTAGGGGTAGTGTTTACGGTTGAGGGATTAGGGTTTAGGGTGGAGGGATTAGGGTTTAAGGTATTGTTTTTAAGGTTGAGGTTTGAAGGTTGCATTACATTGCAATGAAAGGTTATAGTCCCATTAGAGAATGATGTCCTCACACATGGACCATGTCGAGTGCCCTCATCGATGTTGGTAAGGGATACATGGAAGGTAAATGGATTAGGTAGATAGTGGATTATGATGTGGATTCTAGAGGGCAGAAAAGTGGATTATGACATGGATTATGTAGGGAAAATAGTGGATTATGGTGGACTTATGCCAAAGCATGGACCATGGGGATGATATGTGGAGGGTATGTAGGATATTGGATGAATGATGGTAGATTTATTGCAAAATGAAAGGGAACCATAACCAATGGTTGCACACATCCCCATAAATGTTGAATCTTGTGATGCAGAGGTGGTGTAGGGTGCACTGGAGATGTTTTCTGAGGAGATGTATGATGATGGCACTAAATTAGGTGCACTTCGTGTCAGTTTTGGCATCCCAAAAAGATTACATTTAGGGCTAATAGTTGGTGCAAAAGTTGATGTTAAAGACGCTGACTTTAGCGCTGACTAATGAATCTAAAAAAAATATTAAAATTCTAGCTAGCATTAAAACATACCACCAAAAAAAAAACACAAATAAGTTAATACATTTAATGCCACAACACAGTGTACTCTGCCTTTGTTTTAGGTTTCCTTCTAAGAATGGTAGGCTACGAAGCGAGGACTTTATTAGGTTAAAAACAGATGTTACTGAGAAGTTTCTACAATGGATCCATGAATTTGTATTTTATTTATTTTTGGTTCTAGACATCTAGAAGATAAAAAGTTGCTTTAGCTAGCTACTAAATTTGGGGTTTCTAGCTACCTTATCTATTCAATCAAGCTTGTTTGTTTGCCTTTTAGCAAGTAAGTTCCAATTGCTGAACAATTAAATCTTGACCTAGGTTTTTATCAATTTTGATATAATTTTAAGCTCAAAGAAAGTTTTTCTAAGATGTTGTACTCACACTTTAGGGTAAATTTGAGTAGTAATGTTGTTAATTATCCTTGCTTGCAGTATAACTTGCATTTACCATTTTTGGAAGGCCTATCAAATAAGGTCTCTTTGTACATCATACCCAAAATACAAGCTGTTAAGATTTTTTTTTGGATACATATTTGTTTTTGGCTACCATTGGTCAAGAATGTTGTTAATTCATACATGGCTACGATTGCCTCCATAGAATGGATGAAAATAATTTTCCCTAGGTCACCTCAAAATGTCAAGCAATAGAGGGAAGGGAACAAACTCTAGCCACAATCAGGTAGTTCACTGTCAAGTTATAGATTTGTAAATGTTTCCATTGTTTCTTTGATTTTTAGTATTTAGTTTTCTATTTCTAAATTTAAAAGAAGAATTTTATTATATATATATAGGGACATGATACTAAAAAAGATAAAGAGGCATTGGCTTCCATATTTGGGGTAGAGGTAGTGAACAAATTGGATGGTGTTGACTTGACAATGCTTACCAGATACATAGAAAAATGATCTAGTAAAGCCCCTGAAACATCGCAACCAAATCAACAGTGTCAAAGGGAATCAATTGATTCCCCAACCAGTCATGGATCAGGCAAAAGATCTAGGAGGAAATCAATAATAGTAATGTCTAAGAATGTGGAATAGGGACTAGAGGCTTCTAATGTCCCAACCACTCCTGGGACATAGATTTCATTGAGCACCACACCATGTTTTGTAGCTTGCATTGTTAGCTACGATACCAAGATATAATACAATGTGGTTTCAGGGGAAGTTTGAATGATAGATCATGGAAAAATGTTTGTGAATAGGTTGAAGGAATCATGCCTTCAATGGTTCAAAGACCATCTACACTTGCCATTCTCAAAGATACCCATGCACCTACAAAAAGTAGGTATCCAAGACATGGAGACTGAATTTGGCACAAGTTGGTCTGTAAAGAAAATAAATCTACGAATGTCTCAAAACTGCAAGAGATTTCGATGCAACCAAACAAAAAATAAAAAAAAAATCCCTCCTAAGTAAAGGCTCAAAAAAAGGCCAATTGATTTAAGTCTCAAAGTATGGAAAGATCTTGTAAAAGCATATGAGAAGTCTGATGCATAGAGGAAGTCCAGTGATGAGAGTGCGCAAGTATTTGAATTTGCTCATAAGATTATATCAAATTTATTAAATGATTTTTAAATTTTATTTATGTATAATTAAATTTAATTAGTATATGTTTCAGGATAAGGCCTCCAAGGCTAGGCTTGACAAACTTTGTGCCACTCATCACAGTGGCCAGAAAGGTTTACAGGCCTTGATTTGTACATTTGTAAGTAGATTTAATATGTTAAATGATATTTTTTTTTATTTCCTAGGAAAAAGTAAATGATTGCATATTAATTAGTTTAACTAGTCCATGTGCCATGTTTTGACAGGAGGAGAAATATGGCCGGCAACCAATGCAATTTGAAAAGGAAATGTTACAAAGCAAAAAGTGGACCGATTTTGTAATCTAGATGGAGAACAAGGTATCAATAGTTGATTTTCAATAACTTAGTTGGATATTGTTGTGTTAATATGTCAATTTACATTTGTTTTGTTCCATTTCAATAATCTTTGAAGATGTTATAGAGTGATACTTGAGACAAATAGTTACGGTTGTACTCTGTTTGTTGTGTTTGGTTTTTATTGGTCTTCTTGTCTTTTTGACTCAAGTGGATTGTTATTCATAGGTCTCTTGTCTTTCTTGTTGATCATGTGGATGTAGTTATCATTGAGTTTTCAGGTGGTCTCCTAAGTGAATAGACCAAAGGGTTTATCTCAACTCTTTGTTTCCTAACCTTTTTATTATAAGACTTAAAGGGGGGCATGCATTACAGTTACATTGTTGGTTATATTTCAAACCTTTGAAATATAATAGTGGACATTTAAATTTTAATATGCACATTTTTTTGTTGCGAAGGAGCCATCATTGGCAGTAGGCATTAACTCTCCTATGCCATAACAACTTTTGGAAGTACTAGTCTTTAATGTGCTTGGTTTTGGGGTATGTCAGGGAGAAAAGAAAGGAGTGGGGAACCATTTTGGGGGGGGAATTCTTCTTTTTTCCTTGGGGTTGAGGAAGGAAGGTTGATGGTTGGACTATAAGTGTTTTAGAGGAAGGGAAGCTTTGGGTGTGCTCATCATGTTGGCTGAGTGTCTTGATGTTTGGGTTGGAGACTAAGATTCAAATCAACAACTGGTCTTCTTCAACTAAGCTAATAGTTCTTTGAAGTAAAGCTCCTTGTCATCCATTCTTGTAAAATTACACTGACCATTTTGGTGAAACATTTCCCTTAACTTGTGTAACTAGATGTGGTCTTGTGAAAGCCTATGCTAAAGGGTTTGGATGAGGAAAATATTGTTAACTGTGAGACTTCAGACTTAAGATCGTGGGACTTGCGAACTATGGAAAACTGTTGGTTATTGTGTTTTGGATTTCTATCATGAAGGAAGCTACATTAATTTGGTCACAGTTTGAGGTGGAGTTTGAAACCCTGGCTAGAATTGCTAGAATGCTATCATTGCAGCATACCATGAGTCTTGAGGAAACCTGGCTTGGTTCATGGTTATCTTTTTTGACATGGTTGTAAACCCTAATGGTGTTGGTATTTCACCTATAAATGTCCACTCTCTCAATTGTGGATGTGAGGTCTTCTTGGGATTAATAATGCCACTCCTAGGTGGGCTTTTGGGATGGTTTTGGATCCTTGGTTCAGGTCAACTTGCCCCCAACTCCCTCCAAGGTTATGAGGTTTACATTACTAAAGAAAAAAATAAATACAATGTTGAAACAACACTACATGATTGTATTTGATTACCAGTTGACTCTTGGAAAGAATGGGTTTTGTCAATTGCATATAGTTGTGTAACATTGCAATAGTTGTATTGTACTTGTAACTAGAATAGTCTATTGTGAAGGCATTCATTTGATGAGAATGACCTTTGTGTTAATTGTAATGACTTGCACTAACTTAGAAATGTGATTTCAAATTAGTATTTATTAAATTGGAGATTATTTGTGAACAAATTTATCTTAGTATGGACTTCCCTATGTTTGAATGTCTAAACACTACCCATAGAATAGTAGATATTATGTACTTGTGATCACTACGTCATTTGGATAGAGGACTCATAAATGGAATATAGGACCTTCTATTTCATTGTCCATAAAATCCTAAGGGTTGATTAAGTTATTGTGCATGGATGTAAATAGAAACTTTTAGCTCTCCAAAGGCTTTCTTATTGTTTGCAAAGTAGCATTAATTTCTTATTTTAACTATGGAAACATGTTGTGGACACTAGTATGGTGTTGACTAAGGAATTATCTTGTAAACACTAGAAAGGTCTATGCATGTTAATCATAAATTGCACCCCTACATTTGGAAGGAAATTATTATTGTAGATGTGATATATACTATATAGTGGTATCTGGTCTATGGCATGGCATCTTTAGTAGGAGGTACCTTCAGATTTCTGTAGCATCATGTCTGGGCTAAGGTATTATAAAGTTAAGTGTGCATTGTATGGTGTTATTGTATTAGAGGTTGTTTTATGCAAATCTACAACGATATAAGGAGACTCGACTCTCTTCATTTCATTGCACAAAGTGAGTGACAAAACAACTACCTAGTTTAAAATTGGCCCTTCTTTCAGCAACATATGTAGCAATGAGACTTAGGATTCTTGAAAATGAGAAGCATCCTTCTCCCCATACAACCTGCTAACTAGGGCCTCTCTATTTACATGCATGGTTGACCTCCTTGCCATTGCTAGCTATCTTGAAGACACCCTAAACTTTATCATGTGCTAGTTGTATGCATGTATTTTCTTGGTGCCTATAGATCACATATGAATATAGGCTTAGGAGTATTTATAGCAACACTGCTTTTTGATTTGGATCCTAAAAATGTTGCACAGCTTATGTTCTTCTCTCAAACATCTATCCACAAGTGGGCAGGTGTGGTGAGGTAAGGAGATTGATGAAAGATAGAGGAGTTAAAAAAATGACTAGATGTAGTTGGATTGAAGGGCATAAAATGGTGCATGTTTTTTTGTGTAGGAGATAGATCACATGCATAGACAAAGGAGACCTATGCAAAGTTGGATAAATTGGCTTGGAAGATGAAGGCGGCAAAGTATTTTTCAGATTCAAGAATTTACTTAATGTTGTGGAAGGATGGGAAAAGGAATTATTTCTCTACCACCATGGTGAAAAGTTGGCAATTGCATTTGGTTTGTTAAACATGCCCCATGGAACAACTATTAGACCTTTATTTTCAATAATTATTTATCTTAAGGTTACTCATGAACCTTAAGATAAATAATTATTGAAAAAAAACTATGCATTCATTAATGACATGTAAGAGAATTTAATCAACTGCTACTTAAAAACTCTTTAATGTTTCTATCTAATGCAGGTTATTAGATTAATAGTGAAAATGAACATACATTGACCATGCAATTTGTGGCACTTAAGGTTATGTAATAGAATTTACAGTTGATAGTTAAATTGTATAACAATTTTTTTATGATCTTTAGTAACATTTATTAGAATTGTTGCATGTTTTACATCATTGGAATGACATATTAGCTATAACTTTTTTGAAATTTTATTATGGTATGTGCACTTTGATATGATGCAATATGATTATGGTTTCGTTTCATATGTTGGAATATTAGATATATAATAGAAAAATAAATTATTACATGAAATAAATAATAACTTTTCATTTTAAATGTTTTTTTTGTAGAACATGGGTCTTCTAGAAGATGAAGATGATCCTGATGATATAGATCTAGATTATATTGGTTCTGGTATAGATCACATGGTAGAGGATGATGATGATGTAGATACAGAAGACAACGAGGCCAATGACGATGATGATGACGATGATGATGATCATGATGATGATGATCACAATGGTGATGATGATGATGAGGCAGATGCTGGTAGTAGCCAGTGACATTCATGATCATATAGACTACATCATGGATTATTGCTGATATATCGTTATGATGCCTCTTTTCATGGTTACTATCATATGTATCATTTTCATGGCCTACAATACCATATTATTGATTTGTATCATTTTCAAATGTATCAATTTGACTTATATCATTTCGACATGTATCATATTGACTTGTATCATTTTGAGTTACATAATTTATCATTTTTACTCATATCATTTGTACATGTATTATTTTGACATGTTATTGATCTACTAACATATTTGACTTTCACTTGTTTTAGTTATATATGATGATGATCTTATCAGTATTGACTTGTCAATTTATATATATTGAAAGTGGTCGATGATTTTTGGATGGATATTTATTGTGTATGATGATTTTAATTTACTGTAGGATGGATGTTGTAAAATTCAATTGAATTATAGATATTTGACTCACTTGTTTTAATTATAGATGATGATCATGTTATAATAATTATCTTGTTATTTTATAATAATTATCTTGTTTTTTATATAATTATATTGTTAAATTAGAAGAAAAACCCAAAGCAACAAAGGAGGTCATAATGGAAGCAAAACTTGGCATCAATTAAGAAGCCAAAAAAGAGTCTATTTTAGACGCCATACAAGAAGAAAAATATGAAGCACGACTGAGAACAAAACTAGAAGCAAAAATGGGAGCAAACATGGAAGCTAAATTGGAAGCTAAATTAGGTGCCAAATTTGGCACTAAATTAGAAGAAAATTGGGAAGCAAACTTGGAAGCAAAAATGGAAGCAAATCTAGAAGCAAAACCTAAGGCAAACCTGGAAGCAAAATCAAAAGCAACATTGGAAGCAAACTTAGAAGCCAAGCCAGAAGAAAAAATGGAAGAAAAACTTGAAGCAACACAAGAAGCCAAACCATAAGCAAAATTAGAAGCCAAAGTGGAAGCCAAATCTGGCGCTAAATTGGAAGAAAATCTGGAAGGAAAATGGGAAGCAAAACTAGAAGAAAAAATTGAAGCAAAACCAGAAGCAAAACTGGAAGCAACACAAGAAGCAAAATCAAAAGCCAAATTGGAAGCCAAATTAGGTGCCAAATCTGACGCTAAATTGGAAGCAAATCTGGAAGTAAAATGGGAAGCAAAATTTGAAGCAAAACTAGAAGCAAACTTGGAAACAAAATTGGAAGCAAACCTGGAAGTAACACAAAAAGCAAAACCATAAGCAAAATTGGAAGCCAAATTGGGTGCCAAATCTGGCACTAAATTGGAAGCAAATCTAGAAGCAAAATTAGAAGCAACACTAGAAGCAAAAATGGAAGCAAAACTAAAAGCAATCTTGGAAGCCAAACTAGAAGCAAAATTTGAAGCCAAATTAGGTGTCAAATATGGCACTAAATCTGGTTATTACTTTCTGGTACTAAAGTCGGTGCTAAATCTGACACAAAAGTTAGTGCCAAAGTAAGAATGCAAAGTTGTGCCGAGCTTTACGCTGGGAAAAGTGTCCAATTTTTGAGCTCAATTACACTAAAATCTGATGCTATTTTAGGTGCTACTGGCCTATTCTTCTGTAGTGGGGCATATGCTACATCAAGATACATTTTGAATTTTGACAAAATGGTTGACCGTTATGAAGCTATTTGTCCTTGGTGTGATACCTTAAAAAATTTCTTTGATACAAGGAGTGCTGACTAGTCTGATTCAAACAAGGTCTTATATGATGTGAGATTAATGGTTGGTAAGCTTAGAAATTAGTGGAATAGCTTACTTGATAATGATGTTATTACCCAAAATCCTCATACATGAGAAGTATATGTCAGACAATGGGATATGGGTAGAAATGATGTATCTGCTAAATGTTTCTTTGAACTCAAATCACTACTCATTGATGCTTTTTGTGGAGAATGAAAGAATGATGTTCTAGAAGAAGAAAAAATTTATATTCTTTGAAACTCAAGAATTTAGGAAAGTTGCATGAATATAATTTAGTTTTTGAAAAATACATGATTACAGCCAACAAGGTCCATGATCTTACCACCAAATAGTTGTATCTCAATTGACTCCCTTGTGGTTTGGGAGAATGGGCGAAAGAATATATTACAAAAAAGAAGAGAGAAAAAATTGCCAATTGTACCTTTTCCATGCTAAGAATTTTGAAAACATATAAGCTAGATAAACAATGTCTCTTGAAGGCTTTAAATGACAATAATAACCAATATAACTCTTATTGTATTTTAAAAGAGTATTGCAACCTTCCTCCCATTAACCAGTTAAGAGATTTTTAGCAAGTCAAAAAATTCTGCAAAAAATCTCGTGGAAAATATTGCAAATGTAGAAAGTACAAGTGCACTTATGATGATGATAACATGGAGCGATCTTTCAAATCTAAGCACAAAGGCTTCAAGAAGCACTACAAGCTAGCACCTGTAAATAGAAATTCCTTTAGAAATAGGAAAGTTCCCAAATACCTATTCAAAAGAAATAAGACACCTAGAAAAGGACCAGTAAAATGTTTTATTTGTAAGGATCCTCATTATGCAACAAATTGTCCTTGAAAGACCAATCCAAGAGAAAAAGTCTATGCTATTTTCCAAGAACACGATCTACATAATCATTGGGACATTGTAAATGCTTGTGATAGTTCTTTTCAGTTTTCTTTTGATCAATATTTTGAATTAGTTGAGGTTCTTCTTGAGCTATTTTCTATGGGGAAAGAAAAATCCAACACAATCTGTGAATAAATTTATGATCCTCCAACTGAAAACTCTGACAAAGTTCCAATCTCTTCGAGCTCTTCTGATGATGATCATGACCCTGTACTCAAGCAAGTCTTACAAAGGACTATTAAAGATATGAATTTCAAGATTGACATGGCCAAGGCTAAATATCCTTACCAAATGACAGGAACAAAAGAGGAATGGAGGAAAGCAACTAATCAACAACTAAAGGATATAAAGAATTAGGAAGTAGAAAAAGATGCTATTCAGAAAAGTCTCAAAAATAATAAAGCCTCAACATCTTCCCATGGATTTAAACATCCTATATGGAAAAATAAACCAAGTATGAATAAAAAATCTAAGCCGCGTTCACCTTCTCTATCCTTAAAAAAATCATCCAAACCCAATTCCTTTCCCATACACCTTGATGAGGTATGCTCCAAACTAGACTATCTCACAGAAGAAATCTAGAATCTCACTCAAAAGAAAGAGATTACTGAACTCAATTCCATGGTGGGGGAAATTCACTCATTAATCACCAAAGCAGATGAAGATTCCACAACCATTAGTTCTAACCCTAATCTTTGGAAACCTATAAATGTTATGTATCTTACCACAAATTATTCATACATTCGTATAATTTTATATTTTCCAAGATATAAACAAATTCCAATGGATGCATTTTTAGACTCTAGTTCTTCCAAGAGTTTTGCAATAACCAATGCTATTCCTCTAGAGTTTTGGATGCCAAGACTAGACTTACCCAAAGTGTATGCTATTAATGGAGAGTAGATAAATATGGGAAGGTATGCTCAAGATGTGACCATAGAAATATGCGGCAAAAAATTTGTCACTGATTTCATTGAGTACAATGCCTTAGAAGGAGATGTTCTTCTTGGTTATTTGTTCCTTACTAAGTATGAAAATTTTATTTTAAAAACTCATGAAGTCAGTCTCAGGCATGAAGATGGTTAGATAAAGATTCCTATGCTGAAAGTAGTAAACTTTAAGTTTTATTAAAGAAAAGATAACCCTACATGAAAAGAAAAGGCTAATCTGTAGATACAAAAGTTAGCAGAATTTCTTAAGCCCGTGAAAGCCAAATTTGAAAAGGATTGTTGTAGCATAAATCCACTGTAGTTTTCATCCAAAGAACATGAAGAATGCAAGATAAAGTTGAAACTAGAATGCCAGTCAATGATTCCTTTTGAACTAGCCTATCTCATGAGTCCCACTAAGGTAAAAGAAATGGATGAGCATTTGAATGAACTCCTTGAAGGTCATTTTATTAGGGAAAGTAAGAGTCCATTCAATTGTCTAGCCTTCCTGGTAAATAAAAGAGAAAAAAGGGAAAGAGGTAAGAAAAGATTTTGTATAAATTGCAAGCCTCTGAATGACATCATTCTTTCTTTTAATTATCTAATTCCATTCAACATTGATCTGATTATGAGAGCAACTTCAAAAAGATTCTTCTCAAAATTTGACTACAAATTTGGATTTTGGCAAGTCAAGGTAAAAGAATATGATAGGTATAAAACTGCTTTCTCAGTTCCACAAGTTTGTATGAATGGAATGTGATGCCATTTGGTCTCAAAACTACCCTTGCATATTTCCAAAGAAGAATGCATTAGGCTTTAAGAGCCTTAAAGGATTTATGTGCTATATATATATATATAGATGATATTATTATTTTATCTAAGGACTCTTCTGAGCACTTGAACTATAAAAGCCCTCAAAACCATCACAAAAGTAAATAAAGTAAATAATCCATTTAAATACATCACAAGAAATGAAAGTAAAAGATGTAATTAATCTGCTTAATACAATATAAAAGATAAAAAGGTGTAATTAATCAACTTAATTACAATATCACAAGTAACAAGAATAAATCTCATAAATAAGATTCAATTGAGTCAATAAATCTTCACAAAAGGAAGTCATCATAAATAAGAATCCATAAGATTCAATAAATCTTGCAAAAGATAATCTCATCAATATAAATCAAATAAAGTCATTAAATCTTACAATTCGCATGCTCATCCCATGTAAAAGCACTATAAAATAATATACAAGTCCATTGGCATTCATGCCATAATACATCCAATTACAAGTTGCAATAAACATGTTCAATAAGAATAAATAAATCAATACGCTCATCAGTCGCATGAACCATGTGATTGTCCACCTATGAACCAAGAGATGAGAACATGGCCCAGGTGCTTCTCCACACAACCATGAAGTAATTACACTTCCCTGGATCCCTTTATGAAATAAAGGAAACCCAGTCCTACATGAAATGTCTAGCTACCTAGAAACAACTAGTAGGAGGGAACGCCCAGTGCAACCTTGATGTCTAAATGCACAATTCTAAATAATGCAATGCAGATTATCTCAAAATAGGATGTGACATATATATATAAGTTTTCTAGACAAAATAAACATCTTTTTCAATGTCAGCTCATTTAGATCTAAACCTTTAAACATAGTAACCTAGTTCAATTCCTAAAAAGAGGAAAAGCCATCTCTGATAATCCACATTGGGCATCCTAGCCCAGAAAGTAACCCAAACACATTCCTAAATAAAAATCTACCTTCTTTCCCCAAATAAACAAGTAAAGAAATTATTAAATAAATCAATGTATAAAAAAAAAATTGAAAAATCACCTATGACAATTTCTAATATGTTTCCCATACATCAATCATGAAAACAAACCTTTCAAACAGTAATCCATCATTTGTTCATACAATTGCATCTATAAAACTATTAAATCGATTTCATTTCCTAGGCCATATATCATTCTATTTCCACAATGTATCGAGTTTTCTAAATCATTCTAATCAAGTATACCAATTCTCTTCAAGAAGTTTTAATAAGATAATCATATTTACATCTTGGAATTTACTTCATCACTCTAACATATGAAGAAAAGATAAATTTAACATATAATCTATTCATTCTAATATTCACAAGTAACAGATTTTCTAATTAATTAATCAACCTTACTGTCACAATTGTGAGAGTAAGGTAAAGAAATTCATTAACGAGATTACTGTTGCACTAGCGACAGGAACTACAGAAGGTCAAAAACAGGTTATTGTCACACCTGCGACATGATCTAAAAAATGTCACAAATAGGTTATTGTTGCACCTGCAGTAGGAACTACAGAAATGTTTGATTTTACAATGAAGTTACTGTCTAATTAGTAACAATAATTTAAAAAGTCTGAATCGATATAAAAATAATTAAACACAACTTCAATAGGAACTCTAAAGTTAATTGAAGAGGTATAACACTTGATGTTAACTCAGAATTAGTTTACAATGACTGGAACTTCAACAGATCTAAACTGGTAGTTAGATTTCTTTTACTTAGGTCTAATTCACACAGAGACACAAGAACATAATTTTAATTGGCCAAGAGAGATAGATGATCTATCTGAGGCGACGACCAAGAAAAGATAGAGAAATAGAGGAAAACTACAAAAATAATGAATAGTAGGTCACCCAACTACTTGGCGATGGCAAGGTTAAAAATCTAGCATGTGAAGAGGTTGGAGATTGAGTACTTTGGCAAACTCAGGTATGAGTTTATATATGCAGTGTCTAAATAATAATTGTTTTCAAAGGCTAAGAAAAGAGATAATAGGTTGACCATAAGGTAAAACATTTATATCAAAGGTCAATCCATAATAGTAAGAAGAAAAGGATGCTGGTCTTGTCTTATATTAGTGGTCAATTAACAAATTCTTCTATATGCTAATAAATAATAGATCCAACATAGAAAGAGGCCAAATTCCTAAAAAGAAAAGTTGATTTCTGGTCATAGAAGAAGAACAATTGACGCAAACCAGATTACGATAGTTCTAATGGTTATAACAGTCATCAACAATTTTTATTATTCACAAAACACACAAGGAAAATTGTCACGTCTCATTTTTATGGACTATATTATTATTCTAGATTAGTGAACATTTACCATAATTATTTTACTTTGAGTAAGTTCCATGAGTGTGAAGGTAATTATCATGATGTTATATTTTTGTAAATTTAGAAAATTGGTTAAAATATTAAATATTATTGATGTGATTATAATGTTTTACTTTGGATAATTTTTGGGGAACTAACCTATTAACATCGATTTGAGTGCAAACGAATGCAGGTACTTGTCAAAGATGAGAATATGGTTGAGGTAGGGGTGTTCTAGCCACTTGGCAAGAACTATTTGGGATGGTTAACCTTGATGCACTCACACACTCACATAGTCTCATAATGCATTTCTGAATGGTTTAATTATGCCTAGTTGTGTTGATAATAAATGTGACTAATGGTTAGATGCTTAGAAAATCTTGTGTTTTAATTGTGACAGTAAGTTCCTTTTGAATGTTTGATTTAGTCTTGAATATTAATGTCCTTTCGTTTTATATTTTAATGGTATAATTATGTTTGAAATGGTGTATTTTATTTAAATGATGTATTTATGTTATTTAATAATAAATAATAAATGTTTACCTAATTTTTTAAATATGGATGTTTGGAAAACAATATCTAGATTAAACTTAAAACAATTAAATTTAAATTGTAATATATATATATATATATATATATATATATATATATATATATATATATATATATATATATATATATATATATATATATATAAAATACTTCTTGTTTGATTTAAGTGATTAGGCTATTTTGAAGATAAATAAATTATATTAATAATAACTATTATATTTAGAATTTTAAATATAGGAATTAAAAGAAATGGTTGTTAATTAAAATTAGATAAATTGCTTTATTATTATGAATATTATATTTAGAATTCTAATAAAAGAATGAAAAGAATAATAATCAATCGTATAAGCCAAAGGAATAAATAAATTATTTTTAATTATATTTTAGTGTGGCTTTTGAAAGGCCAAATCTCATGCAAACTTAAAAAGGACATCAATTATCAAACAAAGCCAAAAACCTATATTTTCAATGCCAATTATAACAAGGGATTTTTGGAAATAAAAAAAAAAGGAGAAGAAGAAGAAAAAAAAAGACATTTTTTGAGAACCAATCATAGAAAAATAGAGATAACTTTGTGATATCTCAATGAAACTTAAAACCATGAAATGTTTTCAAAAGTTGGCAAAGGGGAGAACAAAACCCAGAAGGGCTTTGAGGAGATTGATAGTAGTTAGTAAGCAGTTTACCAAAAAGTGGACATGATTTATAAATGACGTGAGAAAAGCATGTTTCGGCAATGATAGAAAGAAAGTAGGTAATTTGCAATAGGAGGAGAGAGGATCAACACTAGGCAGAGTCCACTTAGAGGAAGCATTTTATACTAGGTTTTCTTTCTAATTTAATTGCAATAAAAATTATGATTGCTTCATTGTTAAACGATAGTAATTCAGCATTGTACTGAAGGCATTAGCCTGTAATTGAATGACCTGGTTGCACAACTCAACCTGCCTGCTATATCCTTTGTTATGTTTGAATCGAACTTCTATCTATTTTAAAATAGTTGATCAGCTCTATTCTTTTCCATTTAGCTTGTTCTTGTGTAGTCACTGATTGAATTATCTTTGTCACAGTCTTAACCTATAGCTACCATTTTTCCTTTGAATTTTATTCAATCCTAGCTATAGCTGGTTTTATTTATTTTTCCATAACAGAATATCACCTTGACTGAAAGAATCTGATCTTTTGTTCTTGTAGCCATCTTTTATCTATTTTATTATTGTTCAGACTTGTTTTAGTGCCTGTCACAATCTCTAAATTTCTATAATGAAGTTGTGTGAGCTCCTATAGCAATTATGCTCTGTCCCTATAGCTGATTTAAAGAGTTCGTATAGCTTCATTTAAAATTATCTAAAACAATTCTATTATTACTTAGAGCTGAAATAGTATGAGTTTCTAATTTTTACCTATGCTGAAACTAATCATAAATTCTTAATTAAAGACTCTCTAAATTGTTAAATCTTAAACTGACATTAGAATGGAAAGAGTTAGACATAGGATCTTCAAAACCTTTTGATAACAAACATAACCAGATTATAGACATTATTTATACTTACATAAATGAATGAATAGATTGATGTTAAAATTATCTTTCTTTATATGTTAGAGTGACAGTAAAATTTGTGATGTAAATATCATTGTATTATAAAAACTTATTGAAGAGAATTTGTAATGACCCACCATGAATACCTTAGAGAACATCACTTTTATGCTATATGCAACAGGATAATTTTTTTTTTTTAAATTGAAAGAGATAGTAAAGAAACAAAGTAATATTAACGCATCATTTAAACTAATGACTTGTCCTCTAAGATAACATGGTTGCATTACTTGACAAAACAATTAACATAATCTAACACACATCATGAATTAACATCAGTAACTCATTGTAAACCTAATGCACTAAAACAATAAACATTTACATCTACATAACATCAAATAAGTATTCATCAGATCTAGTACATAGTTACAATTTCTCCTGACATATGAATACAACATTACATCGTTACATTATCATCTTCTAAATACATATGAATACATACATAATAAATCATCTGATACACAGGCTAGTACATGAGCATAATAACTATCTCCATAAATAGGGACACGATCTAAATCTGCTACAGGAGTTAGAACATTCTTGCACACGAACAAAGGCAAGGAAAAACCAATGGAGATAAAGCACATCCACCCAACCATGTGGAACCCTAAGGTCCCAAAACATCATACAGTCAAGTAGACAATTGCCTAACAAGAATAAAGACCAAACAAGACTCCATTACAACACATGAAAACACCACAAGCAACTCAAAATCACTTCCAGAGGTAACACACGACGAATGGGGAGAATACATCTAGGGAATGCTAGGCTGTAGTAGGGAGAGTGTCATCGCATGGCCTTAACATGGGTTACCCTGACAGCCTCTAGCTAGATGCTGGCCCCCATTTATGGTTACCCTGACAACCTCTCACTAGGCGCCAGCCCCATAGGGTGACACATGCAGAATCAACCTTCCTTTCGTGAGGACAAGGAAGTTAATCTTGCCAACTAGGCCTTCTCTACCCATCCTTAGTCTAAACGTGCACTACAGGCATGGGAGAGGAAATCCAATTATCTTGTTAATATGCAATTTACCCTTTTCCCTCCAATTTATTTTAGGTTTTCACTTAATTAACAACTTTCAATGGGTTATCCTAATAGCCACTCCCCTACTTGCATCTAGAAACCCTGACCATCAAGCAAGACAATCACTATCATACTGATAAGTATATATAAGCAATGCAAGGCATTTACCTTCTTGCATACAAAACATAATCACATTGACCAACCCATACATCATTGTCCCTAATCTTTCAGTTGATCAATCATAAACACATATCCAGAGCAAGGTATGGGTCATCTTGCTCGCAAATCTCAACCATGAACAAAATAGTTTCTCATTACGATTTCCAAGATCTCCCCATTACAATACTAAACACAAGCTCGACATCAACATTTCCTTGAAGGAGATTTAAACCCATCATTATACATTCACAACATAGTATGTACATCATCTCACAATATCGTTACTAAGACCCACATACATAGACAAGAGATATCATGATCCTACAACATCTTAATTTCAAGACACCTATCAATAGAATACATACAATCAAATCATATTCAACCAATAGTAAGGTTACATATACACAAGAATCCTACAAATGACTACCCCTCTTGGCCTCTGAAAGCAACTTTCCCAATGATACAGACACTTGACCACTAACACAATAGTCTCACATCAACATTCACTCTCAAACACACATCATCATCTAGAGAATCAACTAAGATCCTTCAACAATATTTCAAATACAAATGCAACATATTCATAATGCACTAATAATGGGTCTTAAAGTATGTAACATTAATCCAATCATGGTCAATCATCCAACCAACAAAAAGTGAATCTATCACAACAATATAGAACAATAGTATTAATTTACCCTACCAAAGATATCTGAAGTTCAACATTCCTAGAAAACCTATCAAGTAAATTAACTATCATGAAATCATAATTACTCCTCTAAGAATCATATATTATGCCATATCACCCTAGTGACAAAACAAGAATCAACTCTACACAATATAAACATTATTAAAACCAATTAAGAAATTAAGACACTAGCATTGATATAACGTTTACACAATTACCCTAAGCCACAATTATATACATCTAAGCTAATGAGTGGATGACACTTTTAAGATCCTACGGATTCCATACCCCAAGATCTATGATGTCATCTATCTTAGGACCCAAACTTTAAGATATTTTTCTTAATGGAATAAAGGTCTTTACCTAACATAAAGCAACCTTGTTATCTTAGAGGACAAGTCATTAGTTTAAATGATGTGTTAATATTACTTTGTTTCCTTACTATCTCTTTCAATTTTAAAAAAAAAATTATCCTATTGCATATAGCATAAATGTGATGTTCTCTGAGGTATTCATGGTGGGGTGTTACAGAATTCAAATACTTGATTTGAATAATTTAGGAAACTTAATATACTATGGAAATAGAATTCAATATGAACTAGGAAATAAAACCAATTGACAGCCTTATAGATGTAACTGTAAGAATGAATGAGGAACTATTGTGATACATTATATATAGTTCCTATCACAGATATGATAAAGATCAAATAATCACTTAGAATGTTTATTCCAATGCAAATTATGAATGAAATATGGACTTGGTAACTAAATCAATATTTAGTAGTTTTATAAGATGCATTTTTGTGTAAATCAAATGATGAGTTATTTTTCTAAAAAGTGTGTTTCTTGATTGATGCATGGGAAAGGGATTAGAGATGGTCATAGGTGACTTTGGATTTATTTATTTTATTTATTCATTGATTTATTTATTTACTTGTTTATTTGGGGAAAGAAGTTAGATTTTTATCTAGGAATGTGTTTGGGTTACTTTTTGGGCTAGGATGTTGAATGTGGATTATTAGAGATGGTTTTTCATCTTTTTAGGAATTGAACCAAGTTACTCTATTTAAAGGTTTAGATTTAAACAAGTTGACATTGAAAACGATGTTTATTTTGTCTAGGAAACTTATTTATATATATCTCTGCCACATCCTGTTGTGAGACAATCTGCATTTCATTATTTAGAATTACACATTAAGACATTAGGGTTGCATCAAGTGATCCCTCCTGCTAGTTATTTCCAAGTAGCTAAACATTTCATGCAGGGCTGGGTTTCTTTTGTTTCATGAAGAGATCCGGGGAAGTGTAATTGCTTCATGGTTGGGTGGAAAAGCACCTAGGCCATGTTCCCATCTCTGAGCTCGCAAGAAGAGGACCACTTGATTCGTGCGACTGATAAGCGGATTGATTTATTTATTCTTATTGTACATGATTATTGGAACTTGTAAATGGATGTATTATGGTATGAGCCAATGGACTTGTATATTAGTTTATAGTTCTTTTACCTAGGATGAGCATGTGAAATGTAAGATTTAATAACTTTATTTGATTTATATTGATGAGATTATCTATTGCAAGATTTAATGATTCTTATGGATTCTTATTTATGAGGTTTTTCTTTTCTAAAGATTTATTGACTTTATTGAATCTTATTTATGAGACTTATCTTTTTACTTGTAATTAAGCAGATTAATTACATCTTGTTACTTTTGTTACTTGTAATTTTGTAATTTAAATGGATTATTTACTTTATTTACTTTTGTGATGGTTTTAGGGGTTTTACAAAAATACCAAGATTTTTGCCTGGAAGGAAGATGGACAGATCTACCTAGTTGCTCCTTATTTCTGCCTACTAAATACTGCCTTCAATTCCTTTCCATCACTTCCAAATCTGGAGGTATTGGTTGTCGTAGGTGATTACATTTTTTGCTAACCTCCTTTATTTTTATTCCCAATCTCCCTTAAAATTGGAGTTCACTATTGTTGGTTTACCTTTGCTTTTTAGTTTAACTGAAGATTACTCCAATTGCATGAGATTGCAATAAATAAAATACAAAAGACTCTTAATTTTTCTATTAAAATTAGAATAAACAACTTAATGTAAAGCCTCACAAGTCATGTAAAAGCATTTAAACAAACTCAAAAGTAAATGAATTAAATAAATCCACTTAAATACAACATCACAATAACCGAAAGTAAAAAGATGTAAATAATCCACTTAGATACAACTTTAAAAGATAAAAGATGTAATTAATCTACTTAATCACAATATCTCAAATATTGATAATCTTATAAATATAAATCTCAATGTCAATAAATCTTACATATTCACGTGCTTAATCTAGGCAACAAGCACTATAAAATAATATACATAAATCATTTGTCAAACATGCCATAATACATCCAAAATAGGTACAATAAACAAGTACATCAATAATAAATAAATCAATACACTCTCTAGCTATACGAACCAAGTGGTCCACCACCTACAAGACAAGAGACGAGAACATGGCTCAAGTGCTTTTCCACCCAACCATGAAGTATTTACACTTCCCCGGATCCCTTCCTAAAATGAAGGAAACCCAGCCTTGCACAAAATGTCTAGCTACCTGGTAACAACTGCAGGAGGGAACACCTGATGCAACCCTAATGTCTAAATGTGCAATTCTAATTAATGAAAAGAAAATTGTCTCACAATAGGATGTGGCAAAGATATCAACAAATAAGTTTGCTAGACAATAAACATCTATTTCAATGTCATTCTGATTAGATCTAATCATTTATGTAACCTGGTCAATTCCTAAAAGATGAAAAGCCATCTTTGAATATCCACATTAGGCATCCTAGTCCCAAAAGTAACCCAATACATTCCTATATAAAAACTACTTCTTCCCCAAGAAGCAAGAAAATAATGTAAAGAATCACAAATTCAAGATTTCTTATAAATCAATAAAGATCCCTTCCCAAAAACACCATTTGAAAAAGACACTTTCCTCAAGCAATAAATCATCATTTCATACAATTTGCATTCAAAAGTTTATGTAATTTTGAAATAGATTTATGTCCATTATTAAATCATAATTTCTTCATATCATGTGAAATCTAACTAAGGTTATTTTCCATATATTCAATCATATTTTCCTAAAAATCATATGCAATTCAACTATTTCCAATTTTGTTATTTAATTTAAAAATGGAAATACATAAATACATAATTAAAAATTGCTTCCTATTATTCTGTTATTTTTTGTTCTCAATAATAGGAAGTGCGAGAATTAAATAAATAAATACATAATATTTGCTTTCTATTATTTTCTGAATTTTTAAAGGAATTTATACTGCAAAATAGTCTATAACAGACACTAGGTTTTTGTCTATCTTTTAGCAAGTTTTTGAGTTTCTAAATTTATGGGTCAATTTCTTAATGAAATAGAAAGATCTAATAAACAAAAATAAAGAATAAATAGTCCTAAATAGGTCTGCAAATATTATTTTATGGCAGCCATGTGGGTTTTTGTCATTGGTTTCCATTCAATACTAACTAAATTCTGAGTTTTAATATCTTGTTTCAGTTTGAAGCATAGGGAAAAATAATATGTTTTAAAACATTATTCAGCCAAACAAGGGACACTAAATAGCAGTAAAAATCAAGGGGAAAATTTGCCAAATCACCCAAGAAAGACAACCAAAGGCCATATAGAAGAAGGCAACCAAAATAGAGGAAGATGGCCATTGTAATGCCCGCCTTGAACACCTTAGAGAAACACACACTTATGCTAAATAAAACAGGAAATTTTTTTTTAAAAAAAGATTAAATAACGATAACATAACTAATTACAACATATTCTCTAAGGGTTCAAGGCTGCATCACTTAACAAATCGACTAACACAATTTAACATACATTAGCAACTGATCCAATACCATGCTCAAATAAATAACTTATTCACATTCATTACAAATCATCAAATAACGGAATCTGCATGATTAAATACATAACTGAAATGCTTTCATTAAAGTACATCATGACATCATTACATTACCCTTTTAGTCTACATCAAAGTTACATACATAAAGAATGTTCTGTTACACAAATCTGGTACAAGGTTATACACTTACATCATCATCATTGGAACAAGTACAACTGGAACAAATCCTTTTCTGCGTATGATCTTGACAAGAGTAACCAATGGATAAAATAGCTCTTCCACCCAACCATGTGGAACCCTAAGGTCCACCCCCCGTGCTAGGAGTTAACATGAGGTCCCAAACACTGACAGTCAGGTAGACGAAAGACAAACAAGAACAAAGGACGACCAACGCCAATACAACACATGGCAATAACAATACAACACAACAGAACTTAACTTAACTTTAACTTCCAAAGGCGACACAAAACAAATGAGGAGAGACTGAACAAGGGATGCTAGGTTGTAGTAGGGAGAGTGTCATCGCACGGTCCTAACATGGGTTATCCTGACAGCCTCTCACTAGGCGCCGGCCCCCATCTATGGTTATCCTGATAGCCTCTCACTAGGCGCCGGCCCCATAGGGTGACACATGCGGAATCGACCTTCCTTTCATGAGGATAAGGAAGTCAATCATGCCGACCAGGCCTTCTCTACCCATCCTTAGTCTAAATAAGCACTATAGGTCATGGGAGAGGAATCCAATAATCTTATTAATGTGAAATCTACCCTTAACCCCGTAGTTAATTTTAGGTTATCACTTGATTAATCTACTTCCAACGGGTTATCCTGACTGCCACTTTGGGCGCCAGCCCCACGTTGAAAGCCACTCTCCTTCCTAACACCTAGTAACCTTAACATCATATAAGGCTTATAACAATACACGTAAATGAACACTGCAAGGCATAAACCCTCTTGCATCAAAATAGAATCATAACATCAATTGTTATCCAACACTTTTAACATTACGATACTTTATTCTTTACAGATTTCGGGTCTCTCCATACGACAAATTGGTACAATAAGATCACAAGAGGTTTGATATCTCATCCTGAGATTATTACTTTACAAGACACAATATTCAACCTTGACAGTACCTCATTATACTTCATACTATGTTTGATACACATAAACGCTATTACATCGTAATTACAAAAACAACAATACACAAGTTGCAAATACTTAACAACGACAACTTAGCCTCTAGAATACGAGTTTGAACAACCTCAATCCAACTCATTACAACACTCAATCAATTCAATTCAATTCGGATTCAGGAGACGAAATACTACAATTCATTCTCAGTTTAATGCAAACAACTTCTGAAATAAAATCAACATTATATTATAACAATTAAATTAATACCTTGCAACTGAATCTCTAACTAATCTTTATTTTGCTTCAAAAGATAAATGAATTGATTAACTAAAACATTACAATAATTGATAAAAGAACCACTTAATTCCTGTTTACCATTCGACACTTCCATAACGATACGATCTTTATAAACTTTCCTTCAATCTTGTCCAATTAACTTTATTCTATTAAGGATAATAACGCTAGGAGAGATATCTTACGACTGAACGGTAATTACACAAGGATAGTTCAATCATGAAATGTTTGTTATCCTTCATACGGTCTTGCAGACATTCTAGTGAGCTCAACCAAATGGATTCTTTTATGATGGTTTGAAGATGTCTCTGAAACTGATCTTATCCATGGTGATTTAATTCCTCAAGGAGAACGACTGTAAATGTGCCCTATGCGAACAACTTGGGATATTTTACTACTGAGATGTAAAATTGCTATTGACTGTTTTACCACTGACGTGAATGATATGAAACCGGTCTGACGACTTCCAGCTATGATCACTAAACTTGCAAATTTACTGCGTTGACGGTATCCACGTAAATCATTTGCTCATTTTCTAACGAATAGCAATGATCACAAAAGACAGTGAAAATCTGGAAAAGACAAACTGGAGTTTTTGCAAAGACTACTTATGACTTCTAACAGCGTCCTTCTTATTTCCAGGCCAAAATGATTCTTTCTACAGTTGTGCAGATTTCCAACATAAAGGTATGATTAACATTTCAAATTTTAATGATCTGACAGAAGGTTACATGGTTTAATCTTGCTTGCAACTATGATCATAGAATGCTAACCAAAATCACTGTTTTTACTGAGTTGATCTCCTTACTGCTTTGGACACGGTACATAAAGTTTCAAGCCCCGTTCTACTGAACTCAAATCTGAAAAAACGCTATGTTACAACAATGGTTTCTAGAGATGATCATGGGCAGTTTACAAGTACGAATTTCCAGGTGCAGCGATAGATCTTTGTTCACCAGATACACTGCTATCAGTACAAGGGTGAATGTCTCATAAACTAAATATATATATAGAGCCAAATGTAATACACCAGTCGACTGTCTAAGGGAATTTGCACATTGGTATGCTATAGTTATCAGAAGCATTTGCTCTACAACTCATGGTTTGAGAAAGATAAGCATTAGAACTCTTTACTATACATCCAACTCATAACTCAGAACACCTTCAGACAGTGGCTGTCTACATCCTATCGTATGTATTATGTTCGCACTACACCATAACAACCCCCCCTGCAAACCTATTTGAAAGAACTCCAACTGACAGCCAAGTCTGCGGCCTCCTTGGGGCATAACGATCATCATTTGGCAGTGGGGAAGGATATGGATAAGCACCAAATATTTAACTCTAATATATTCTTCCGTAATGGGGAGCGGCTTAGGGTTTATACTGACCGAGAGATGAATACTCCATCCTCTCGACCTTAGAGACGGCAAACCAACAGCTTGTAGACCGTTCTCCCTCTGGCAGATACGCGCCTTAGCCCAAATGGCTAGGAAACAAGGGACGAGTGCAGAGTTGGTATCCAACAAAAGAACCTTCAATCATTGAAAATGAAAGGGTTTTCAATGACACCCGCTATGGCATAGGTTAGTCAACGGTACATAGTATAATACCTAGTGAATGGCGAAAGAAGAGGCTTCAGAACTCTCATTCACAACGAATGATAGCAAGGCAATGGACACATCGAGTAATACTAGGTAAACGGCTTAAGTAAGGGATTCAAAATTTTCCATTCAAAACGAATGGTAACCAATCAGTGGACTATCTAGTATTATCGGCCCACACAAGAAATAAAACCAAACACAGCAAAACAATAAACATGGAATGGCGAGACAACGAGGCTTCAGAGATTTTCAACCAAATCAAATTACAATAAGACAATAGCAGCGGACTGCCAATTATGCCCTAGCATTGCAAACTTGCAGCGATTCATGTGATCAATCGGCTAGTAAATAAGGTCAACAGAAACAAAAAGATTAACCGATTCTCGGACACAAAACATTAACTAGATCTGTTTGAACAAAGGAACTTCATTTGCAGATGTGAGGGCAGGTTAAAAGGCACGCAACCCAGGAAGATCAAATGGATACAAACGAAATACAGCGAGTTTCCAGACAAGTTTCCAGCTAACCACAGAGAAAGAAACAATAATAACATTGATCTGATCTTACAGGGATGACTAGCTATAGCCAACAGTGATCTACGGTGATCCTATCGAGGTGTCTTTTACATCTACAAACCCTACCAAGATTACACCGGTCTGAGAGTGCATACAGAATGATTCGGCAAACAGTGGAAGGAAGACAATTGACTTACAGAATCCTTGAGCAGAAAAGAAGTATTTAAACCCTAAGAGAAGATGCTGTTTAAACATAGAGAGGACAGTCTATAGAACTATTTGGAATCAAATAAACTATAACAACATTTGCAGATTCGAAATGAAGTTCAGAGATAAGGCATTCGACGGAACCTAGTTTCACAATCAACTCGACGAATCTGCTCCAATCGTTGCAGTTCCAAGCTGCTTCTTTCCTTTCACCTGTGATGCCGTCCTTGATGCCCCTACAGCTCTTTTATAACACAGCCTCTCTCCTCTCCCAAGGGCTTGGCACACGATCCCATTCATAACTCCTTAATATATATATTTTATTTAATTTAATGATCCCCAATTATTATTTATTTTATTTTATTATTATATTTCTTTATAGCCGACCCAATATATTATTATTAATAGAGTAGTACTATTTCGACAATCTATAATTTTGTACTATACTTTAATTTATTTTATTAATCAAGTTGTGAATCACGATTTACAAGCATGATATTTATTTATTTAAATATTTATTATAAATAATATTATATCGAACAATACAAATTTCTTACAACTTATTTAACAACAACACTTCTAATAGGATAATAATTTATTTATAATGATGATCGACATCTAACGACATTATGCTCATTTAACAACATTTATACTCTTTCGTAGAATGATTCTAATTAAAGTACAACACTACCACACATGCTTAGACACCTGCAGAACTAATTAGACTCCAAGGTACAATATTACCTGACAGCAAGACATGATCGAATGACAACCAACAACCACAAGGGTAAACTAACGACCAAGGAACACTGACTAGGGACCTCACGTTAACTCCAACCAACTAATCCACTGGCGAAGGCACGCTCAGACCTGGTAATCAGGTGGAGTCGATGCCTAGTACCTGCATCCTGCAGTAATGCACGGTTAACCATGACAAGATATACATATACATCACATGCAGTCCTATCGTGAATGGAAATCGCAATGGGGTAGGGTACTCGAGAACGAGTAATACGACACTGTTCCATTCATGTTTATGAATAACAATCAACTATATTGAACAAGGTATCAGATTACTAGTCTACAACATAAAATGATCAACTAACTTCCAATCCCATATAATGAATAACATCAAAGCATCTAAAACATCTAGTTCATTTATCAAATTGTAAAGCATGAAATGACATAATCCAACATCGACATCTGTTAACATAACAATTAGGTTCATACTGAAATAGCAAAATAACTAGAAATCCATCATCAAACGATCTAAAATACTGTCATAATGTCCAGTACTACTAAGCAAACATCAGTCCAAAAGATGACAAGTTGAGGGGCACTACATCCTCCCCCCCTAGGATCAGGCTTACTCCTGGAAGCCTGCGAACAAATATGGGTATAGCTCTCGCATACGGGAAGTATCTTCCCATGTCGCTGAAGTCTCATCATTAGGATCCCATTGGACCCTTACCTGCTCTATGACTCTGCCCCTGAGAGCGAGTCGCCTGTGCTCCAAAATGCCTACGGGCTCCAAAGCTAGCTGTCCGTCCTCTACCTGTAAGGCATTCCAATCAAGGACATGAGAAATATCTGGATGATAAGGTCTAAGAACAGAAACATGAAATATGTCATGGACGTGTGACAAGCTAGGCGGCAAAGCAAGACGGTATGCAACAGGACTGATTCTTTCCAAAACCTTGAATGGCCCAACAAAGCATGGCGCGAGCTTAGAGCCTTTTCCGTAACGAATTGGACTCTTTCGTGGACACACCCGCAAGAACACCTGATCACCAACTGAAAACTGACAATCAAGTCTGTGAGCATCTGCATATTTCTTCTATCTATCCTGAGCTGCTACCAGATGCTCTCTAATGCGATCAACCTGCTGCTCCATCTCTTGGAGCATCTGAGGTCCTAGGAGAACTCTATCCTCAAGACGATCCCAACTCAATGGGGTACAACAAGGACGACCGTATAGGGCCTGAAAAGAAGACATGCCAATAGAACTGTGGTACCCATTATTGTACGCAAACTCCACCAAATACAAATAATCTTCCCATCAGTTTTGCTGATCCATCACATACATTCTGAGCATGTCCTCAAGGACCTGATTGACCCTCTCAGTTTGCCATCAGTCTCTGGATGATAAGCTGAACTGAAGTTCAATTGAGTCCCCAACGCATGCTGAAGGGATGTCCAAAGAGCTGAAGTAAAAACTAGATCACGATCAGAGATAATCTTGCGAGGAATCCCATGCAATCTGACAATATCCTCCATGAAAATTTTGGCCACAGATGAAGCATTATATGAAGAACAGACAGGAGAAAAGTGTGCTACTTTCGTAAGCCTATCTACAGTGACCATTATTGCATCATGGCGACGAGAGGACATGGGTAAACCAACTATAAAATCTATTGAAATGATGTCCCATTTCCATTCCGGAATAAGATGTGGCTGAAGAAGACCTGCGGGATGCTGATGTTCCGCCTTAACCCTCTGACATTCTAAGCATCTCGAAAAAAAATCAGCAATATCCCTCTTCATTCCAGCCCAAAAATATATCTAATGAAGGTCTGCATACATCTTCTTGACACCTGGATGAGCAGAATAAGGTGCCCGATGAGCCTCAGTCATGATTAGGGTGCGAAGACCCTCTATAGAAGGCACATAGATGCAACCTAAATGTTGCAAGAGACCATCCGACTCGATAGAATACCCAGCATATCTACCCTCCAAGGCTCTACCAGACTCCACTTCAGCTTTCACTTCTTGATACCATCTATCTGCAGGGAGTGCTGCAAGAATCTGTCCTCTCAAATCCACTCCAAGAGTGATTGACGAAAGTTCATGTCTTCGCCGACTAAGAGCATCCGCCACCACATTCTCCTTACCTTGGATATATTTTACCTCAAAATCATACTCACATAGAAACTCCATCCATCGCCTCTATCTCGCATTCAGGTTTGGCTGTGTAAAAATATACTATAAACTTCGATGATCACTGTGCAGCTCAAACCGATGCCCCAGTAAGAAGTGTCTCCACCTTACCAATGCATGAACAACTGCAGCTAACTCTAGGTCATGTGTAGGATAGTTCAACTCATGATCTTTGAGTTTACGGCACTCGTAGGCTATCACACGACCCTCCTGCATTAAAAATGCTCCTAAACCTTCCAAAGATGCATCATTACAAACCACAAAATCTCTGGCAGGATCCGGCACTGCTAGAATAGGTGCACTAGTTAACCGCTCCTTAAGACTCTAAAAGGCTGCTTGGCACTGTTCTGACCAAATGAACTTCTTTCCTTTTCTCTGAAGAGAAGTTATAGGGTGAGCTATCTTGAAAATCCTTCCACAAATCGTCGATAATAGCCTGCTAAACCCATGAAACTACGAACCTCTGAAACATTGGTAGGAGCCGGCCAATCCATGATGGCTTGAATCTTTGAAGGATCCACTGCAATACCCTTGTCTGAAATAACATGTCCCAAATATTTCACTTCAGTTTGGAAGAAATCACATTTAGCCAGATTTGCATACAACTGATTTTCTCTTAAACACTGCAGAACCTGTCGCAAATGTTCTTCATGCTCCTCCATAGACCTTGAATAAATCAATATATCATCTAAGAAGACAAGAACAAATCTATCAAGATAGGTACGGAACACACCATTCATCAGGCTCATAAATACTGATGGCGCATTTGTCAATCCAAAAGGTACAACAGTGAACTCATAATGCCCATAACGAGTGCGAAATGCTGTCTTGTGGATGTCAGTCTCAAAGATGCGCAAATGATGATATCTAGATTTTAGGTCTATCTTGGAAAACACCTTAGCTCCCTTGATTTGATCAAAGAGGTCATCAATTCGTGGCAAAGGGTATCTGTTCTTCACAGTCACCTTATTAAGTTGTCGATAGTCGATGCACAAATGCAGAGATCCATCCTTTTTCTTCACAAAAATCACAGGTACTCCCCATGGAGAGACACTTGGACGAATGAATCCCTTCGCTAACAACTCTTCTAGCTGCAAGCGAAGCTCCTTAAGCTCCTGAGTAGTCATCCGATATGGAGCTCGTGAAATAGGCTCTGCTCCAGGAACAAGGTCTATCTTGAAATCAATATCCCGCTTCGGTGGCATACCTGGAATCTCGCTAGGAAAGACATCTTCATACTCCTTGAGAATAGGATGATCGTCAAGGGATGTCTCCCTATTTTCTCCAAAATCTAAGTCATTAACTGTTACAACAAACAACTTGCATCCTTGACGCAAACATCTCTTCAATTGCATAGCAGAAATCATGCGCAAGGAGATGGGTCTCTGAATCCCAACCACTTCTACTTCCTTGCCTGCTTCATCAACACACCTTACTAATTTGTGGTGACAGTCTATCACCGCTCGATGAGCATCCAACCAATCCATCCCAACACTATGTCATAGGATCCTAATGGTATAATGCGAAGATCTGCTGTGGTAGATAAAGGTCCTATCCTCAACTCGCAACCATACACAAGAGAGTCTACTGATACCCTAGATCCAGAGGCCAATTCCACCTGCCACTTAACATCTTGCTTTGCTGCCGCTAATTTGCAACGCTCCACTAAAGAAGGGGAAATAAAAGAATCTGAAGCACCGGAGTCAAAAAGAATAGAAATGGTAATACCTCGCAAGACACCTGTAGCCTCCACAACGGTACCTTGGTGCTCCGCTTGGTGATTATCCACCGCCGCAAACACCCTATGTGACCTGCCTGCATCACCAACAGTGGGCTCTAAAACTGCGGGCCTCTGACCAAATCCTAAAGTATTCTTATGCGGACACTGTCTGGCAATGTGGCCCTGCTGACCACAAGAGAAACATCCTGTTCCCCTGCCAAAAACTCCACCACCTATAGGAGCATTAGATTGCTGAAAACTTCCTCTGCTTGCAGCAGATTGTGTACTCTGCGCTGGTTGACTGGCACGATCACGTTTAACTCTCTGCCAACTTTGATCCTTTCTGGATTGAAATCTACTACCTTGCTGATACTGAGAGTTTCTTGATTTCATTTGGGAAAACTGTTGTTGCTGCTATCCACTCTTAGAAGGTACATGCTGACTCCTCGAGTTACCTACTGCATGAGACTGACCACCTCAGAAACCCGAACCTGCTCGAGATGAGCTACCAATCTGTACACCTGTATGACCCCCTAGGGCCATGGTCAAGTTCTCTTCCACTAGTCGAGCCTTCTCAACTGCTACCTCCATGGTCTTCGGCTCGAACACACGAACTCCTCCACTGATGCATGCATTCAGACCTCTAATAAAATGCTGAACTAACATGGCCTCGTCATTTCCAATGCCTGCATACTGCTTGAGTTCATAAAACCTATGCTCATACTGTTCCACTATCATGGCCATCTATCTCAACCCATGGAACTCGTCTGCTTGGCGTTGCCTCCAGTGGTCAGATAGAAATCGAGCTCTGAACCTTTCCAGAAATAGTTCCCATGATACTGTCGCAATATCTAAATGCAACTTTTGTTCCTCTAGACGCCACCATGTCTAGGCAAACCCTCTAAGGTGCATGATGGCACATCTTGCCTTAGTGTTGCTACCATATGGATGCATAGCAAAGCACCTCTCCAAATCAATTAGCCATGTCTCTGCTTCCAAACCGCTACCAGAGCCATCGAATGTAGGAGGACGGGCTCTCATCAGGTCTCTCATGTGGCCCGCAAGAATGGCTTCTTGTTCAGCTGTGATTTCTCTCCTTCTAGGAGATTGTTCTCTTTCTCTCTCTTTTGGTTGTACCACCTCCTGCCTAGGACCAAGATGAGCAAGCACCTCCTCAAGGAGCTGGCGTAGTTGAGCACCCTCAGGCTGATCCTGATTCTCTTGATTCTCACTTCCACCTTCTCGAGTACTCCCATGAGGGGAACTAGGAGGAGGGCTAATATCAACACCTCTCCCACGACCCCTACCTCATCCACGTCCTCGGCCTCGTACCCTAGGCATCTTCCTGGACAACACATCCAAGAACCACTTCAGGTTGTTAGACAAGGACTATGAATGAATATGTTCTTCAGAGTTTAAGCAACTAGCATAGTTCAATGGGCTAATTATAAAACCAGAGTACCCAGTGTTAGTAACTTGGCTCTGTTACCAGATGTAACGCCCGCCTTGAACACCTTAGAGAAACACACACTTATGCTAAATAAAACAGGAAATTTTTTTTTAAAAAAAGATTAAATAACGATAACATAACTAATTACAACATATTCTCTAAGGGGTCAAGGCTACATCACTTAACAAATTGACTAACACAATTTAACATACATTAGCAACTGATCCAATACCATGCTCAAATAAATAACTTATTCACATTCATTACAAATCATCAAATAACGGAATTTGCATGATTAAATACATAACTGAAATGCTTTCATATAAGTACATCATGACATCATTACATTACCCTTTTAGTCTACATCAAAGTTACATACATAAAGAATGTTCTGTTACACAAATCTGGTACAAGGTTATACACTTACATCATCATCATTGGAACAAGTACAACTGGAACAAATCCTTTTCTGCGTATGATCTTGACAAGAGTAACCAATGGATAAAATAGCTCTTCCACCCGACCATGTGGAACCCTAAGGTCCACCCCCCGAGCTAGGAGTTAACATGAGGTCCCAAACACTGACAGTCAGGTAGACGAAAGACAAACAAGAACAAAGGACGACCAACGCCAATACAACACATGGCAATAACAATACAACACAACAAAACTTAACTTAACTTTAACTTCCAGAGGCGACACAAAACAAATGAGGAGAGACCGTGTTGGTTCCCAAAAATGCAGGTTGCTAGCCCTAAGAGGATGCCAGACTCTATGTTTGGATTTGCAACGTTTTTGGACCAATTGACAGAGCTATTTGCTCCCTACACTTCAGGTCCTACAAACCTAGGTGGGTGTACCTTTGTAACTAAAGCAGACTTAACCCTATATGATTTGATTGGATTTAGGTATCTACTCACAATGGCATAAAATGTGAAATAGATAAAAGCTTTTGAACTACTCCTACTCCTAGTATTAAGATATGAGTTGTATTTGTTTGAATAGGATTTTATGGAATTCTAAAATGGAAATGGTATGACCAGTGCCTATTTCTATTGGGCTAATGGAGTCAAAGTATATATGATATACGATTTACTTACTGGTTACAATTCTGATTGTTTCGCACTTGTTTTGTTTATAGCTTGTATAAACGTGCAAGAATGTGACTGACAGACTCTACTTAGTGACCCACTCGAATCTTACTAGGTTACTATGACTTATTGAAAGGATTTTTTAATCCTTGCTTGAAGGAACCGATCAAAAGAATCACACAATGACAGCAAATGTGTATTGACAAATGGAGTTGATGCTCAATTTGAATAACAAGACAATATCGAGTTGGAGACAATATGGCAATCTTGACAATTATAAGGCTGTTCTTACCTATCCAAATGCTACCTCCAGGTTACTGTAATCAATCAAAAGGATTTTATATCTGTAATGGAAACCAATTAATTTGATTACATGAAAATAGCAAGTGTGTTTCGATGAAACTGAAATATCAACTTGGAAACTCAGGTTCAAATAACAAAGAAATTACAGTATGGAGACAACCAAATAATTGCTCAGCTCAACAAACAATAGACACCAATATTATATCATTAATTTGTGCATTTTCTCCACTATACAATTTTGAAAGATTTTACAATGTACAACATAATATTTTATTCTGGCAACTGGTCAATCCATCCAGTTATCTAACTGATATTTTTCCTAATCTACTCTTGATCCTAATCTACTCTCGATGTCTTCTAATCTACTTGATTCTTCTTCTCTGATAAATATCCTTTGGACTCTAGGGTTACAACCCTTTATTTTTTCCGTTGTAACCTTTGGTATACCTTTCGTTTATTTAATTGCCTTTGGCAATAATTAAATATTTAATCTGGCCTTTTGATCTTCACATAATAGTTTAATCTCTATTTATTTCTTGATTATATTTCCCAGCATGTTTTCCACTGTTATCTCACAAGGATATTTATTTGAGTGAAAATCATCATCCGTGTCTTTACTTTCTCGGTGAAAAATATCTCTTACAACTCCCTTAGTGAAAATATTCAATCTCCAAGTGAAAAATTCCAATTTTAATTATTAAATCTTTCCTTTGGTAAGTTAATTATATCTTTTGATTACGATCATTTTATCATCGGGCTCAGTTATAAGTCGGGAAGACACAAAGTTTGCTGACCGATAATCCATTTCTTACCGATGTATATTTCTGCCTTCATTTTTTTTTTACTTAGCATTCAAGTAATTCCTTGAGGAAAATATTATAGAAAAGTGCCCACTTTGAAATATCATTTATTGTCCTGTATAATTTTATATTTTTCACACAATGTTTCCCCAACGTATTTTTGATGGCCCACCCCATCGGCGTAACACATATAATCGGAGAGATCTTGAAAGTTTATCCCGATTGTATATGTCTGCCCGAAATAGCATCCATCAGCAAGACTCTTAAGATCGATGTGATTTTAAAAACTTATTCCGATTTCTTTTCTCTTGCCGATGAGTGTTTAGGGTTTCTTGCTCTAGTTTTCTCTTTTGCCCTAATTATTTGGTTCGAGCATGGAGGATGCTGGCGAAAGTTGCAGAATTTAGTTTTAAACCTGCTAATTGTATTTGTTTGCTGCAAATGTTCTGGTAGGTTTATGTGTGAAATGTGGATGCATAGACAAGGCAAGTAGGCATGTGAGAAAATGCCTCGTAGAAGTGTGGTCACATGAAATGCATAAAATGAATTTATTGAAAAAGCTTTTGAACTTCCCAAGTAAATGCAATCCGCTGGGGCCATTAATAGTAGTAATATTGTTTTAAAAGAGCAGTTCTAAATGTTGAATCTCCTCAAGCGGCCTTCGTGCCTGTGTACAAATCAGTCCCTATGCCCATTTCTTCACAAATAGCAAATAACAAATGCCGAAGACATTGTTTTTCTCAATAAGGAATGCCTCTTTTGTATAGTACAGGATAATCTGGTTCGAATGCTTGCAGAGTGCTATGATGACATCTATCGGAATTATCATGGCGGGGAAAACATACTTAGTTTGAAAACACTTTCACATGCTTGTATTGTCTCATGGGATGTGTTGAAGTGTGCATGCTGAATGTGTTTATTAAGAGCTCTCTGAAAGTTTTTCAAGCAGATATAACTAGACTTGGAGCATTGAAATCAAAGAATGCTTCATCTCATGGCCTGCGATGTTTGTAGGATATTCACATGAACTTGTTGAAAAGGCTTTAGACATTTTCAAGCAAATGTAGTTGTTTAAAAATATAAAGCCAAACTCTGATCCTTGCCAACATTCTTCCTTTGATCTGCACTATAGATGAGAACTTGCAGCTGAGGATGTGATGATCGCTATAGGAAAAACTGCCATGGAAGATAATAAGTGAAATTATGTAGGAATACAAATGAATTCCCAAATACTTGTGTGGAGATTTTTACTTCCAAGAGACATCTTGCAATCACAACAGCTGACAGGAAAATAGTACTATCTTTTACAGTGCCTCCATTGTGCATACCTTGCATATTTGACACCAATGCAAAAACCCTAATGTTTCAATATGCTGCACAACTTGAATTACCACTCCTACAACAGCCATTGTGCATCACAAGTCGGATCCTCTATGTGGGTCCGACTAAATTTTTTTTTGTTTTGAAATAAGTTCCTGTCTTGGATTGTAATGCATTTGTGTGTTCATGAGGTGTGAAAACGAAATGGTTTTTTATCAGAATCTTCTTTCTGGCATTTTGTACAATGAGCAAAATAGGCCAGGTAGCCTCCAAAATTGCCCTGGAAAACTAATCAAAACTTCTCCCGGAGCCACGAAAATGCACAAACTTGTAGATTTTGACCTGAGAATTCAACGCAACAAACGGTTTGGCATGAAATTATTAGAATTAAAAGCTGCTCGCAATCAAAGTAGCCCATTCTGCATGTTTTGTGCCTGTTAAAACTCAATTGAAACCTGTCATTTTGCCTCTTTGGAAAAATATCAAATCTAATATTGAGAAGCTGCCATCCTGGGGATTAGTTCATTTAGGTCACGTGAACATGTAGGCAAAAGGGTTTTTTATCATTCCTCTTCCTTCATAAGATATCGGGTGTCAAAGTTGACCTTTCTGAAGCTGCCTGGGAATGCAGTCACAGAACTGTGTAAAATCCATTTGGATTTGCTTTTGAAAAAATATCAAACGAAGTGCTGGGACCTTGAGAATTGGCATGTGAGCACATTAACATGGGTAGAATTTGATACATCAATTGTTTTTTTATTAACACGACCCGATTGCTAGATATTACCTTCCAAATTAACCTCCTTGAAAACTGCCCCTGTCAAAACCTGATTCGAACTTACCAACTTGCAATTTTAAAAACCCATTAAATCTCTTCCTGGTAAGTTGTAACTAGAAAGATGATTTCATTTAGGCTTGATGAGTGCATGTGTAAGAGGATTCTTCGCCATCCATCTTCTGTCATGAAATGTTAAGGGCCAAAGTTGACCTCTCCACAACTTTCTAGAAACGCAGATATGGCAACTGAACTTTTTACATTTGCTTTTGATTTTGAAAAAATAGAAAACGAGATGTTGGGGTCTCAAAAACTGGTATGAAGGTACATTATTATGAGGGGAATATGGAACACCGATTAGTTTGTCAGGATCATCATTTAGCTGCTAGATATCAACCTCCAAAGTTGGCCTCTCAGGCTGATTTCACATTATGCAAGTAGCAAATTTTACTAGAACCCTTCAGCTCGACTTCTCAAAACTTAGTTAAATCATGTCACAGGAAGCTGTAATCAGATATGTGTGTTCAAATATGATAAGTAATCATTCTTGCAAAGTGATTTTGCAATAAAATGAACAGGCTTCGAATTACAATGCTTCAAAGTAGGCCACTTGAGCACATTGTGCAGGTGCATTTCTGAGTGTTGAAATTGATTTTTCACATATGGGAACCTAAAATTTTGCAAAAATTGGTATGAAATTTTAGGTCCCAACAGTGGCTCTGTCTGGGGATGTATGTCCCCTGTGGGCATAGCAAGATCCCAGATCTTTGGGGAGCAGACCGATGCCTTCTCCGTTAGGTAACAAAATCTACTTTTGCCCCAAAATTGATATGGTCAAAAGACCATATCAGAAAGGAAAATCCATGTCTTTCCGCTATCAAAAACCTTGTTTTGATCATGTTGTAATGATCTCTCATCTGCTTGACTAAATCTATTTGTATAGTTCATTAATGGATCATAGTTTATGTTGTAAGTGTGTTCTATATTATTCGGTATCTGGAAGTCAGGCATCGTCTGAACACCTCCATCATTGTATGACATAAGAAAGTTATGATTGTCAAACCTTGTAGGATGTCTTACCCTATCATATCTATTGTTACTCACCAAATGCTGGTTTTTTAACTGAATTGGAAAATGGAATAAATCAAGCTGCTTTTGACACATGCTATCATCAATACTAGCTCCAACATAAAACACCGTATCCTTTTCCTTATCACATCCATCTTCCCCACATGCTTGAGAGTCAATAATATGCCAATCATACATACTGGAATCGTCAACCTCCTCTGGTTCAATGGACATCTTTATCTCTGGATCAGTATCACAAGAGAACTCATGACCACTATCTGTCTCTTCTTTGCAAAAATGTGACTTGGGAAATATGGCCTCATATATTTCATCACCTTTATCATGTTGAATGGATTCACTGTCGAAAGATATATGCGCTGGACACAGTACTTGGGTATCATCTTTATTTACATATCTTTGATATTCTTTGGTGAGCAATTCTGAAATATGCTCACTGTCAAGTGAGCATGTTTCTTCATCAACCCTCTTACTGAAATTTTCATCATTCTTTTCATCACTACTATAATACTCAACATTCGATGTACATACTGCATCAACATGATCATTTATAGATTCTTCATCAGAATGTACACCTCCCTGACTGTCTGAATACCTTTCATCCTCTTCATCTTCTTGTGATATATCATCATACAATGGCTCTGAACAGGCTTGAAGATTATCTTGATCAAGATTTTGAAAATATTCACCCTGGTTATCTAAAAAGACTTCATCCTCAGGATAGCATGGGTTTGGAAACACTTGGAGTTCATGTTCTGGTATAACCATCTTTTGAAAATAATATTCTTCTTCCCCCCAACACTGCTGATTCATATATTGCGGTGGGTGGGCTGGGATAAAATTTGTCTGATATGGAGGCTGATAATAAACATTTTGTTGGGTGGGTTGATGAGAGTGCAAATTCTGATGTGACATATGTAGATGATGATATTGTGGAGCATATTGTTGTCTAGGTGGTGGATAGTATTCATTTTATTGGTTTGTTGCTAGTCCATCATTTTCTTCATATTCAATATCATCAGATTCAATATTGATAATATCCTCAGGCCTTGTCCTTTCTATGCTATGAATCAATTGAACCACTTGGTCTAGAGTAACTGGCTTTAATGATTTAGGCCAATTAGTTGACATAGGCACATAAGCAAGCATGAACATTTTAATGAATAAGGATTTCCTAGGTTTGAGATGAAAAGGTATCTATTCATAGATATCTGCCAACCTGATGAACAACTCATATCCAGATTCTCCTTCATGTTTCCTTATTTCAAAGAACGCATCTAAAGGGCGTATGTTATATTTTTTCATATTTCATCAATTTTATTTTCAGAGTCGCCACCTCTTGTGAGAAGAGGAAAATTTCATCTTTCTGGGTTCTTGCTAGCAGAGTCTACCAATCTGTACTTGAATTTTGTGTAGAGTCGCCACCTCTATTTAGAGGAATAATCAATTTTTCTGGGTTTTTCTTTTCACCAGCAAGGCTACGCCTTTTAATTTTCTGACTCTAATAACATGGTCTACTACCAGGTTTCTCTATGTGTTCTCCCCAGTAGAGTCGCTATTTTGTTGGTTCCCAAAAATGCAAGTTGCTAACCCTAAGAGGATGCCAGACTCTATGTTTGGATTTGCAACATTTTTGGACCAATTGACAGAGCTATTTGCTCCCTACACTTCAGGTCCTGCAAACCTAGGCGGGTGTACCTTTGTAACTAAAGCAGACTTAACCCTATATGATTTGATTGGATTTAGGTATCTACTCACAATGGCATAAAATGTGAAATAGATAAAAGCTTTTGAACTACTCCTACTCCTAGTACTAAGATATGAGTTGTATTTGTTTGAATAGGATTTTATGGAATTCTAAAATGGAAATGGTATGACCAGTGCCTATTTCTATTGGGCTAATGGAGTCAAAGTATATATGATATACGATTTACTTACTGGTTACAATTCTGATTGTTTCGCACTTGTTTTGTTTATAGCTTGTATAAACGTGCAAGAATGTGACTGACAGACTCTACTTAGTGACCCACTCGAATCTTACTAGGTTACTATGACTTATTGAAAGGATTTTTTAATCCTTGCTTGAAGGAACCGATCAAAAGAATCACACAATGACAGCAAATGTGTATTGACAAATGGAGTTGATGCTCAATTTGAATAACAAGACAATATCGAGTTGGAGACAGTATGGCAATCTTGACAATTATAAGGTTGTTCTTACCTATCCAAATGCTACCTCCAGGTTACTGTAATCAATCAAAAGGATTTTATATCTGTAATGGAAACCAATTAATTTGATTACACGAAAACAGCAAGTGTGTTTCGATGAAACTGAAATATCAACTTGGAAACTCAGGTTCAAATAACAAAGAAATTACAGTATGGAGACAACCAAATAATTGCTCAGCTCAACAAACAATAGACACCAATATTAAATCATTAATTTGTGCATTTTCTCCACTATACAATTTTGAAAGATTTTACAATGTACAACATAATATTTTATTCCGGCAACTGATCAATCCATCCAGTTATCTAACTGATATTTTTCCTAATCTACTCTTGATCCTAATCTACTCTTGATGTCTTCTAATCTACTCGATTCTTCTTCTCTGATAAATATCCTTTGGACTCTAGGGTTACAACCCTTTATTTTTTCCGTTGTAACCTTTGGTATACCTTTCATTTATTTAATTGCCTTTGGCAATAATTAAATATTTAATCTGGCCTTTTGATCTTCACATAATAGTTTAATCTCTATTTATTTCTTGATTATATTTCCCAGCATGTTTTCCATTGTTATCTCACAAGGATATTTATTTGAGTGAAAATCATCATCCGTGTCTTTACTTTCTCGGTGAAAAATATCTCTTACAACTCCCTTAGTGAAAATATTCAATCTCCAAGTGAAAAATTCCAATTTTAATTATTAAATCTTTCCTTTGGTAAATTAATTATATCTTTTGATTACGATCATTTTATCATCGGGCTGAGTTATAAGTCGGGAAGACACAAAGTTTGCTGACCGATAATCCATTTCTTGCCGATGTATATTTCTGCCTTCATTTTTTTTTTACTTAGCATTCAAGTAATTCCTTGAGGAAAATATTATAGAAAAGTGCCCACTTTGAAATATCATTTATTGTCCTGTATAATTTTATATTTTTCACACAATGTTTCCCCAACGTATTTTTGATGGCCCACCCCATCGGCGTAACACATATAATCGGAGGGATCTTGAAAGTTTATCCCGATTGTATATGTCTGCCCAAAATAGCATCCATCGGCAAGACTCTTAAGATCGATGTGATTTTAAAAACTTATTCTGATTTCTTTTCCCTTGCCGATGAGTGTTTAGGGTTTCTTGCTCTAGTTTTCTCTTTTGCCCTAATTATTTGGTTCGAGCATGGAGGATGCTGGCGAAAGTTGCAGAATTTAGTTTTAAACCTGCTAATTGTATTTGTTTGCTGCAAATGTTCTGGTAGGTTTATGTGTGAAATGTGGATGCATAGACAAGGCAAGTAGGCATGTGAGAAAATGCCTCATAGAAGTGTGGTCACATGAAATGCATAAAATGAATTTATTGAAAAAGCTTTTGAACTTCCCAAGTAAATGCAATCCGCTGGGGCCATTAATAGTAGTAATATTGTTTTAAAAGAGCAGTTCTAAATGTTGAATCTCCTCAAGCGGCCTTCGTGCCTGTGTACAAATCAGTCCCTATGCCCATTTCTTCACAAATAGCAAATAACAAATGCCGAAGACATTGTTTTTCTCAATAAGGAATGCCTCTTTTGTATAGTATAGGATAATTTGGTTTGAATGCTTGCAGAGTGCTATGATGACATCTATCAGAATTATCATGGCGGGGAAAACATACTTAGTTTGAAAACACTTTCACATGCTTGTATTGTCTCATGGGATGTGTTGAAGTGTGCATGCTGAATGTGTTTATTAAGAGCTCTCTGAAATTTTTTCACGCAGATATAACTAGACTTGGAGCATTGAAATCAAAGAATGCTTCATCTCATGGCCTGCGATGTTTGTAGGATATTCACATGAACTTGTTGAAAAGGCTTTAGACATTTTCAAGCAAATGTAGTTGTTTAAAAATATAAAGCCAAACTCTGATCCTTGCCAACATTCTTCCTTTGATCTGCACTATAGACGAGAACTTGCAGCTGAGGATGTGATGATCGCTGTAGGAAAAACTGCCATGGAAGATAATAAGTGAAATTATGTAGGAATACAAATGAATTCCCAAATACTTGTGTGGAGATTTTTACTTCCAAGAGACATCTTGCAATCACAACAGCTGACAGGAAAATAGTACTATCTTTTACAGTGCCTCCATTGTGCATACCTTGTATATTTGACACCAATGCAAAAACCCTAATGTTTCAATATGTTGCACAACTTGAATTGCCACTCCTACAACAGCCATTGTGCATCACAAGTCGGATCCTCTATGTGGGTCCGACTAAAATTTTTTTTGTTTTGAAATAAGTTCCTGTCTTGGATTGTAATGCATTTGTGTGTTCATGAGGTGTGAAAAGGAAATGGTTTTTTATCAGAATCTTCTTTTTGGCATTTTGTACAATGAGCAAAATAGGCCAGGTAGCCTCCAAAATTGCCCTGGAAAACTAATCAAAACTTCTCCCGGAGCCACGAAAATGCACAAACTTGTAGATTTTTGACCCGAGAATTCAACGCAATAAATGGTTTCGCATGAAATTATTAAAATTAAAAGCTGCTCGCAATCAAAGTAGCCCATTCTGCATGTTTTGTGCCTATTAAAACTCAATTGAAACCTGTCATTTTGCCTCTTTGGAAAAATATCAAATCTAATATTGAGAAGCTGCCATCCTGGGGATTAGTTCATTTAGGTCACGTGAACATGTAGGCAAAAGGGTTTTTCATCATTCCTCTTCCTTCGTAAGATATCGGGTGTCAAAGTTGACCTTTCTAAAGCTGCCTGGGAATGCAGTCACAGAACTGTGTAAAATCCATTTGGATTTGCTTTTGAAAAAATATCAAACGAAGTGCTGGGACCTTGAGAATTGGCATGTGAGCACATTAACGTGGGTAGAATTTGATACATCAATTTTTTTTTTATTAACACGACCCGATTGCTAGATATTACCTTCCAAATTAACCTCCTTGAAAACTGCCCCTATCAAAACTTGATTCGAACTTACCAACTTGCAGTTTTAAAAACCCATTAAATCTCTTCCTGGTAAGTTGTAACTAGAAAGCTGATTTCATTTAGGCTTGATGAGTGCATGTGTAAGAGGATTCTTCGCCATCCATCTTCTGTCATGAAATGTTAAGGGCCAAAGTTGACCTCTCCGCAACTTTCTAGAAACGCAGATATGGCAACTGAACTTTTTACATTTGCTTTTGATTTTGAAAAAATAGAAAATGAGATGTTGGGGTCCCAAAAACTGGTATGAAGGTACATTATTATGAGGGGAATATGGAACACTGATTAGTTTGTCAGGATCATCATTTAGCTGCTAGATATCAACCTCCAAAGTTGGCCTCTCAGGCTGATTTCACATTATGCAAGTAGCAAATTTTACCAGAACCCTTCAGCTCGACTTCTCAAAACTTAGTTAAATCATGTCACAGGAAGCTGTAATCAGATATGTGTGTTCAAATATGATAAGTAATCATTCTTACAAAGTGATTTTGCAATAAAATGAACAGGGTTCGAATTACAATGCTTCAAAGTAGGCCACTTGAGCACATTGTGCAGGTGCATTTCTGAGTGTTGAAATTGATTTTTCACATATGGGAACCTAAAATTTTGCAAAAATTGGTATGAAATTTTAGGTCCCAACAGACCGAACAAGGGATGCTAGGTTGTAGTAGGGAGAGTGTCATCGCACGGTCCTAACATGGGTTATCCTGACAGCCTCTCACTAGGCGCCGGCCCCCATCTATGGTTATCCTGACAGCCTCTCACTAGGCGCCGGCCCCATAGGGTGACACATGCGGAATCGACCTTCCTTTCATGAGGACAAGGAAGTCAATCATGCCGACCAGGCCTTCTCTACCCATCCTTAGTCTAAATAAGCACTATAGGTCATGGGAGAGGAATCCAATAATCTTATTAATGTGAAATCTACCCTTAACCCCCTAGTTAATTTTAGGTTATCACTTGATTAATCTACTTCCAACGGGTTATCCTGACTGCCACTTTGGGCGCCGGCCCCACGTTGAAAGCCACTCTCCTTCCTAACACCTAGTAACCTTAACATCATTCAAGGCTTATAACAATACACGTAAATGAACACTGCAAGGCATAAACCCTCTTGCATCAAAATAGAATCATAACATCAATTGTTATCCAACACTTTTAACATTATGATACTTTATTCTTTACAGATTTCGGGTCTCTCCATACGACAAATCGGTACAATAAGATCACAAGAGGTTTGATATCTCATCCTGAGATTATTACTTTACAAGACACAACATTCAACCTTGACAGTACCTCATTATACTTCATACTATGTTTGATACACATAAACGCTATTACATCGTAATTACAAAAACAACAATACACAAGTTGCAAATACTTAACAACGACAACTTAGCCTCTGGAATACAAGTTTGAACAACCTCAATCCGACTCATTACAACACTCAATCAATTCAATTCAATTCAGATTCAGGAGACGAAATACTACAATTCATTCTCAGTTTAATGCAAACAACTTCTGAAATAAAATCAACATTATATTATAACAATTAAATTAATACCTTGCAACTGAATCTCTAACTAATCTTTATTTTGCTTCAAAAGATAAATAAATTGATTAACTAAAACATTACAATAATTGATAAAAGAACCACTTAATTCCTGTTTACCATTCGACACTTCCATAACGATACGATCTTTATAAACTTTCCTTCAATCTTGTCCAATTAACTTTATTCTATTAAGGATAATAACGCTAGGAGAGATATCTTACGACTGAACAATAATTACACGAGGATAGTTCAATCATGAAATGTTTGTTATCCTTCATACAGTCTTGCAGACATTCTAGTGAGCTCAACCAAATGGATTCTTTTATGATGGTTTGAAGATGTCTCTGAAACTGATCTTATCCATGGTGATTTAATTCCTCAAGGAGAACGACCGTAAATGCACCCTATGCGAACAGATTGGGATATTTTACTACTAAGATGTAAAATTGCTATTGACTATTTTACCACTGACGTGAATGATATGCAACCAGTCTGACGACTTCTGGCTATGATCACTAAACTTGCAAATTTACTGCGTTGACGGTATCCACGTAAATCGTTTGCTCATTTTCTAACGAATAGCAATGATCACAAAAGACGATGAAAATCTAGAAAAGACAAACTGGAGTTGTTGCAAAGACTACTTACGACTTCTAACAGCGTCCTTCTTATTTCCAGGCTAAAATGATTCTTTCTACAGTTGTGCAGATTTCCAACATAAAGGTATGATTAACATTTCAAATTTTAATGATCTGACAGAAGGTTACATGGTTTAATCTTGCTTGCAACTATGATCACAGAATGCTAACCAAAATTGTTGTTTTTACTGAGTTGATCTCCTTACTGCTCTGGACACGGTACAGAAAGTTTCAAGCCCCGTTCTACCGAACTCAAATCTGAAAAAATGCTATGTTACAGCAATGGTTTCTAGAGATGATCATGGGCAGTTTACAAGTACGAATTTCCAGGTGCAGCAATAGATCTTTGTTCACCAGATACACTGCTATCAGTACAAGGGTGAACGTCTCATAAACTGAATATATATATAGAGCCAAATGTAATACACCAGTCGACTGTCTACGGGAATTTGCACACTGGTATGCTATAGTTATCAGAAGCATTTGCTCTACAACTCATGGTTTGAGAAAGATAAGCATTAGAATTCTTTACTATAAGTCCAACTCATAACTCAGAACACCTTCAGACTGTGGCTATCTACATCCTATCCTATGTATTGTGTTCACACTACACCATAACAACCCCCCCTACAAACCTATTTGAAAGAACTCCAACTGACAGCTAAGTCTGCGGCCTCCCTAGGGCATAACGATCATCATTTGGTAGTGGGGAAGGATATGGATAAGCACCAAATATTTAACTCTAATATATTCTTCCATAATGGGGAGCGGCTTAGGCTTTATACTGACCGAGAGATGAATACTCCATCCTCTCGACCTTAGAGACGGCAAACCAACAGCTTGTAGACCGTTCTCCCTTTGGCAGATACGCGCCTTAGCCCAAACGGCTAGGAAACAAGGGACGAGTGCAGAGTTGGTATCCAACAGAAGAACCTTCAATCATCGAAAATGAAAGGGTTTTCAATGACACCCGCTATGGCATAGGTTAGTCAATGGTACATAGTATAATACCTAGTGAATGGCAAAAGAAGAGGCTTTGGAACTCTCATTCACAACGAATGATAGCAAGGCAACAGACACATTGAGTAATACTAGGTAAACGGCTTAAGCAAGGGATTCGGAAATTTCCATTCAAAACGAATGGTAACCAGTCAACAGACTATCTAGTATTATCGGCCCACACAAGAAATAAAACCAAACACAGCAAAACAATAAACATGGAATGGCGAGACAACGAGGCTTCAGAGATTTTCAACCAAATCAAATAACAATAAGACAATAGCAACGGACTGCCAATTACGCCCTAGCATTGCAAACTTGCAGCGATTCATGTGATCAATCAGCTAGTAAATAAGGTCAACAGAAACAAAAAGATTAACTGATTCTCAAACACAAAACATTAACCAAATCTGTTTGAACAAAGGAACTTCATTTGCAGATGTGAGGGCAAGTTAAAAGGCACGCAGCCCAGGAAGATCAAATGGATACAAACGAAATACAGCGAGTTTCGAGACAAGTTTCCAGCTAACCACAGAGAAAGAAATAATAATAACATTGATCTGATCTTACAGCGATGACTAGCTGTAGCCAACAGCGATCTACGGTGATCCTATTGAGGTGTCTTTTACATCTACAAACCCTACCAAGATTACGCCAGTCTGAGAGTGCATACAGAATGATTCGGCAAACAGTGGAAGGAAGACAATTGACTTACAGAATCCTTGAGCACAAAAGAAGTATTTAAACCCTAAGAGAAGATGCTGTTTAAACACAGAGAGGACAGTCTACAGAACTATTTGGAATCAAATAAACTATAACAACATTTGCAGATTTGAAATGAAGTTCAGAGATAAGGCATTCGACGGAACCTGGTTTCGCAATCAACTCGACGAATCTGCTCCAATCGTTGCAGTTCCAAGCTGCTTCTTTCCTTTCACCTGTGATGCCGTCCTTGATGCCCCTACAGCTCTTTTATAACACAGCCTCTCTCCTCTCCCAAGGGCTTGGCACGCGATCCCATTCATAACTCCTTAATATATATATTTTATTTAATTTAATGATCCCCAATTATTATTTATTTTATTTTATTATTATATTTCTTTATAGCCGACCCAATATATTGTTATTAATAGAGTAGTACTATTTCGACAATCTATAATTTTGTACTATAATTTAATTTATTTTATTAATCAAGTTGTGAATCACGATTTACAAGCATGATATTTATTTATTTAAATATTTATTATAAATAATATTATATCGAACAATACAAATTTCTTACAACTTATTTAACAACAACACTTCTAATAGGATAATAATTTATTTATAACGATAATCGACAGCTAACGACATTATGCTCATTTAACAACATTTATACTCTTTCGTAGAATGATTCTAATTAAAGCACAACACTACCACACATGCTTAGACACCTGCAGAACTAATTAGACTCCAAGGTACAATATTACCTGACAGCAAGACATGATCGAATGACAACAAACAACCACAAGGGTAAACTGACGACCAAGGAACACTGACTAGGAACCTCACGTTAACTCCAACCAACTAATCCATTGGCGAAGGCACGCTCAGACCTGGTAATCAGGTGGAGTCGATGCCTAGTACCTGCATCCTGCAGCAATGCACGGTTAACCATGACAAGATTTACATATACTTCACATGCAGTCCTTTCGTGAATGGAAATCGCAGTGGGGTAGGGTACTCGAGAACGCGTAATACGACACTGTTCCATTCACGTTTATGAATAACAATCAACTATATTGAACAAGGTATCAGATTACTAGTCTACAACATAAAATGATCAACTAACTTCCAATTCCATATAATGAATAACATCAAAGCATCTAAAACATCTAGTTCATTTATCAAATTGTAAAGCATGAAATGACATAATCCAACATCAACATATGTTAACATAACAATTAGGTTCATACTGAAATAGCAAAATAACTAGAAATCCATCATCAAACGATCTAAAATACGGTCATAATGTCCAGTACTACTAAGCAAACATCAGTCCAAAAGATGACAAGTTGAGGGGCACTACAGCCATAATGGAGAAATCAGCCAAAATAGTGGTAAAAACAGTCCATAAATCAATTCTTAACAATCACAAACGTGATTCAAGAAGGAAAGAATATAATATAAAAGCCTAGAAATAAATATGGTAGTCTATGAAGAATTTTTTGTTGATAGGGACAGGTTCCTGTTGCTATCCATGTCCTTCCTATTACTGAGTTCCTATTATGCCTGATATGCCAATCAGGGTTCCTATTATGGTCCTTTTAATTGTTGCTATGGGTTCCTATTTTTGCTGCTAAGGGTCCCTGTTATGGCAGTGTGGGTTCCTGTTATGTTGCTGAGAAGCTCTTTTAACAATAAAAACACCCCCCTTATTTTGTGGTGACCAAACAATTGGTAAAGGAAATCAAGATTAATTAATTTTAGAACTAAAGTTTTTATCCCATTTGCATGATAATCCACCAATCAAATTTAAAGAAAAATGCTATTAAAACAATTAATTATTTTCTGTGCAATTAACTGTTATGTAGTGTAAATTTGGCCTGCATAACAGGAAGCTAATTTTTTTTAACTCTCTCTTAAATACTTATTTAAAAATATCCAATTATAATAACATTATAATTAACATTATTTAGCTATTTAACAAAAACATATCTAATATAATAAATCAAGAAGTAATGGCTTTTGATTTATGCAATATTCTTAGAAAATTTCTTTGGAATGGTCCCAATTGGGAGGGGGGAAAAAAGATTCCTCTTATATCTTTGGATACAATATGTCAGCCTAAACGTTTTGGGGGGGCTAGTATTCATAATATAGAATATCAAAATAGGGCTTTAGGGACAAAATTGGCCTAGAAAATGTATGCAAAAGCAGAATCTAAGTGGTGCAAAATCATGCAAGTGAAATATTTAGAGTCTCCTCTTCCAGAAAGAATATTTACAATAGAAAATCCAACTACAGGCTCTAAGGTGTGGAACTTTATTGTAGAATGTCACAATGTTATCATGCCTTACTTGTCTTGGGCAATTCATGATGGTAATTCAGCTTTGTTCTGGGAAGATTCTTGGAACAACTATCCTCCGTTGTCTACTTTTGAAGGTTTAAAAGAGTCAAAGGAGGTGTTGTGCCAAGTATGGGGTAATAAAGTGAAACATTACATTTCAATGGAAACAAATCCTAATTCTTTTAGCTTCAGATGGAGAGATTTTTCAAATCTCCCTTTTCCCTCAGATCAAAAATCTTTTTTGAGCAAGATATTGCAAGATAGAAAGGTTACTTTATCTGGGGGTTAGGATGAGTTAATTTGGGTCCCTTCCAAAATTGGAAAGTATAATGTTAAACAAGGTTATAAGAGCATTGTTAATAAAAATTATGAAAATATACAAAATTGGCCTCATCAATTATGCTGGAGTGATGCTTTCTTACCAAAAGTAGGTGCATTTGCTTGGTTATCCTTGAAAAATAGAATTCTCACAAGTGACAGACTATCCAAAATTGGTATTTCACTACCCTTCATGTGTCTATTTTGTTCTCAAGAAGAAGAAAATGTGAATCACTTAATTTGATGTTCTTTCTCCTTTCAAATTTGGGCTTGGCTTTGCTCTAAAATGGGTTGGTTTGGCCCCCTCCAAAACATAATCTTGCAGGTCTTCCAAAGATGGCCTCTGATTTATAAAAAAGTCTTATTTCTTTGTGATCTGGTTGATTTCTCCTAGTATCTTGATTTGAAATATATGGCTTGAAAGAAATAATAGAATCTTTAGAAAAATAGAATGTTCTCTGGAACAAGTTTTGGCCAAAATTAAAACTTCAGTGGTTGAAGTTGCTTCTGCATACCTTCTTTTCAAAGATACTAGTTCTTTAGAGTTTTCTTCCTGGGATGCTCAAATGCTTAAAGAATGGAAAGGATCAAAACTACTTAGTTTTGGTTGCATTGTCAAAAAGCATAAGGTAGATAGAGGCAATACCAATTGGAAACCCCCTCCAGATAATTACATTAAACTAAATTTTGATGGAGCATGTCGAGGGAATCTAGGGATTTCAGGTGTTGGGTGCATTCTAAGAAACAACAGAGGTATTTTGATTAAGGCTTTAGCTATGCATTTGGGAAATTGCACAAATAATGAGGTAGAAGACCTAGCTCTAATTGCAAGGATTAAATTGGCAATGAGAAATGGAATAAAAAATCTAATAATTGAAGGTGATTCTTTAAATATCATAAATGCAATTAAAAAAATTTCCTCACCATGTTGGAAAATTGGACATATTTTTCAAGAGATAGATTCTTTACTTAATTATTTTGACTCACTCCAAATCATGCATACATATAGAGAGGGGAATTCCTTAGTAGATTCATTGGCTAACTTAGCCTGTGATCATAAATTGGCTCTAAAAGAATGGGATGCCTCTTCAATTTCAAAATTAATTGGAGTAATGGATATTTTGAAAAAGGAATCTTTGGCATCTAGTGGGAGCTCCTTAGTGGCATCTTAAAAGTACATTAAGGACATTGGTGGTGGTAGAGATTAATCTTTTCTAAGATGTTTATAATACTTCATCTATTTTGGTGGAGTTTCTTTTTTCGCTAAATTTCTGATTTCTTGGCAGGCTCCATTGACATCATATAGTATAGTGAGGTGTATTGTTTTGTGTGTGAGAATTGGATGTGAAAGTACTAATGGGTACCTTATGCATTAATTGAAATTAGTTGCTTGAGCATTTGATGGATGATTATTCACTGCATCTTCAAATAGTATGAGCTACTCTCCCGTGTGATTAGCCTATTTCATCTTGCTTTGAGAGTTATTGTGTTCATTCTTTGCATCATTATATCCTCTCTACTTTAGTGTGTTTCATTTCTATAGAGTATGGGGTTAGTTCAGAGAAACAAGAGGCTCTTTTTTCCCAGTACATAAATGGGAGGTGCCGAGCCAGGGTATGTTGCACTCTAATCATTTGGCAAAGATTTTTAAATTCTATAATGGGGATGTAGAAAATGCAATTATTATGCTTTGTGGTAGGAATGTTTTGCATTTCCCAAGGACTTTTTACCCTTCCTAGTTGTTTACTCATTTTATTTCAAATACTATGGACCTCTTGCAAAATTTATACTTGTTAAAGGGCATTGCAGTTAACTTTGTGTAGGATGCTCTATTTTCTGAGAATCAGTTTAATGAAGGTGTAGAGAACTATGATTTGCATACAGGGACTATGCCAGTGCGGGGTTTGTTTCTTCATGATCTCTTGAGCACACGACCTGCAATGCATTGTGTTTATAGTGCATTTTTGTATGATATTAAGAATGGTTGCATTCATTCCATTGAAAACTCTCTACATTGTCATCAAGGAGAAATTGGTAAAGAATTAGAGGACACGGTTAGAAGTGTGTTTCAAGTTCTCCATTTTCTGCTCCATTTCAATCCTCCTCCTCCTCTAGTGGTTGCACCAGCTGACCCTCCTATGCAAGATCACCATGGCTTTCTGATTGAAGATTTAAATGATCAAGCTTAATTTTTTTTGTTTGTTATGTGTTTAGTTTGTTTTTGTATCAATTCAGAAGTTTTTTTGTGAAATGTCTGTTAGTAGGGTGCTTTCTCCCCTACATTTTGTAGCCTTTTGATGTTTTGAGACTTGATGTAAACTATGTAAACTTCAGTATCCTATAGTTTTCAATCTTACTAGAACATGATCAGACTATAGCTATTGTAAATCATATTTTTGTTCCATCTTTGGGACAATTTTGTAAGAATTTTGTATCTGTTGAGCTATAATCAGAGGTTTTCTTCCTGGTCCTTTCCTACTGGTATACTCATTGAACTAGGCTTTTCTATAATTTTCTATTTAAATATAATATATTTTAGTGGCTTGTCACTTTTGTCAGAAAATAATAATACAATAATATAAATATATCTAATTATAATTTAATATAATTTTATTAATTCTAATTTGCATATTATCTTCCAATCATCTAAAATTAGGTAAATAATGACAATATTTATTATTTATTAAATAACATATATATTTTCAAATTGCATTACCTATTTAATTAAAATTTGAAAAAGACATTAATTAACTAATGCATTTAATATAAACTATTGTAGCAATTTAAACACAATATTTCCTAATTATTTAAATCATCAATCACATTTATTTTCTACACAGAGATGCATAAGAAAACCATTCAAAATGCATATGACAACTATGTGGTGTGTGTGATTGCATCAGGGTAATCCATCCATCATTTCTTGCCAAGTGGCTGAAACACCTCTACCTCGGCCACACTCTCATCTTCGACGAGTACTTGCATCCACTTGAACTCAACTCGGCATCAATAGGTTAGTGTCTACAAAAACATAGCTAAGGCAATCATTGTAATCATGTCTACAATATTTAACATTTAATCAAGTTTCAATTCTCTTCAATATAAACTCATAATAATTACCTTCACATATGCCAAATTACTTAAGGTAAAGTCAATCACAATAATTATTCACTAATCTAGAATAATTATATTGTTTATAAAAATGAGATGAGACATTCTTCCCCACTTGGAAGAGACATCCTCCCAATGTCTTATTAAACATGAAAACATAATAAGTGTCCATCAACCACCAATAAAGTATCAAGGTGTCATAAAACAATAACATCAACTCAAAGTATCAAAAGATCATAATCAACAACTCAAAATATCAAAGCATAACTAAACTCAAAGTATCTCAAAACAATAATCAAACTCAAAGTATCATAATCCATGCATGAATAACAAATCTATGCTATATCCTCAAATGAGGAAAAGATCTATCAATCTCTCCTCCATCCTCCCATGTGGCACTGTCCTCTGAATACTGATCCCATTGGACCTTATATTGTACCACATCTTTGCTATGTAACTTAATGTTGCACTTGTCAAAAATTCAAGTGGGCTCTACTAGCACCACTCCTAGATCTTGAACCTATAAAGCATGCCAATCAAGAATATGTGATGCATCAAGATGATAAATCTTAAGTAAAGACACATGAAAAACATTATGGATTCTGGCAAGTACAGGCAGGAGAGCAAGTCTGTAAGCTATAGGATTAATCACTTCCAAAACTTCAAACAGTCCTACAAAATGAGAAGCATGTTTGGATGCTTTGCCAAATGATACTGAACTCTTATGAGGTTTGACCCTCAAAAAGACTTTATCACCAACTGAAAATTGTCTAGGAGTTCTATATTATCTGCATAACTCTTTTGATTATCTAAAGCTTGCTTCAACTTCTCCTTGATCAACTTCATCTGATCATCCATTTCTCTTAACATTTTAGGACCAATCACAATTTTGTCCTCCACCTTATCCCAATTGATAGGTGTTTGACACATATGCCCATAAAGACCTTCAAAAGGTGCCATTCCCAAAGATGCATTATATGAATTCTTATATGCAAACTCAACCAATGGAAGATACTCCCATTTATACTGCTGATCCATACAATACATTCAGAGAAGGTCTTCTACCACCTGATTAACTCTTTCTATCTGACCATCCGTTTGAGGATGATAATCTAAACTAAAATTCAACTTTGTACCTAAAGATGCATTAAGAGTTGTCCAAACTCTAGATGTCATGCGAGTGTCTTGATCTGAAATGATTGTCTTAGACACTCTGTGCAATCTAAAAATCTCTTGAACAAACTTCTTAGCTAAAAAAATAGAACCATCTTAAAGATTCCCTGGAATAAAATGTGCTACCTTTGTCATCTTGTCAACAACCACTAAGATGACATCATGCCTATTCTTAGACAGAGGTAACCATTGAATAAAATCCATGCTTATCACTTGTCATTTCTACTTAGGGATACTATGTGGATACAACAATCCTGCTAGATGCACATGCTTATCCTTGACTCGCTAGCATTCCAAACATTAAGCTACAAATTCCATCACACCCCTCTTAAGTCTAGGCCAAAAGTATAAAGGTTTCAAACCTTTGACCATCTTTATCACTCTAGGGTGACCTGAATAAGGTTCATTGTGAATCTCTTTAAGCACTAACTTCCTCAACTCTCCAAAGTTAGGAATATACATTCTTCCCTAAAATCACAAAAGTCTATCTGATTCAATAACATAACCATCAAACTTGTGATCTAAGGGGTCTACTTGCAAAGCTTGCTTTACTCTTTCATAATGCTCATCCCCTTGAAGATTCTGAATCACTTTATGTTTCAAATTGGATCTCATAGTAACAATGGCAGCTAGGTGTCTTCTCCTACTAAGAGCATCTGCTACTCTATTCTCCTTTCCTTTTATATACTCAATTCCAAAGTCATACTCACTAAGGAATTCTAACCATCTTCTATGTCATGCATTAAGGTTAGGTTGAGTAAATATATACTTGAGCCCTAGATGATCTATCTTTAACTCAAAGGGCTTACCTAGAAGATAATGCTTCCACATCTAAAGTGCATGAACTATGGAAGCTAACTCAATATCATATGACACATAGTTGAACTCATGTTGCTTTAACTTTCTTGACTCATAAGCAACCACTTGCTCATTCTACATCAACACTCCTCCTAATCCTTCCCTTGAAGCATATATTATAATTGTAAAGTGCCCATTAGGATTTGGTATGGTTAGGATAGGAGCAGTTGTGAGCTTTTCCTTTAACACTTGGAAAGATTGGTCACACCTTTCCGTCGATTCAAATCTCTTACCCTGCTTTTGTAGTGTGGTAATCGGTGCTGCTATGGTTGAAAAACCTTCCACAAACTTTCTATAGTAACCTACAAGTCCCATAAAACTTATGACTTATGTCACACTCTGCAGTGTAGGCCATTCTATTAATGCTTTAATCTTATTAGGATCAATTGCAATCCCTTTAGCTGAGATCACATGACCAAGGTAGTGCACTTTATCTTGAAAGAATGCACACTTAGATAATTTACCATAAAGCTTTCTTTCTCTCAACCTCTGCAAAATAATTCTCAAATGCCTTTCATGCTCTTCCACCAATTTAGAGTATATCAATATGTCATCAAGGAAGATCAACACAAAATCATCTAAACAATCTCCAAAAATGCTATTCATCAAATTTATGAAAACTACTGGAACATTAGTTAACCCAAATGGTACTACTGTGAACTTGTAGTGACCATATTGAGTCCTAAAAGCTATTTTAGAGATGTCCTCATCCTTAATCCACAATTGGTGATAACCAGAGCTAAGGTCTATCTTTGAGAACACTGTTGCTCCTTTCATCTAATCAAAGAGCTCATCTATTCTTGGAAGTGGATACTTGTTCTTTATAGTAGCTTTGTTGAGCATCCTATAATCAATGCATAATCTCAAAGTACCATCCTTCTTCTGTACAAAGATTATTGGTGTGCCCCATGGTGACACACTAGGTCTAATGAACCCTTGATTTAACAACTCCTACAATTGTGCCTTAAGCTCATACAACTTTGTAGTAGTCATTCTATAGGGTGCCTTAGATTGTGGCTCAGTGCCTGGTAGCAAGTTAATTGAGAATTCAAATTCTCTCTTTGGTGGCAACTCTGTCAACTCTACAGGGAATACATCTCTAAAATATCTAAGGATTGGATAGTCATTGAACACTGGTTCTTCTTTATCAAGGTCCTTTACTTGGACAACATAAATGGCACATCCTTTCCTCTTGGATTTTTTCAATTCCATAGTCGAGATTTGTCTAAGCTCTAAAGTTCTCTTAGTTCCATTAATTTCTACTTGGTTACCTAGGTCATCCAAACATCTAACAACCTTGTCTTCACAATTTACTAAAGAATTATGTTCAGTTAACTAGTTGATTCCCACAATTACATCATAAGAGCCTAAAGGTACTACATACAGATTCACTTGTGTCTGAAAACTAGGAAGCTCTAACTCACTACATGCTAGACATGAGCCTACTCTCTTTTCTGCACTATTGCCATATTGTACCATCCAAGAGTTTTCCATATGTCCAGGTTTAATAGATAACTTAGATACTACTTTATGATCAACAAAACATTCTATGGCACCAATATAAATTAAAATAGAAATAGGTAGTCCATAGACCTTACCTTGGAATTAGATAGGTACTACTTGAAACTCTACTTGCCGATTATCCACTACAGCATGAGTCTGATGCTGTGGTACTCCTTGTTGATTCTTGTTTCCCCTTTTATGTGGACATGCATTTTCTTAATGCTATCCTCCATGTTGGAAAGAGACACTACTTAGCATTAATAGGTGTTGTCATTAATGGCAACTAAGATTGTTCCACACATCCGCAGTGCAGAATTTGATCATACCAGAAGTCAGAATGATAATCTAAGTCTAGGAGCCTAAAACAAAGCATATAGCAGAGTCTAGTATTTTGGTTAGTGGATCTCTCTAGTTAATCATTATGTAAAGGGACACCAAGATAATCTAAATCCAAGTTTTCAACCTCTAGTGATAAAGGAATCAAAAGATATGAGCATCTAAATACCGGGTCCTATTATGACATAATAGTTTAGTGAAGAACAAGAAGACATATGTTAATCCTTGTGCGGACCCAATACAAGTGGTTTGATGAACTGTGTATAAGATAGAATGTTAGTAGCCAACATGTATGATGATCTACATGTGTTATTTTTGGTACTCATCAATACTGGTGTATGGATCTAGCTGACAGAGCAGAGCATTCTTAAAAGGTTCTAAGTGTTGTTGTTGACTGACAAGTGATTGCAATTCAAGATAAGTATATATAGCCGATGATTGCAGATATTTTTAGTATATGTTATAATTATGGAGAAAATTTGAAACGAGTAGAAATCTAATATCTGAATGAAGGCGGAATAGAGAGAAGAGCATAATAAAGATGAAGTGTACAAAGTCAATATTTGCACTTAACTGAAACTGATCTCTAGCATTGGAGGATGCATCTTACTAGTTCAAAATCTCTATAAATCTCTTGTAAAAATTTTTGTCGGCAGTGAGCCTCCACTTGAGCAGTGAACTTGGAGCAGTGAGCTCGAATGCAAGTGCATTCCCATTTATAAAATACTTTTAACAGGGTATTAATTTTTGTGGGTTAACCCCCACCGTGGTTTTTCCCTTACCTGGGTTTCCACGTCAAAATCTTGGTGTCAAATGTGTCATTCATGTTTTTGCTCATATCCTATTGTCTAATGCTAGAATGTTTATATCATAGATTTAATTTTAAGTTGTGAAAGAAGAATAATAGTAGAAAAAGTGGTGCTGGAGCACCAAGGGCTTGGAGCCCATGTATATACTTTCACATTTTTGGTGTGATGTTTTTGATTTTTAAATAAGAAGGCGCGGGACTGATGAAGGAGTGGGTTCATTTCAGTTCAATAACATGAACATGCATTCTGTGTATATATGTCATCTGCATGTCAAAGACATTTCATGTGTATACGTCAGTTGTATGGCAGAACAACTTGTATGACAGTACAACTTGTATGTTTTCTGCCTTTGTATATCGGGGGGTTTGTATGTTGCAAGTGAATGAACGAACATACAGTTCGTGAGATACAAGGTCATGAGATACAAGGGAAGATTGAGGAGCGTGGGTCCCACCTCTTGCATATTAGTAATGTATGCAGTGAATGTATGAACAGAGATACATTGACCATAAGATACATAGGGAAGTGTAAGTTGTGGACCCCACTAGATGCACGCAAGTGTTGTTTGTATATGCAATATGGATCCATCGGAGTAAGAATGGACATCGGGAGAAGATATGGAAGTGTGGCTGATGATAGGAGATCTGGCCGATAGCGAAGTGGATATGAGGCATATTGGTGTGAGATGAAGATCAGAAGACAGGGTTAAAGTCTGAGCAATGGAAGGAGTTTTGTTGAAAGCGAAGACAATACAATGCATATCGGGAGGAGTGTGTAGTAAGTTTGGTTGATGAATAAAGCAAATGTATATGTCGATAAGACAATAGATTATCTTGCCAATGATAAAGTGAATGCATATTTCAATATTGTATGATACAAACGAATGTATATGCGAAGGAATATACATTGGGAAAGGAAGGTCACGGGCCCACATATTGTACGAAGGCATTGTATGTACATGCAAAGGGGAATGTATCATGATAGAAAGCATGCTGATAGAGGAAGTATGATCAGTGAGCAAAGAGCATGTTTTGTTAATAATGTATGTGAACTGATGGGTTCAAGGATGCATAGAAAACCTAACCAAATAGATAGAAAACCCTAACTGTCCGATAACAGAAAAAGGAAGAATAAGATAAAAACTAGTTTTTTTCTTTTGTAAATCGGTTGGAAGAAAAAAAAGTTGGAGAACAAACATCGAATGTAAACAGAAAGAACTCTCAGAATAAGAACATTGACAGTTTGAATCTATTTGTGCATTATCTGTAGAATTCTTGCATAACTCAATTTAAAGTAGAGTAGTCAGTTTGTACAAAATGTCTTTGTCTTGATGTCCCTGCAATTTCCCTTTACAATCATGGAGGGCCATCAAGCAAAGATCTTCTTTCTTGTTTTCCTGTTGGTGTTAGTGGTTGGATTGTCAATGAGTGACAATAAGAACTTGTCCTAGGCAATCTCTACTATAGCTTGGCTAGGTATGCAAGTTGCAATCTAAAAAGGCAGGGGTGAAAAACAGAGTAGGAGGAATTGAGCACCAAGCAATCAAAACCCTGGACCTAGAGAGGAGCATTGATAACGGGCTCAAGAAGGCTATAAGCCTTGGAAATTGGGAATCTTGGAAGCAGTGAGGACAAAGAAGAATGCCTCATGCCAAGAAATTGAGGTTTGTATTGGGAATAACAAACAAATAGGCCTTTCACCTTTGTAATAGATTGCTTAGGTTGAATTAGACATTTTGGGGTAGAAAATGTCTAGGAGAACTTGAATTGGTAGGGAGACTTGGGGTATGACATAGGTCTTGAAGTGTTGTGTCAAGATAGGTTTTCTAAGTCCATAGTCCTCCCCATCAAATTGGTATTAGAGCTAGGTTAAAGATTTGGGCTATTCTTAGATTAGAATAGAAGAAGTTGTATGTCATCACCAAGTTCGAGTGAGTTTGTAGGCTCATCCAAGAAGATGGTGACTAACACAAAATTGGCAAAGAAGGTTGATGAACAAGAAGAGGAGAATAGGCTCCTACAGGAAAGATTGGCAGAAATGGAAAGTAAACTAGGTGTAATGATGGAAAAGACTGAAGAAGTCAGTTAGAAGATTAAAAATTCTGAAGGTAAGGAAAAAGGTGTGTCTGTAGAAGATGAAGAGCCCACACCTGATCCTAAGATGGAAGAAGAACCTTTCTTGAAGGCCTTAAAAGCCATGAGTGGTAAGACAGTGGAAGGAGTTCCTCTTTTTAGTGGAAAGATGGAACTTGATTTGGTTATGGAATGGATAGAAGGTATAGAAAATCACTTTGAATGTGATGGAGTGATTGAAGCACAAAAGGTGAAGGTGGCTAAATCAAGACTCAAAGGAGTTGCTTTGACATGGTGGAAATTTGTTCAAAATGAAAGAGAAAAAGAAGGCGAGAAACCTATAGCTACTTGGAAAGGTATGGTGGCTAAAGTCAAAGAAGTCTACATGCCTGGAGATTATGAAGTCCAGTTGCACAAGAAATGACAAAATTTGAGACAAAGAGAATTAGATGTCAATGCATACACTAAGGAGTTTCAAAAACTATGCCTGAGGTCTAAGGTGATGGAAGATGAAAATGTAAAACTGGCAAGATATCTCAATGGTTTGAGGTCGAGTATTCAAGAAGAAATCTGCTTAGTCAGCCCTACAACAATGCATCAATGTTACCAGCTAGCACTCAAGGTAAAGGAGAAGGGCAAGAAGAAACAAGAGTCAAGTAGCAGATTAAGAGGAAGAGGTACAGACAGCAGAGGAAGAAGAAATTATGGTGGTAGGAACATTGATCAAAGGCCCCAAGGAGAATCCAAACTCATAGAGTAGAGTGGAGAGACTAGTAGTAGTAGAGGAAACTACCGAGTAAGGGGATCTAATAGAGGAAGATCAGGAGGATCAGGTAGAGGATCCTACTTTGCCACTATGAAATGCTACAATTGTGGTCAATTAGGCCATCTAGCATATAGGTGTCCTGATAAGGGCACATCTTCTTCTCAAGGAGTTGATAAAAGAAATCATTATGTACAAGATGATGCTTCAAGCAGTAAATCACCTGAAGTCAGTCTAGCCTTAGAAGTGGAGAGAACATCATGGTAAGGAGAACTTTGATCAAAGAACCGGTGAAAGCTAAACCAAGCCAAAGGAGAGCTTTATTCAGAATCAGATGCAAGATTATGAATAAGGTATGTCAAGTAATCATAGACTCAGGGTCTACTGATAACATAGTGTCAGATGAAGCAGTTAGAAAATTAAATTTGCAAAGAATACCTCATTCAAATCCATATAGAGTCACATGGTTAAATAAAGGTCAACATGTGATAGTCAATGAGAAAACTTGGGTAGAGTTTGGTATAGGTGGATATAAAGACAAGGTACTCTGTGATATCCTACCCATGGATGCATGTCATCTCTTACTGGGCAGACCATGGCAGTATGACCGGAAGGCCATACATGATGGTGAGAAGAATGCATATTCTTTTCAAAAAGATGGTGTCACCTATAAAATTCAATCATTGGAAGATGAAGAAGCAAATAAGAAAAAAAGTCCTGATGTCTTAATTGTGAGTGGTAAAGAGTTTTTGAACACTCTTAAGGAGGATGGTATTAGCTATGCTATCATACTAAAGCCTAAGGAGGAGCAAAAAGACAAAAAGGTAGTTGTCCCAAAAGAGGTACAGACTATACTGGAACAATATAAGGACATCATTAGTGATGGAACACCAGCAACACTACCTCCACAAAGAACTATTAGCCATCAGATAGATTTGATTCCAAGAGCATCTCTGCCTAACAAAGCTCCTTACAAGATGACTCCAGAACAACATAAGGAGATAGCTAGATAGGTAGAAGAGTTGATTGACCAAGGATTGATTAGAAAAAGCATAAGTCCTTGTGCAGTGCCTATAGTGTTGGCACCAAAGAAAGGAGGAACATGGAGACTATGTACAAACTCCAGAGCTATTAATAAGATCACCATAAGGTATAGATTTCCAATTCCCAAAATTGAAGATCTTATGGACTATTTAGGAGGGGCAAAATACTTCACCAAGATAGATCTGAAAAGTGGTTATCACCAGATTAGAATCAAGGAAGCTGATGAGTGGAAAACAACCTTCAAGACCATAGAAGGATTGTATGAATGGCTTGTTATGCCATTTGGTTTATCAAATGCTCCCAATACATTCATGAGGCTCATGAATGAAGTCCTCAAGGACTATACGGGTAAATTTGTAGTTGTTTATCTAGATGACATCTTGATTTTTAGTCAAACTAAAGAAGAGCATCTTGAACATGTAAATACTATTTTGAAAATGTTACATGATGAACAACTAACCATAAATTTGGAGAAGTGTGAATTCATGAAGCAGGAATTGGTATACCTTGGTTTTGTGTTGTCCAAAGGAGAATTGAAAATGGATAAGTCAAAGGTAGAAGCCATATTGAATTGGCCCACTCCCAGAGCAGCAACTGAGGTGAGAAGTTTTCATGGCTTAGCTCAGTTTTATAGAAATTCATAAAGAATTTCAGTGCTATTTGTGCACCCATGCTTGATACAATAAAAGGTGGAGTGAAAACTAAGTTTCAATGGACACAAGTAGTTGATAAGAGTTTTGAGTTGTTGAAGAAAGAAGTAGCCACACAGCCAGTGTTAGTGCTACCAAATTTTGATAAGTTATTCACTTTAGAATGTGATACTAGTCATGTCGTAGTAGGTACAGTACTCAACCAAGAGAATAGACCAGTAGCCTTTTTCAGTGAGAAGCTAAATGAAGCAAAGAGTAGATACTCTTCATATGACTTGGAGCTCTATGCTCTAGTCCAAGCACTTAGAAAATGGAGGCATTAACTCCTACCTAAGGAATTTGTTGTATATACAGACAATCAAGGTTTGAGTTTTCTGAACTCACAAGATAAGTTGAGCCATAGGCATATCAAGTGGATGGAGTACTTACAGTCCTACACATTCACAATTAAGCATAAGAAGGGACAGCTCAACAAGGTAGTAGATGCTTTAAGAAGGAGGTTGCTTACAGTACAAGAGATGCATTTAAGAAGCATAAGGATGGAAGAGTTCATAGTCCTCTACAAAGAGGATGAAGATTTTGCTAAAGCATACAAGCTCTGTCAAGATTTTGAGAATCACTTTCATAGTGAATTTGTAGATAACACATTGCAGCAGGGATTGTTGTTCAAAGGTGGACAGTTGTGTGTACCAAAAGGATCCATGAGAGAAAGTCTCATACAGGAGAAGCATAATGGTAGTTTGCATGGACATTTTGGTCTGAACAAAACATTGGAGTTAGTCCAAGGGTTCTACTATTGGCTGAAGATGCACAAAGATATAAGAAAGTATGTGGAGCAGTGTATCATCTGTCAGAAGGCCAAGGGAACTTCCTCAAATGCTGGACTGTATCAACGACTACCCATACCTTCCAGACCTTGGGACTGTGTAAGTATGGATTTTGTAGTTGGTCTACCAAGGACTAAGACTAGTTTTGATAGTATTTTTGTAGTTGTTGATAGATTTAGCAAGATGAGTCATTTCATTCCCTGTAAGGTGACTCATGATGCTAGTCATATAGCTCATTTGTTTTTTAAAGAGGTCATAAGGATTCATGGACTTCCAGGAAGCATCGTGTCTGATAGAGATGCTAAGTTTATGGGACACTTCTGGAAAACTTTATGGCAGAGGTTAGGAACAAACCTGTCTTTTGGATCAGCATATCATCCACAGACAGATGGCCAAATAGAATTAGTGAATAGGATGTTGGGCAATCTGTTAAGGTGTTTGATGAAAGAATATGGACAGAGTTGGGATCAGGTCATTTATCAGGCAAAATTTGCCTATAATGACAGTGTGAATAGGACTACTGGCAAAAGTCCATTTGAGATAGTGTATGGAATGCATCCTTGAGGTGTATATGAACTCTGACATCTTGGACACATGGAATATAGAAGTGGTCATGTAGAGGATTTTGCATAGTCTATGAAGGAGATTCATGACAAAGTTAAAAAGACATTGATGGAAAATTCCCAGAAATTAAAGATAGGGTAGATGCACACAGGAAGGATGTTCATTTTGAAGTTGGTGATTTAGTCATGGTTCATTTGAACAAAGCCAGATTGTAGAAAGGGAGCCAACTAAATTATAGATGAGATGGATTGGTCCTTGCAGAATTATGAACAAGTATGGCAACAATGCCTATAGGATTGATTTTCCAGCAGACTTGGCAATTTCACCAGTGTTCAATGTTCAGGACCTGGTACATTATAAAGGTCCTCATCCAATAATAGATGGATCTAGTTCAGAGGCTGCACAGACAGTGAGTGATGTAACCTTGCCCCCTACACTCAAACCACGGGCTGAGAAAATTCTAGATTCTTGAGTAGAGAAATAGACCAAACATGGTGTGTACATGGAGCATATGATCAAATGGAAACATTTGCCTGAAGCAGAGGCTACCTAGGTTGTAGAGTCTGAGTTCAAGAAGCGGGGCATTGATTTTTCCTTGTTGTCACCGAAGGTGACTTGACTTTTTCTGCGCAGGGGCAGTATGGTGCAGGAGCACCAAGGGCTTGGAGCCCATGTATATACTTTCACATTTTTGGTATGATGTTTTTTATTTTCAAATAGGAAGGCATGGGACCGATGAAGGAGTGGGTTCATTTGGGTTCAATAACATGAACATGCATTCTGTGTATATACGTCATCTGCATGTCAAAGACATTTCATGTGTATATGTCAGTTGTATGGCAGTACAACTGGTATGTTTTCTGCCTTTGTATATCAGGGGGTTTGTATGTTGCAAGTGAATGAATGAACATACAGTTCATGAGATACAAGGTCGTGAGATACAAGGGAAGATTGAGGAGCGCAGGTCCCACCTCTTGCATATTAGTAATGTATGCGGCAAATGTATGAACGGAGATACATTGACAGTAAGATACATAGGGAAGTGTAAGTTGTGGACCCCACCAGATGCACGCAAGTGTTGGTTGTATATGCAATGTGGATTCGTCAGAGTAAGAATGGGCATCGGGAGAAGATATGGAAGTGTGGCCAATGATAGGAGATCTGGCTGATAGCGAAGTGGATATGAGGCATATCGGTGTCAGATGAAGATCGGAAGACAGGGTCAAAGTCTGAGTGACAGAAGGAGTCTTGCCGAAAGTGAAGACAATATAATGCATATCAGGAGGAGTGTGTAGTAAGTTTGGGTGATGAATAAGGCAACTTGCCGATGATAAAGTGAATGCATATTTCTATTGTATGATTCAAACGAATGTATATGCGAAGGAACATACATTGGTAAATGAAGGTCGTGGGTCCACATATTGCATGAAGGCATTGTATGTACATGCAAAGGAGAATGTATCACGATAGAAAGCATGCCAACAGGGGAAGTATGATCGGTGAGTGAAGAGCATGTTTTGCTGATAATGTATGTGAACTGATGGGTTCAAGGATGCATAGAAAACCTAACTGAACAGACAGAAAACCCTAACTGTTCGATAACAGAAAAAGGACGAATAAGATAAAAATTGGTTTTTTTCTTTTGTAAATCGGTTGGAAGAAAAAAAGGTTGGAGAACAGACATCGAATGTAAACAAAAATAACTCTCAGAATAAGAAAATTGATAGTTTGAATCTATTTGTGCATTGTCTGTACAATTCTTGCATAACTCAATTTAAAGTAGAGTAGTCAGTTTGTTTCTGTTCTTTTGTTTCTATTTGTACAAAATGTCTCTATCTTGATGTCCTTGCAATTTCCCTGTATAGTCATGGAGGGCCATCAAGCAGAGATCTTCTTTCTTGTTTTCCTATTGGTGTTAGTGGTTGGATTGTCAATGAGAGACAATAAGAACTTGTCCTAGGTGAGCTCTGCTATAGCCCGGCTAGGTATGCAAGTTACAGTCTAAAAAGGTAAGGGTGAAAAATAGAGTAGGAGGAATTGAGCACCCTGGACCCAGAGAGGAGGGTTGATAACAGGCTCAAGAAGGCTATAAGCCTTGGAAATTGGGAATCTTGGAAGCAGTGAGGACAAAGAAGAATGCCTCATGCTAAGAAAGTAAGGTCTATATTGGGAATAATAGACAAATAGGCCTTTCACCTCTATAATAGATTGCTTAGGTTGAATTAGACATTTTGGGGTAGAAAATGTCTAGAAGAACTTGAATTGGTAGGGAGACTTGGGGTATGACATAGGTCTTGAAGTGTTGTGTCAAGATAGATTTTCTAAGTCCATAGTCCTCCCCATCAAAAAGATTAAATAGAGAAACAACTAATTCACCCCCCCTCTCAGTTGTCTGGACATATTCCAACAATTGGTATCAGAGCTAAGTTCCTTTGAAAAAATGTTTAACAGCTTAAGGAAGATCTGGGAAGATAGTAGAATGGATGAATATGACCTTCAAGGGTAGCTTAATCTCGCCCTAGATGATCTTGAGCAGTCCAAGGCAGAAGTTCAAGAGCTGTAAGACAATCTCAAAAAGGCTAAAGACTTCATTAAAATTTAAAAGAGAAATTGAGCAAATCCAATGCAAAAGGAAAGGAGCAACCTCTTCAACTAGGAAAACCTTTTGAAGACAAGGCCCTGGATGAGAAGACAAAGGAATGTGAAAAGTTAGCTAAAGAATTTACTAGTTTAAAACATAAGATGGAAACTGGGGTGATGAGACTAACTAAGGAAATTGAAGATAAGAAGAAAGCTGAAGAAGAGTTAAATCAAAATATGAAAAAGAGTTCTAAAGAATGCTACAAATTGGATGTGATAGCTAGCCTTCTAGAATCCAATCTATAAGAAAGTAGAGAGAATGATAGAGAACTTGAGAGACATATTATCACACTCAGACATGACCTAGAAATTGCAAATGAGTATAAGGAGAAGTTCAAGATAAGCTCAGCTAAACTTGAAGCACTCATTAAAGGGCAGAAAAAGGATGTTGATAAGCATAATCTTAGGTATGAGAAAGGTGAAAGCTCTAGATCTAGACAGAGAAATTTTCAACCTAGGAATGGGAGAAATATATCTAGAAAACCTCCAGTAAGATAGCCAAATGCTCAAAGATATCCATCATTCAATGGAAATTGTTTCAACTACAATAAATTTGGTCATAGAGCTACTCAATGCAGAAGAAGAATAAATCAAAATGGTCCATCCTTCTCCAGTCAATGATTCAAATGTAACAGGTATGATCATAGATCAAATGAATGCAAAAGTATGACAATGAACAATCCCAATAATAAAAGAATTAGCAATTCTTTCAATGGATATTGCTTTGTTTGCAATGGTTTTGGACATATGACTAATCAATATAGATCAAGAGAAAATTAGGTTTATAAGAAAATAAATGTTGTATGCTTTAACTGCAATAAATTTGGTCATATTGTAAGATTCTGCAGAAGTAAAGAGAATGGAAGAAAAGGTTTGGTAAACAGAAAACCAGATGAGCAGAAACAAGACAGAGGCAAAAGGAAAATTGATGGATGAGATACAAAGTGAAATGAACAAGATTTGGATAAAGAAAGATATAGTAAAAAATGATAATGAGTCCACACCAGAATCCAGTGCTGACAATTCCTTTGAGAATTAAGTCAGAAACTCTAGGTTAGGGGGAGTTGCATAGAACATCAAATTCCCCTGGTCAGTAAGTGGGTGCTTGAATCTGGTACATTAATAGAAATACTTTAAATTGGTCCAGAACCTATGGAAGGATTTCTGGAAGAAAAGATGCTAATATGAAATCTTGCATATTGATACATGAAGAACTATCAAAATAATGTAAATGGATACAATTAGGGCAACACATTTATTACAAAGGAAAATTAGGTAATGCAGAGCTTTAAAAGGTCACTTGATCACTTATTTGAATCACCTTGCATTCAAAGTAAACAAGAAGAAGAGCATTTGAGCTACAAGTCTAGAGACTGAGGTAGAGAATGAATTCAATTAGCAATTGATCAACCCTAACACTACGAAAGAAAAAGGTACCTCTTTGTAAATCTTTGAATCTAAAATCTGTTGAAATGGCTACCCCTCATGTTATTGACATTACCGAAAGGCCCTGATCCAAATTTAAGAAGAATCCTCACAAATCAATTCAAGTTGATCTGTTAGGTGCTTTTTCAAGTGTTCCATATGGTGTGCTACATGTAGAAGACATTAGGTTTTACATTCATGCAAATATAGATGAGTTTGGAGATTCAAGGTATGCGGATTTGTTTAAGAAACAACTCATGGATGAAAATAAAGAACTTAAACCCAAATATAAGGCACTATAGGATAAACACTTTGTTCAGGTTATGGGATTTTTGACATTTCATCAGGATGAATAGGTCTGATACATATTAATTTAGATACATGATGAATTCATTTGGTTGTTCAAATTGTTCAAGATTACCAGGGATACTATCAGAAATGTAACTGATTTAAACTCAACCAGAGGATTGCCCATGCTGAAAGCTATGAAAAACTAGATAGTAATTGATGCTACCAGAGCTAAGTTTGATAGAAGAGCAATGACCATAAATGATATTATAGAGCTGGATGTCAAATTTGTCTCCATGGTGATTGGGTACAAGATTTACCACTCAAGGAGAGAAAATTCTATTTCTGGAATAGCCATTTATGCTGCATACAAGATGCTAAAAGAAAATGTTGATTATGACTTGTGTGAACTATTACAGAATCAATTGATTAAAAGTTTGAACAAGATCAAAACGGATAAGAAAAACACCTTCAAGTATGGTACACTAATTTTATGTCTATTCTTTTACTTTATGAATGAGGTACCTAGGGTAGAAGGTGTGCATTGTGTTGGTTATTTCCCTGACTGGATACTTTCTCCTAGATTTCCCTACAAGGTAGCCATCAGTGATCAACAAGATCTCTAGGCCAAGGGCCAACAGTGTAGGAGATAGACTCTATTTTTATCTCCTCCTCTTCTTCAGGCTCTGCAAAACCTAGGGTGGTATTCCCTATTGAACATCCATGGGATATACTTGTGGGTAATTGGGATGTTGATACAAAGCAGATGAATCCTCATGTAAGTAGACCAAAACTATAGGATAAGTGCAAAGGGGCTAGTTTTGGGCCTATGTTCAGTTGTGAGTCAGAGGATCTTGGTCCTAAACTACTTCTAAGGTCCTAATGGTTGTTTTGGAAGTTTGAGCTTGATTTATGTGTTTGGATGCAAAACTAGGACCTAGTATGTAATCTCAACACAGAGCTAGATTGGTGCCTATGCAGGGCTTGGAGTCAGTAGACATACACTTGTGAATGATTAACATGAACATACTAAAACTAGATTTCAAGGGGGTGTTGTAGTATCTGCCTTATAGATACCTCCCAGAACAGAGTGTTAAGTCATCTCTACTTATGGCATCGCTATTGTAGTATATCCTTCCCAACACCTAATCTGAAAACACTTTAATCTACCCTTTGAGCAGAAGTTGAAAGATCAAGCATTCAATACAGGAATTCTATATTCTAGAACACTAGACACCCGTTAGATATCTAGATTCAGAAGAAGGACACATGCAATACTAGAGATAGAATTAACAAAACACATGCAAATACAGTATTACTCATATAAAATCAATCATGAAATCAGTAGATTCATGCATGAAACATACAACAAGAGATACATAAACTCACAAGATCATCTGTACAGAGCAACTAGAAATAGTTGTATCTTATTACAGAGCCAGATATGTCCAGTTTTCAACAACCTCTAAAATGAGAAACATAACCTATTAAATATAGGAAGGAAGGTTCTCAGCATTAATTACATGGCAAAAGTTGAAATTTGCCAGATACAGCTCATTGAGAAAATGGTGCTCAAACATTCAATGCAGCAGGTGGGAGAGGAGACAGGGAGAGGATCTCGAGCCTTGCACCACCGCCCGTGGATGTACAACTTCAATCAGGTACTAGATCCATCCATGCCATCGCCCATACCTCTACAACAACTGCCATTAATGGCGTATCAACTTGCGGCCTTGGGAAGTGCAGAATACTGTGCATCGCTGACCTTTCCTGCCAAAATACCTCATCCTGATAATTCAAATCATGTAGGATCAATTTATCCCACATGCAACCTGCGGCAACCTCCTCATTACTTTATATACTAGGCCGCAAGCATATATGATGTCGGTGCTTTTGCTCCTGATGACACCTAGTATAAGACCTTCATCATCATCATCCTCCAGCATGATATCCGGCTACTCAAAATATCACCTTGATGCCAGCATCATCATCTGCATGAGTTCACCCTAATAATTCACATCACCCTGATGTGAAATATCACCCCACAGAAAATATCACCCTATGGGAAAGTATCATGCCGTCCACATCACCTGATATAAAATATCATCCTGACGTATGAATATCAGCCTGATGACCAACCTTGCCTTCATGTGAAAAATAGCTCGCATGATAATCGCCTTTGTCGGCACAACCTGATGCATCGGAGAAAGATCCTCCTGCCTTGTCGATACCAAATGTCTAGCCGATGTCTTCTACTGCATGCACCCTTCGGATGCTCAAAAATCCTGCTGACATCACCTAGATAAAAGATATCACCCTGATATATGAACGTCCTAATGACGTCATCATCATGTTTAGAACAAGGGTGATATTCGGAAGATGACCCGATATTCAGAATATCAGCCCGATAATTGAAAATCATGCTGTTGATAAGAAAATATCACCTCTACAAGATCATGACGTCAGTAACATCAGGGAAATTAAAACATAAGGTGATAAACTAACATCGGGGTGATCTTAACGAAGATCACTCGATGTTCAAATATGATGACCTTGGGACATTAGGTCATACTTAGCAAATTCTCAGCACCAACATCAGGATGATCTTGAACTAAGATCACCCGATGTTAAAATATCACTTCCAGGCAGGAAGTCAAGTTGGCAAAAACATGAAGCCCCCACAGGATATCTGGACATGAGGAGAAATGACCCTCGCAAGAAACATCAGGTGGATGCATGGAAATATGATGATGATGATGACGAGCCCTTCCTTGAAAATATCCTAATGATGCAGCAAAACACAGAGAGGGTCCAAGACTTAGAAACTTTTCTGGATTTCCAGGGAGGTGCACATCATGTAACCTTAAACATAAATCATTACCAACACATTGGACTAAGGATGAGCCAGTTGCCATTTAAATCAGAAATCATCTTCGCAACATTGGTGATTTCAATGCTTAGAAAATGGCAATATGGGGTTACTTCAAGAATTTTTAGAATATGATGCACTGAAGGGAAAGAATCCCTACTTCAATTGTTGACAAATACAAAAATGAAATATGCTTCATGGTTGATACTAATCAGTGTTTAATGGAAGCAATGGAACCCATAATTGTTTTGATCATGGCCATGGGGTATGAAATAGATGAAAGGATCTTGGATATGTATGCTCAACATCTATTAAGCAAGCCCAAAGACACAATGGTTGAAAGATTTGGAACTTATGAGGAGCTGAGTTTAAAGTTGTATAATGAGCTTAGAGAACTTGAAACCAATAGGAAAGTAAGAAAAGAAGTTGAGCAACTAGATAAAAATCTTGGTGTAACAAAGGAAGCTATGAAGAAATTCAGAGAAAGAACACAAAAGGATGAGAAAGAAAAACAAGGAAAGAAACAAACAAATGATTTGGTGGAACCCTCTTCTAGTTCAAGAACTACTAGAAGTTCTACTAATGCCTTTGCTCCTTCCAAAACTACAAAGCTGAAAGTAGAATCATCTGGAAAATGTGAGAAAAGGAAGAAAACAAAAGCTTCCCAAACCTATGAAAGCATAAGAGAAGATGAAGTAGATATAGACTCTGACATTGAAATCAAGGAACTAAAAGTCACTGAAACAAAAGTTGCAAAGTTAACCAAAGAAAAGTCCTACAGAAGCAAAAGGACTAGCAAAAGGCAAAAGACTAAAGAGTATGAAGAATATGTTGAGAAGCCCACACTCTCCCTAGAAGATATGATAAAATTAGTCATTGTGGATGGATATCTAAAACCCATGATTGAATTCTACGATGAATACAATGACATGGATAAAAGGATGTTAGAGGAAGCAACGATTAGATATCTCAATATCTACAACAAGGCACTAATTGAGATAACTTCTAAGTTACCACAAAGTCTGGTACATATCTTAGAATTGAGAAAAGAAAATGCCAAGTGCAAGGACATAGAGATCAGGGAACATGAGCTAATAAATTTGTCCTCAAATTTCTCCTGATCAAATAGATATGATACTCAAGGAAGTCAAAGATATTGAGAAAAAGATAAAGGAGCAAGAACAAAATTTGTCAAATCTCTCTCAAAATTTTGATCCCCTAATAGTTTCGCCCATAAGTCAAGAATGTCAAGTAATTAATTGGACTGAGGAAATAAAGAAACTTGTCAAAGAGAAAAGAAACATTATGAAAAGAATGTGTGAGATCCAGGGATTAATTGCCCCTAAGTTAGAGACAATGTATAATGCCTTATCTAAATCTCAGACTGCAGTTCAGATCAATGTTCCATCAAATATGTCAAATCCATAAGAATACTCATTTGTGTTAAATGGGCACATTTCAATTTTGGATGGAATGAAGAGTACTTAGGCCTCCAAACTTGTGAAAATAAAAGATAGTTTTGTAGACATCTTCAAGTTCATGTGAATGGAACTTAATGGTTACTTGTACATATGCGGCAATGTATATAAAGTATTCAGTAAAGGGGGAGCACTAGAATAAGTGAAGTGCATGAATGTATAGACAAAGGGGAATTGTACATAGACACTTAGTCATTTTTCACTAAGTGTTGTCATCAATGCCAAAGGTGGAGATTGTTGGAAAGAGACATTGATTAACATTGATAGGTGTTGTCATTGATGGCAACTAAGATTTTTTCACACATCCACAGTGTAGTATCTGATCATACTAGAAGTTAGAATGATAATCTATCTAAGTTCGGGACCCTGAAACAGAGCATATAGTAGAGTCCAGTATTTTGGTCAACAGATCTCTTCAGTTAATCATTATGTATTGCAGATCTGAATGAGTGTAAAGGGACACCAAGACAATCTAAATTCAAGTTTTTAGCCTCCGATGATAAAGGAATCAAAAGATATGAGCATATGAATATCAGGTCCTATTATGACAGAACAGTTCAGTGAAGAACATGGAGACTTATGTTAATCCTTGTGCAGACCCAATAGAAGTGTTTTGATGAACTCTGTATAAGATAGAATGTTAGTGGCTGACATGTATGATGATCTACATGTGTTATTTTTGGTATGCATCAATACTAGTGTATGGATCCAGCCGACAGAGGAGAGCATTCTTAAAAGGTTCTAAGTGTTGTTGTTGCCGACTGGCAAGTGGTTACAATTCAAGACAAGTATATAAAGCTGATGATTATGGACATTTTTAGTATATGTTGCAATTATGGAGAAAATGTGAAAGGAGTAGAAATCTAATATCTGAATGAAGGTAGAATAGAGAGAAGAATAAAGATGAAGTGTACAAAGTCAGTATTTGCACTTAACTGGAACTGATCTCTAGCATTGGCAAATGCATCTTACTAGTTCAAAATCTCTATAAATCTCTTGTAAACTTTTCTGTAGGTAGTGAACCTCCACTTGAGCAGTGAGCTTGGGGTAGTGAGCCTAAATACAAGTGCATTCCCATTTATAAAATACTTTTAATAGGGTATTGATTTTTGTGGGTTAACCCCCACTGTGGTTTTTCCCTTAACCAGGTTTCCACATCAAAATCTTGGTGTCAAATGTTTCATTCATGTTTCTACTCATATGATATTGTCTAATGCTTGAATGTTTATATCATTGATTTAATTTTAAGTTGTGAAAGAAAAATAATAGTAGAAAAAAGATTAAATAGAGCAACAACTAATTCACCCCCCTCTCAGTTGTCTAGACCTATTCCAACACTCCACAGTTGTAACATCCACCCTTAGGTGCTCTCGGTCCATCAACTCTTTCTCTCTAATTGTTGTTTCTGTTGTTATTGCCACCCCTTTTATTTTCACCATTTCCATCTTGAAAATTATTACCTCTCTTCAGATTCCTAATCTGTCTATTATTATCTTGGTTGTTATTCTTTTGATAGTTTTGTTGATTAATATGTGGTTTCTTATTTGAAAACTTAGCATCTCTTTGCTTATGGTAATTTGTCGTCTGTTGCAACCTCTATTCTTGGTTTATTACTTTCTCAAAAATGGCATCCATAGTAAGTGGGTTATGAATGTCTACCTTAGCTCCAATCTGTGGCCTCAATCTAGAATAAACTTTCTGATATGAAATCTCTCATCTGTCTGATATTGTGGAACATACTTTAGTAGATGATAAAACCTTTCCCAATAATTGGTTATGGACATACCTCCTTGAATAAAGTTCTAAAACTCTATCATCTTATTGTCGAAGAATAACTATGGTAACCATCTTTTTCTAAATAATTGCAAGAAAATCTCCCAAGCTATTTCACCAGGTAATAGCTTCTTATCTGCCTTCTCATTATCCTACCATGTTGTTGCTTCACCAGTCAATTGGTAATACCCCCACATAGCTTTAGTGTGATCTAAAAGGTTCTAGAGTCCAAAGTACTTCTCCATTTCTATTATCCAGGACTTAGCTCCATCTCCAATGGTCTTTCCATCAAGTTTCAGTGGTGATAGTTTCTTGATGTCTTCTTCTGCAACCCTTGCTTGATTATTAGAATTAGCTCCAACATCAGGAACTTGAACTTCTATCCTTGGATTCTCATTTTGTGTCTCAACCCTTGGGTTTTCATTAGCATTCTAACCTCTAGCAATTCCTCTGATCTCTTGCTCAAGAGTATTCATCCTCGTGTCCTGTCGAGTCAAGAGATCAAGAATACCGTCAAATCTTCCATCCTCATCGTTATTGGCATCTCCATGATCCCCAGTAGTTTGACCACCATGAGCAACTCCATGTCTAGCTCCATGGGATCCTCTTCCTTGACCACTTCCTAATTTGTCACTATGATAAGTGGTTCTAGTATTCATGATGGATAATCTGTATCAAGTTTGCCACTTTAACACAATAGTCCTAAAAAGAAAATAGAGGGCCTAGTGTTCAACCTAGAGCTCTGATACCAAATGTAAAGCCTCAGAAGTCATGTAAAAACATATAAACTAACTCAAAAGTAAATGAAGTAAATAAATCTGTTTAAATATAGCATCACAATAACCGAAAGTAAAAAGATGTAAATAATCCACTTTGATAGAACTTTCAAAGATAAAAGATGTAATTAATCCACTTAATCACAATATCTGAAATAAAGACAATCTTATAAATATAAATCTCAATGTCAATAAATATTACATATTCACGTGCTTAATCCAGGTAACAAGCATTATAAAATAAGATACAAAAATCCTTTGGAAAACATGTCATAATACATCCAAAATAGGTACAATAAACAAGTACATCAATAATAAATAAATCAATACACTCTCCAGCTGTATGAACCAAGTGGTCCACCACCTACAAGATGAGAGATGGAAACATGGTTTAGGTGCTTTTCCACCCAACCATGAATTATTTACACTTCCCTGAATCCCTTCCTAAAATGAAGAAAACCTAGCCCTAGACGAAATGTCTAGCTACCTGGTAATGACTGTAGGAGGGAACACTCGATGCAACCCTGATGTCTGAATGTGAAATTCTAAGTAATGAAAAGAAAATTGCCTCACAATAGGATGTGGTAGAGATATCAATAAATAAGTTTGCTAGACAATAAACATCTATTTCAATGTCATTCCAATTAGATATAATCATTTAAGTAGCCATAACTGAATATCCACATTCGACACCCTAGTCCCAAAAGTAGCCCAATACGTTCCTATATAAAAACTACTTCTTTCCCCAAGAAGCAAGAAAATAAAGTAAAGAATCACAAATTCAAGATTTCCTATAAATCAATAAAAATCCCTTCCCAAAAATGCCATTAGAAAAAGACACTTTCTGCAAGCAATAAATCATCATTTCATACAATTTGCATTCAAAAGTTTATGTAATTTTGACATAATTTATGTCCATCATTAAATCAAAATAGAGGAAGATGGCCATAAAGGAGAAATTAGCCAAAACAGAGGTAAAAATAAGCCATAAATCAATTCTTAACAACCACAAATGTGATTCAAGAAGGCAAGAATATAATATAAAAACCTGGAAATAAATATGACGATCTATGAAGAATTTGCTACTGATAGGGTCAGGTTCCTATTGCTGTCCGCGTCCTTACTGTTATTGAGTTCCTGTTATGCCTAATATGCCAATCATGGATCCTGTTATGGTTCTTTTAATTGCTGTAATGGGTTCTTGTTTTCACTGCTAAGGGTTCCTGTTATGGCAGCATGGTTCGTGTTATGTTGCCAAGAAGCTTTTTTAACAATAAAATCACCCCCCTATTTTTGGCGACCAAACAATAGGTAAAGAAAATCAAAACTAATTATTTTTAGAACTGAAGTTTTTATCCCATTTGCAAGATAATCCACGAATCAAATTTAAGCATAAATGCTATTAGAACAATTAATTATTTTCTTTGTACAGTTTACTATTATGTAGTGTAAATTTGGCTTGCATAACAGGAAGCTGATTTTTTTAACTCTCTTAATTATTTATTTAAAAATATCTAATTATAATAACACTATAATTAACATTATTTGATTATTTAACTAAAACATATCTAATAAAATAAATGAAGAAGTAATTAAAATAATAATACAATAATATAAAATAAATTTAAAAATAATAATCCTTTAAGATTCTTTGGCTAGCTTATAATAATATTAATATAATCTATAATTCAAAAACCTGGCAATGAAATGATTGAGCGAAATTTTGCAGTTAGGGCAAGGAGACCACTACGGTCTCAAGAGAGTCTTTTTGTAGATTTTTTAGTGGGAGATGGGAGGGTTTTCAAACACTCAGGGAAGAAAGACTTTTTGCCAAGACATCCTTCGAAAGGAAGGAAAGGTTTTAATCCAAGATTTAGGAGGTATGGAAGGTCATTCTAGGATTTCAAATATGTGAAAGCACCTAAGCAAATCTGGGTCCCAAAAGAAAAATCTAAAAGGTAAGGATTCTGCTGTAACTAAGGAAATCGAGATCCAGCTTCCTGAAGTCCTTATTTGACCTCATGTCTTAGATCTAAGTTAGCATGCGTTAATAGGTAAGATCTGGAATTTGCTAATGAAGCTCATTTATTGGAATCTTGAGTATATGATAATTGGTGCAAAGTTTCCAATTTTTGGTTACTGGATAAGTGTTTAGGGTTTTTTATAGTAATTTTTTTGAATAAGGAGGCACGAGATAATGTTTTGAAAGTTAAATCTTGGTTTTTCAAAGGTAAAGGAATCTATTTACAAGAATGGATTTTGAATTTTGATCCTCAAGCTAATTCAAATAACTATTTCCCTTTCTGGATTAGTCTTCATAATTTACCTTTCAAATATCACGATTTGGGTATTCTAAAATTTATTGTTGAAAGAGGGGTTTTTTGTGAATCATGATATGTTGACTTACAAAAACCCTAGTCTTCCAATAAGAATGTGTGTGGTTATGAATACCTTCTTTCCTTTACCTTCTTCGGTGATTTTGAAAACTACTAAGAGTGTTTGGGTACAGAATCTTATTTTTGAAGATCCTCAGACTATTCTAAATTTTGATAATCTTAGTAATTTTGAGGAATGGGGGGTTCTGAAAAAAGCTCCAGATTAGTTACCCATTGTTAAAAATGCTTCTCTAGATTCAGGTACTGATAAATTAAATTATTTGGAAAATGATGATCTTTCTGCCCCCCCATTATTGACCAAGATTATGCAATGGTTAGGGATAGTTCTGTGCTTCCAGTTGAGAACAGTTCTGAAGAGCCTATTATGGATATAGGGGATAAAGGAGTTCCAAGTCTAGAGTGCTCTAATGAGATTTCACCTTCTCCAGAAGATGAGATTCTTGGATCGGAGGATTATGAGTTGTCTTTTAATTATTTAGTTAATCCTTCTTTTGGATTGGAAAGTAATGCTTTTTCTCCTTCCCAAGATCCCATTTTGGTGGATCAAGTTGTTGTGAATCTTGATTCAAATACTAATTTATTGGATTGTGCTAATAATGCTTTGGACTCCTTCCATTTTGTGTTTAATGTAGAAAATAAGGATACTTTAAGTTCTTCTGTAGATCAGATCTCAGGGGAATTTAAGGATTCTTTCCCTTTAGAGGAGGCATAAAAGTTCATTGATGAAGTTATTTCGAAAGTTGGGGAGGAATTAATTAATAAGGTAGTTGATGAAGTAGTGGTTGAGGAAGCTGTGGAAGGGAGTGATATCCTTTCCTTGATCTCTCAGACTCTTCTAGAGGAGAAATGTAGCCCCTCTCCTCCTGCTAAACCTCAGGGTAGGAAACCAAAATCCAAGGTCACAGAAGAAGAAATTCAAGCAGGAGTTTAGTCGACTTTGGAGAAAATGCTAACTAGATCATCAGTGAGGAGAGATTGTTGCTCTCCTCAAGTCCAATGAAAATTCTAACTTGGAATTTAAGGGGTATTAATACCCCTAACAAAAGATGCTTGATAAAACATCAATTGGATCTATCAGGTGTAGACTTAATATTACTTCAAGAAACAAAACTCTCTACATATTTAGTAGATAACTTTTTTAGCAAATGGAAAAAATGGAATTTTTCTATTGTGGCAGCTTCTGGGGCTTCAAGAGGTTTGGCTCTTCTTTAGAATAAAATGTCAGTGGATGTTCAAGTTGTTTCTTCAGTTCATAATTGTTTACTAGCGGAGATTCATCATGGATTAGAGTCTTTTTGGATAATTAATGTTTATGGCCCAACTGCTACTATAGATAACAAAAGGCTCTGGGATTCTTTGAATGTCATTTTACAAGATCTCTAGAATGAGAAATTAATCCTTGGAGGAGACTTTAATGCCATATTAAGTTTAAAGGAAAAATTAGGGGGTATTAGCCCTCCCTTAAAAACTATGGCAAATTTTTCTGATTTTGTTTTAAAAAATGGTCTCATTGATTCAATTCCCATTAATGGTCAATTTTCTTAGTCAAATAGAAGGAAAGGTTTTTTGCAAATTACAAAAAGGCTGAATAGATTCCTACTTTCCTCCTCTTGGATCTTTTAGAAATGCACGTTTTCTTCCTTGATTCTTTCTTTTTCAGGGTCAGATCACTTTCCTATTCAATCAAATCTGGATTTTGTGGAATTTTTCAAGGAAGTAAAAAACCTTTTAGGTTGGAAGCAATGTGGTTTAGAGATCCTAATTTTGTTCCATTAATAAAATCATGGTGGGAGTCCTTTCCTTTTATTAAGGGTTCCAGAATGTTTCAAATTTGTAGAAAACTCTGTCTGCTTAAAGAGAAAATTAGAAGTTGGAATATTTCTCATTTCAAAAATATTTTTTAAGAGAAGGAGATAATTTCAGATAAACTTCATTTAATTAATCAACAAATCATTAAGCAAGGAATGGATAATCACTTGTTTGAATGTCAAAAACTATTACAGTCAGAATTGGAGGAAATCCTTTTGAGAGAGGAGATCTTTTGGAGACAAAAGTCGAGAGAATCTTGGTTGCAGGCAGGAGATAGGAATACTAGATTTTTTCATGCCTCTATAAAAATGAATATGCATTTAAACAAGATTTAGCTTATCCAAAATGAGGAAGGAATTCTTTTGTCAGATTTTTGGGATATTCAAAAAGAGGTTGTTTCTTTCTTCTCTTCTCTTCTTTCAAACAATAATGCTTCCTTTTCAAAAGAGCAGTGTAATTCTTTATTGAGTAATATCCCTAGTTTAGTAGATGAAGAAGATAATCTTATGTTGCTAAAAGAATTTACTCTTGAAGAAGTTAGGGGTGCTGTTTTCTCCATGGATCTAGATAAGGCTCCAAGACTAGATGGTTTCACTCCATTGTTCTTTCAAAAATGTTGGGACATTGTAGGTAGAGATGTTTGGCTTGCTTTGGAAGAGTCTCGAAAGAATAGTAATATATTAAGAGAAATGAATTCTACTTTTATAGCCCTTATTCCAAAAATTAGTTCTCCAACTTCTTTTGCTCATTTTAGACCTATTTCATTGTGTAATACCTTGTATAAGATCTTAACTAAAGCCATTACTATGAGATTGGCCTCCTTAATTCTGAAATTAATCTCTGATGAGCAAGGTGGATTTGTTCCAGGTAAAGAGATAGTAGATGGAGCTTTAATAGCTCATGAAGTTCGTCACTCTATTAAGGAGTTTAAACTTCCAGCCATAATTTTAAAATTAGATATGAAGAAGGCTTACGATAGAGTATCTTGGGAGTTTTCTTGAAAGTTCTTGGGAAATTTGGTTTTTCATAGAAATGGTGTAAATGGATTTGGTCTTGCATTTCGAAAGTAAGGTCAGTAGTCCTGTTAAATGGAAGTCCTACTGATTTATTTCAAGTCACTCAAGGTATTAGACAAGGGGATCCTCTTTCTCCTTATCTTTTCATTTTGATGGCAAATGCTTTCAGTCAGGCTATTATTAATCAATGTCATCTCTCTAATTGGAAGGGTATTGTGATTCCTCAGGTTCCTTTTCCTTTTACTCATACTCTTTTTGTTGATGATACTTTATTGTTTAGTTTTCCTTCTCTTCATGAGCCTAAATGCATTAAGACTATAGTCTCCAATTATTGTGATGTTTCCAATCAAGACGTTAATTTGGAAAAGTAAAAAAAAAATTTCTTTAATACTAAGACGAATATCCAATCTAGAATTATTTCTTTCTTGAAATATAAATTGAGATCATTACCTAGCCAATATTTGGGCATCCCATTATTTTTTGGTCCTAATAGGAAGTCTTTTTGGGAAAAGATTTCTATGTCAATCCATAATAGAATTGCCCTTTGGAAGGGTAGATGGCTTACTTTGTCTTGCAAGATTACTCTTCTTAAGTTAGTCTTGTCTGCTCTTCCAATTTATATGCTCTCAGTCTTACAAATTCCCAAAGGTATTATTGAGGATATTTAAAAATCTCTAAGGTCTTTTCTTTGGAAAGGTAGTACAGAAGTTAGTAATAAGATCCCATTGATTTCTTGGGATAAGGTTTGTATTCCTAAATCCTTAGGGGGAGCAAGTATTCATAACTTAGAAGCTCAATATAAGTCTTTGGGTGCTAAGTTGGCTTGGAATCTTTATTCCACACCTCAGTTAAAGTGGTGTAAACTTATGCAATATAAGTATTTGGATTCTCCTGATTCTGAAAGAATTTTCACAGTTGAGAATCCCGCTAAGGGTTCTAGTATGTGGAATTTTTTAGTGGCCTACAGGGGGGTTATTCTCCCTCACCTTTCCTGGAAGGTTTTTAATGGGTCTAAGGATAGTTTTTGGGAGGACTCATGGAATGGTTTCCCTCCTCTTTCTCTTTGTGATGGTTTGGATCAGGCTAGAGATTACCTTTTACTTAATTGGGGGAGCAAGGTGAGAGATTATTTTTCAGTAATCAAGGATGGTTCCTTCTTCTTAGTGGTGTGGAAAGGTTTTTAGTAGTGTGATTTCCCTCAGGCTCAAAAAAATTTACTTTCTCTTCAGCTTCAAAAGAGGCAGATTTGTTTTTCTGATAAAGCAGATGAATTAATTTGGACTTTTGCAAATAATGGTTCTTATTCTATTCATGATGGTTATAGATACTTGGTTTTCAAAAAAGGAAGTTAGATGTTGGATTGACCTTTCTCTCTATGTTGGAATGTTGCTTGTCTTCCTAAAGTGGGTGCTTTTTCTTGGTTGACTCTTCAGAGGAAAATTTTGACTAGTTAAAGGCCTTCTAAGCTTGGTTTAGTAGTTCCTTTTAATTGTGTTTTTTATGGAAAGTGTGATGAGGATCCTAATAATCTTTTTGTGCTTTGTCCTTTTGCTTCATCTTGTTGGTATTGGTTATTTTCAAAGCTCAATTGGTTTTCTCCTTTACCTAATTCTATTTTGAATTTGTTTCAAAGCTGGACAATTCTTTATAAAGGCTTAACTTTCTCTTCTATTTGGATTTCCTCTCCTTCTATTGTGATATGGAATTTATGGTTAGAGAGAAATCAGAGGATTTTTAGAAAAGAATTCCAATCTTGTGATTTTACTTTGTCAAAGATTGAAAAGTCTATTTTAGAAGTGGTCATGAGCAATTTACAAAGGAGGGGTTCTTCAAATTTACATTTCACCTCCTGGGATGATCATCTTTTGAAATCTTGGAAGTTTTTGTAGCCTTTGTCAAACTTGGGTTTTTCTTCTAATTCTCAAGTTGATAGAAGTATTATTCATTGGGTGCTTCCTGTCCAAGGGTATATTAAGATTAATTTTGACGGTGCTTCGCGAGGCAACCCAGGTCCTACCTCAATTGGAGGGGCTTTAAGAGGGGAATCAGGAGGACTTTTATTAGCCCTTGCTTTGAAAATATCTGAAACCACTAATAATTTAGCTGAGGCTTTGGCTCTGGTTGAAGGATTGAAATTAGCTAAGAAGGTGAATGTTGTTAACCTTCACATAGAAGGAGATTCTTTGGTAATAATCAATGCCTTGAAAAAAAATGTTGCATTAAATTGGAAGATTAATTATATTTTAGAAGAGGCCCGGGATTTGTTGAAATCTTTTGATAACTTTATTATCTCGCATTTTTTTAGAGAAGGTAATCTTTTGGCATATGCTCTAGCTAATTTAGCTTTTGACTTGAAGGTAGACCGTTTGATTTTAGACAGTGGTAATATTGAAGGTTACCCTAATATCTTAATTTTAATTGAAAAAGATTTTAGTACTTGTATAGCCTAATTATATGTGTAGCACATTCCTATTACCTCCATTTTATCCCTTGCTAGCATTAAAGGTGTATATTCATGTGAATTAATTGTTTCATGATAACATTTGTGTGTGCTCTACTTTTATAGCATGGTAATCTACACTTATTCCAATTTTTAGTACTTCATTTTAGTTTGGGGTATTTGGCATGAGCTGAGAGGACCTGCAATGATGTTTTGCATTAATATCCAAAGCCCCTCAGTTTATTTAACCTCTTTCAGTGTTTGGTTTTCTCATCCTCTATTTCTAATCTTAAAAGATGGAGATCCAATTGAATCATAGGCTTCATTTCCCTGTGCAGAAATGTGAGACAACTTTTTTTGGCAATGTAAATGCAGAGGGTTTAGCTTCTGTGTTTGCAATTGATAATCAAGACTCTAAGGAAGCAGTGCATGAGGTGGTAGGGAATGAATTTTTGGATTCTCGTGCGCGGTCTCTTTATCCTTCTTAGATTTTATCTATGTTTGCTTCTAATGTGATGGATTTGGTTCAGGATTCCTCTGTGGTAAGGTAGATAATTGCTAAATTTCTTCATCATTTTCTGTATTCAGAGGAGGTGTTACTTGATGCTTTTTAGAATTATGATTTGTTTAAGTCAGATGCTCTAATTGGTGGTTTGTTTATTAAGTGCAATATCCTTCATTCTCCCATGCACAACTGCATCGTCAATGCCTTTGGCTCCGCCATCCGTCTTGAGAATGAGGAACTGTTGAATATCCCTCTTCATGCCCATAGAACTAAATTGGGTGATTTACTAGTGAATCAGGTGGAAGAGAAGTTTCATGCTTTGCTCTTTTTAATTCAATATCATCCTTAGATTTCTCCTCCTCTTGGGTTACTAGTTGAACCGGATGCTGATAATGATAATGTTATGTTACAAGATCTTAATGCTTCAGTCGATGGTTAGACTGTCTGCTTGTATTTATTCACTAGTTTTATGAATTGTTTTGCAAAGGCTTCCTCATTAAAGCTCTATTTAGCCCTGAGGAGATGTTTTTTACAGTAATTTTGTTTGTATCCAGCTGATGATTTGAGGGATATTTTCATCCTTATTTTTTGTGGAGCTTTTGGGGGCAAAATTCTATAACTTTTGTGTATTATTCTACTTCCCCCTTTCTCATAATTGTAATCCCGTTGAGGGAAATTATAAATTTTGAGCTATAATCGGAGGTTTTCTTGTTGGCTCTTTCTTGTCGGTATGCTCTATTGAACCAGCTTTTTGTAACTTTTTATTATTAATATATATAATTATAGTGGCTTTCCACTTTTGTTCAAAAAAAAATAATACAATAATATAAATTTATCTAATTATAATTTAATATAATTTAATTCATTCTAATTTGTATATTGTCTTCCAAACATCTAAAATTAGGTAAATAAAGACAATATTTAATATTTATTAAATAACATATATATTTTCAAATTGCAATACCTATTTAATTAATATTTGAAAAAGACATTAATTAACTAATGCATTTAATATAAACTATTGTAGCAATTTAAACACAATATTTCCTAATTATTTAAATAATCAATCACACTTATTTTCTGCATAGACATGCATAAGAAAACCATTGAAAATACATATGACAACTACGTGGTGTGTGTCATTGCATCAGGGTAATCCATCCATCAGTTCTTACCAAGTGGCTAGAACATCTCTACCTCATCCATGCTCTAGTCTTTGATGAGTACCTGCATCCACTTGCACTCAACTCAATGTCAATAGGTTAGTGTCTCCAAAAACATAGACGAGGCAATCATTGTAATCATGTCTACAATATTTAACATTTAATCAATTTTCAATTCTCTTCAATATAAACTCATAATAATTACCATCACATATGCCAAATTACTTAAGGTAAAGGCAATCACAATAATTATTCACTAATCTAGAATAATTATATTGTTTATAAAAACAAGACGTGGCACTTAATTAGCTTAAAGTTGCATGCATAATAGTAAGTTGTTTTTAATTCTCTTTGTTTAAGATTCTAAATATAATAATACTATTATCAATATAATTTAACTATTTTTAATAAAACACAATTACTTTAAAACAATAAAGAAGTGAGATAATAAAACTATATATATATATATATATATATATATATATATATATATATATAATTGTTTAAATCTAATTAATATATTATATTCCAAACATCCATACTCATTAAATAGAAAACATTTATTATTATTTATTTGTATATATAAAATACAACTATATATACATATTATCACTATTTAAAAATAGAATACACTATTTAAAATATAATTCAAAAAGGACATTTAATTCTTATAATCAAATCATGCATTCGAAAAGGATTATCATGACAATTGAAAACACAATAATTTTCTAAATATCAAACCACCAATCACAATCATTATCCACACTATGATGCATAATAAACCATTCAAAATGCACTATGAGACTACGTGGGTGTGTGATTGTAACAGGGTTAAGCATCACAAACAGTTCTTGCAAAGTGGCTGGAACATCTCTACCTCAACCATGTTCTTGTCTTCGATGAGTACCCACATTCATTCCCACTCAACTCGACATCAATAGGTTAGTTCCCAAAAACATAGCCGAAGCAAAGCGTCATAATCATATCAATAATATGTAATATTTAAATCAACTTTCTAATTTATCTAAATATAACATCATGATAATTACCTCCACATATGTGCAACTTACTTGAAGTAAAACAATCATGGTAAATGCTCACTAATCTAGACAAATAATAAAGTCCATAAAAATGAGATGTGACATCCTTCCCCACTAGGAAGAGACATCCTGATGTCTTATTACATAAATCAAAAGAATAATGTATCAATCTACCATCAACAATGTATCAAAGTATTATAAAACAATAACAATAACTCAAAGTATCATTAAGGTATCATCAATTCTAACAAAGCATATTAATGTCAATTTACATCCTCCTATGTGGCACTATCCACCAAACTATTGATCCTACTTGACCTTATACAAAGCAATCTCTCAATTTTACATTTAACATTACGCCCGTCAAATAGATCGAAGTATAATCATCAATCAATTCACATGGAACAACTACCAATTCAATGTCCAATCCATCACATGGTACAACTACCACTCAATTACATTTATTCTAGCATAAGAGCACAACAATCACATCTTTAATGCACGCCAAGAAGGCATAAATCAATTCATCATAGACACGAATTTCAATCCTCATAATGCACATTTAATCACAGGGTAACACAATATAATAACAAAAGATCAATCCTCCAAACAAACATATGTCGAGATCTCCAAAAACAAGACAAACTTCAAAGGTACACCAACTACGTCACATCCACATAGTGTGTAAACAACTCCTCTGAAACTATAACTCTCATATCATTCCTACCAATGGAATTTGTTTCCTCTTTCATTACTTGTAACCAAACTTTATCTTCAACCTAATCTACAATTCAATTTTTTTGGAAAAACTCTTCCTTATCTTCCTCATGCTTTTTCACAATGCTAAAACAATTCAACTTCTTCAATTTCTTTCTATTCTATGTGCTTGACTCTTCACTATATTCGGTTGTTTTGTTTCTGTTGTTAATTTCTTTTCCTTTTTCTTTTGCCAATCAAATACATTAATCCAACCACAACTTATTTTAAACAACTTTTCCTAGATTCATTTTTTCCAACTTTCTACTCTAACATGTCTTTTCACTATGATTATTTCAAACTTCAAAATTCTACAAGGATGTAAATTCCAATAAATTTATTTTCTATGTTCTTCTCTATCACAATGGGAATAATGTAAAATCTCATTTTCTTAAAATGACTTGTAATTCCCCGTCATGCAACCCTAGAGAGTTAAGTTCAACTAAAGCAATGAAAAGGTAGATTTTTTTTTTCAATATAATCAAAGTAATGATAACACAATCTAACATATTCTGAAAACAACCACAAATTAAACCTACTAGTAAACCTCAAGTCAAAAAATTAGAGTATATTGACATTCATAAAAAATGCAATGTAAGATACAAATGTTTCAGTAAATTTTACCAATACTATCAGATAGTCATCGATTCACCAAGTGGAAAGGTACATCCTTAGCTTCAGAGTCCTGTACGACATATAGATCTCAACTTTTCCTCCAAACTGCATCTTTCACCATTCCTTTCTTCCAAATTCCATTTCTTTCTTCCTGTAATAAAAGATCTCCCCCAAATCGTTGATTTTTTTTTTTTTGAACTAATTTGTAGCACCTCTCCCCCCCATAACAACCAAGATTTAGGCCATTTATTACACCTTCTCCACAACCCTTCTTAAAACCATAGGGTACCTTTTGAAGAGTATACATTTCAAACTTAAAATAGAAAAGAGCAATTAATGCCCATAAATTAGTTGCCCTTATGAAACTGTCACTTCCCTCATGAGACCTGAATTAGATACAATGATGCATTTGAAGAATCTATCCCAGAAGATATTCAAATATCTATTTACTTAATTAAGTAATTATTGTTATTTCTCACTAAATATTTATTGATAATATATATTGCAAAACTAATGCAATTAATGAATTCACCACGACTAATGACAATTAGATAAAAGTTTATTCTAAATTAGTTAAAATGCAAATGCAATTTATTTCATTTCTATGAAAATGAATAACCCACATCAATTAAATAATCCAACTAAATAACCCAAATGTCGAACATACCTGACACAGCCAAAGTGAATATGGAGGAGCACTACATCCTCCCCCCCTAAAGCTCGACTTACTCCTGGAAGTCGCAACTAGAGTAGAACATAACATGTTAGTACCAACCTCGAAGTTGATTCATCTCATAAAATAATGTATACTAGACTACCTATGGAAAGAGGTTTATCTCATATACTCCATTTCAACATACTTTACCCTTCTACTTTTCAATTTCTCAACAGTAACACAATCTCAACTTGCATTTTAAAAAAAATGATTCCCTAATACCTAAACCACTTAATATCCTTACATGTTAGCATTGACACTCAATCAGTTTCTTTAGGATTAAAAAAAAACACATTGTACCATTTTGATCTTAACTAATAGAAATTCTCATATCATGAAGTGTTCAATTTCAAATACACCACCATTGCAATTCCTCTTCCATGCTGCTATTAAGAAATCAATAGATCAAAATGCTAGATTTTCTCAAAATATTAACATATTTATACATAAAACACACATTTTCCATTAAATATCTATCATTTATAAGTACAACATTTTACTTTAATCATTTTACAACACTGAATCTCATAACATATTCCACCAAAGATCATGTTTTATCACCTTTTGAAGAATACAAACACAATTTATCATACATTCTTCACATACGCACAAATTCACATCACTAGAAATCACATCACTGGGCTACACAAGGGTCCATCTGGATACTAGAAAACAACATACTAATCCACGATACATAATCCATGAGCCAAGAGGCAAAATCCATCTCACATAATCCATACCTCACACTCAGTGATTTGTTGGTGTTAGGCCGCACTCACATGGTGAGACCATCCAGACAAGCCATAATGATCTCTCTCTTGTTGTATAAGGTGGTTAACCTCCAAGAGATAGTCATCACACATAGGTGGGTAGTGGGTCCTAACTGTATAATAGCCTCACATACCCCCATCCTCAAGGTTCCCTGTGTCTTCTTCCTCATACACACTCACCAAGTCCACCTCATGCATCCTTAGAGAGGAATCACAATATGAGACTTGGTCGAGATTGAAAACAATAAGGATAAACTAGTTTAGCCACCAAAGTCATAAAGAAAGATTAAATAGAATTTCAATTTCAACAATAAAGCAAGAAATGCGTGCAATTTCAACACTAAATCAAATGTAACCATGAGGGTTACAAGCAAATAAGATCACAAGGTGTGGCTAAACCATCACAATCAAATATAAACAAGGTGTCGATCTTCACAATCAATAGAAAATCATCAATAACAATAAAGAAAGTCTACAATCTTCAAAATTACACTATACGACACTATGTGACTAGATACTAGCCACCAAATGAGGAAAGAGGGAACAACGTCAGGCTATAACAATAGCCCTCATGTGGTGCGAAATGAGCATGCCATCCACATGGTTTAGAGTTTACTCCTCGGCTACACCCTACATCGCCTCGTCACGCGACATGGACTAACCAAGTGGCCTGCACACTCCTTGGCTACCCGCATCGCATCTCAGTACACCATGGTCATATGCTAGCCAGAGAAGGTACGTACTGGCCGTATGCTGCATGGCAGTGTGTCTGTGGCTCTGTAGAAGTAAGCACGCATAGAACACACTCCGCATAGTGACACCTCATGGAAAAGGCACATGCAGGTACTCATCGTAGCCAAAGGTATAGATGGCTAGGACATACCCATATGCTAACCAACCCAGACACTATAGAAAGCAAACACGAGTATCCCTCTACAAGTGTGTGAGGCCACATTACGCTCATCATACAAGTGGGCTATCATAACACAATCTTATAGTGCACCTTCACGTGTCTATGCATGTGACATCATGTTGTTGAGCCCAGTACACTACCATTAGCAACATAGCATCATCACCAGCACTATGTCGAAACATCAGTGGGGTGTGGTATCATACCTATTGCATCATGTCAGAACATGTATAGATACGGACTATATCTCAACACAGGTAACAAAACTCCCTCCACATGCTGGACCTCAAAATATACATGGAGCACATGGTCTCACTTGGGTTATCCATGCAGGTCCTAGACTCTGGCCCCCAAGTGATGACTCATGTCATCACATAGTTCTAATTGGGTTGTCCATGTAGGTCCTAGACCCCGACCCCCAACTGACAACTCATGTGGCATATCATACCTTTCGTGAAGACAAGGTAAATGATCCTCCAAGAAATACCATCTAGATGCTCAAAGACTGTGGGGATTAGGCTAACACATATGAATCAAGTACCTTGATCCATCATAAGGGGAAGTAGTGAGTATGTTTCCTCAGGTTTCGTTGAGCAAGGGACCACTCTGTGTCGTCATAAGCGTACACTGCACACTCCGCCCAAGGAGCTTTGTGGCTGCTACTACCCCTTCACAGACTGAGGGACTAGAGAACACAAGGATTGGCCCTCAATCGGGTAACAAACATACAAACACATGTAATGGTATGGTTAATCCCACACCAAAAATACACACATTCCCCATGGATGGGTTCCCAGTATCACCATCCTATGGGCACACAAAGCAAGTACAAGGTATTCACAACACTCAACCATGCATAGTTACTAGTTTCTCACATTTACAGGGGAAGATTTACATTTACATACACAATTTTCATCACTACCATAAGTACATTTATTTCCATAACCAATGTGATTCCCTTTGCAAAATCATAACATTACTTGTTATCCCCTTCCCTTCCAATTTTCTTCCACTCTACTTTTCTACATATCACACAATGTTGAATCTCAATATCATGATCATCTATCTAGTACATCAATCTAGGTCTTTAGATTAAAGCATGTTATCCAACACAAGAGTTCCTATCACATGCATAAAAAGAATTGCTATAACTAAACATGGGCGACAACCTTAAACAGAGATCCCAGTACTGCAAACTTGGTTTTGATACCAAATGTAATGCCCCGTCATGCAACCCTAGAGAGTTAAGTTCAACTAAAGCAATGAAAAGGCAATTTTTTTTTTTTCAATATAATCAAAGTAATGATAACAAAATCTAACATATTCTAAAAACAACCACAAATTAAACCTACTAGTAAACCTCAAGTCAAAAAATTAGAGTATATCAACATTAATCGAAAATGCAATGTAAGATACAAATGTTTCAATAAGTTTATACACATTGATACACATTTACCAATATTGTCAGATAGTCATCGATTCACCAAGTGGAAAGGTACATCCTTAGCTTTAGAGTCCTGCATGACATATAGATCTCAACTTTTCCTCCAAACTACATCTTTCACCATTCTTTTCTTCCAAATTCCATTTCTTTCTTCCTATAATAAAAGAACTCCCCCAAATCGTTGATTTTTTTTTTTAACTAATTTGTAGCACCTCTCCCCCCATAACAACCAAGATTTAGGCCATTTATTACACCTTCTCCACAACCCTTCTTAAAACCATAGGGTACCTTTTGAAGAGTATACATTTCAAACTTAAAATAGAAAAGAGCAATTAATGCCCATAAATTAGTTGCCCTTATGAAATTGCCGCTTCCCTCATGAGACCTGCATTAGATACAATGATGCATTCAAAGAATCTTTCCTAGAAGATATTCAAATATCTATTTACTTAATTAAGTAATTATTATTATTTCTAACTAAATATTTATTGATAATATATATTGCAAAACTAATGCAGTTAATGAATTCACCATGCCTAATGACAATTAGATAAAAGGTTATTCTAAATTAGTTAAAATGCAAATGCAATTTATTTCATTTCTATGAAAATGAATAACCCACCTCAATTAAATAATCCAACTAAATAACCCAAATGTTGAACATACCTGACACAGCCAAAGTGAATATGGAGGGGCACTACATGACTTCTTAGTACTTGTAAAACATTTGTTATTTCTTTTCCTCTACTTCGATACCTGAGACTTTCATACTTAGTCCCCACAATTGACTCAATGGGTTCTTTGATTCCTTGCCCATGCTTACCCAAACCTTCGCCTATATATTCAATTTTTTTCAAGATTTTCAAACCAACATTATCATGCAAACAACTAACTATAATTCATCATCATTTTTGTCCTTACATTCTTTAGCAATAAGCAACTTCAGCAACTACCAAGTGATTGATCAAAAGAACACAAGTCATCTATGTCACATGAGACTTCACAAACTAATGGCTTGATTTCCACCATTCATTTTCTTTTTGGCATGCTAAAAACAGTTGTTTTAACTCAACAATTTGATCTTTCTATTTGCATTTTCTCCTTATAGGCTCTTCAATTTTTCTTGCAATTATTCTTTCCTTAAACAACTTCAACTCTTCTTTCACCAATTTTTTTTTTCCAAAAGGTCATTTTCTTAAAAAATTTCATACTTTTCCTTTCCTAACTCCTTTATTCTTTCCATATATTCTATATTACTTCTTTTAACATTCACCAATTCTTTATTCCAATCCTCCTATCAAAATTTCCTTTTCACCCCATAAACCTTCAACTTCCTACAAAATTTCATTTTATTTCAAGTGATCCATAGCGACACCCAAAATCCAATTCAAAACTTGCTCAACACCTCAACAATGTTAAGATATCTAACAACAATTAATGAACTCAATCTACCAAAGCTCTTAGTAACACACCCGCTACAAAATAGTATATTCTCTTCATCCTACTCCCTTACAAAACCTATCAAAGTGTTGGCAAGAGACACTATATGGATTCATGGTTGTTGTCATTGATGGCAACAAAGGTCATCCCACATATCCGCAAGTCATGGTGTGTCTCTACCGGAAGTCAGAATGAAGATTGTTGTGGTCCGGTGAACAAGAACAGAGCATATGGCAAGGTCTGACAGAGTGGTCTGGATCTCTCAGAGGAAGTGTCTTGGTGTAGTGCGGATTTGGGGAAGCCAAGAGGACTACCTTGAGTAGTATATTCCAAGGATTTAGCCTCCGGTGATGAACAAAGAAAAAGATATGAATAGTTGAGTACCAGATTCCTGAGAGACAGAGAGAACAGAGGAAGAACTGACTGACAGAGTATCAGACTATTTTCTGGATGTGTTACTATTGATGGTAAAGGTTGTGAAGGCATGAATCATGTTTGGCTGACATGATTAATGATATCTACAAGTATATGCTTGATCCGCATTGCTTGGTAAGCAAGGATTCAACCGACAGAACAGAGTTTGTAAGAAACTAGATTGTTCCGGATGCCGACTAGAAAGGTGATGAAATTACTTATGTGGATATATATAGAGGATGGATTTAGTTGTGAGTGTGAGTGTGTGATGGTGTATGTGAATAAGTGCAGAACAGAGCAGAAGTAGTAAGAAAGATCTGGTATGTGAAAGGATAGCAGAATAAAGAACAGAGGAAAGATGAAGTGTAGCAGATCAGTGTACTGAGCCTAACCGGAACTAAACTCCAGCATATGTAGATGCTTTCAATCAGTTCAAGACTGTGATTCTTATCACTTTGTAGACAGTGTGTCTCCTTGTAGGCAGTGGGCCTCTTTGTGAGCAGTGTGCTCGGGCAGTGAGCCCTAATTGGCAAGTGCCATTTTTGTAATTCCTTATTCTTCTAATAGAGAATAATCTTTGGGTTAATCACCCCGTGGTTTTCTCCCTTAACAGGGTTTCCACATCAAAAATACTGTGTCATGTGTTTTCTTATTTCATGGTAATGTTTTTATGTTTGATTCAATGCTGCATTAATTAATAAGAAAGTTCAAAAGGAAAATAATTAGGATAACTGATTCACCCCCCCCCCTCTCAGTTATCAACAATTGGTATCAGAGCCAAGTACCTCCTAATAGAGCCTAACAGCTTGAGGAAGATCTGGGAGTTCAAATGGATGCATATGGTTTAAGGGAACAACTCAAGACTACCCTTGAGGATCTTGAATAGTCAAATTCTGAAGTCAATGAATTAAAGGAAAGACTCAAACAAGCTGATGAATTCATGAGAGAATTAAAAGACAAATTAAGTCTCTCTATGAAAAAGAGAAAGGAGCTGCTCCAACAATTGGCAAGACAAAGTGAAGAAAGCAATACAAATGAAGAATTGACTGAGCAAACCAAGTTATGTGAAAAGTTATCAAAAGAAGTCATTATGTTAAGACATGAAATGGAATCAGGAACTATAAAGTTTACTCAAGAGATTGAAGAAAAAAGAAAAGCTGAAGACAATCTGAGACAATCTCTTAAAGAGAAATCAGAAGAATGCCACCAGATGGACAGGATTATCAGACATCTTGAATCTGATCTTGAAGATGCCAGAGATAATGAAGAAAAACTTGAGGATCAAATTACCTCTCTCAAAAGAGATCTTCAAACATCAAATGAATATAAAGAAAAATTTAAGATAAGTTCTGCCCAACTTGAAGTACTTCTTGGAAGTCAAAAGAGGACAGATGACAAGTATGGTTTGGGATATGAGAAAGGAGAAAGCTCTGGATCCGGTCAAAAGAATTTTGGATCAGAAAATCCAAGGAATAGGCCTAGAAGACCTCCGGTAAGACAGCCCAATGCTCAAAGATATCCATCTTTCAATGGATACTGCCACAGCTACAACCACTTTGGTCACAAAGCTAATCAGTGCAGAAAGAGAATGAATCAGATTAATTCATCCTTCTCCGGACAGTGCTTTAATTGCAAAAAGTATGGACACAAATCCCATGAATGCAGAAATATGCAAGTAAACAAATCATTCAAAGGTAGATGCTTTACATGCAATAGAGTAGGTCATATGGCTAATCAATGCAGATCAAGAGGTTATCAGTCAAATATGCAAAGAAATGTTACTTGCCAAATCTGTAATAGGTCCGGTCATAATGCTAAAGTCTGCAGAAGCAAGAATCAGGACAAAAGAGGTCCGGTGTATAATCAGAATCAAGACAAGGGTAAACAAAAGATTAATGCGGATGAAGTTAGGAATCAGATGAGCAAGATTTGGGTGAAGAAAAGTTCAGAGAATGTAGAGGTTGGATCCGCACCAGACTCTGGTGCTGATATTTCTTCTAGAAATTAAAAAGTGAGCTCTGGCTCAGGGGGAGACTCAAAAAAAATCCTGTTCCCCTAGCCAATCAAGTGGTGCCGGATGTGGCACAAAATGCGGAGCAAAGGGTTTGAAGATATAAGTCCTAAGTAAATCCAGATAAGATTTCAGAGGTCCACATGAAGATGCAAAGAAGTTGTGATCCATCAAGTAAGACCTGTTCCGGGAGATGCCCCAGAATGACAGACGACTACAAAAGGGTCCGGAGAGATCCGGAAATGCATTATCTTATTCTGCGGATTGGACAGAGTGTTTGGGATGTCCTTGTGATGTGTTATCTTGATTTGTTCATGGTTGAAAGTTCCGCATGATGTTCATAGACCAGGACTGATCCGGTTCTTCAGGTTATCCGAATAAGGCAAACCGGAATAATATAGGTCAAGCATTTATTGCCATTAGATATTAGGGTTTGCGGAGCAATATAAGGGATTTCTCATAAAACATTTGCTCATTCTGCACTCAAGAAGACGCGAAAAGTGGAGCTCTGCAACTAGATTCATCAACCACACCAGAGATCTCCTGCCGAAGTCATTGCATAAAGAAATCAATCCAACTACTCCGTGCAACCGAAGACGCAAAAGGTATTTTCCACTTTCGATATCTTGCTACAAATCTTTTGAAGATATGGCTACTCCAAATATAGTAAAAATCTCAGATAGGCCCCGACCTGAATTTAAGAAACATCCATACAAGTCATTGGAGGTAGATCCCTTAGGAGCATTTTCCAGTGTTCCTCACGGAGTTTTACACACAGAAGACATTAGGGTTTACATACATGCAAGCATTGAGGAATTTGGGGAATTCAAATTGAGAGATCTCTATCACAAGCAACTGATAGACAATGATTTTGAGCTTAAACCAGAGTATAAGGGTATCCAGAAGAAACAATTTGATCAATTCATTCATTTCCCCTACTTTGAAGAAGATGAATGGGTCCGGTATGTACTGAGCAGGATGCATGACAACTTCCTATGGCTGGATAGACCCTGCAAGATCACAAAAGAGGCAATTAGAGAAGTAACTGGTCTATACTCTTCTAGAGGGATACCTATCCTGAAATCTGTCAAGAACAACATTGTAACTGAGGCCACCGGATCAAAATTTGATAAGAGGGCAATGACCATTGAAGATATCTCGGATCCGGATATCAAGTATGCATCCATGATAATAGGATACAAGATCTATCACTCCAGCAGGGAGAATTCTGTATCCGGAACTGCAGTATATACTGCCTATGAAATGCTAAGGAAGAATGCAGAATATGATCTCTGCGAACTACTCTTAAGCCAATTAATGGAAAATATACAAAAAATCAAGAAGGACAAGAAGAATTCCTTTAAGTATGGTACTCTTATTGTATGTCTATTCTTCTACTTCATGAATGAGCTGCCCGGATCAAGTGGATGGGTATGGCAGAATGAAAAACCTGTTGTAGTCCAAATAAGAGACTATCTACATGGGCTTGGGGATGCCAAAGCAAGAAATACAGCCCTATGGGGATACTTCAAAAACTTCCAAAGCATGATGCAAACAAGAGAAAGAATTCCCCAGTCTCTTGTTGAGAAATACAAAGACTCAGTGTGCTTTATGGTGGACACTGATCAGTGCCTAATGGAGGCAGTGGAGCCAAGGACTGTCTGGATCATGCCCATGGGGTATGAAGTGGATGAACAAATAGTGGAGCTGCATGTTCAACACATGCTAAGTTAGCCCAAAGATCCTAAGGCAGAAAGGTTTGGAACCTTTGAGGAGCTGAGTGTAAAGATACATGTAGAACTCAGGGAACCTGAGATAAAGAGAAAGGTGAGAAAAGAAGTAGAGCACATTGCTCAAGGCCTAGGCATCTCAAAAGAGGCACTTGATGCCAGCCGGGAAAAGAGAAGAAAGTCTGAGGAAGAAAAGAAAGAGGCAGAAAAGAAAAGCAAGAAAAGTGCTCCGATGGAATCCTCAACCCGGACCAGATCATCTAAAGGATCCACACCTGTCAAAACCAAAAGCTCAAAACCGGAAGTCCAGGGATCCGGTAAAAGATCCAAGACAAAAGCCTCAAGAGCTTATCAAAGCCAAAAGGATGAAGAAGAAACTGAGTCAGATGAAGGAGTGAAAGAAATAAAGAAACAGAAAAAGAAAGGAACCGGTAAACCCTCTTCTGGCCGAGACAAGGAAGAAATGACAGAAGAATTTTCTGCAAAGCCCACCCTGTCTCTAGACAGTGTAGTCAAATCAGTCACTGTGGACGGGAACCTTCAACCCGTGGCTGAATTCTATGATGACTACAATGAGGCAGATCAAAAGATCCTGCAAGAAGCCATAATAAGGTACTTGAACATCTACAATAAAGCTTTTATTGAGATTATTTCTGAAATTCCTAAAAGCCTAGAAAAGGAATTAGAAATAAGAAAGAATAATGCTCATGCAAAAGATCTTGAGATCCGGGAGCAGATAGCTATTCAGCTATATCCTCAAATTGATCCCAAGACAATGAACATAATATTCAAAGATTGCAAAGATGAGTTCAGAAGTAAAGCCAGGATGAACCAACTCATGCTTGGTGAGACTGACAAGGTGGCCAAAGAGACAGAAGAGATCCTCCAGAAGGCCTTCAAAAGTTTCAATCTTCCTGTTGTAGAGGACTTAGGTGTAGAAACAGCTGTGGACTTGGAACCCTCTACTCCAGAAGAAGTGGCCTATGAACAGGCTAGCATCTCTCCTCCGGTTTCCCCTATAGTCTCTGAATCCAAAGAAGAAGAGAAATTACAGGAGAAGGAAGCAGTGGTGAAAGATAAAGAGGTTGACAGTTCCAAGACTGCAGAAGAAAAGAAACATCTGTCTTCGGCAAGAGACACTGCACAAACTGTTCAACAATTTTTGAGCAAAGAAACTTTAGAGACTGATGAACCGGAGCTTCTAAAAGGCCCATTCGACTTTGACTCTCTCTCTCCGGTACAAACAATGAAAATAGCTTCATTTGCAAATGCCAAGGCAAATGAAAAACTCCTGAAGTCTCATATGGAAGACTGTGAGTTGATAGAGGCTGCTTCCGGAGTACTTGTAAAAATTATGCCATCAATCCAGATAGATCGGACAGCCTCCTCTTCCGGTAATCTAAAAACCTTAGTCAGCAGTGTTGATACACATTTTGATTCTCTAGAAAAATCAGCTGAAGTAAAGGTCCGGAAGGAATTTTTGGATAAAAGATTTTCAGAAGTATTAGGATTAATCTCTAACGATAGGAGAAATATGAGTATTGGATTAAAGAGCTTAGAAAGTGCTCTTAAGGATGGCGGTGATATTTACAAATTTTGTATCTCCTGGTCAAAGGCAACAGTTGAAATAGATAAGAAAATAAAAGAGGAACAGGACAAACTACAAAGTTTATCTCAAAGTTTTGATCCTCTCTCTTCCTCCATAGTAAATCAAGAATGTCAGACTATTGCAGTCTTGAATGAAATAAAGAACCTTGAGAAGGAAAGGAAGAATATCACTAACTGGATGGGAGAACTTAGAAGGATTATAATCCCTAAGTTAGAAACTATGCATGAGGCCATCAGTGATGCTCAGACCACCGCCCAAACAAATAATCTGACAGATCTCAAGAGGGCAGAAGCTTTTGCATTTTTGTTGAGTGGTCACATTTCAATTTTGGATAGAATGAAGCAAAGTTGGGCTACAGAACTGATCCAATTGAAGACATCCTTTGCAGACATTCTTCAGTATATGTGAGTATGTAAATATGCGGCTATGTATAGAAATTTTTTTTTGAAAATTTTGGTGTGCGGACCCTACCCTTTGCCATTGATGTCAAAGGGGTAGTGAGGAGCAGTGAAAAATGAGGAATCCAACTAAGGGGGAGTTTCAGAAATTGTATATAAAGATAGAGCATCAGCCAAGGGGGAGCACAGTGTAAACACTTAGTCATTTTTCACTAAGTGTTGCCATCAATGCCAAAGGGGGAGATTGTTGGCAAGAGACACTATATGGATTCATGGTTGTTGTCATTGATGGCAACAAAGGTCATCCCACATATCCGCAAGTCATGGTGTGTCTCTACCGGAAGTTAGAATGAAGATTGTTGTGGTCCGGTGAACAAGAACAGAGCATATGGCAAGGTCCGACAGAGTGGTCCGGATCTCTCAGAGGAAGTGTCTTGGTGCAGTGCAGATTTGGGGAAGTCAAGAGGACTACCTTGAGTAGTATATTCCAAGGATTTAGCCTCCGGTGATGAACAAAGAAAAAGATATGAATAGTTGAGTACCAGATTCCTGAGAGACAGAGAGAACAGAGGAAGAACTGACTGATAGAGTATCAGACTATTTTCTGGATGTGTTACTGTTGATGGTAAAGGTTGTGAAGGCATGAATCATGTTTGGCCGACATGATTAATGATATCTACAAGTATATGCTTGATCCGCATTGCTTGGTAAGCAAGGATTCAACCGACAGAACAGAGTTTGTAAGAAACTAGATTGTTCTGGATGCCGACTAGAAAGGTGATGAAATTACTTATGCGGATATATATAGAGGATGGATTTAGTTGTGAAGAGTGTGAGTGTGTGATGGTGTATGTGAATAAGTGCAGAATAGAGCAGAAGTAGTAAGAAAGATCCGGTATGTGAAAGGATAGCAGAATAAAGAACAGAGGAAAGATGAAGTGCAGTAGATCAGTGTACTGAGCCTAACCGAAACTGAACTCCAGCATATGTAGATGCTTTCAATCAGTTCAAGACTATGATTCTTATCACTTTGTAGACAGTGTGTCTCCTTGTAGGCAGTGGGCCTCTTTGTGAGCAGTGTGCTCGGGCAGTGAGCCCTAATTGGCAAGTGCCATTTTTGTAATTCCTTATTCTTCTAACAAAGAATAATCTTTGGGTTAATCACCCCGTGGTTTTCTCCCTTAACAGGGTTTCCATGTCAAAAATACTGTGTCGTGTGTTTTCTTATTTCATGGTAATGTTTTTATGTTTGATTCAATGCTGCATTAATTAATAAGAAAGTTCAAAAGGAAAATAATTAGGATAACTGATTCACCCCCCCCCTCTCAGTTATCAACACAAAGGTCTATCATGGACATCATAGAAAACATAACATGATACATGACCACTAGTTTTAAAACATTCAAGCATAGCCACCAATAATAAATAAATAAATAAATTCTGAAGAATAGAAAAATTCAATTCCAATAATAAGGTATAAAATGCGCTCAATTTCAACAGTAAATCAAACATGACCATCAAGGTTGAAAAATAACTAAATATCAATTTTTTTATGGCTATACTTTTTCATAAATAAAAATAAAATTTTCAATGATGGCATTTACAACTTTTAGAGAAATTTTCAAAGTCAAAAAGGATAAATATCAAATTCAAAAGTCTCACATTACATGAACTATGTGACTAATTCTAGCCACTAGAGAAGGAGTATAATGCTACACTATGCCTGGTACCAAAATTGGGGTGAGCTAAGAGAATGCACTCAATCACAGAAGCAACCTAGTCCTCTAAGACTCCAAGAACTTCTATATCCTAAGATTATATCCACACAACATCACTCAAGATACCTAGCAACAAAGATTGAATTTTGATCTAGGAAATCACAATCAAACTGAAGAATGTCCGACCCAACCTGGTGCATCCCTATTAACCTACATGCAGCCCTAATTTAAATGCAGAATCTCATTAACAGGATGTAGCAAGGAATTAAATACATAAAACTGATTAACGGTGTGTAGGTTTTGAAAACAAAACCTACTTCCCTATTTCCCCATATTCAGCACCCATCCTAGAAGGCAACTTCCCAAAAGAACAAACATTCAACAACCAAGATTTAAGTTAGGACAAAATTAGGTTCACAAACCAAGATATCACAACACACCATTCTTTCCTACAAGCAATGGTTATCATTTCTTTTCTTAAACTTCAATGAGACAATGTAATACTATCTTTCTTATAACCACATAATGAATCCATATTCATGATCATGCTCTCAATAAAACAATGCAACATGCATTTCAAGAAAGCATTCACCAGAAAGCAAATATACAAAAAAATAAAATAAGTCAAATATATGATCCAACATCCTCTTTTCAATACTCATGCATAACTCTAAAAGAGAAAAAGAACCTAGTTCATTCATACTCAAGAATAATCATCAGGGTCTATCTAACCCTGTAAAAAGGAGGCACATGCTATTCACAGTAGGCCAACACATAAGGACACACACATGCTTGATCAAACTGAGTAACACACACACCCAGAGCTCCCAATGCTAGAACTGCACTTTGATACCAAATGTAAAAGCCCTCAAAACCATCACAAAAGTAAATAAAGTAAATAATCCATTTAAATACAACATCACAAGAAATGAAAGTAAAAAGATGTAATTAATCCGCTTAATATAATATAAAAGATAAAAAGGTGTAATTAATCCGCTTAATTACAATATCAGAAGTATCAAGAATAAATCTCATAAATAAGATTTAATTGAGTCAATAAATCTTCACAAAAGGAAATCATTATAAATAAGAATCTATAAGATTCAATAAATCTTGCAAAAGATAATCTCATCAATATAAATCAAATAAAGTCATTAAATCTTACAATTCACATGCTCATCCCAGTTAAAAGTACTATGAAATAATATACAAGTCCATTGGCATTCATGCCATAATACATCCAATTACAAGTTCTAATAAACATGTTCAACAAGAATAAATAAATCAATACTTTCATCAGTCACGTGAACCAAGTGGTCCTCCACCTATGAGCCCAGAGACAAGAATGTGGCCCAAGTGCTTTTCCACCCAACCATGAAGTAATTACACTTCCCCAGATCCCTTCATGAAAAAAAGGAAACCCAACCCTGCATGAAATGTCTAGCTACCTGGAAACAACTGGCAGGAGGGAACAACTAATGCAACCCTGATGTCTGAATGTGTAATTCTAAATAATGAAATGTAGATGGTCTCACAACATGATGTGACATATATATATAAACATCTTTTTCAATAGCATCTCTTTTAGATCTAAACCTTTAAACATAGTAACCTGGTTCAATTCTCGAAGAGAGGAAAAGCTATCTTTGATAATCCACATTTTGCATCCTAGCCCAAAAAGTAACCCAAACACATTCCTAGATAAGAATCTACCTTCTTTCCCCAAATAAACAAGTAAATAATTTATTAAATAAATCAATGAATAATTAAAATATATAAATCCAAAAATCACCTATGACCATTTCTAATCCCTTTCCCATGCATCAATCATGAAAACACACCTTTCGAGCAATAATCCATCATTTGTTCATACAATTGCATGTACAAAACTATTAAAATGGTTTCATTTCCTAGTCCATATTTCATTCTATTTCCATAATGTATTGAGTTTTCTAAATCATCCTAATCAAGTATACCAATTCTCTTCGAGAAATTTTAATAAGATAATGATATTTACATCTTGGAATTTACTTCATCACTCTAACATATATGAAGAAAAGATAAATTTAACATATAATCTATTCATTCTAATATTCATAAACTAACAAATTTTCTAATTAATTAATCAACCTTACTGACATAGCTGTGACAGTAAGCTAAAGAAGCTCATTAATAGGCTTACCTTTGCAATAGAGACATGAACTACAGAAGGTCAAAAATAGGCTACTGTCGCGCGTATGACGGGATCTACAGAAATGCAACAAATAGGTTATTGTCGCACATGCGGCGGAAACTACGAAAATATCTAATTTTGCAAGGAAGTTACTATCCAATTAGCAATAGTAATTTAACAGGTCTAAATTGATATAAAAATAATTAAACACAACTTCAACAGGAACTCTAAATTTAATTGAAGAGGTATAACACTTGTTGTTAACTTAGATTAGTTTGCAATGACTGGAACTTCAATAGATCTAAACTGGTGGTCAGATTTCCTTGACTTAGGTCTGATTCACATAGAGACACAAGAACATAATTTTAATTGGCCAAGAGAGAGATACAGATGATCTATATGAGGCGGCAAACAAGGAAAGATAGAGAAATAAAGGAAAACCAGAAAAATAATGAACAATAGGCCACCCAACTACCTGGCGACACCAAGGTTAAAAATCTAGCATGTGAAGAGGTTGGAGATTGAGTACTTTGGCAAAATTAGGTATGAGTTTATATATTCAGCGATCAGATAATAATTATTTTCACAGGCTAAGAAAAGAGATAGCAAGTCAACCATAAGGCAAAACATTTATATCAGAGGTTGATCCATATAATCTAATCATTCTAATATTCATAAAATACCAAATTTTTTAATTAATTAATCAACCTTATTGTCATAGTTGTGATAGTAAGATGATGGAACTCATTAACATGCTCACTATCACACTGGTGACATGAACTACAAGAGGTCAAAATTAGGTTACTGTCGCACCTACGATAGGATCTACAAAAATGTCACAAACATGATACTATCACACCTGCGGTAGGAACTACATAAATGTCTGATTTTACAAGGAAGTTACTACCCAATTAGCAACAGTAATTTAATAGGTCTGAATCAATATAAAAATAATTATACACAACTTCAACAGGAACTCTAAATTTAATTGAAGAGGTATAACACTTGTTATTAACTCAGAATTAGTTTGCAATGACTGGAACTTCAATTGAGCTAAACAGGTGGTTAGATTTATTTGACTCAGGTCTGATTCACACAGAGACACAAGAAGATAATTTTAGTTCACCAAGAGAGAGAGAGAGGTGAACTATCTAAGGCAACAGCCAACGAAAGATAGAGAAATAGAGGAAAACTAGACAAATAATGAACAATAGGCCTCCCAACTACCTGGCGATGACAAGGTTAAAAATCTAGCATGTGAAGATGTTGGAGATTGAGTACTTTGACAAACTTAGGTATGATTTTGTATATTCAACAATCAGGTTATAATTGTTTCCACAGGCTAAGAAAAGAGATAGCAAGTCAACCATAAGGTAAAACATTTATATCAGAGGTCGATCCATAATAGTAAGAAGAAAAGGATGTAGTTCTTGTCTTATCTTCAATCAACAAATGCTTCTATAGGCTAATAAGTAACAGATCCAACATAGAAAGAGGCCAAATGCCCAAAAAGAAAAGTTGATTTCTAGTCATAGAAGAAGAACATTTGATGCAGACTAGATTGCTATAGTTCTAACAGTTATAATAGTCATCAACAATCTTTTTTATTCACAAAATACACAAGGAAAATACCTATATTTCTTCCTGGAAGGAAGATGGATGGATCTACTTAGTTGCTTCTTATTTCTACATTCCAATTTGTACCTTCAATTCCTTTTCATCGCTTCCAAATCCAGAGGTATTGGTCACCTGTAGGTGATTACATTTTCTATTAACCTCCTTTGTTTTTATTCCCAATCTACCCTAAAATTGGAGCTGACTATTCTTTTTTTGGACAAAAGTGGCAAGCCACTAAAATATATTATATTTATTTTATAGAAAATTATAGAAAAGCCTAGTTCAAAGAGCATACCGGTAGGAAAGAACTAGGAAGAAAACCTCCAGTTATAGCTCTGTAATTTATATAGAGTTCTTATAAAATTATCCCAAAGAGGGAACCAAAACACGATTTACAATTACTATAGTCTGATCATTTTCTCAAGATTCAAGACTATAGGAGACGAAAATTTACAAAGAGTCTCAAAAGATCCAAAGGTTTACAAAATGTAGGAGAGAAAGCACCTACTAACAAAATTTAACAAAAAACCTTCTGAACTAAAACAAAATCAAACTAAACACATAAAGTAAATAAAACAAAACTATGCCTAATCATTTAAATCTTCAATCAGGAAGCTGTGATGATCTTGCATAGGAGGGTCAACTAGTACAACCACTAGAGGAGGAGGAGGATTGAAATGGAGTAGAAAATGGAGAGCTTGAAAAACACTTCTAACTGCATCCTCCAACTCTTGACCAATTTCTCCTTGATGACAATGAAGAGAGTTTTCAAGGGAATGAATGCAACCATTATGAATACTGTTCAAAAATGCATAATAAACACAATGAATTGTAGGTCATGTGCTCAAGAGATTGTGATGAAACAAACCCCCCACTGGCATAGTCCCTGCATGTAGATCATAGTTCTCTACACCTTCAATAAACTAATTTTTAGAAAATAAAGCATCCTGCACAAAATGAACTGCAATCCCCTTTAGCAAGTCTGAATTTTGCAAGAGGTCTATAGTATTCAAAAGAAAATGAGTAACCAACTGAGAAGGGTAAAAAGTCCTTGGGAATTGTAGAACATTCCTTCCACATAGCACAATAATTGCATTTTCTACATCCCCATTGTAGAATTTAAAAATATCTACCAAGCGATTAGAATGTAACATACCCTAGCTCGGCACCTCCCATTTCTGCACTGGTAAAAAGAGCCTCTTGTTTCTTTAAACTAACCCTAGAAATCATAGAATTGAACACACACTAAAGCATAGAGGAGATAATAATGCAAAGGATGAACAAATGACTCTCAAAGGAAAAAGAAATAGGCTGATCACACGGGAGACTAGCTCATATTATATGTAGGTGCAATGAATAACCATCCATCGAATGATCAAGCAACTAATTTTCATTAATGCATAAGGTACCCATTAGTACTTCCCCATCCAATTCACACACACAAAACAAAACACCTCATCATACTAAATGATGACAATGAAGCCTACCAAGAAATCAAAAATTTAGCAGAAAAAGAAAATCCTCTAAGATAGATGAAGTATTATAATCATCATAGGCTAATCACATGGGAGACCAGCTCATATTATCTGTAGGTGCAATGAATAATCATCCATCGAATGATCAAGCAACTAATTTTCTTTAATGCATAAGGTACCCATTAGTACTTCCCCATCCATTTCACACGCGCAAAACAAAACACCTCATCATACTAAATGATGACAATGAATCCCAAGAAATCAAAAATTTATTGGAAATAGAAAATCCTCTAAGATATATGAAGTATTATAATCATCATAGAAAAGATTGATCCCTGCCACCTCCAATGTCCTTACAGTACTTTTAAGATGCCACCATGGAGCTTCCACTAGATGTCAAAGATTCCTATTTCAAAATATCCATTATTCTAATTAATTCTAAGATTGAAGAGGCATCCCATTCTTTTAAAGCTAGCTTATGATCACAAGCAAATTTAGCCAAGAAATTTGCCAAGGAATTCCCTTCTCTATATGTATGCATGAATTGGAATGAGTCAACAGAATTTAGTAAAGCATCTATATGCATGAATTGGAATGAGTCAACAGAATTTAGTAAAGCATCTATCTCTTGCAAAAGATATCCAATTTTCCAACATGGTAAGGAAGTTTTTTTAATTACATTTATGATGTTTAAAGAATCACCTTCAATAATTAGATTTTTGATACCATTTCTCAATGCCAATTTAATCCTTGCATTCAAAGCTAGTGCTTTTGCCTCATTGTTTGTGCAATTTCCCAAATACATAGCTAAAGCCTTAACCACAATACCTCTACAATTTCTTAAAACACACCCAGCACCTGAAGATCCTGGATTCCCTCGACATGCTCCATCAAAATTTAGTTGAATGTAATTATCTAGAGGGGATTTCCAATTAATATTGCCTCTATCCACCTTCTACTTTTTGACAGTGCAACTAGAACTAGGCAGTTTTAATCCCTTCCATTCTTTAAGCATTTGAGTATCCCAGGAAGAAAACTATAAAGAACTAGTATCTTTATAAAGAAGGTATGCAAAAGCAACTTCAACCACTGAATTTTTAATTTTGACCAAAACCTGTTCTAGAGAACATTCTATTTTTTTGAAGATTCTATTATTTCTTTCAAGCCATTTATTCCAAATCAAGATACTAGGGGAAATCAACTAGAGCACAAAGAGAGAGGACTTTTTTATAAATCAGATGCCAGCTTTGGAAGACTAGTAAGATTGTGTTTTGGAGAGGGCCAAACCAACCCAATTTAGATCAAAGCCAAGCCCAAATTTGAAAGGAGAAAGAACATACAATTAACAAATGATTCACATTTTCTTCTTCTTGAGAACAAAGTGGACACATGAAAGGTAGTGAAATACCCAATTTGGATAGTCTGTCACTCATAAGAATTCTATTTTTTAAGGATAGCCAAGCAAATTGCTTGCCAGCATAACTGATGAGGCCAGTTTTGTAGATTTTAATAATTCTTATTAATAATACTCTTATAGCCTTCTATCTTGCAAGATCTTGCTCAAGAAAGATTTTTTATCTAAAGGAAAAGAAAGATTTGAAAAATTTCTCCATCTGAAGCCAAAATAATTAGAATTTGTTTCCATTGAAATATAATGCTTCACTTTATTACCCCATACTTGGCACGGCACCTCCTTTGCCTCTTTTAAACCCTCAAAAGTAGACAATAGAGGATAACTATTCCAAGAATCTTCCCAGAACAAAGCTGAATTTCCATCATGTATTGACCAAGGTAAGCCATGATAACATCTCTTCATTCTACAATAAAATTCCACACCTTAGAGCCTACAAATGGATTTTGTATTGTAAAAATTCTTTCTAGAAGAGGAGATTCTAAATATTTCACTTGCATGATTTTGCACCACTTAGATTTTACTTTTGCATACATTTGCCAAGCCAATTTTGCCCCTAAAGCCCTATTTTGATATTCTATATTATGAATACCAACCCCCCCAAAATGTTTAGGCTGGCAAATTGTATCCCAAGATATGTGAGGAATCTTTTTTCCCCCACCCAATTGGGACCATTCCACATAATTTTTTTGAGAACATTGCATAAATCAAATGCCACACCTTTTGGAATTTTCAATACTGATAACATATATGTTGGAACAACTGAGAGAATTGCTTTTATCATCAAAATTTTCCCAGCTAATGTCAGCCATTTACCCTTCCAAGAGGTTATTTTCCTTTGAACATTAGAAATTATTTTTTTCCACAAACCACCCTTAATAGCACTAGTAAATAGAGGAATCCCTAGATACTTACAAGGAAGAGAAGCCACTTCATAGCCCAACATTTGAGCAATTCTATCCTGAACAAGGGGAGTGGAGTTGAAGAAAAATGATGCATCACACAACATACACTCAATACAATTTTGCCATTAATCATGTGAGAGCCAAAGATTTGAAGGATGGACCATAAAAAAAAACTTCTATTCATCAACTCTGCTGCTACAATGAGAGAAAACTCTCTTATATCCAAGAAAACAAAAAAAACAAAAAATTACCTTTTTTGGCAAATTTTGACAATTGTCAGATTTTGCCATTTTAGGTAATTTTAGAATCATATCTTGAGAATCCAATTATTTCCCAAAAACTTCCTAAAACTAAGGTAGGATTAAATGCCAACTAATATTCTAAATTTGAAACATGAGTTTCAATTTATTACAAAAGCAACTTTTTTAAAATCTAGAAAAAAACACTAATTTGTCATTTTGAGGGCCAAGATAAAATTTTCAAGCCCCAAAAAAGTGCCAAGATGACGTCCAACCAACTAGAGTGGGTTGGGAAACCACTGGCCACCTCATAATGCATCCACCTATAAAATTTGGTAGAAAACCCACATCCGAGTCAAAAGTTATGACCTCTGAAAGTCCCTGCATCATTCTCCTTTAGTTGAAAAGAACACAGCTCCTACAAGTGAGTGTCTTCAAACTGCTGCCACTTGTCTAGATCCAACTGCTACACTTCCCACTCTATAATCCATGTACTATCTGTTGGTGGCAATCCTTCCCACTATAATAAATACTTGCTGTACTGCCCTTGCCTAGTGTAGATAGTGTTCTTATCAAGAACCTGTGCAATCTTTTCCTTCTTCTTATGGGGAATGTGGTGGTGCCATGCCACTTATGGTTGACTATATTTAGCATCATCCTCACCATAGAATGCATATAAATCAGAAACATTAAACACAAGAGAAATATAGAGATCATCTAGTAAACTGACCTCATATGCATTATCATTGATCTTGTTTGTAATTTTGCAAGGACCAATTTTCCTGTACTTCAACTTGTGGTATGTTCTAGTAGGAAACCGCTCTTTTCTCAAATATACCATCACTAAGTCACCTTCATTGAATGTCTGATGTCACCTACTAGCATCCACTATATTCTTGTACCTCTCATTACTGTTCTACAACTTTTGTCTCACTTCTTTCTACAATTGTTGAAGGTGTTCTGCAAATGCTTTGTAACGCCCGCCTTGAACATCTTAAAGAATACACACTTATGCTATATGAAACAGGGAAATTTTTTTTTTTTTTTGATTAAGTAACGTTAACACAACTAATTATGACATATTCTCCAAGGGTCCAAGGCTGCATCACTTAACAAATCAACTAACATAATTTAATATACATCAGTAACTGATCCAAATCCATGATTAAATAAATAACTTATTCACATTCATTGCAAATCATCAAATAATGGAATCTGCTTGATTAAATACATAACTGAAATGCTTTCATATAAGTACATCAAGACATCATTACATTGCCACTTTTAGTCTACATCAGGATTACATACAAAATGAATGTTCTGTTACACAAATCTGGTACAAGGTTATACACTTACATCATCATCATTGGAACAAGTACAACTGGAACAAATCCTTCGTGCATATGATCTTGGCAAGAGTAACCAATGGATAAAATAGCTCTTCCACCTGACCATGTGGAACCCTAAGGTCCACCCCCCAAGCTAGGAGTTAACATGAGGTCCCAAACACTGACAGTCAGGTAGATGAAAAACAAACAAGAACAAAGACGACCAAACGCCAATACAACACATGGCAATAACAATACAACACAACTTAACTTAACTTCCAGAGGCGACACAAAACAAATGAGGAGAGACCAAACAAGGAATGCTAGGTTGTAGTAGGGAGAGTGTCATCGCATGGTCCTAACATGGGTTATCCTGACAGCCTCTCACTAGGCGCCGGCCCCCATCTATGGTTATCCTGACAGCCTCTCAGTAGGCACCGGCCCCATAGGGTGACACATGCGGAATCGACCTTCCTTTCATGAGGACAAGGAAGTCAATCATGCCGACCAGGCCTTCTCTACCCATCCTTAGTCTAAACAAGCACTACAGGTCATGGGAGAGGAATCCATTAATCTTATTAATGTGAAATCTACCCTTAACCCCCTAGTTAATTTTAGGTTATCACTTGATTAATCTACTTCCAACGGGTTATCCTGACTTCCACTTTGGGCGCCGGCCCCACGTTGAAAGCCACTCTCCTTCCTAACACCTAGTAAGCCTTAAACATCATGCAAGACTTTATAACAAAACACGTAAATGTACACTGCAAGGCATAAACCCTCTTGCATCAAAATAGAATCATAACATCAGGTGTTATCCAACACTTTTAACATTACAATACTTTGTTCTTTACAGATTTCGGGTCTCTCCATACGACAAAACGGTACAATAAGATCACAAGTGGTTCGATATCTCATCCTAAGATTATTACTTTACAAGACACATCATTCAACCTTGACAATACCTCATTATACTTCATACTATTTTTGATACACATAAACGCTATTACATCGTAATTACAAAAACAACAATACACAAGTTGCAAATACTCAACAATGACAACTTAGCCTCTGGAATTCAAGTTTGAACAACCTCAATTCGACTCATTACAACACTCAATCAATTCAATTTAGATTCAGGAGATGAAATACTACAATTCATTCTTAGTTTAATGCAAACAACTCCCGTAATAAAAGAACGTTAAGTTACAACAATTAAATTAACACCTTGCAACTAAATATCTAACTAATCTTTATTTTGTTCCAAAAGATAAATTAATTGGTTAACTAAATCATTACAATAATTGATAAAAGAACCACTTAATTCCTGTTTACCATTCGACACTTCCATAACGATACGATCTTTATAATCTTTCCTTCAAACTTGTCCAATTAACTTTATTCTATCAAGGATGAAATGAATAATAACGCTAGGAGAGATGTCTTACGACTGAACGACAATTACACGAGGCGAATTCAATCACGAAATGTTTGTTATCCTTCATACGGTCTTTCAGACATTCTAGTTCGCTCAACCAAATGAATTCTTTTATGATGATCTGAAGATGTCTCTGAAATTGATCTTATCCATGGTGATTTAATTTCTCCAGGAGAATGATCGTAAATGCGCCCTGTGTGAACAGCTTGGGATAATTTACTACTGAGATGTAAAATTTCTATTGACTGTTTTACCACTGACATGAATGATATGTATCCAGTCTGACGACTTCTGGCCATGTTCACTAAACTTGCAAATTTACTGCGTTGACGGTATCCACGTAAACAGTTTTCTCATTTTCTAACGAATAGCAATAGTCACAAAAGACTGTGAAAATTTGGAAAAGACAAACTGGAGTTGTTGCAAGGACTGCTCACGAACCGTACTCTTCTTATTTCCAAACCAAAATGATTCTTTCTACAGTTGTCCAGATTTCCAAACATAAGGGTATGATTAACATTTCAAATACTAAAGAGGTGCCCTTTATTTTAATGGTCTGACAGAAGGTTACATGGTTTAATCTTACTTGCAGCTATGATCACAGAATGCTAACCAATTATCACTATTTTTGCTGAGTTGATCTCCTTACTGCACTGGATATGGTACTAAATGTTTCAAGCCCCGTTCCACTGAACTCCAACCTGGAAGAACGCTATGTTACAGCAATGGTTTCTAGAGATGATCTTGGGCAGTTTAAACAATACAAGTACGAATTTCCTGGTGCAACGATGGATCCTTGTTCACCAGATACATTGCTATCAGTACAAGGGTAAACGTCTCATAAACTAAATATATATAACCAATTATAATACACCAGTCGACTGTCTACGGGAGTTTACACACTGGTAGGCTATAGTTATCAGAAAGCAATTGCACCACAACTCATGGTTTGAGAAAGATAAGCATTAGAATACCCTACTATACGCCCAACACATAAATCAGAACACCTTCAAATAGTGGCTGTCAAACATCCTATCCTATGTATTATGTTCGCACTACACCATAACAACCTCTGCAAAACCCTTTTAGGGAGAACTCCAACTGTCAGCCAAACTGCGGCCTCCCTGGAGCATCACGACTTCATTTGGCAGTGGGGAAAACCTTGGATAAACACCCAATATTTAACTCTAATATATTCCTCTGTAATGGGGAGTGACTTAGGGTTTAGTACTGGCTAAAAGATTAATAATCCACCCTCTTGACCCTAGTAACAACATACCAACCGTCTGCAGACCATTCCTCCCTCTGGCAGATATGCGCCTAGCCCATATGGCTAGGAAACAATGGACGAGTGCAGAGTTGGTATCTAACAAGAAGAATCCTCAATAATCGATAATGAAAGGATTTCGATCACTCCAACTATGGAGTAGGCTAGTCAACGAAAGTATACTACTAGGTAAATGGCGAAGACAGGGATTCAAAATTTTCATTCAAAACCAATGATAGCAAGGCAACGGCTACCTAATACTATCGGTCCACAAAAGGAATAATACCAAACACAAAAAAACAATATACATGGAAAGGTGAGATCACAAGGTTTCAGAGATTTGACATCTTTTTCCAAGGCTAAGATTTATTTCCGGTGTGCAGAAATTCGATGGAGTATTAGGTGATACTACAATTCTGGCAAACCACAGCATAATCATGGATTTTAGTCATCCATATTCAGATTCGGGTATTGTGATGCTGATGTCTACCCAAATAAACAGTGCCAACGGAGGCTGGCTATTTTGGGAGCCATATACGCTACTACTGTGGTGCACAATGTTCATCTTGTTTATACCACAGGATCAGTGTTGTTACTCATAGAAGAAAGAAAACTTTGTGCCTTCCAAGAAGAAAGTCGCACCTACAGCGAACTACCAATCATGCCCTAGCTTGCAAACTTGCAGCGATTCATGTGATCAATCGGCTAGTAAATAAGGTCAACAGAAACAGAAGATTAACCGATTCTCAGACACAAAAACATTAACCAGATCTGTTTGAACAAAGGAACTTCATTTGCAGATGTGGACAGGTTAAAAGGCACTGATCAATGATCAATGGACGCACGGAATGGATCTCAAGGAAAGGGACCGCATTTGTTAGAATGGTCGATTCACTGTTATTATCTTTTTTTAAACTATGATGGAAGCAATACAATTTGTATATGCCCGATCCACTGCCTGTCAATGTTCTCTTTCTAAACTAGGGTTCAAAGGCCGTAAGGAAGAAAAGAACAGAATTATTTTCACACAATCAAATCGCTTGCCCCGAGGTGTTAAGAGATTTCAGTGTGGAGAAGAAACTGTGGTCAACTAATGACTGAGAGAGAAGGTGAGCTACAGAAAACACATCATGGCATCTACGAATTGGAACCCTCATAAAGGCGATCTCCTTTGTATGTAACCTAGAAAACAGTTACTAAGCTATTGGAGGATGGTGGAGAATTGTAAGGCAATTCCGTTTATTACAGACCCAAAGGTTTACATCTAAAACCATCTATAGAGAATACACATTTGCAGAAATGACAGAAAGTTCCGGCAGAAACCATTTAACCAAAAACATTTCATTTGCAGACAAGGAAGCAAACAATCAACATGCTCAGATTCAGAGAAAAGAAACAGCGAAAGAAGGCAAGTATTCCAAGGAACCTGGCTACGATGTCGATTCAACAGGTCTGCTTCAATTTTTGCAGATCCAAGCCGCCTATTCCAGCCTTCTTCTCCCTTCGTGTACCTATAATGTCATCCTTAAAGCCTCTACCGTTCTTTTATAACACAGTCTCTCTCATCTACCAAGGGCTTGACACGCGATCCCGTGCATCTCTCCTTTAAAAATATATATATTTTACTTAATATAAAGATCCCCAATAATTATATATTTTATTTTATTATTATATTTCTTTATAGCCAACCTAATATATTGTTATTAATAGAATAGTACTATTTCGACAATCTATAATTTTGTTACTATATTTTAATTTATTTTATTAATCAAGTTGTAAATCACAATTTACAACATGATTACATCTGTTTATTTATTTAAATATTTATTATAAATAATATTATATTGAACAATACAAATTTCTTACAACTTTATTTAACAACAACACTTCTAATAAAATAATAATTTATTTATAAAGATAATCGACAACTAATGACATTATGCCCATTTAACAACATTTATACTCTTTCGTAGAATGATTCTAATTAAAGCACAACACTACCACACATGCTTAGATACCTTCAAACTTAATTAGACTCCAAGGTACAGTATTACCTGACAGCAAGACATGATTGAACGACAACCAACAACCACAAGGGTAAACTGACGACCAAGGAACACTGACTAGGGACTTCACGTTAACTCCAACCAACTAATCCATTGGTGAAGGCACGCTCAGACCTGGTAATCAGGTGGAGTCGATGCCTAGTACCTACATCCTGTAGCAACGCACGGTTAACCATAACAAGATATACATATACATCATATGCAGTCCTACAGTGAATGGAAATCGCAGTGGGGTAGGGTACTCGAGGACGAGTAATACGACACTGTTCCATTCACGTTTATGAATAAAAATCAACTATATTGAACAAGGTATCAGATTACTAGTCTACAACATAAAATGATCAACTAACTTCCAATCCCATATAATGAATAACATCAAAGCATCTAAAACATTAGTTCATTTATCAAATTGTAAAGCATAAAATGACATAATCCAACATCAACATCTGTTATCACAATAATTAGGTTCATACTGAAATAGCAAAATAACTAGAAATCCATCATCAAACGATCTAAAATACTGTCAAAATGTCCAGTACTATTAAGCAAACATCAGTCCAAAAGATGACAAGTTGAGGGGCACTACATCCTCCCCCCTAGGATCAGGCTTACTCCTGGAAGCCTGCGAACAAATATGGATATAGCTCTCGCATACGGGAAGTATCTTCCCAGGTCGCTGAATTCTCATCACTAGGATCCCATTGGACCCTTACCTACTCTATGACTCTGCCCCTGAGAGCAAGTCACCTATGCTCCAAAATGCCTACGGGCTCTAAAGCTAGCTTCCCGTCCTCTACCTGTAAGGCATTCCAATCAAGAACATGTGAAATATCTGGATGATAAGGTCTAAGAATAGAAACATGAAATACATCATGGACGCGTGACAAGTTAGGTGGCAAAACAAGACAATATGCAACAGGACCGATTCTTTCCAAAACCTCGAATGGCCCCACAAAGCGTGGCGCGAGCTTAGAGCCTTTTCCATAACGGATCAGACTCTTTCGCGGACGCACCCGCAAGAACACCTGATCACCAACTGAAAACTGACGATCAAGCCTATGAGCATCTGCATATTTCTTCTGTCTATCCTGAGCTGCTACCAGATGCTCTCTGATGCAATTGACCTGCTGCTCCATCTCTTGAAGCATCTGTGGACCTAGGAGAACTCTATCCTCAAGGCGATCCCAACTCAATGGGGTGCGACAAGGACGACCATATAGGGCCTGAAAAGGAGACATGCCAATGGAACTATGGTACCCATTATTGTACGCAAACTCCACCAAATACAAGTAATCTTCCCAACAGTTTTGCTAATCCATAACATACATTCGGAGCATATCCTTGAGGACCTGATTGACCCTCTCAGTTTGCCCATCAGTCTCTGGATGGTAAGCTGAACTGAAGTTCAATTGAGTCCCCAATGCATGCTGAAGGGATGTCCAAAGAGCTGAAGTAAAAACTGGATCATGATCAGAGATAATCTTGCGAGGAATCCCATGCAATCTGACGATATCCTCCATGAAAATTTTGGCCATAGATGAAGCATTATATGAAGATCAGACAGGAGAAAAGTGTGCTACTTTTGTAAGCCTGTCTACAGTGACCATTATTGCATCATGGCGATGAGAAGACATGGGTAAACCAACTATAAAATCTATTGAAATGATGTCCCATTTCCATTCCGGAATAAGATGTGGCTGAAGAAGACCTGCGGGATGCTGATGTTCCACCTTAACCCTCTGACATTCTAAGCATCTCGAAACAAAATCAGCAATATCCCTCTTCATTCCAGCCCAAAAATATATCTGACGAAGGTCTGCATACATCTTCTTGACACCTGGATGAGCAGAATAAGGTGCCCGATGAGCCTCAGTCATGATTAAGGTGCAGAGACCCTCTGTAGAAGGTACATAAATGCGACCTAAATGTCGTAAGAGACCATTCGACTCGATGGAATATCCAGCATATCTACCCTCCAAGGCTCTACCAGACTCCACTTCAGCTTTCACTTCTTAATACCATCTATCTGCAGGGAGTGCTGCAAGAACCCGTCCTCTCAAATCCACTCCAAGAGTGATTGACGAAAGTTCATGTCTTCGATGACTAAGAGCATCCGCCACCACATTCTCCTTACCTTGGATATATTTTACCTCAAAATCATACTCACATAGAAACTCCATCCATCGCCTCTGTCTCGCATTTAGGTTTGGCTGAGTAAAAATATACTGTAAACTTCGGTGATCACTGTGCAGCTCAAACCGATGCCCCAGTAAGAAGTGTCTCCATCTTACCAATGCATGTACTACTGCAGCTAACTCTAGGTCATGTGTAGGATAGTTCAACTCATGATCTTTGAGTTTACGGGACTCGTAAGCTATCACATGACCCTCCTGCATTAAAACTGCTCCTAAACCTTCCAAAGATGCATCAGTACAAACCAGAAAATCTCCGGCAGGATCAGGCACTACTAGAATAGGTGCACTAGTTAACCGCTCCTTAAGACTCTGAAAGGCTGCTTGACACTGTTCTGACCAAATGAACTTCTTTCCTTTTCTCTGAAGAGAAGTTATAGGGTGAGCTATCTTTGAAAATCCTTCCACAAATCGTCGATAATAGCCTGCTAAACCCATGAAACTAGAAACCTCTGAAACATTGGTAGGAGCCGGCCAATCCATGATGGCTTGAATCTTTGAAGGATCTACTGTAATTCCCTTGTCTGAAATAACATGCCCCAAATATTTTACTTCAGTTTGAAAGAAATCACATTTAGCCAGATTTGCATACAACTAATTTTCTCTTAAACACTGCAGAACCTGACGCAAATGTTCTTCATGCTCCTCCATAGACCTTGAATAAATCAATATATCATCTAAGAAGACAAGAACAAATCTATCAAGATAAGTACGGAACACACCATTCATCAGGCTCATAAATACTGATGGCGCATTTGTCAACCCAAAAGGTACAACAGTGAACTCATAATGCCCATAACGAGTGCGAAATGCTATCTTGTGGATGTCAGCCTCAAAGATGCGCAACTGATGATATCCCGATTTTAGGTCTATCTTGGAGAACACCTTAGCTCCCTTGATTTGATCAAAGAGGTCATCAATTCGTGGCAATGGGTACCTGCTCTTCACAGTCACCTTATTAAGCTATCGATAGTCGATGCACAAATGCAGAGATCCATCCTTTTTCTTCACAAAAATCACAGGTGCTCCCCATGGAGAGACACTTGGACAAATGAATCCCTTCGCTAATAACTCTTCTAGCTACAAGCGCAGCTCCTTAAGCTCCTGAGTAGACATCTGATATGGAGCTCGTGAAATAGGTTCTTCTCCGGGAACCAGGTTTATCTTAAAATCAAGATCACGCTTCGGTGGCATACCTGGAATCTCGCTAGGAAAGACATCTTCATACTCCTTGAGAATAGGATGATCCTCAAGGGATGTCTCTCTATTTTCTCCAAAATCTAAGTCATTAACTGTCACAACAAACAACTTGCATCCTTGACGCAAACATCTCTTCAATTGCATAGCAAAAATCATGCGCAAGGAGATGGGTCTCTGAATCCCAACCACTTCTACTTCTTTGCCCGAATCATCAACACACCTTACTAATTTGTGGCGACAGTCTATCACCGCTCGATGAGCATCCAACCAATCCATTCCCAACACTATGTCATAGGATCGTAATGGTATAATGCGAAGATCTGCTGTGGTAGATAAAGGACCTATCCTCAATTCGCAACCATACACAAGAGAGTCTACTGATACCCTAGACCCAGAGGCCAATTCCACCTGCCACTTAACATCTTGCTTTGCTGCCACTAATTTGCAATGCTCCACTATAGAAGGGGAATTAAAAGAATCTGAAGCACCAGAGTCAAAAAGAATAGAAATGGTAATACCTCGCAAGACACCTGCAGTCTCCACAACAGTACCTTGGTGCTCCGCTTGGCAATTATCCACCGCCGCAAACACCCTATGTGACCTACCTGCATCACCAACAGTGGGCTCTGAAACTACGGGCCTCTGTCCAAATCCTGAAGTATTCTTACGCGGACACTGTTTGGCAATGTGGCCCTGCTGACCGCAAGAGAAACATCCTGTTCCCCTGCCAAAACCTCCACCGCCTACAGGAGCATTTGATTGCTGAAAACTTCCTCTACTTGCAGCAGATTGTGTGCTTTGCGCTGGTTGACTGGCACGATCACGTTTAACTCTCTGCCAACTTCGATCCTTTCTGGAATGAAATCTATTACCTTGCTGATATTGAGAGTTTCTTGATTTCGTCTGGGAAAACTGTTGTTGCTGCTATCCACTCTTAGAAGGTACATGTTGACTCCTCGAGTTACCTACTGCATGAGACTGACCACCTCGAAAACCCAAACCTACTTGAGATGAGCTACCAATCTGTACACCTGTATGACCCCCTAGGGCCATGGTCAAGTTCTCTTCCACTAGTCAAGCCTTCTCAACTGCTACCTCCATGGTTTTCGGCTCGAAAACATGAACTCCTCCACTGATGCATGCATTCAGACCTCTAATAAAATGCTGAACTAACATGGCCTCATTGTTTCAATGCCTGCATACTGCTTGAGTTCATAAAACCTACACTCATACTGTTCCACTATCATGACCATCTGTCTCAACCCATGGAACTCATCTGCTCGTCATTGCCTCCAATGGTCAGATAAAAATTGAGCTCTGAACCTTTCCAGAAATAGTTCCCATGAAATTGTCGCAATATCAAGATGCAACTTTTGTTCCTCAAGATGCCACCATGTAGAGGTGAATCCTCTTAGATGCATGATGGCACAACTTGCCTTAGTGTTGCTACCATATGGATGCATAGCAAAGCATCTCTCCAAATCGATTAACCATGTCTCTGCTTCCAAACCACTACCAGAGCCATCGAATGTAGGAGGACGGGCTCTCATCAGGTCTCTCATGTGGCCCACAAGAATGGCTTCTTGTTCAGCTGTGATTTCTCTCCTTCTAGGAGATCGTTCTCTTTCTCTCTCTTCTAGTTGTTCCACCTCCTACCTAGGACCAAGACGAGCAAGCACCTCCTCTAGGAGCTGGCGTAGTTGAGCACCCTTGGGCTGATCCTGATTCTCTTGATTCTCACTTCCACCTTCTTGTGTACTCCCATGAGGGGAACTAGGAGGAGGGCTGATATCAACGCCTCTCCCACAACCCCTACCTCATCCACGTCCTCGGCCTCGTACCCTAGGCATCTTCCTGGACAATACATCCAAGAACAACTTCAGGTTGCTAGGCAAGGACTATGAATGAATATGTTCTTCAGAGTTTAAGCAACTAGCATAGCTTAATGGGCTAATTATAAAACCGGAGTACCCAGTGTTAGAAACTTGGCTCTGATACCAGATGTAATTCCCGCCTTGAACACCTAAAAGAATACACACTTATGCTATATGAAACAGGGAATTTTTTTTTTTTTTTGATTAAGTAACATTAACACAACTAATTACGACATATTCTCCAAGGGTCCAAGGCTGCATCACTTAACAAATTAACTAACATAATTTAATATACATCAGTAACTGATCCAAATCCATGCTTAAATAAATAACTTATTCACATTCATTGCAAATCATCAAATAACAGAATCTGCTTGATTAAATATGTAACTGAAATGCTTTCATATAAGTACATCAAGACATCATTACATTGCCACTTTTAGTCTACATCAGGATTACATACAAAATGAATGTTCTGTTACACAAATCTGGTACAAGGTTATACACTTACATCATCATCATTGGAACAAGTACAATTGGAACAAATCCTTCCTGCATATGATCTTGGCAAGAGTAACCAATGGATAAAATAGCTCTTCCACCCGACCATGTGGAACCCTAAGGTCCACCCCCCAAGCTAGGAGTTAACATGAGGTCCCAAACACTGACAGTCAGGTAGACGAAAAACAAACAAGAACAAAGACGACCAAATGCCAATACAACACATGGCAATAACAATACAACACTACTTAACTTAACTTCCAGAGGCGACACAAAACAAATGAGGAGAGACTAAACAAGGAATGCTAGGTTGTAGTAGGGAGAGTGTCATCGCACGGCCCCCATCTATGTTTATCCTGATAGCCTCTCACTAGGCGCCGGCCCCATAGGGTGACACATGCGGAATCAACCTTCCTTTCATGAGGACAAGGAAGTCAATCATGCTGACCAGGCCTTCTCTACCCATCCTTAGTCTAAACAAGCACTACAGGTCATGGGAGAGGAATCCATTAATCTTATTAATGTGAAATCTACCCTTAACCCCCTAGTTAATTTTAGGTTATCACTTGAATAATCTACTTCCAACGGGTTATCCTGACTGCCACTTTGGGCGCCGGCCCCACGTTGAAAGCCACTCTCCTTCCTAACACCTAGTAAGCCTTAAACATCATGCAAGACTTTATAACAAAACACGTAAATGTACACTGCAAGGCATAAACCCTCTTGCATCAAAATAGAATCATAACATCAATTGTTATCCAACACTTTTAACATTACAATACTTTATTCTTTACAGATTTCGGGTCTCTCCATATGACAAAATGGTACAATAAGATCACAAGTGGTTCGATATCTCATCCTGAGATTATTACTTTACAAGACACATCATTCAACCTTGACAATACCTCATTATACTTCATACTATGTTTGATACACATAAATGCTATTACATCGTAATTACAAAAACAACAATACACAAGTTGCAAATACTCAACAATGACAACTTAGCCTCTAGAATTCGAGTTTGAAAAACCTCAATTCGACTCATTACAACACTCAATCAATTCAATTCAGATTCAGGAGATGAAATACTACAATTCATTCTCAGTTTAATGCAAACAACTCCCGTAATAAAAGAATGTTAAGTTACAACAATTAAATTAACACCTTGCAACTAAATATCTAACTAATCTTTATTTTGTTCCAAAAGATAAATTAATTGGTTAACTAAATCATTACAATAATTGATAAAAGAATCACTTAATTCCTGTTTACCATTCGACACTTCCATAACGATACGATCTTTATAATCTTTCCTTCAAACTTGTCCAATTAACTTTATTCTATCAAGGATGAAATGAATAATAACGCTAGGAGAGATGTCTTATGACTGAACGGCAATTACACGAGGTGAATTCAATCACGAAATGTTTGTTATCCTTCATATGGTCTTTCAGACATTCTAGTGAGCTCAACCAAATGAATTCTTTTATGATGATCTAAAGATGTCTCTGAAATTGATCTTATCCATGGTGATTTAATTTCTCAAGGAGAACGATCGTAAATGCGCCCTGTGCGAACAGCTTGGGATAATTTACTACTGAGATGTAAAATTGCTATTGACTATTTTACCACTGACGTGAATGATATGTATCCAGTCTGATGACTTCTGGCCATGTTCACTAAACTTGCAAATTTACTGCGTTGACGGTATCCACGTAAACAGTTTTCTCATTTTCTAACGAATAGCAATAATCACAAAAGACGGTGAAAATCTGGAAAAGACAAACTGGAGTTGTTTCAAGGACTGCTCACGGCTTCAAACCGTACTCTTCTTATTTCTAAACCAAAATGATTCTTTCTACAGTTGTCCAGATTTCCAAACATAAGGGTATGATTAACATTTCAAATACTAAAGAGGTGCCCTTTATTTTAATGGTCTGACAGAAGGTTACATGGTTTAATCTTACTTGCAGCTATGATCACAGAATGCTAACAAATTATCGCTATTTTTGCTAAGTTGATCTCCTTACTGCACTGGATACGGTACTAAATGTTTCAAGCCCCGTTCCACTAAACTCCAATCTAGAAGAACGCTATGTTACAGCAATGGTTTCTAGAGATGATCTTGGGCAGTTTACACAATACAAGTACGAATTTCCTAGTGCAGCAATGGATCCTTGTTCACTAGATACATTGCTATCAGTACAAGGGTAAACATCTCATAAACTGAATATATATATAACCAATTATAATACACCAGTCGACTGTCTACGGGAGTTTACACACTGGTAGGCTATAGTTATCAGAAAGCAATTGTACCACAACTCATGGTTTGAGAAAGATAAGCATTAGAATACCCTACTATACGCCCAACTCATAAATCAGAACACCTTCAGACAGTGGCTGTCAAACATCCTATCCTATGTATTATGTTCACACTACACCATAACAACCTCTGCAAAACCCTTTTAGGGAGAACTCCAACTGTCAGCCAAACTGCGGCCTCCCTGGAGCATCACGACTTCATTTGGCAGTGGGGAAAACCTTGGATAAACACCCAATATTTAACTCTAATATATTCCTCCGTAATGGGGAGCGACTTAGGGTTTAGTACTGGCTAAAAGATTAATAATCCACCCTCTCGACCCTAGTAACAACATACCAACCGTCTGTAGACCATTCCTCCCTCTGGCAGATATGCGCCTAGCCCATACGGCTAGGAAACAATGGACGAGTGCAGAGTTGGTATCTAACAAGAAGAATCCTCAATAATCGATAATGAAAGGATTTCGATCACTCCAGCTATGCAGTAGGCTAGTCAACGAAAGTATACTACTAGGTAAATGGCGAAGACATGAATTCAAAATTTTCATTCAAAACCAATGACAGCAAGGCAACGGCTACCTAATACTATCGGTCCACAAAAGGAATAATACCAAACACACAAAAACAATATACATGGAAAGGCGAGATCACAAGACTTCAGAGATTTGACATCTTTTTCCAAGGCTAAGATTTATTTCCGGTGTGCAGAAATTTGATGGAGTACTAGGTGATACTACAATTCTGGCAAACCATAGCATAATCGTGGACTTTAGTCATCCGTATTCAGATTCGGGTATTGTGATGCTGATGTCTATCCAAATAAATGGCGCCAATGGAGGCTGGCTATTTTGGGAGCCATATACGCTACTACTATGGTGCACAATGTTCATCTTGTTTATACCACAGGATCGGTGTTGTTACTCATAGAAGAAAGAAAACTTCGCACCTTCTAAGAAGAAAGTTGCACCTACAGCGAACTACCAATCATGCCCTAGCTTGCAAACTTGCAGCGATTCATGTGATCAATCGGCTAGTAAATAAGGTCAACAGAAACAAAAGATTAACCGATTCTTAGACACAAAAACATTAACTAGATCTATTTGAACAAAGGAACATCAGTTGCAGATGTGGACAGGTTAAAAGGCACTGATCAATGATCAATGGACGCACGGAATGGATCTCAAGGAAAGGGACCGCATTTGTTAGAATGGTCAATTCACTGTTATTATCTTTTTTTAAACTATGATGGAAGCAATACAATCTGTATATGCCTGATCGACTGCCTGTCAATGTTCTCTTTCTAAACTAGGGTTCAAAGGCCGTAAGGAAGAAAAGAACAGAATTGTTTTCACACAATCAAATCGCTTGCCCCGAGGTGTTAAGAGATTTCAGTGTGGAGAAGAAACCGTGGTCAACTAATGACTAAGTGGTGCAGAAGCACCTACCTGACAGCTGGGCTCCTTGAGGCAGTTAGTTAGTTTGAGTCTTGGTTATGTTTTCAAGAAGGTCTGATAAGACCAAATGCATGTAATAAGGTCATGTTGATCATGATAAGATCACGCTGACCATGCTTTTACTATTTTTAGTTAGTTTGTTAGAACAGCTGTCATGCTGTAGGATCGGTTGGATCTCCCAGCCGCCTGGAGAGTTCCCAGCCGCTTGGAGTCGGGTCAGTAGTACTCGTAGGAAAATCTATTTAAGCATGAGGATCAGTTGATATTGCATACAGATAGAGATATCATTGATCGAGCTAGGTTGCACAGAGTGAGACAGAGAGAGAGACTGGTCATTATAATTGCATCTTTTGAAAGCAATAAAGAGATCCTGTTTGTGTTCTTTATCTGGTTGGATTCCATTGTTTAATCATTTTGCTGATCTGGTGGTTTCATGGACATGCTGATCCATTCCACCGGTTGATTCGTCGAATCGGTGGAATGGTTGTGTACAGTAGATTAGGAGGTAGTTTGTTTTCTATTTGCATGCAGGTGTGCAGGATCGCGGTCAAGAGATGTTGAAGACCCTAGCATGGGTATGTGCTAGGTCGAGTTGATAAGTTTGAGTTGGAAGATCACCCTGAGAGTGGATCGGGTCATCCCTGGAGGATCGGCGAAGTGAAATTTCGCTAAGGTTGGGAGTTCGTTAAAACGGCTTCATCAGGATATTTCTGCAAATATCCTGCAGTCACTTTGGACGTCATCATCTGGATGAATGAAGAAGAGCATGATGCAGTTGAGTGCATGAAGTGAATGTGCGTCAGGGTGATCATCATCAGGAGTTGCCGAAGAGGAGTGCATCAGCATAAGGTAGAAGATCGGGTTATGAAACTGACGGAGTTTGCATATTTCAAGTGCCTCAGGATGTTGTAAGGCAAATATATACTCAGTGTATATATCACCGTCAGGATCATCTTCTGGGTATGCCCATCATCCGCGTATCGCTAGTAGATGCGGGAGTGAAAGTTCAGTTTTTTTTGACTAAGTGTTGAAGAGGTCATCAGGATATTGTGTGACGTCATCGTCATCAGGATATGACGTCATCATCATCAGGATATTAAGATATCTCTCTATGCAAGTTTATCCTGCTGTCGCTAAGTGCTTAGGTAGCGGCGTAAGTCTTCGGCAGAAAGTTGTGTTAACATCATCAGGAGGTTTTGAGAGAACCGGATAAATCATATCATGATGCTGTTGCTTGTATCGTCGGCTATCGGGGCATCGAAGGGAAGCTGCTGAAGTTGTCGTCATCAGGATATTTGGAGCAACCGGATATTTGATATCCTACTGACGAAGGGAGTGTTGAATATCATGATGATGCCGATAGTGTTTGGCTCCCGATGAACAGTGCAACAGGGGGATGTTTGCGCTCGTTGAGTATCATGATGATGATGATAGGCGACAGGCGGAGGAGGTGAACAGTAGTCGGCAGGAGGATAATTCTGCTCATCCGAAATATGATGATGCTGTCGGTGTTTTTAGGAAACATGATGATGATGCTGAGCCGATAGGGATTCTTATCAGGCTGTTTGTATTATTGGCTCCTCCTTCCTATTAGTAAGCTCCCGTTGCGTTTTACCTCTGCATCATAGTGGTATCAGAGCAAAGGTTAGGATCTTCTGGAAAAGAGAAGCAGGATGTCAGACGAAGAAGGAACATCTGAGGTTCCAACAAGGATGACCAACGCTGAGTTGGCAGTTCTGGTGAAGAAACAGATTGCAGAAAGCAAGGCCATGAAGGCTCAGAATCAGGAGTTGAAAGATGAGTTAGCAAAGTTGAGGAGCAGAGTAGGTTCTAGTAGAGAAGATGATAGTGAAGAAGAAGAGATCCCTAATTGGAGCGAGGAGGTCGTTCCTGCAGACCAGAGACCACTGTTGAACGCCCTCAAGGCCATGGAGAGGAGAACCATGGATGTGAAACTGGATTTGCTAGTGTTTACAGGTAAGATGGACCCTGATTCAGTAATGGAGTGGATAGACTGTTTGAACAATTTCTTTGAAACAGAGGAGATACCAGAACAACAGAGAGTGAAGATAGCACAGTCAAAGATGAAAGAAGCTGCCTTGACATGGTGGAATTTTGTTCAAGATGATAGAGTACAGGAAGGAAAACGTAGAGTTGCCACATGGAAGAAGATGATGGCATTAGTAAAGGAAGCTTATATCCCATTGGATTACAGTATCCAACTACACAAGAGGAAGCAAAACCTGAAGCAGAAGGAGCTAGATGTCAGCTCATATATAGAAGAATTCATGAAACTCTGTATGAAGACAAAGGTAAAGGAAAGTGAAGAAGAGAAGGTTGCCAGATACCTTAATGGATTGAGGTTTAATATTCAGGATGATTTAAGTCTGCATAATCCAGATACAGTCCAGAAATGTTTCCAGTTGGCATTGAAGGTGGAAGAGAAGTTAAAGAGAAAACATGGACAGCACAATATGAGGGGAAGAGGATCAGCCCATAGAACAAGGCAAACCAATGAGAGTCAAGAAGACACTGGTAAAGGACAGGGACAGTCTTATTTCAGAGGTGGATGGAAAGGTAATAAAGGCAGATTTGGAAGTGGTAGAGGTTCTACTACATTTTCAGGGAAATGTTACACCTGTGGTGAGTTTGGTCATCCATCTTTTAAATGTCCAGAAAACAAAGGTTCATCATCCAGAAATGATAGAACTAATGACAAGAGAGTACAACTTGTGCAAGAAGAGACAGTAGAGCAAAGTGTGCAGAGTCCAAACACTTATCAAAAGGATAAGGAGGCTGATAATTGTGGATACCCAGAAAGTGGAGAATCTCTGCTGATGAGAAAAACAGTGACTACCATGAAGGTACCTGACAAAGAATCCCCACAAAGAAGAGCTCTTTTCAAGACCACATGCAAGACTAAAGGTAAAGTATGTAAGGTTGTCATTGATACTGGTTCAACAGACAATATGGTATCTCAGGAGATGGTGGATAAACTGAATTTGGAAAGGATTCCACATCCACACCCTTACAAGGCATCTTGGGTGAGTGATAGTCATTCACTTTTTGTCTCTGAACAGGCATATGTGGATTTTCAGATTGGAGCATATCAGGATAGAATTTTGTGTGATATTTTGCCCATGGAATGTTGTCACCTACTGTTGGGTAGACCATGGCAATTTGATCGAAGGGTACTGTATGATGGGTATGCTAATACCTACACCATCCAGAAAGATGGGAAGACTGTTAAGTTGATGCCCTTACAGGAAGCAGCTGCAGCACAGAAGGCAGCCAAAGTCATTTTAATGGGAAAGAAGGAATTTGTGCAGAAGCCTATAGGAGAAGGCATGCAGGCAGTTGAGAACACTGCAGGGAAAGGAGTTGTTAAAGACAACAAGCTGAAGAAAGTTTCAGTTGTGACTGACAGAGGTCAGCAGCAGGTTCAGAAACAGGATGGTAAACAGCAACCAGTTGAGAGGAATGACAAGGATGTTGTCATAGTTGGGACTATTGTTTGTCCTATCAGAGTTGAAAGAAAGACAGAGTTGACCATTGCAGAAGTTCAAGAGGCAGTTCAGACAGAGGTTCTGGTCAGCCACCCTGACAAACACAAGGTATGTGAGAGAAGGGCCTACATTGACAGGCATGAGGATTTACTTGCCAGACAGCAAGTTACAGTTCTGAAGTCTTGGAGCAGCCAAGAGCCAGCAGAGGATAAAGCTGGAACAGGTCAGAAGACTGACAAGGCAAAGTGTAAAGGTGGAGGACTTCCATATTCTAACTCATGGGACATGAGTTATTTTCTTTTGGGGAGTATGGTGCAGGAGCACCTACCTGACAGCTGGCCTCCTTGAGGCAGTTAGTTAGTGTGAGTCTTGGTTATGTTTTCAAGAAGGTCTGATAAGACCAAATGCATGTAATAAGGTCATGTTGATCATGATAAGATCACGCTGACCATGCTTTTACTATTTTTAGTTAGTTTGTTAGAACAGCTGTCATGCTATAGGATCGGTTGGATCTCCCAGCCGCCTGGAGAGTTCCCAGCCGCTTGGAGTCGGGTCAGTAGTACTCGTAGGAAAATCTATTTAAGCATGAGGATCGGTTGATATTGCATACAGATAGAGATATCATCGATCGAGCTAGGTTGCACAGAGTGAGACAGAGAGAGAGACTGGTCATTGTAATTGCATCTTTTGAAAGCAATAAAGAGATCCTGTTTGTGTTCTTTATCTGGTTGGATTCCATTGTTTAATCGTTTTGCTGATCTGGTGGTTTCATGGACATGCTGATCCATTCCACCGGTTGATTCGTCGAATCGGTGGAATGGTTGTGTACAGTAGATTAGGAGGTAGTTTGTTTTCTGTTTGCATGCAGGTGTGCAGGATCGCGGTCAAGAGATGTTGAAGACCCTAGCATGGGTATGTGCTAGGTCGAGTTGATAAGTTTGAGTTGGAAGATCACCCTGAGAGTGGATCGGGTCATCCCTGGAGGATCGGCGAAGTGAAATTTCGCTAAGGTTGGGAGTTCATTAAAACGGCTTCATCAGGATATTTCTGCAAATATCCTGCAGTCGCTTTGGACGTCATCATCCGGATGAATGAAGAAGAGCATGATGCAATTGAGTGCATGAAGTGAATGTGCGTCAGGGTGATCATCATCAGGAGTTGCCGAAGAGGAGTGCATCGGCATAAGGTAGAAGATCGGGTTATGAAACTGACGGAGTTTGCATATTTCAAGTGCCTCAGGATGTTGTAAGGCAAATATATACTCAGTGTATATATCGCCGTCAGGATCATCTTCTGGGTATGCCCATCATCCGCGTATCGCTAGTAGATGCGGGAGTGAAAGTTCAGTTTTTTTTTGACTAAGTGTTGAAGAGGTCATCAGGATATTGTGTGACGTCATCGTCATCAGGATATGACGTCATCGTCATCAGGATATTAAGATATCTCTCTATGCAAGTTTATCCTGCTGTCGCTAAGTGCTTAGGTAGCAGCGTAAGTCTTCGGCAGAAAGTTGTGTTAACATCATCAGGAGGTTTCGAGAGAACCGGATAAATCATATCATGATGCTGTTGCTTGTATCGTCAGCTATCGGGGCATCGAAGGGAAGCTGCTGAAGTTGTCGTCATCAGGATATTTGGAGCAACCGGATATTTGATATCCTGCTGACGAAGGGAGTGTTGAATATCATGATGATGCCGATAGTGTTTGGCTCCCGATGAACAGTGCAACAGGGGGATGTTTGCGCTCGTTGAGTATCATGATGATGATGATAGGCGACAGGCGGAGGAGGTGAACAGTAGTCGGCAGGAGGATAATTCTGCTCATCTGAAATATGATGATGCTGTGGGTGTTTTTAGGAAACATGATGATGATGCTGAGCCGATAGGGATTCTTATCAGGCTGTTTGTATTATTAGCTCCTCCTTCCTGTTAGTAAGCTCCCGTTGCGTTTTACCTCTGCATCACTAAGAGAGAAGGTGAGCTACAGAAAACACATCATGGCATCTATGAATTGGAACCCTCATAAAGGCGATCTCCTTTGTATGTAACCTGGAAAATAGTTACTAAGCTGTTGGAGGACGGTGGGAGAATTGTAAGGCAATTCCATTTATTACAGACCCAAAGGTTTACATCTAAAACCATCTACAGAGAATACACATTTGCAGAAATGACAGAAAGTTTCGGCAGAAACCATTTAACCAAAAACATTTCATTTGCAGACAAGGAAGCAAACAATCAACATGCTCAGATTCAGAGAAAAGAAACAGTGAAAGAAGGCAAGTATTCCAAGGAACCTGGCTACGATGTCGGTTCAACAGGTCTGCTTCAATTTTTGCAGATCCAAGCCGCCTATTCTAGCCTTCTTCTCCCTTCGTGTACCTGTAATGTCGTCCTTAAAGCCTCTACCGTTCTTTTATAACACAGTCTCTCTCATCTACCAAGGGCTTGGCACGCGATCCCGTGCATCTCTCCTTTAAATATATATATATATATTTTATTTAATATAAAGATCCCCAATAATTATATATTTTATTTTATTATTATATTTCTTTATAGCCAACCCAATATATTGTTATTAATAGAATAGTACTATTTCGACAATCTATAATTTTGTTACTATATTTTAATTTATTTTATTAATCAAGTTGTAAATCACAATTTACAACATGATTACATCTGTTTATTTCTTTAAATATTTATTATAAATAATATTATATTGAACAATACAAATTTCTTACAACTTTATTTAACAACAACACTTCTAATAAAATAATAATTTATTTATAACGATAATCGACAACTAACGACATTATGCCCATTTAACAACATTTATACTCTTTCGTAGAATGATTCTAATTAAAGCACAACACTACCACACATGCTTAGATACCTTCGAACTTAATTAGACTCCAAGGTACAGTATTACCTGACAGCAAGACATGATTGAACGACAACCAACAACCACAAGGGTAAACTGACGACCAAGGAACACTAACTAGGGACCTCACGTTAACTCCAACCAACTAATCCATTGGTGAAGGCACGCTCAGACCTGGTAATCAGGTGGAGTCGATGCCTAGTACCTGCATCTTGCAGCAACGCACAGTTAACCATAACAAGATATACATATACATCACATGCAGTCCTATAGTGAATAGAAATCGCAGTGGGGTAGGGTACTCGAGGACGAGTAATACGACACTGTTCCATTCATGTTTATGAATAAAAATCAACTATATTGAACAAGGTATCAGATTACTAGTCTACAACATAAAATGATCAACTAACTTCCAATCCCATATAATGAATAACATCAAAGCATCTAAAACATCAGTTCATTTATCAAATTGTAAAGCATAAAATGACATAATCCAACATCAACATCTGTTATCATAACAATTAGGTTCATACTGAAATAGCAAAATAACTAGAAATCCATCATCAAACGATCTAAAATACTGTCATAATGTCCAGTACTATTAAGCAAACATCAGTCCAAAAGACGATAAGTTGAGGGGCACTACATGCTTCCCCATCATCATTGACCCTATCTTTCATTGGTATCTATACCAAATCTAGAAGACCCTGAGGATTCCTACCATACACAATCTAGAAAGGGGACTTTCCCATTGATTTGTTAATAGAACTATTATAGGCAAATTCAGCCTAGGGTAATACCAAGTCCCATTGTTTTGGCTTTTCTCCAACAATACACCTAAACAAATTTCCCAGACTTTGATTGACTACCTCTGTTTGCCCATCCATTTGAGGATGATAGGCACTACTAAACTGTAACTTTGTCCCCATCTTCTTCCATAAAGTCCTCTAGAAATGACTGAGGAATTTGGTATCCCTATCAGAGGTAATAGTCTTTGGAACACCATGTAGTCGAACAACTTCTGAAAAAAATAACTCTGCTACCCTGATTGCATCATTAGTTTTCTTACAGGCAATAAAATGAACCATCTTGGAGAACCTATCAACAACTACAAAAATAGAGTCATTACCTCATTAAGTATGTGGAAGTCCCAACACAAAGTCCATGCTCAAATCTATCCATGGTACAGTTGGTACTGGTACTGGCATATACAACCCTCTATTTTTTGAATGTCCCTTAGCCATTTCGCAGATCCTACACCTTGTTACATACCTAGTTATATCCCTTTTCATCTTTGGCCAGTAATATTTATCTTCTATCAAGGCTATTGTCTTGTCCTTGCCAAAATGTCCAACCCACTACTATGAAATTCTCTGAGAATATTTTTCCTCATAGAGCCAGCTGGTATGCATAGTTGTTTTCCTTAAAATAGATACCTATCTTGCAAAAAATATTGACTTCTAAAGTGATCCAAGTTACCAGATACTGCTACCTTCAATTGTTCCACAATCTCCCAAAAATCATCATCAGACTCATACAAATTTTTGATAGAATAAAAATAATCACCTCAATTTCCATTGTGGTCAAAAGTGCAACATGCCTACTTAACGCATCTGCAACTTGGTTTTGTTTTCCAAACTTATGCTTCAAAACCCACATTTGAGTCAAAAGTTATGACCTCCAGAAGTCCCTGCTTCAAAAAATATCTTGGATTTAGCAGCATTTACCTTTTGACCAGACGTTGGGCAGTATACATCAATCACTTTCTTGATATTCTTAGACTCTACCATTGTGGACTATCCAAACAAAACAGTATCATTAGCAAATAAAGTATGAGTAATTGTAAAAGGCACTCTTGGAATTGAAATCCCCTTCCAAATATCCAAACTATTTTGAATTTTTAATCATTCTACTTAAGCCTTCCTCTACAATTATAAAGAGAAAGGGTGAAAGAGGATCCCTGTGTCGAATGCCTTGGGAAGATTTGAAATTTTTTGAAGGAGATCCATTAATCAACACTAAAAAGATTGCACTTGATAGGCAAGAAAGAACCCATTTACACCATTTGTTAGAAAAGCCAAATTTTTCCAAAACTTGTAGAAGGAATTCCCAAGAGACCCTATCATAATCCTTAAGCATGTCTAGCTTTAATAACATTGCTGGAATCTTATGTTGATGAATAGAATGAAGTACTTCATGTGCCACTAGAGCCCCTTTAGCAATCTCCTTTCCAGGAACAAAACCTCCTTGTTCTTCTGATATTAATATAGGGACAAGGATTGCTAACCTTAATGTCATAGCTTTTGTAATAATCTTATAAAAATTATTGCAAAGGGAAATTGGTTTATAATTAGCAAAGGTCATTGGTACTGTTGTCTTAGGGATTAAATCAATTAAAATTGAATTAATCTCCTTTAGCATAGTTGTGATGCCCCGTCATGCAACCCTAGAGTGTTAAACTAACAAGTGCAAAAAATAACAGAAATATTTTTATTTTTTTAAAACAAATAGATGCAATAATCAGTAGATAACATTACATTATTGACAACATTTATCAAGTTGTACAACTAACACCTCTAGGGAATATAACTGCACCAAATAATCATGAAACCATAACAATATAGGTGATATACATTATAATACAATAGGAGAGAATTTACATCTTTTATTTGCATAGATTAATTATTACAAAGGTTTAAATACAAGATTACATGACCGATCATGTCAGTTTACAATATATAACAATATAATACAATTCTTAAATTATAATATAACTCTGAGGATGCAAGTACAAGTCTAGAACTGGAGCATCATCTGCAGTGATCATGAATCAGGTTGACCAAGAATGACCAATGGATTAATCTCTTCCACCCAACCATGTGGAACCCTGAGGTCCACCCCTCTGAGGTAGGAGATAACATTGAGGTTCCACAAGGCCAAAGGTTACAGGCAAGTAGATACAGACTTGACATAGACAACTCAGATCATCATAACTACACAAATCATCAAGACGAATCAAATCATCAAGACAAGTCAAATAATCAAGACAAGTCAATACTCCAGAGGCTATAACAAGAGATAAAAAGGAAGTAACTATGCTGCAGTAGGGAGAGTGTCATCACATGGTCCTAGCATGGGTTTTCCAGGCTATCTCTCACTAGAAATTGGCTCCCATCTATGGTTTTCCTGGTGACCTCTCTATAGGCACTAGCCCCATAGGGTGACACATACAGAGCTGACACATCCTCTCATGGAGACAAGGAGGTTGACCTTGCCAACCAAGCCTTCTCATCCCATCCTTAGCCTGTGAAAGTGCTCAAGGCATGGGTGTGGCATCATACTTATCTTGTTATATGAATTACTACCTAACCCACCTAGATCAATTATTAAGTTATCACTTGATTACAACTTCCATGGGGTTACCCACGCAGCCACTTTGGGCACCGGACCCACCACGGAAGCCACTCTCCTTCATGCAAATAGCTACCCCTAATCAACATCCAAAAAACCAATCAAATAATATGTGAGGACAAGGAACTGGAAAGCATTTATGTTTTGTAGGCATAGACACTTTTGATTCCAAAAACTTTCCCCCCTCATTCCACTACAAAAATAATGTTATTGAAACTCGAGTAATCCTAGCCTTTGGAATTGTTAAACTGAAACATTAAAGCATAATTGAAATATCTATTTCCCAATATGAAGAAGGAAGGATATAAATGACTATGACATTACTACTCATGACATCCTATTAAAAAATATGATTAAGGGTAATACAAAGCACTATTTTCTTCCTAGCGACTGGTCAATAATAACTTATAATTAAATTGTAAAATCATAGAAATACACCCAAGATCAACTAACCATAATTCAATTTATTTAAATAATTAGTTTTGTAAATGAAGTAATCACAATCCTAGAATTAATTCAAGCTTTCTTAAACAAACTTATGACTACAAGGAAGAGCATTCTAATATAAAGTTTAAACTCACATGGTACAAGAAGTTAATCAATAACTTTCTATTACAATACCAATATTACTTATTCCTATATTACATTATAAAATAAATGGACCAATTTTCTACCTCACTTCTGAACTAGAGTATTTAAGATACTTATGGAGTTAATTTTGGAACTTTCTAAAACCACTTATTTTTTCTAATTTTTTTTTCTATGATAAAATTATACATCTTCAACTAATTTCATTATTTACACATACTGTGTTGAGGAAGTAAATTGTAGAGATTGCAAAATGGGGAAAAGTTGACAATGCTGCAAGGATTTTGCCAAAGCTATAGATCAACACAAGAGACTGAGGGAGAAAGAGAAGCACGATAGCAAGTGGGATCGATCTGCCAGCTGGAATGCGCCTCTCAGACAAGGATTCAGGTAACAACTTGAAAGATTCTAGAAAAACAATGAAAGGGGGTCTATGACAGAGGAAGCCCAACAAGAATCTAATGGCACAGAATATGCTGCATCCACTCTCCAACGCAGTAAGGAATCCAACCCTCAGAAATAGCCAAAACAACTCTATGTTTGGTAGGTCGTATGATGCACTAGGCAGGGTCAAGATTTGGAGTGAGATCTAAGGGACTCCAACGCCCACTACGAGATGCAATAATTCTACTGGAATACAACAAAAGTCTCAAAGGAAAGAATGCCAATATTGGTTGTCTAGCAAACTTGAGAATAAATTTCTAATAGCATAATTACAATAGATTGATCACTTAGTGGCAAAATAAGCGAGGAAGCCAAATTTAAAGGCAGATAGACTTTAAAGAGATAGAAAATGAAGCCATATGGCCATGACTGGGGAAAAAAGATAGATCAACTTGAATTTTAGACTTAACATCAAACCCATTATTCTATAAACAAAGATTTCTAACCAAGTTTCAGAGAAAGGAAGAAAGGAAAGTCATATAATGACATGCTGAGGAAAAGACAATAAATTTTGAGTGTCTCTTTTTTTTTAACAGGCTAGATGAACCATAAAAAAGGCTAAAAACTTTATTTCTGGCAAGAATATTCTGAGAGAAGTAGTATGTAGACACCCAAAGATTGTAGAAAAGAAATCTCGGTTTCAAAACTATTCCTCCACATAGGGCATAAAACAAAAGAAATGTTTACAATACCATAGCAGACAAGATTACAGAGTGCACAAACACACACAAGGAGGCAGAATAACATACCCGTAATTCAATCCAACTTTTAAATTTCTTCAACTCTAAACTCCTCCAGCTTCTCATTGCCAATTTCCCCCAATTTCTATCTCCCCCCCAAAATAACAATCCCTTGAAGCAAAAATAGCCAGGGTACATAAATTCCCATTACTACCCATCTGTTACACAGAATCCCACTCTCCAGAAGAAATCTAAAAATTTTACATATAATAGAGATTCATCAAATCTAAAAATTCATATTCGACAACTGACAACATTAAAATATTCACTAGTATTATTCTATAAATCAAAATAAAACTTTTGACTAATATATATATATATATATATATATATATATATATATATATATATATAATTTTAAAAACAAACATTAAAATAATTAACTTTAATCTAAATCACAATTTACTTAAATAATAAACCAAGTTTTATGACTAAGCAAATACTACTATATTAGACATGCTACTAACATTAATAAAATAATATTACCTCATTGATGCGTTACCAAAATACACAAGGGCTAACTAACCAAAACTCGCCAATACTCCACATAATAGATGATGACCAACAACCTGAAATGAGGACCAAGCATCACATCATGACACATGACCACAACTGAAGACTAAGATTGACCTAGGGGAATAAAGCTCATGTTATCTCCCATCAATGTTATCCATTGGTGCAAGAGCCCACTCAAGCCTGCTATGTCAGGTGGATTCGAGGCTCAATACCTGTAGCCTACATTAACACAATATGTTTGATACAAGTATATACATAGATAACACACAGTTAGGGATTTGCAGCTTAGTAGGGTGCTCGGAGTGAGCAATACTACACTGTCCCTTCTCTAAAATCAAGACAATAAACATATACATTTCTAACTAGAAATTAGATACATTCAACTACATAAAACAAGGCTACGTTAATCTGCATAATCTAACTTACCATTGACTAAACATGTTGAAATACATCATAGACTGGAATATTAGTAATGTCATCATAAAACTCACAACACAAATCAAAAACCACATCAGTCAAATATATTCCATCATGATCATAGTAAACATAAAACATGAGTCTAACATCTCAAATGTCTCTAACTGTCAAGTGCAGTATAGAACTATCAACTATCTCAAACCAAAAATGAGGGGCATTACAATAGTTCTATTTCTTCGAGCTTCTTCTACTGCTAGCCAGACTTCTCTACCAATAAAGTCCCAACACTTCTGGAAGAATAAAGGAGTAAAACCATCCAGACCCAGAGCTTTTTCCATATCGAGTGAAAAGACCACTGCTCTAATTTCCTCTAATGAAAACTCTTTCATGAGATCTTTATTTTCTTCTACACTAATCAAATTTGGAATATTTTGAAGAGCCTGAGAAAATTGTGTTGATGAAACTAGGGAAGTATCTTTATTTAAAAGACTTCTAAAAAAATTGACTCCTTCCTTCTAGATTGAAACAATATCCTTTATTAACTATCTTGCTGAATTGGTAATAGATAAAATTACATTCCTGTGCTTTCTAATCAGAGCCGATGAATGAAAAAACTTTATATTTTTGTCACCTTCCTTTAGCCAGGTTTCTCTCAATTTTTGTCTCCAATACTATTCTTCTATAGCCAACACCTCCTCCAAGTCTACCTATAATTGTTTTAAATATAGAAAATAATGTTGATCCAATCCATTTTTAATGATGTTTTCATTAATTTGCGAAAGTTGTTCCTGAAGGAAGGATTTCTAAGAGAAAATATTACCAAACACATTCTTATTCCATTACTAAATTTTCTTTCTCATATATTTGAGCTTTTCATTCAATTGAAAGAGTCTAGAACCTGAGACAAAGGGAGCATTTTTCGACCAGCATTCCAAGTTTGTAATGAAGCTACTATCCCTGAACCACATGGCTTCAAATTTGAAAGAGGATCTTCCTTTTCTTTTAACCATATTGGAACAAAGATCCAAACATATAGGAAAATGATCTGAGCTAGTGAAGGGCAATATCTTTGTATGAGGAATTTCAAAATCACCCAGCCATTCAGAAGAGAAAAGAAATCTATCTAATCTCTCAGCAATCCTCAAAACATCTTTTCTTCTATTTGTCCAAGTGAATCTACCATTAATAGATAGACTGTTAATCAAAGCATTATTTGAAATGAAATCATTGAAATCCTCCATTACTTTTTGTGGAGGAATGATCCCTCCCATTTTCTCTTTTAAACTAGTCATAGCATTAAAATCTCCACCTAATAAAACTTTCTCTTCTGTCAAATCTATCAAAAGTGCAGATAATAGATCCCACAAAACCTTTTTCTCATAAGTAGGTGTGGGATCATAAATGTTAAACACCCAACAACTCAAATTACTTAAGGAAACTCTAACTAAAATAAAATTTTGAGTAGAGAAAATGAATTTTGTATCACAAACCTTGGAATCCCACAAAATTGCTAGTCCCCTTGAAGCACCTGAAGTAGCTGAGTAAAAAAATTTCCATTTGTTCCATTTTGAGAAAACATTTTCCGCTTGATCCTTGGATAATTTAGTTTCTTGTAGGAGAATCCATCCCATTTGAGAGGAATCTATTGGATGCTTAATCAAGTGTCTCTTGTTATGGGCATTAACACCCCTAACATTCCATGATAATATTCTTGTTTCCCCTGGAGAGTGCTATGCACTCTCCTTGATCTAAGACAGGTTTCAAGGGTAGCCTGCAACCCTGCTTTGATCTCTTCCTGAGTTTTGAAAGATTTTGGCTTTCTTCCTTTTTTTGATGGAGAAGGAGTCACTATTCTTGGTTTACCTTTGCTTTTTAGTTTAACTAAAGATTACTTTAATTGCATGAGATTGCAATAAATAAAATACAAAAGACTCTTAATTTTTCTATTACAATTATAATAAAACAACTTAATTATCTTACTATGGCATCCCATTACAGTAAGTTATTTTTAATTCTCTTTATTTAAGATTCTAATTATAATAATACTATTATCAATATAATTTAACTATTTTTAATAAAACACAATTACTTTATATCAATCACGAAGTGAGATAATGAAATTATATATATATATATATATATATATATATATATATATATATATATATATATATATATATATATATATATATTACAATTTAATATAATTGTTTAAATCTAATTAATATATTGTCTTCCAAACATCCATACTCATTAAATAGAAAATATTTATTATTATTTATTTGTATATATAAAATACAACCATATATACATATATTCACTATTTAAAAATACAATACACTATTTAAAATATAATTTAAAAAGACATTTAATTCTCATGATCAAATCATGAATTCGAAAAGGATTATCTTGATAATTAAAACCACAATTATTTTCAAAGTATCAAACCATCAATCACAATAATTATCCACACTATGATGCATAATAAACCATTCAAAATGCATTATGAGACTACATGAGTGTGTGATTGCATCAGGGTTAACCATCACAAACATTTCTTGCCAAGTGGCTAGAACACCTCTACCTCAACCATGTTATTATCTTTGATGAGTACCTGCATTCATTCACACTCAACTTGATGTCAATAGGTTAGTTCCAAAAAACATAACTAAAGTAAAACATCATAATCATATTGATAATATTTAATATTTAAATCAACTTTTTAATTTATGTAAATATAACATCATGATAATTACCTTCACATACCTGGAACTTACTTGAAGTAAAATAATCATGGTAAATGTTCACTAATCTAGAATAATAATATAGTCCATAAAAAGGAGACGTGACATCCTTCTCCACTAGGAAGAGACATCATCCCAATGTCTTATTACATAAATCCAAAGAATAATGTATCAATCTATCATCAACAATGTATCAAAGTATTATAAAACAATAACAATAACTCAAAGCATCATTAAGGTATCATCAATTCTAACAAAGCATATAAATGTCCTTTTGCATCCTCCCATGTGGCACCATCTGTTGCAAGTATGAGGTGAACCAGTGTTGTCATTGATGTCAACATACTCATATTGCATTGACAAGAGGGATTCGATGAGCAGTGTGCTGAGGATATTGAGAAAATTAGCCTCAGTCAAGAACAGTGAAGAACAGTGATGACAAGAAGGCAAATGTATTGTATAGGATGTGAACCGGAGGATGCGGATTAAAGGGTTTGTATATATGAGTCTTGAGATGCTTCAGTTAAGATTTCAAAGGTCTGCATGAAGATCTGAAGGAGTTGTGGCTGTCGGTGTGGAACCAGTTCCAGCAAGTGTTCAGAGGTGACAGAGGATCACAGAAAGGTCTGGTGAGGTCCAGAATTGTATAATCCTAATCTGTGGATTGGAAGGAGTGTTTGGGATGTCATTGTGATGTGTCATCTCAAGTTGTGTATGATTTGGAGGTCCGAAAGTACCTTTTGCATTGTGACAGTGGCGACAGACTATGTTCTTGAAGTTTCAGATAAGGAAGAGAAGAGATTCCAGTAAGTAGAGGAAGTGCGGATGTACCTGGTCATTTAGGCAGGCTTGGAAATGTCCGTGGATCATGTTTAGGTTGTGTTGTTGGTTCACATTGATGGTAGAGCCTGAAATTGAAGATATTCTTCCGGATGAAGTTCTTGCTCTGTTTAGCCGACCGGATGAGTTGTTCATCCTGCGAATGTTCTTGTGGTGGCCGACAGGGTGTGTTATTCATCTTGCGGATATTCTTATGGTTGATTGCCGACTTAGATGATTGTTCCTAAGTCGATGTCTTGTATAAATAAAGGTTTGTGAGTTCATTTTGTAGTGTGGATTGTGTGGATGAGAGTGGTATAGCGAAGAGAAGTGTGAAAGGCAGAGCAGAGGTTTTTGGGCTTAAATGGAACTAATTCGGACATGGTAAAGATGTCATTCTCTAGTTCAAGACTGTGATTCTTATCACTTTGTAGACAGTGTGTCTCCTTGTAGGCAGTGGGTCTCTTTGTGAGCAGTGTGCTCAGGCAGTGAGCCCTAATTAGCAAGTGCCATTCTTTTTCTTATTCTTTTAACAGAGAATAATCCTTGGGTTAATCACCCTGTGGTTTTTCCCTTAACCAGGTTTTCCACGTCAAAATCTTGGTGTTCATTGTGTTGATGTTTATCTGCTCTTGTGTTTGTGCATTTTACTTTCATGGATGATTAATTGATATGATGTTAACTAACAAGATGAATCAAGTGTTTGAAATAGAGAGCAAGTTTGTATACAACTGATTCACCCCCCCTCTTAGTTGTATGCCCTAGATCCAACAATTGGTATCAGAGCCAAGTTCCTCTGAAAGGAGCTTAACCGCTTGAGGAGATCTAGGATGTCATCATACAAAAAGGATAGTCTAAAGTTTGATGGAACCAATTTCACTCTCTGGAAGGGTCGCATGAGATGTCACTTGGAATGTATGGGAAAAGCATACTTGGCCATGGTTTCAAAACCATATGTACTTCCACAAGGTGGTCCGACAACTCTAAATGAAATCACAGATACTGAAAACAATCTGCGGACCAAGGAAGCTCTTCTAAGCGCATTGAATGACTCAGATCTCTCAAATGTTATTGAACTACCAACTGCATATGAGATCCTAACTAAACTGGAACTTCTGTATGAAGGAGATGAGTTTGTCAAGAGTGCAAGGTTGCAAAGTCTAAAAGGGAAATTTGAAAGATTGAAGATGAGAGATGATGAAAACATCACTACTTTTATGCCAAGAGTGAATGAACTAGTGTGTGGAATTAGAAATACTGGTGGAACTCTGGATGAAAATGAGATTGTTTGCAAAATCCTCAGATCCCTTCCTACTGCATACAAAATCAAGGTTGCTGCAATTGATGAATTCAGAGCCCACACAACTATCACAAGAGAACAATTGGCTGGCAAGCTAGCTGCATTTGAAATGACCAAGTTTGGAGATGATCCTCCCAAGACTGAATCTGCTTTCAAAGCCAGTGCCTATGTGAAAGGCAAACAGAGATTTGATCCGGGAGAAAAGTCTTCAAGGAAGATGTCATGGTATGATCAAGCAACAAGAGACATGGAAGAAGAAGCAGAAACAGCTCAACTTGAAGCCCTCATTGCAAAAAGACTACCAAGAGGATCCGGTAAGTATGAAGGAAAACTACCCTTTAAGTGCTTCAACTGCAATAAGATTGGTCATTTTGCTTCAAGATGTCTGGAAAGATCTGCAATGTCTAATACTAACAGACAAAGGTTTCAAAAGAACTGCTATTATGTTCATGAAGAAGATGACAATGAAGGAGTAACAGATGATGAATCAGAACTAGGAAGCAAATCTGGAAATGAATGGGTGTTTATTGCCATCAAGGAAGAAGATTCAATACTCTCTAAATCTGTCAATCACAAGGTTGTGGAAAAAGCTTTGGCTGCTCAAGTGGAAGAAAAGGATGATTGGGTTATTGACAGTGGATGTTCTCACCATATGACTGGTGACAAGGATAAGTTCTTGAATTTGGAAAGGTATGAAGGAGGAATGGTAAAGTTTGGTGACAATTCTGCTGGCAGAATCAGAGGTAGGGGAACTATTTCCTTTGATGGAAAGAGCAAAACAGGCAATGTACTATATGTTGAAGGATTAAAGCACAATCTTCTCAGTGTTGGTCAGTTAGTAGACAAAGGCTATGATCTCCGGTTTAAGAATGGAAAATGTAGAATCTTTACAAGCTCTGAAACTGAAATTGCATCTGGTACTCAGACAAAAGGTAATATCTTTCATCTGGTTGGTTCAAATAAAAGTTGTCTGTTTGTTCAAGTTGATCAGAGTTGATTATGGCATAGAAGAATGTGTCATGTAAATTTTGATAACATCATCAAGATAAGCAACACTCAGGCTATAAGAGATCTTCCAAAATTGATGAAACCTACAAATAGTTTGTGCAAAGAATGTCAGCTAGGTAAACAGAGCAGAGTCTCTTTCAAAAGCAAAGATCAGTCTTCTACTGGATTGTTGGAATTAGTACATACTGATCTCTGTAGTCCGACAAGAATCAAGAGTCTGCAAGGTGATAGATATTTCATGTTGTTAATTGATGACCATTCTCGGATGATGTGGGTTACCTTCCTAAAAGAAAAATCAGAAGCATTTGAGAAGTTCAAAAATCTTCAAAGCTATGGTAGAGAATCAAACTAGATTGAAACTGAAGTGTCTAAGGTCTGATAGAGGTGGTGAATTTACATCTGGTGAGTTTATTGACTTTTGTGAGAAGCAGGGTATAAGGAGACAATTGTCTACTCCTAGGACTCCATAGCAGAATGGAGTAGTTGAAAGAAAGAACCGGACCATCCAGGAAGCTGCCAGGACAATGATGTTGGAAGCAAATGTTCCTCAGATGTTCTGGAAAGAAACTATCAGCACTGCAGTCTACACTCTAAATTGAGTTCAAATCAGAAACAATACCAGTAAGACCCCCTATGAACTCTAGTTTGGCATCACTCCTACTGTGAAATATTTCAGAGTATTTGGTAGCAAGTGTTATATTAAAAGAGATGAAGATCTAGGAAAGTTTGATGCTAGAAGTGATGAAGGAATTTTCTTGGGTTACTCCACTCAAAGCAAAGCATACCAGTGTTACAATAAGAGATTGAGGAAGATGATAGAAAGCACTAATGTGAAAGTTGATGAAGGAATTGAGAAGCCCTCAAGATTTAATGAGTTTGATGAAGATGACCAAGACAATGTTCAGGTTCAAGGAACTCAATCCTCTCCGGTAAGTCAGAGTCAGCCTGATCCGGTAAATCAGGAAGAAGAGATAGGTTTGAATGAGCCTGATCAAGAAGCATCAGTGTAGGATACTCCCAAAATTCCAAGGTATGTAACATTGAACCACTCTGAAGATCAGATCATAGGTGACAGAAGCAAAGGTGTGCAAACTAGAAGGAATGTTGCTCAAAATCAGGATGAATGTTGTCTGATATCAAAGATTGAACCTAAAATAGTAAATGAAGCCTGCAATGATGAAAACTAGACCAAAGCAATGAAAGATGAATTAATGCAAATTGAAAAAAATCATACTTGGGATCTTGTTCCCAGACCTAGAGACAAGAATGTGATTGGAACCAAATGGGTCTTTCGGAACAAATTAAATGAAACTGGTGAAGTAATCAGAAACAAAGCTAGATTGGTCTGCAAAGGCTACTCTCAAATAGAAGGAATTGATTTTGAAGAGACCTTTGCTCTGGTGGCAAGAATTGAAGTAGTCAGATTATTTCTTGCATTTGCTGCCTTTAAAGACTTCAAGGTATATCAGATGGATGTCATGTCTGCCTTCCTAAATGTTGATCTGGAAGAAGAAGTTTACATTGAACAACCGGATGGATTTCAATTGTCTGACAATGATGATATGGTCTGCAAGTTGAAGAAAGCATTGTATGGATTAAAACAAGTCCCAAGAGCATGGTATGAAAGGTTGGATAAGCATCTTCTACAAATTGGATTCAGCAAAGGTACTGCTGACAGTAACTTATATTTCAAAATTGATCATGAAAACATTTTGATTTTTGAAGTGTTTGTGGATGATATCATTTTTGGAGGAAGAGATAGTATGTGCAAAACTTTTGCAAATCAGATGAAATGTGAGTTTGAAATGTCTATGCTTGGTGAAATGAATTTCTTCTTGGGTCTGCAAATTACTCAAACAAAGAAAGGGATCTTCATTTCTTAGACCAAATATGTGAAAGAATTGTTAAGGAAATTTGGTATGGAAGATTCAAAGCCAATGAACACTCCCATGGCAACCAGATGTAAGTTGAGAAAAGATGATGACTCCCCAAAGGCAGATCAGACAAAGTATAGATCAATGATTGGTGGATTGTTGTATCTCACTCAGACCAGACCAGATATAATGTAGGCTGTTGGTCTTGTAGCAAGATTCTAGGCTAATCGTAAAGAATCTCATGTTATGGCAATCAAAAGAATTTTCAGATACTTAAAAGGAATAGCTGAGTATGGTCTATGGTACCCTAGAGATCTAGATTTCTCTCTTCATGCTTACACAGATGCAGATTGGGTAGGAGATGTGGATGACCAGAAAAGCACTAGTGGTGGAGCATTCTTTTTGGGGAAGAGATTGGTTTCTTGGCTAAGCAAGAAACAAGATGCAATATCTCTATCTACAACTGAAGCAGAATACATTGTAGCAACAGGTAGTTGCACTCAAATCTTATGGATGAAGCAGATGCTAAGAGACATTAAAGTTGAATATGAGGAGCCTATCACAATTTTCTGTGATAATTCAAGTGCAATTAATATTTCCAAGAATCTGGTATTGTACTCTAGGACTAAGCACATATCTATCAAGTTTCACTTTTTGAGAGAACAAGTAAACAAGGAAGAAGTCAGGTTGGAGTATGTTCCCTCCAAGGATCAGATTGCAGATATCTTTACTAAACCTCTTCCCAAGGACTCTTTTGAATATCTCCGGGAGAAGTTAGGGGTCATGGCCCCTCCAGTGATGAACTAGGATGCACTAATGTGCATCAGTCCAGTGGATATCACAATCATATCCTGTGATCCAGATTGATGATGGGGAGCTGCTACTAAGGGGGAGCAGCTAGTATGATTCTGATGAGTTAGAATTGCAAGCATGAGCCCTTTGCCATTGATGTCAAAGGGGGAGAGAAGACATGTGAAAAAAAAGTAGCTGATGATCAAAGGGGGAGCAGTAAATGAGGAGAAGACATGTTGCTAATAGGGGGAGCTATGACAAAAAGGAGAAGTTCTTTTCTTGATGGTTTTTCACGTCATATGTTGCCATCAATGACAAAGGGGGAGATTGTTGCAAGTATGAGGTGAACCAGTGTTGTCATTGATGTCAACATACTCATATTGCATTGACAAGAGGGATTCGATGAGCAGTGTGCTGAGGATATTGAGAAAATTAGCCTCAGTCAGGAATAGTGAAGAACAGTGATGAGAAGAAGGCAAATGTATTGTATAGGATGCGAACCGGAGGATACGGATTAAAGGGTTTGTATATATGAGTCTTGAGATGCTTTAGTTACGATTTTAGAGGTCCACATGAAGATCTAAAGGAGTTGTGGCTGTCGGTGTGGAACCGGTTCCAGCAAGTGTTCAGAGGTGACAGAGGATCACAGAAAGGTCCAGTGAGGTCCGGAATTGTATAATCCTAATCTGTGGATTGGAAGGAGTGTTTGGGATGTCCTTGTGATGTGTCATCTCAAGTTATGTATGATTTGGAGGTCTGAAAGTACCTTTTGCATTGTGACAGTGGCGACAGACTGTGTTCTTGAAGTTCCGGATAAGGAAGAGAAGAGATTCCAGTAAGTAGAGGAAGTGCGGATGTACCTAGTCATTTAGGCAGGCTTGGAAATGTCCGTGGATCATGTTTAGGTTGTGTTGTTGGTCCACATTGATGGTAGAGCCTAGAATTGAAGATATTCTTCTAGATGAAGTTCTTGCTCTGTTTAGCTGACCGGATGAGTTGTTCATCCTGCGAATGTTCTTGTGGTGGCCGACCGGATGCGTTATTCATCTTGCGGATATTCTTATGGTTGATTGCCAACTTAGATGATTGTTCCTAAGTCAATGTCTTGTATAAATAAAGGTTTGTGAGTTTATTTTGTAGTGTGGATTGTGTGGATGAGAGTGGTATAGCGAAGAGAAGTGCGAAAGGCAGAGCAGAGGTTTTTGGGCTTAAATGGAACTGATCCGGACATGGAAAAGATGTCATTCTCCAGTTCAAGACTATGATTCTTATCACTTTGTAGACAGTGTGTCTCCTTGTAGGCAGTGGGCCTCTTTGTGAGCAGTGTGCTCAGGTAGTGAGCCCTAATTGGCAAGTGCCATTCTTTTTCTTATTCTTTTAACAGAGAATAATCCTTGGGATAATCACCCCGTGGTTTTTCGCTTAACCAGGTTTTCCACGTCAAAAGCTTTGTGTTCATTGTGTTGATGTTTATCTGCTCTTGTGTTTGTGCATTTTACTTTCATGGATGATTAATTGATATGCTGTTAACTAACAAGTCGAATCAAGTGTTTGAAATAGAGAGCAAGTTTGTATACAACTGATTCACCCCCCCTCTCAGTTGTATGCCCTAGATCCAACACCATCCACCAAACTATTGGTCCTACTAGACCTTATACAAAACAATCTCTCAATTTCACATTTAACATTATGTCCATCAAATAAATCCAAGTATAATCAATCAATCAATTCACATGGCACAACTGCCAATTAAATGTCTAATCCATCACATGGTACAAATACCACTCAATTACATTTATTCTATCATAAGAGTAACAATCATATCTTTAATGCACACCAAGAACACAAGAATCAATTCACAAAACTCCAAAGGTACACCAACTAGGTCACATCCACATAGTGTGCAAACAACTCCTCTGAAACTATACCTCTCATATCATTCCTACCAATGGGATCCATTTCCTCTTTCATTACTTCTAACCAAACTTTATCTTCAACTTGATCTACAATTCAATTTTTTTTTAAAAACTCTTCCTTGTCTTCCTCGTGCTTTTGCACAATGCTAAAACAATTCAACTTCTTTAATTTCTTTGTATTCTATGCACTTGGCTATTCACTATATTCAGTTGTTTTGTTTTTGTTGTTCATTTCTTTTCCTTTTTTCTTTTGCCAATCAAATACATTTATCCAACCACAACTCATTTTAAACAAATCGTCCTAGATTTATTTTTTACAACTCTCTATTCCAACATGTCTTTTTACCATGATTTTTTCAAACTTCAAAATTCTGCAAGGATGTAAATTCTGACAAATTTATTTTCTATGTTCTTCTCTATCACAATGGGAATAATGTAAACTCCCCTTTTCTTAAAATGACTTCCTAGTACTTGCAAAAACATTTATTCTTTCTTTTCCTCTACTTCGATACCTGAGACTTTCATACTTAGTCCCCACAATTGACTCAATGGGCTCTTCGATTCCTTGCCCATGCTTACCCAAACCTTCTCCTACATATTCAATTTTCTTCAATATTTTCATACCAACATTATCATCCAAGCAACTAGCTATAATAGTAGATTCATCATCATTTCATACTTACATTCTTCAATAATAACCAACTTCAACAACTACCAACTGATTGATCAAAAGAACACAAATCATCTATGTCACGTGAGACTTCACAAAGTAACGACTTGATTTCCAACATTCATTTTCTTTTTGGCATGTTGCAAACAATTGTTTTAACCCATCAATTTGATCTTTCTATTTCAATTGTCTCCTTCTAGGCTCTTTAGTTTTTTTTGTAATTATTAATTCCTTAAACAAATTCAACTCTTCTTTCACCAATTCATTTTTCCAAAAGGTCATTTTCACAAAACTTTTCATACTTCTCCTTTCCTAACTCCTTTACTCTTTCCATATATTCTATATTACTCCTATTAACATTCATCAATTCTTTATTCCAATCCTTCTATCAAAACTTCCTTTTCACCCCATAATCCTTCAACTTCCTACAAAATTTCATCTTACTTCAAGTAATCCATAGCGACATCCAAAATCCAATTCAGAACTTCCTCAACACTTCAACAATTTTAATACATGATCTAACAACAATTAATGAACTCAATCTACCAAATCTCTTAGTAACACACTTGCTATGAAATAGTATATTCTCCACATCCTACTCTCTTACGCAACCTATCAGAGGCCCATCATGGACATGATAGAAAAAATAACATGATACATGAGCAATAGTTTTAAAACATTCAACCATAGCCAGCAATATTAAAAAAAAAAATTTCTGAAGAATAGAAAAATTCAATTCCAACAATAAGGTATAAAATGAGCTCAATTTCAATAGTAAATCAAACATGCCCATCAAGGTTGCAAAATAAGTAAATATCAATTTTTTGATGGCTATACTTTTTCATAAATAAAAGTAAAATTTTCAATGATGGTCTTTACAATGTTTAGAGAAATTATCAAAGTCAAAAAGGATAAATATCAACTTCAAAAGTTTCACATTACATGTGTTGCAAGTATGAGGTTAACCAGTGTTGTCATTGATGTCAAAATACTCATATTGCATTGATAAGAAGGATTGGATGAGCTGTGTGCTGAGGTTATTGAGGAAATTAGTCTCAATCAGGAACAGTGAAGGACAGTGATGAAAGGAAGGCAAAAGTACTCAATAGTTTGAGGATCAGAGGATGCGGTTTAAAGGGTTTGTAGATATGAGTCTTGAGATGTTCCAATTAAGATTTCAGAGGTCCGCATGAAGATCTGAAGAAGTTATGTTCGCTCAAGTAGAACCGGTTCCGACAGGCGTTTAGTGGTGACAGAGTGTCACAGATTGGTCCGGTGAGCTCCAGACATGCATTATCTCATTCTGCGGATTGGAGAGAGTGTTGAATAAGTTCGTATGAAGTGACAACTAGATTTGTTCATGCTTTAGAGGTCCGGAAGCACCTTTTTCATTATGACATTGATGACAGACTATGTTCTTGAAGTTCTAGATGAAGAATAGAAGAATTCAAGTAAGCTGATAAAGTGCAGATGCTCTTGATGACACAGGAAAGGTTTTGGTGATCTTTGGATCATGTTCTATTCTTATTGGAGGTCCACATTGAAGTTAGAGTTTGCATTTGAAGAATAACCATGGATATTGGTGTTCTTCTTAAGACTGTCCAACCAGATGTATTACACATCTTGCAAATGATCTTGTAGTAGGTGTTTGCCGACTTAGATGATTGTACCTAAGTCGATGCCTTATATAAATAAGGGTTTGTGAATTCATTTTGAAGTGTCTTGTGGTGATGAGAGTGATATAGTGAAAAGAAGTGAGAAAGGTAGAGCAAGAGTTTTTGGGCATAAATGGAACTGATCCAAGCATCGTAAAGATGTCAATCTCCAGTTCAAGTTTGTAATACTTGTTATCTTGTAGACAGTGTGTCTCTTGTAGGCAGTGTGCCTCCTTGTGAGCAGTGTGCTTGGGCAGTGAGCCCTAATTGGCATGTGCCATCTATTTTTCTTATTCTTCTAATAGAGAATAATCCTTGGATTAATCACCCCATGGTTTTTCCCTTGACCAAGTTTTCCACGTCAAAATCTTGGTTTTAATGTGTTGATGTTTATCTGCTCTGGTGTTTATGATTTATGCTTTCATGAATGGTTAATTGATATGCTATTAAATAACAAAGAAGAATTAAGTGTTTGAAGTAAAAGCAAGTTTTTGTACAACTAATTCACCCCCCCTCTCAGTTGTGTGCCCTAGATCTAACAATTGGTATCAGAGCCAAGTTCCTTTAAAAAGAGCTTAACAACTTGAGGAGATCCAGGATGTCATTATACAAGAAGGATAGTCCGAAGTTTGATGGAACCAACTTTTCTCTTTGGAAAGGTCGCATGAAATGTCACTTGGAGTGTATGGGAAAAGCATACTTGTCCATGGTCACAAAAGTATATGTACCTCCACGAGGTGATCTGACAACTCTAAATGAAATCACAGATGCTGAAAACAATCTGCGGACTAAAGAAGCTCTTCTAAGTGCATTAACTGACTCAGAGCTCTCAAATGTTATTGACCTACCAACTACCTATGAGATCTAGATTAAACTAGAACTTCTACATGAAGGAGATGAGAATGTTAAGAGTGCAAGGTTGTAGAGTCTCAAAGGGAAATTTGAAAGATTGAAGATGAGAGATGATGAAAATATCACTACCTTTATGCCAAGAGTAAATGAGTTGGTGTGTGGAATTAGGAATGCTGGTGGAGTTTTGGATGAAAATGAGATTGTTTGCAAAATTCTCAGATCCCTTCCTACTGCCTACAAAATCAAGGTTGCTGCCATTGATGAATTCAGAGCCCATACAACTGTCACAAGAGACTAGTTAGCTAGAAAACTGGCTGCATTTGAAATGACCGAGTTTGGAGATGATCCCCCCAAGACTAAATCTGCATTCAAAGCCAGTGCCTATGTGAAAGGCAAACAAAGATTTCATCTGGGAGAAAACTCTTCAAGGAAGCTGTCATGGTATGATCAAGCAAGGAAAGACATGGAAGAGGAAGAAGCAGAAACAGCTCAACTTGAAGCCCTCATTGCAAAAAGACTGCCAAGAGGATCCGGTAAGTATGAAGGAAAATTACCTTTTAAATGCTTCAACTGCAATAAGATTGGTCACTTTGCCTCAAGATGTCTGGAAAGATCTACGAGGTCAAATTCTAACAGACAAAGGTTCCAAAAGAATTGTTATTATGTTCAAGAAGAAGCTAATAATGAAGGAGTAATAGATGATGAATCAGAGATAGGAGACAAATCGGGAAATGAATGGGTGTTTATTGCCATCAAGGAAGAAGATCCAATATCTATCAATCATAAGGTTGTAGAAAGAGCTTTGGCTGCCCAAGTTGAAGAAAAGGATGATTGGGTTATTAACAGTGGATGCTCTCACCATATGATAGGTGACAAGAATAAGTTCTTAGATTTGGAAAGGTATGAATGAGGAATGGTAAAGTTTGGTGACAATTCTGTTGGTAGAATTAGAGGTAGGGGAACAATTTCTTTTGATGGAAAGAACAAAACTGGTAATGTACTATATGTTGAAGGATTGAAGCACAATCTTCTCAGTGTTGGTCAGTTGGTGGACAAAGGCTATGATCTCCGGTTCAAGAATGGAAGATGCAGGATCTTTGAAAGCTCCGGAACTGAGATTGCATCTAGTACTCAAACAAAAGGTAATATCTTTCATCTAGTTGGTACTAATAAAAGTTGTCTGTTTGTTCAATTTGATTAGAGTTGGCTATGGCATAGAAGGATGTGTCATGTATAACATCATCAAGATAAGCAATACTTAGGCTGTAAGAGATCTTCCAAAGTTGATAAAACCTGCAAATAGTTTGTGCAAAGAATGTCAGCTAGGTAAACAGAGCATAGTCTCTTTCAAAAGCAAGGATCAGTCCTCTACTGGATTATTGGAATTAGTTCATACTGATCTATGCGGTCTGACAAGAATCAAGAGTATGCAAAGTGATAGATATTTCATGTTACTAATTGATGACCATTCTTGGGTGATGTGGGTTACCTTTCTAAAAGAGAAATCAGAAGCTCTGGAGAAGTTCAAAATCTTCAAGGCTATGGTAGAGAATCAAACTGGATTGAAACTGAAATGTCTGAGGTCTGATAGAGGTGGTGAAGTCACATCCAGTGAATTCATAGACTTTTGTGAGAAGCATGGTATAAAGAGATAGTTGTCTGCTCCTAAGACTCCACAGCAGAATGGAGTAGTTGAGAGAAAGAACCAGACCATCCAGGAAGCATCCAGGACAATGATGATGGAAGCAAATGTTCCTTAGATGTTTTTGAGAGAAGCTATTAGCACTGCAATCTACACTCTTAATCAAGTTCAAATCAGAAGCAATACCGGTAAGACTCCCTATAAACTTTGGTTTGGCATCACTCCTACTATGAGATATTTCAGAGTATTTGGTAGCAAATGTTACATTAAAAGAGATGAAGATCTAGGAAAGTTTGATGCTAGAAGTGATGAAGGAATTTTCTTGGGTTACTCCACTCAAAGCAAAGCATACCGGTGTTACAAGAGACTGAGAAAGATGATAGAAAGTACAAATGTGAAGGTTGATGAAGGAATTGAGAAGCCCTTAAGGTTTTATGAGTATGATGAAGATGATCAGAATGGTGTTCTGGTTCAAGGAACTCATTCCTCTCCTAAAAGTCTGATTTAGACTGATCTGGTAAATTAGGAAGAAGAGATAGGTTTGAATGAGCCTGATCAAGAAACAGAAGTGCAAGAAACTCCCAAAGTTCCAAGGTATGTAAGACTGAACCACTCTGAAGATCAGATCATAGGTGAAAAAAGCAAAGGTGTGCAAACTAGAAGGAAAATTGCTCAAAATTTAGATGAATGTTGTCTGATTTCAAAGATTGGACCTAAGAAAATAAATGAAGCTTGCAATGATGAAAATTGGACCAGAGCAATGGAGGAAGAGTTGATGCAAATTGAGAAAAATCACACTTGGGATCTTGTTTCTAGACCTAGTAACAAGAATGTGATTGGAACAAAATGGGTCTTTCGGAACAAACTAAATGAAGTTGGTGAAGTAATCAAAAATAAAGCTAGATTAGTCTGCAAAGGCTACTTTCAAATAGAAGGGATTAATTTTGAGGAAACCTTTGCTCCGGTGGCAAGAATTGAAGCAGTCAGACTATTTCTTGCATTTGTTGCCTTCAAAGATTTTAAAGTGTATCAGATGGATGTCAAATCTGCTTTCTTGAATGGTGACTTAGAAGAAGAGGTGTACATTGAACAACCAGATGGATTTCAGTTATTTGAGCATGGTGATATGGTCTGCAAATTAAAGAAGGCACTGTATGGTCTAAAGCAAGCACCAAGAGCATGGTATGAAAGGTTGGACAAACATCTTTTGAAGATTGGCTTCAATAAAGGTACTACTGATAGTAACCTATATTTCAAAATTGATCATGAAAACATCCTGATTGTTGAAGTATTTGTTGATGATATCATCTTTGGAGGAAGAGATAGTATGTACAAAATCTTTGCAAACCAAATGAAAAGTGAGTTTGAAATGTCAATGCTCGATGAAATGAATTTCTTCTTGGGTCTACAAATTACTCAGACAGAGAAAGGAATCTTTATCTCTCAAACTAGATATGTGAAAGAACTTTTGAAGAAATTTGGAATGGAATATTCAAAGCCTATGAACACTCCCATGGCTACTGGATGTAAGTTGAGCAAAGATGATGACTCTCCTAAGATAGATCATACAAAGTACAATTCAATGATTGGAGGATTATTGTATCTCACTCAAACTAGACCAGATATAATGCAGGCTGTTGGTCTTGTGGTGAGATTCTAGGCTAATCCCAGAGAATCTCATGTCATGGCAATCAAAAGAATTTTTAGGTACTTGAAAGGAATAGTTGAGTATAGTCTACGGTATCCTAGAGATCATAACTTTTCTCTTCATGCATATACAGATGCAGATTGGGCAGGAGATGTGGATGATAGGAAGAGTACAAGTGGAGGAGTATTCTTTTTGGGAAAAATGTTGGTTTCTTAGCTAAGCAAGAAACAAGAAGCAATATCCCTATCAACAACTGAAACTGAATACATTGCAGCAGTAGCAAGTTGCACCCAACTTTTGTGGATGAAGCAAATGCTAAGAGATATTCAAATAGAATATGAGGAGCCTATCACAAATTTCTGTGATAATTCTAATGCAATAAATATTTCTAAGAATCCGGTGTCACATTCTAAGACCAAGCATATATCTATCAAATTTCACTTTCTGAGAGAGCAAGTGAACAAGGGTGAAGTCATATAGGAGTATGTGCCCTCCAAGGATCAACTTGCAGATATTTTTACTAAACCTCTTCCCAAAGACTCTTTTGAGTATCTCAGGGAGAAGTTAGGGGTCATGGCCCCTTCGGTGATGAACTAGGATGCACTGATGTGCATCAGTCCAGTGGATATCACAGTCATATCTTGTGATCTGGATTGATGATGGGGAGCTGCTACTAAGGGGGAGCAGCTGGTATGATTCTGATGTGTTAGAATTGCAAGTATGATCCCTTTGCCATTGATGTCAAAGGGGGAGAGAAGACATGTGAAAAACAAGTGGTTGATGATCAAAGGGGGAGTAGTAAAGGAAGAGAAGACCTGTGAAGAGTTGTTGCTAATAGGGGGAGCTGTGATAGAAAGGAGAAGTTCTTGTCTTGATGGTTTTTCACACCATATGTTGCCATAAATGACAAAGGGGGAGATTGTTGCAAGTATGAGGTTAACTAGTGTTGTCATTGATGTCAACATACTCATATTGCACTGATAAGAAGGATTGGATGAGTTGTGTGATGAGGTTATTGAGGAAATTAGTCTCAATCAGGAACAGTGAAGAACAGTGATGAGAAGAAGGCAAAAGTACTCAATAGGTTGAGGATCAGAGGATACGGTTTAAAGGGTTTGTAGATATGAGTCTTGAGATGTTCCAGTTAAGATTTTAGAGGTCCACATGAAGATCTAAAGAAGTTATGTTCACTCAAGTAGAACCAGTTCCGGTAGGCGTTTAGTGGTGATAGAGTGTCACAGATTGGTCCGGTGAGCTCCGGACTTACATTATCTCATTCTATGGATTGGAGAGAGTTTTGAATAAGTTTGTATGAAGTGACAACTAGATTTTTTCATGGTTTGGAGGTCCAGAAGCACCTTTTTCATTATGACAATGATGACAGACTGTGTTCTTGAAGTTCTAGATGAAGAACAGAAGAATTTGAGTAAGCTGATAAAGTGTGGATTTCTTGATGACTCATGAAAGGTTTTGGTGATCTTTGGAATGTTTTCTATTCTTATTGGTGGTCCGCATTGAAGTTAGAGTTTGCATTCGAAGAATAACCATGGATATTGGTGTTCTTCTTAAGACTGGCTGACCAGATGTATTACACGTCTTGCGAATGATCTTGTAGGTGTTTGCCGACTTAGATGATTGTTCCTAAGTTGATGCCTTGTATAAATAAGGGTTTGTGATTTCATTTTGAAGTGTGTCTCGCAGTGATGAGAGTGATATATCAAAAAGAAGTGCGAAAGGTAGAGCAGGAGTTTTTGGGCTTAAATGGAACTGATCCAGGCATGGTAAAGATGTCAATCTCCAGTTCAAGTTTGTAATACTTGTTATCTTGTAGATAGTGTGTCTCTTGTAGGCAGTGTGCCTCCTTGTGAGCAGTGTGCTCGGGCAGTGAGCCCAAATTGGCATGTGCCATCTATTTTTCTTATTCTTCTAATAGAGAATAATCCTTGGGTTAATCACCCCGTGGTTTTTCCCTTGACCGGGTTTTCCACATCAAAATCTTGGTGTCTAATGTGTTGATGTTTATCTGCTCTGGTGTTTATGCTTTATGCTTTCATGAATTGTTAATTGATATGCTATTAAATAACAAATAAGAATCAAGTGTTTGAAGTAAAAGCAAGTTTTTATACAATTGATTCACCCCCCCTCATAGTTGTGTGCCCTAGATCTAACAACATGAACTATATGACTAATTCTAGCCACTAGAGAGGGAGTATGATTCTATACTACTCCTGGTACCGAAATTGGGGTGAGTTAAGAGAACACACTCAATCGCACAAGCAACCTAGTCCTCTAAGACTCCAAGAACTTCTATATCCTAAGATTATTTCCAGACAACATCACTCAAGATACCTAGAAACAAAAATTGCATTCCAATCCAAGAAATCACAATCAAAATAAAGAATGCCTGACCTAACCTGGTGTATCCCTGTTAACCTACAGGCATCTCTAATTTGAATGCAACATCTCATTAATAAGATATGGTAGGGAATTAAATTGATGAAGGGGGTGAATCATAAAACACACAACAATGGAAATTGCACATAGAAAATAGAACTTTCTTTTATTGATTTGGACAACCAATTACATTACAGAAGCTTAGTTACAATCAGAGGAATCAATCCTCTATAGGCTGCAACACACTACAACTACACCTCGCCAGGCTCTGGAATCTTCTACCTTCTGTAACCCCAAATCAGATAGGGTTTCTATTCCCCCCTATTATTGACTCTACACTTTCCCCCTTAACTCTACTACTACCCAGGGTTCCCAAAATAGTCATAAATAGCACTTTTTTGTGGCCTCCAGCTAAATTTTAAAATTTGTAACTCCCTCCAAAAGTAGGTCAACTTCTAGGAAGCTTAACTTTTGATCCAAGTGTTTGATTGATGAACCATTTTAAGCACCAGAAAGCTCGTGATGTGAAATTTCATGTTAGAAATATGTAAATAGATTTCTATCAACTTTTTAGGATGTTCTGGGATGTTTTAGTGCCTCATATCTCATTTCAAAAAATTTTAGGGGCTTTTCGGAAAACAAAAACTTTAATATCTTTTAGCTCACAAATGATCTTTGCTTGATTCCTTTGCCAAAGGTCTTATATTCCAGTTATGAATCTTTCTGTAAGTTTTCACTTCAATCCATTCCCAAATCCAAACTTTCCTAAAATGGCAGTTAAACTTTCCAAAACTAGTAGTTTGCTATTTTTAGCAGTTTGGAAAAACTGAAAGCCCTACATCATTATTCAGGAGATTATGGAACTAGACACACTAATTATGGGAAGAAATAAAAACAACTGCAATGATTTTGAATTAACTTCTTTTTTGGGTGATACAAGATTGCCCTTACACCACTGGATGCTCCTGCATCAGACAACCAGGATAATTTGAGAAGTGACCCTGTCACGTCTTAGGTGTTTGTTTGAGGGAAACCCAAATGGTCAACCTCTAGCTTAGATAGCCAAGAAGAATCTTCAGCAGGCCCTCCTTTCTATTTCACCAGATATTCTTCATATTATCTGTTCCAAGTACTTCTTCCCACATAGCTATCCAAGATCTCTTCTATCTTCTCCTTTGAAGTAGATGTTGGAATACTCCATTGTTCTTCTATTGGTCCATCCTCTATGCCACCTTCATGATATTCTATTAAATTAAAAATATTGAATATAGGGGAAATATTGATCCCACTTGGCAGCTCTACCTCATATGCATTTCCTGAATCGTGCTTCTTTAGGATTCTGCACAGTCCAAATTCCTTCATTTTCAAGTTATTATAAGTTCCAATTGGGAACCTTTCTTTTCTCAAGTGAACCATGACTCCATCTCCTACTTTAAACTTCTTATACCTCCTCTTTTGATCTACCTTAGCCTTGTACTGAATATTCATCTTATTAATGTGCTTTCTCACCTCTTCATACAAATTCTTCAGATGTTTTGCAAAGTCTTCAACTTCAGCACTTGTCTTCTCTCCTTTGTCCAACTTACTTAACTCAGAAGTATTTTTTGGGCTATTGCCATATACAATCTGGAATGGTGATTTACCAATACTCCTATTGACAGAATTATTGTAAGCAAATTCTACCTATGGTAAAATCAAATCCCATCCCTTAGGCTTATCTCCTACTAAGAATCATAGCAAGTTACCCAAACTCCTCTTCACCACTTCTGTCTATCCATCAGTCTATGGATGGTCTGTAGAATTGAACTTCAAATCTATTTTTAACTTCTTCAACAATGTCCTCCAAAAATAACTAACAAACTTGATATCTCAATCTGAAACTATGCTCTTTGGTAGACTGTGTAATCTCACCACCTCCCTGAAAAATAACTCTACAATATGAATAGTATCATTAGTCTTCTTGCAAGGAATAAAATGTGCCATCTTCAAGAATCTATCCACCACCACAAAAATGGAATCATGTCCTCTATGTGTCATTGGTAAACCAAGAACAAAATCCATACTAATATCATCCCATGGCTTCTCGGGTACAGGTAGTGGCTAATATAAACCTGTGTTCTGACTTGCTCCTTTCACCATCTGACATACTCTATAACTCTGCACAAATTTCCTCACATCCTACTGCAACTGTGGCTAATAATAATTTTCACCAACAATAGAAATGGTCTTATCTCGACCAAAGTGTCCAACTAATCCTCCACTATGATTCTCCTTAATGAGGTTCTCTCTCATGGAACTCCTCAGAATGCACAATCCTCTTCCTTTAAACAACATGCCATCTTGGATTAAGAAATCCAACCATTTTGTCATGTCCAAAGAAATAGGTTCCAGACAAGCTTTCCAAGCCTCTACAAAATCTAAATTTTTAGGATACAAACTTTTGAGCTCATTGAACCCAACAATCTCTATCTTCATTTCTATCAACAAATTTTTCCTTCTACTAAAGGCATCTACAACTCTATTGGACTTCCCACTCTTGTGCTTGAAAAAAGAAGTATAACTCTGCAAAAACTCAACCCATTTTAAGTGCCTCTGGTTCAACTTTCCTTGACTATTAAGATACTGTAAAGCCTGATGATTAGTGTATAAAACAAACTCTTTTGGCAACAAATAATGTCTCCATTTCTTCAAAGCCTAAACTATTGCATAAAATTCTTGATCATAAACAGAATACTTTTTCTTGGCATCATTAAGCTTCTCATTAAAATAGGTAATGGGCTTACCTTTTTGACTCAAAACAGCTCCTATAGCACTGCCACTAGCATCAGAATCTACTTGAAACACCTTATTAAAATCTGGAAGTGTCAAAATAGGTTTCTCTATGACTTTCTTCTTCAATGTATCAAAGTTTTTGTCTACTCCTTTAGTCCATCTAAATTTTTTTCTATCCCATCTCATTGTCTTAGTTAGAGGTGCACAAATGCTACTAAAATTCTTAATAAACTTTCTATAAAAGCTTACCAAACCATGAAAAGATCTTACCTATGTAGCACTCCTCAGTGTAGGCCATTCAATGATAGCCCTTACTTTTTCTAGGTCCATCTTAAGACCTTCCTCTAAGACAACAAATCCCAGGTATACCAACTCCTTCTTTGCAAAACTACATTTCTTCAAATTAATCAACAACTTCTCCTCCCTCAACTTCTCTAGAACTCTTCTGATATGCATCAGATGCTCATCCCATGTCTTACTAAAAATTAAAATATCATCCAAATAAACAATAACAAAACATCCCAAAAATTCTTTCAGTACCTCATTCATGATCCGCATGAATGTGCCCGGTGCATTGGTTAGCCCAAATGGCATGACTAACCACTCATACAAACCCTCCTTTGTCTTGAATGTTGTCTTCCATTCATCTCCTTCTTTGATTTGGATCTGGTGATACCCACTCTTCAATTCAATCTTTGTGAAGTACGTAGCTCCACTTAAACAATCCATTATGCCATCCATTCTTGGTAATGGAAATCTATACTTGATTGTGATCTTATTTATGGCTCAAGAATCTGTACACATTCTCCACTCTCCATCTTTCTTTGGTGCTAGTACTATAGGTACTGCACATGGACTCATGCTCTCCCTTATCAGTCCATTCCTTAACAACTCATGAACTTATCTATTCAACTATTCATTCTTTGCTAGAGTCATTCTATGGCCTGCCTTATTTGGCAAACTGGCTCCTGGTATCAAATCCATTTGATGACTTATCTTCCTCACTGGTGGTAAACCTTCTAGTATATTCTAAGAGATAATGTCCTAAAATTCTTGCAACATATCTAAAACTTCTGCTGGTACATCTTCATATTTCTCTTGACTAATATTAGGAATCAAGGCAAAGAAATGAAGCTCATGCTTCATACCCTCCATAAATTTCCTACCATCTACCAAGAAAATTCTGGCAATACTACATACCTTTTCTTCCACCTCCTTCAAGGGCTTCAACTTATGACAAACTCCATCCTTTGTTAGGGAATATGTGTTTGCATGGCCAACATGGATAGCGCTCCTATCATACTACCACAGCCTCCCCAATAGCATATGACATGCATCCATCGGTATGATATCACACATCATCTCATCATGGTAGTACCCAATCTTGAACTTCACTAAACACTGTTCATTGACAAAAGCTCTATGGACCAAAGCTCTATGGTCCTTCTGCAACCATACAATCTGATATGGATGTGGATGCTTTCTTCTTGTCAACTTTAACTTGTCAACCATCTCCTCTGAAACAAGATTGTCAGTGCTTCCACTGTCAATAATAATATCCCAACACTTTCCTTCACATTTACACCTTGTGTGGAATAAACTCTTCCTCTAATTGGGTTCTTTTTCCTCATTCAACAAAGTTCTTCTGACAACTAGGGTCTCTCCCCTTTCAACATCTTCAGAATGCTTAGACTATGCATCTTCATCTACATGTGCAACTCGTGCATTACCTTTAGGTCTTCTATTTGTCCTTCCTTGATGTTGCGGACACTCATATGCTCGATGCCCTTCTTCTCCACATTGGAAATAGGTTCCTCTACAACCTCCTCTTTCAGGTCCTTGCCCAGGTCTGCCTCTTCTTTTTCCTCTTTGCTCACCATTGTTCTGGTCACGAGGGAGGTAAGTATTATCTCCTCTCTGATTTCGACTAGTACTAGCTTCTTCACTTTTCTTTTGATCTTCATTACGGCCTCCATAGGTTCTTCCACCAGTCCTTCTACCTTGCCCTCTTCCCCTTTTCTTGCTATCAAATCTTTTGTTTAGCTTCTCTTCCACCTTCAGGGAAACCTGGTATGCATCTTCTATGGTGGTCATTCTGACCAGGCTCAGATCCTCTTGAATACTTGGCCTCAACCCATTAATGTAATGGGATACCTTCTCCTTGTTGGCTTTTGCATGGCCTGTCCTAATAGTAATCTTATAAAACTCTTCCATATACTCCTTAATAGACTTGTTACCTTGCTTCAGTCCTTGCAGCTTCTTCAACAACTCCATCTCATAATCCATAGGAATGAACTGCTTCTTCAGTTTCTCCACCATCCAATCCCATCTGGTGATCTTTCCTTTTCCTCTTTTGTTCCTCTCTAATTGGATCTCCTTCCACCAAATACTGCCATGGCCCTTCAACTTTGTTTTTGTAAACTTGACCTAATCTGGGTCTTCCACATCTTCATACTCAAAATACTCCTCCATGTCACTGATCTAATCAATAAGTTCTTCTAGATTCAAATCTCTACAATATGTTCTAAAACTTTGATTGTGGGCCTCTTTCCAATCTTAGAAATTGCCCTCAATAACCTAACTTCTGCAGGATCTCCTACATCTTCTTGTTCTTCCTTAGATAGCTCTTCTTCAGCTTCATCCTCGCTTTCTTCTATTGTTCTCAGCTCAAACCCTCTTCATAGCTCCTCTTGCAATGCATCAATTTGCCTTTGTAGGGCTCTAAAACCCTCTTCCATCAAAGAATTCCTCCCAATACGATTTCTTCATGGAGGCATCTTGATCTCCACAGCAAACCCACAACCTTAGGTCTTGGTGCAAACTGTCTCATGGTCGGTGATCTGTCTACACACTCAAGAACCCTTGCTTTGATACCAATTGATGAAGGGGGTGAATCATAAAACACATAATAGAAATTGTACATAGAGAATAGAACTTTCTTTTATTGATTTAGACAACTCATTACATCACAGAAGCTCAATTACAATTTGAGGAATCAATCCTCCATAGGCTACAACACACTACAGCTACACCTCCCCAGGCTCTAGAATCATCTACCTTTTGTAACCCCAAATCAGCCAGGGTTTCTATTTTTCCCCCTATTCTTGACTCTACACTTTCCCCCTTAACTCTACTACTGCCCAGGGTTCCCAAAATAGTCATAAATAGCACTTTTTGGCAGCCTCCAGCTAAATTTCAAAATTTGCAATTCCCTCAAAAAGTAGGTCAACTTCTGGGAAGCATAACTTTTGATCTGGGTGTCCGATTGCTGAACTATTTTAAGCACCAGAAAGCTCGTGATGTGAACTATCATGCAGAAAATATGTAAATAGATTTCCATCAACTTTTCATCACATTATAGGATGTTTTAGTGCCTCATATCTGGTTTTGGAAATTTTTAGGGGCTTTTCAGAAAACAAACACTTTAATATCTTTTAGATCACAAATTATCTTTGCTTAATTCTTTCAGTAAAGGTCTTATATTCTAGTTATGAATCTTTCTATAAATTTTTTCTTCAATCCATACCCAAATCCAAACTTTCCTAAAATGGCAATTAAACTTTCCAAAACTAGTAGTTTGCTATTTTTAGTAGTTTGGAAAAACTAAATTCCTACATCATTATTCAAGAGATTATTGAACTAGAAACACTAATTATGGAAAGAAATGAAAACAACTGCAATTATTTTGAATTAACTTCTATTTTGGGTGATGCAAGATTTCCCTTACACCATTGGATGCTCCTGCATCATAAATACATAAAACTGATTAATGGTGTGTAGGTTTTGAAAAGAAAACCTACTTCCCTATTTCCCCAAATTTGGCACCTATCCTAGAAGGAAACTTCCCAAAAGAACAAACATTCAACAACCAAGATTTAAGTTAGGACCAAATAAGGTTCACAAACCAAGATATCCCAACACACCATTCTTTCTTACAAGCAACGGTTATCATTTCTTTCCTTAAAGTTTAATGAGGCAATGTAATAATATCTTTCTTATAACCACATAATGAATCCATATTCATGATCATGCTCTCAATAAAACAAAGCAACATGTATTTCAAGAAAGCATTCACTAGAAAGCAAATATATAAAACAATAAAATAAATCAAACATATGATCCAACATCCTCTTTCGCATACTCATGCATAACTCTAAAAGAGAAAAAGAACCTAGTTCATTCATACTCAAGAACAATCATCATGGTCTATCTAACCCCGTAGAAAGAAGGCACATACTATTCACATCAGGCCAACACATAAGGACCCACACATTCTCGATCAAACTGAGCAACACACACACCCAAAGCTCCCAATGCTGGAGTCACACTCTGATACCAAATGTTAAAGCCCTCAAAACCATCACAAAAGTAAATAAAGTAAATAATCCATTTAAATACAACATCACAAGAAATGAAAGTAAAAAGATGCAATTAATCTACTTAATACAATATAAAAGATTAAAAGGTGTAATTAATCTACTTAATTATAATATCACAAGTAACAAGAATAAATTTCATAAATACGATTGAATTGAGTCAATAAATCTTCACAAAAGGAAGTCCTCATAAATAAGAATCCATTAGATTCAATAATTCTTGCAAAAGATAATCTCATTTATATAAATCAAATAAAGTCTTTAAATCTTACAATTCACGTGCTCATCCTAGGTAAGAGCACTATAAAATAATATACAAGTCCATTGGCATTCATGCCATAATACATCCAATTACAAGTTCCAATAAACATGTTCAACAAGAATAAATAAATCAATATGTTCTTCAGTCACACGAACCAAGTGGTCCTCCACCTACGAGCCGAGAGACATGAACATGGCCTAGGTGCTTTTCCACCAAACCATGAAGTAATTACACTTCCCCGGATCCCTTCATGAAATGAAGGAAACCCAGCCCTACATGAAATGTCTAGCTACCTAGAAACAATTGGTAGGAAGGAACACCTGATGCAACCCTGAAGTCTAAATGTACATTTCTATTTAGTGAAATGTAGATTGTCTCACAACAGGATGTGGTAGTTATATATATATATATATATATATATATATATATATATATATATATATATATATATATATATATATATATATATATATATATATATATTTCAATGTCATCTTGTTTAGATCTAAACCTTTAAACATAGTAACCTAGTTCAATTCTTGAAAAGTGGAAAATCCATCTCTGGTAATCCACATTCAACATCCTAGCCCAGAAAGTAACACAAACACATTCCTAGATAAAAATATACCTTCTTTCCCCAAATAAACAAGTAAATAATTTATTAAATAAATCAATGAATAAATAAAATAAATAAATCCAAAAATCACCAATGACCATTTCTAATCCCTTTTCCATGCATCAGTCATGAAAACAAATCTTTCAAGCAATAATCCATTATTTGTTCATACAATTGCATCTATAAAACTATTAAATTGGTTTCATTTCATAGTCCATATTTCATTCTATTTCCATAATGTATTGAGTTTTCCAAATCATTCTAATCAAGTATACCAATTCTCTTCAAGAAGTTTTAATAAGATAATGATATTTACATCTCAGAATTTACTTTATGACTCTAACATATGAAGAAAAGATAAACTTACCATATAATCTATTCATTCAAATATTCATAAAATACTAGATTTTTTAATTAATTAATCAACCTTACTATCACAGTTGTGATAGTAAGCTGAAGAAACTCATTAACAAGATTACTATCGCACTGGTGACAAGAACTATAGAAGGTCAAAATAAGGTTATTGTCACACCTGTAACAGGATCTACAAAAATGTCACAAACTAGTTACTGTCATACCTACGACATGAACTACAGAAATGTTTGATTTTACAAGGAAGTTACTATCCAATTAGTAACAATAATTTAACAGGTCCAAATCAATATAAAAATAATTAAACACAACTTCAACAGGAACGTTAAATTTAATTGAAGAGGTATAACACTTGTTGTTAACTTAGAATTAGTTTGCAATGACTAGAACTTCAATTGAGCTAAACTTGTGTTCAGATTTCTTTGACTCAGGTCTGATTCACACAGAGACACAAGAACATAATTTTAGTTCACCAAGAGAGACAGAGATGATCTATCTAAAGCAGAAACCAAGGAAAGATAGAGAAACATAGGAAAAGCAGAAAAATAATGAACAATAGGCCACCCAACTACCTAGCGATGACAAGGTGAAAAATCTAGCATGTGAAGAGGTTGGAGATTAAGTACTTTGGAAAAATCAGGTATGAGTTTATATATTGAACAATCAAGTAATAATTGTTTCCACAGGCTAAGAAAAGAGATAGCAGGTTGACCATTAGGCAAAACATTTATATCAGAGGTTGATCCATAACAGTAAGAAGAAAAGGATGCATGTCTTGTCTTATCTCAGCAGTCAATTAAAAAATCCTTCTATAGGCTAATAAGTAACAGATCCGTAATAGAAAGATGCTGAATGCCAAAAAAGAAGAGTCAATTTCTGGTCATAAAACAAGAACATCTGATGCAAACCATATTACTATAGTTCTAACGGTTATAACAATCATCAATAATCTTTATTATTCATAAAATACACAAGGAAAATTCCTAGATTTTGTTGCAAATATGTGCCTACTGTGTTGTCATTGATGTCAACATATCTTTCTGCCAGTAACAGTGAAGATAGTGCATAGGAGTGACTAGTACTTCCAGTAAGGTGAAGATCAGAGTATGTAGATTAAAGGGCCTCTACAGGGTTGTCTATTGTTGCTCCATCTGAGATTTGAGAGGTCGCATGAAGATTTGGCGAAGTTATGGCACTTTGAGTAAAACAAGTTTTTGTAGTTGTTCTATAATGACAGAATGGCCAATAGTTGGTCTGGATTGGTCTGATATGAGTATATTGTGATATGTGGATCTAGAGGCATGTCTGGGATGTTGGTGTGTTCTCTCAGCTCGAGTGGTTTGTCATTTGGAGGTCTAGAAGTAATCTTTTTAGTTTGACAGTCATGGCAATGTGTGTTCTTGAGGTTCAGTGTGAAGAGGCAAGTGATTTTAATGATGCGAAGTGGTTTGGATGTTCTTGTTGACTTAATTGTGCTTGTGGTGGTCTCTGTATCATGTGGCTATTGTGTTGGAGCTCTGCATTGACAAAGGAGCTTGTGATTGAAGTTTTTCTCTTAGTTGTTGTTCTTCTTCCTAGTCTTGGCCAACTGGATGTTCCTAGCATGCTAAAGATCATTTTATGAAGTTGGCGTGTTAATAGAGGAAGATTCAAGTCTTAGCTATGATTGGCTGACAGTTTAAAGATCCGAGTTAAGTTTGGTTGACCTTGTTGATCATTCCAAGATGGATGAAGTGTATTAATACTCATTGAAGAGTTGTCAAACATTATCCTTTTGCAAAATAGATCAAATTTGAAAAGAAGATTAGAAGCAAAGTAGAGAAGAAAAGGAGCGAGAGTAGTATAGCGTGTGAAGTTGGCAAAGAAGAATTCAGGACAAAGGAGAAGTCTTTAAGAATTCACTAAAACTGAACTAGGCATGAAGTAGATGCTATTTCTCAATTAATTCATTATTTTCTAAATAAATTCTATAAGCAATGAGCCTCCCTTTTGAGTAGTGAGCTTTGGGCAGTGCGCCTAAAGGCATGTACCTTCTATTTTTCTAAAGTAATTTTAACAGAGTACAAATCTTTGTGGGTTAACCCCCACCATGATTTTTTCCTTAACTAGGTTTCTGCATCAAAATCTTGGTGTCAAGTGTGTTGATTATGTTTATGCTCTTATGTTCTTGATCTATGCTTTATTGTTTATATCATCAATCTGGTAGCAAGTTAATAAAGGAGGTTAAAAGAAAAAAAAAGTTTATATTGTGTGACAACTGATTCAGCCCCCCCTCTCAATTGTCCAATCTAATTCCAACAATTGGTATCAAAGCTAGATCCTCTTATAAAATTCTAACTGCTTGAGGAGATCTAGGGTGTTGACCTACAAGAAGGATAGTCCAAGATTTGATGGAACAAATTATTTTGTTTGGAAGAATTACATGGAGTGCCATTTACAATGCATGGGCGATGCCTATTGGGTGATAAATAGTGTTGAGTATAAACCTCCAAAGAAAGGTCCTTCAACTCTACATCAAGTCAAAGATGCTGAAAGTAACCTTCGAGCTAAAGAAGCCTTGTTGAGTGCCCTAACTGATTCAGAAATGACAAATGTATTTGGTCTAAAAATGGCTTATGAAATTTGGAAAAAGTTGGAATTTCTATATGAAGGTGATAAATATGTCAAATGTGCCAAGATGCAAAGTCTGAGAGGAAAATTTGAAACCATGAGGATGAGCAAAGATGAAAACATCACAATATACATGCAAAAGATAAATGAACTTGTGTGTGGTATCAGGTGTGCTGGTGGAACTTTGGAAGAATTAGAGATTGTATCAAAAGTACTTAGATCTTTACCTGATTCATACTAACATAAGGTAGCTACTATAGAGGAGATCCAGACTGTCTTAGATGTTACAAGAGATCATTTGGTTGGAAAAATTTTAGCCTTTGAATTAAGTGAGTTTGGTGATTCTCTTCCCAAGTCTAAATTTGCATTTAAGGCCAATGTATATAGAAAATAAAGATATGATCTGGGTGAAAGCTCTTCTACAAGATCAAACAGATTAGTGAAGACAAGGAAGGACCTTGAAGCCCTTCTCACCAAAAGATTGCCAAGAGGATCCGGTAAGTATGAAGGAAAATTGCCACTCAAATGTTTTTCTTGTAATAAGATTGGTCATTTTGCCTCAAGATGTCTGGAAAGGTTTTCAAAACAAAACCCTAACAGATCATGGATGTTCCCCTAAAAATGATTGGGTGTTCATTGCCATTAAAGAAAAAGATCTAGTGTCTACTAAATCTACTACCTATGAAAATATGGAAAGTGCCTTGGCTGCTCAAGTTATTGAGAAAGATGAATGGGTGATTGATAGTGGATGTTCTCATCATATGACTAGAGACAAGAGTAAGTTTGTGAATTTTTAAAATTATGAAGGTGGGCTTGTGAAATTTGGAGATAACTCTGCTGGTAGAATCCATGGTAGAGGATCCATCTCTTTTGATGGTAAGAATAGCACCAATGATGTTGTGTATGTCGAAGGACTAAAATATAATCTTCTCAGTGTTGGACAGTTGATAGATAAAGGTTATGATCTTCGGTTCAAAGATAGAAAGTGTAGAATCTTGGAGAGTTCCAAAACTAAAATTCCATATGGTACTCAAACTAGAGGTAACATTTTTCATTTGAGTAACTCTGGCAAAAGCTATTTGATTGCTCAGATAGATCAAAGTTGGTTATGGCATAGGAGGATGTGTCATGTGAATTTTGATAATATTATCAAAATTAAGTAGCACTCAGGCTGTGAGAGATCTTCCAAAACTTGTGAAGCCTAATAGCATGTGTAGAGAATGTCAATTAGAGAAACAAAGCAAAATTTCACTTAAAAGTAAGGAACAATTTTCAAATGGATGATTGGAACTGGTACATACTGATCTCTATGGTCTTGCTAGAATTAGGAGTGTGCAAGGAGATAAATATTTCATGTTAATGATAGATGACTACTCCAGGATGATGTGGGTAACCTTCCTAAAAGAAAAATTAGAAGCTCTTGAAAAATTTAAGGTGTTCAAAGTGATGGTGGAAAATGAAGTTGGTGAAAAATTGAAATGTTTGAGATCCGACAGAGGTGGAGAAATTACTTCCCATGAGTTTGATGCTTTCTGTGAAAAGTATGGCATAAAAAGATAGTTATCTACTCATAGGACTCCCCAACAAAATGGAGTTGTGGAAAGAAAGAACCAGACCATTCAAGAATCTACCAGGACCATGATGATGGAAACAAATGTTCCTCAAGTTTATTGGAGAGAAGATTTAAGTACTATTGTCTACACTCTTAACTGGGTATAGATCAAAGGCAATTCTGGTAAGACCCCTTATGAACTATGGTTTGGTCATCCTCCTACTGTAAGATATTTTAAAATTTTTGGTAGTGAATGCTATATCAAAACAAATAAGGATTTAGGAAAATTTGATACAAGAAGTGATGAGGGAATATTTTTTGGATACTCTACTAAAAGTAAGGCTTACCGGTGCTTTAACAAGAGGTTGAAAAAGATTGTTGCAAGTGTTATTGTTAAAGTTGATGAGAGCAAGGAAGGACATTCCAGGTTCTGCGGATATGATTTAGATGATCAAAATGAAAGTCAAAGTCAAGGAAGGTTAGTTCAAACTCTGACTCAAATGCAGATTGATCTGAAAACTCCAGAGACTTAAGAAATTAGTACAGATGTTGAGGAACAAGCTCAAGAAACAGAAGCCCAAACAATTCCCAAAACCCCCAGGTATGTAAGAATAAATCATCTTGAAGATCAAATCATAGGGGATAAAAACAAAGGTGTTTGAACTAGAAAAAGAGTTGCTGAAGATCAAGAAGAGATTTGTTTGATTTCAAGGATTAAACCTAAATTAGTTTGTGAAGCCTGCACTGATGAAAATTGGGTAAAAGCAATGGAAGAGGAATTAATGCAAATTGAAAAGAACCACACTTGGGATCTTGTTCCTAGACCAAAGGACAAAAATGTAATTGGAACCAAATGGGTCTTCCAAAATAAACTAAATGAAGATGGTGAAGTTGTAAGAAACAAAGTGAGGTTGGTATGCAAAGACTATTCTCAAGTAGAAGGATTTGGTTTTGAATAAATTTTTGCTCCAGTGGCAAGAATAGAGGCAGTCAGATTATTTCTTGCATTTGCTACTTTCAAAGATTTTAAAGTGTATCAAATGGATGTCAAATCAACATTCCTAAATGGATATTTGGATGAAGAAGTCTACATTGAGCAACTGGAAGGATTTTAGTTGTCTGATCAGAGTGACATGGTTTGTAGACTGGGAACAACCTTGTCTGGACTCAAGCAAGCTCCAAGAGCCTGATATGCAAGATTGGACAAATATTTGCTTAAGATAGGTTTTAGCAAAGGTACAATTGATAGTAATATTTACTTCAAGTAAATCATGAGGACATCCTGATTGTTGAGGTCTTTGTTGATGATATCATTTTTGGTGGAAATGAATGTATGTGCAAAGCATTTGCTGACCAAATGAAAATTGAATTTGAAATGTCAATGTTTGGAGAGATGAATTTCTTACTAGGTCTACAAATTGTTCAGTCAGACAAAGGTATCTTTATATCTTAGTCCAAGTATGTGAAAGAATTGTTGAAGAAGTTTGGAATGGAAGAGTCAAAGCCAGTAGGTACACCTATGGTAACTGGATACAAGTTAAGTAAAGATGATGATTCTCCTAAGGCAAAATAGAAAAGGTATAGATCAATGATTGGAGGATTGCTCTATTTCACCCAAACTAGACTTGACATCATGAACGCCATTGGACTTGTTGCTAGATTTAAATCTGATCCAAAAGAATCCCATTTTGTGGTAGTCAAAAGAATTTTTAGATATCTTAAGGGGACAATTGATTATGGATTGTGGTATCCAAAAGACAATGACTTTACTCTTCATGTAGGTACAGATGCTGATTGGGCAGGAGATGTGGATGACAGAAAAAGTACTAGTGGTGGTGCCTTTTTCTTGGGAAGAAGATTGGTCTCTTGGATGAGCAAAAAGTAAGAGGCAATATATCTGTCTACTCCAAAAGTACAATATATAGCAGTAACAAATAATTGTACTCAAGTTCTGTTGATGAAGCAAATGTTGAAAGACATTAGAGTTGTGTTTGAGGAGCCAGTCACAATCTTTTGTGATAATTCTAGTGCAATAAGTATCTCAAAGAACCCAGTGTTGCATTTGTAATGTCAGAAAATGTCCCCTTGGGGGCTTTTCCCTTATAAGGTTTAGCTCCCAGGTCTTTAGCATGCATTTAGGACATTTTAGTTCATATTTTGGCATCCCAATGGAATGAGACATAGGTTCCATGGAAAATTAGACCTAGATGGACCCCTTGAGTTATACCCTACCCAAAATAGGGCGGAGGACTTGGGCCCCTATGCCCTAGTCCTACACTATTTTGGGCCAGCCCTAATTTTTGGGTGTTGGTTTATGACCGTTATTTGGCTCTTTTGCCGATATGATAAAGTTTAATTTTTAAAATCTTGGCAAGAATGCTTATAGTTGCATATATAAGCATGCTTAGGCATTCATTTGTAAACTAGATGATTACTAGAAAGCTATTGTGTTCTCAAGGTGATTCAAGGATTTCATTGTGTTACAAGAGCAGATTTGTGTGTTTTGTGTATTGATATTTGTAGATTTGAGCATCAATTTCCTCATGGAATGAAGAGCATATTCCTCCCATGAGAGCTTCACTACAAGGTGACATAATATTATGTTTTCTATTAGATTTAGGGTAGACAACTGAGAGGGGGGGTGAATCAGTTGTATAAAACTTTCTTCCAATTAAACACTTAAATCCACTTTGTAATTCAACAGCATAATGATAAATCAATCATGGAAACATAATGCAATAAATCAAGAGCAGAAACACAGAACACCAAGATTTTGACGTGGAAAACCCAGTTAAGGGAAAAACCATAGGGTGATTAACCCAAGATTGTATTCTCTATTAGAAGAATAGAAAGAACAAAATGACACATGCCAATTAGGGCTCACTGCCCAAGCACACTACTCACAAGAGGCTCACTGCATACAAGAGACACACTATCTACAAAATAGTAAGTATCACATAAATGAACTGGAGAATAGCATCTCACCATGCTTGAATCAATTCCATTTAAGCCCAATACTTCTTCTCTACCTTTCGCTCTCCTCCTCGCTACCACACTCTCATCTCCACAAGATTTTCTTTGAAATGACTTTACAATCCCTTATTTATACAAGACATCAACTTAGGAATAATCATCTAAGTTGGAAAACAACTATAAGAACATCCGCAGGATGTGTAACTCATCCAGTTGGCTAGTCTCAGGAAGAACACCATCATCCAGAAGTAATTCTTCAATTGTAAGCTCAAACTCTAATGCAGACAACCAACACAAATTGGACACGATCCAAAGACCTCCACAAGCTTGCTTGAATCACCAACAACATTCACACTACATTTGCTTACTGAACTCCTCTCCTTCATCTGGAACCTCAAGAACACAGTCTGTCATCACTGTCACAAAGAAATAGATACTTGTAGACCTTTGGACCACGAACCAATCGAGTTGAAACTTCACACGGACTTCCTAAGCACTCCACCAAATCTACAAAAAAGGATAATGCATTTCCAGATCTTACCAGACCTATCTATATCAGTCTATCACCTCTGAACAGCTGCCAGAACTGGTTTTACTTAAGTGGCCACAACTTTTTTAGATCTTCATACAGACCTCTAAAATCTCTATTGGATCACCTTAATACATATATCTACAAACTCTTTAAACCGTAACCTCTGATCCTCATCTTATCTTGGACTTTAACCTTACTATCTTCACTATTCTTCACTATTCTTGATATGACCAATTTTCTCAATATCCTCAGCTAACAGTTCATCCAATCCTTATCATTAATGCAATAGGAGTATGTTGACATCAATGACAACACCGGTTAGGCTCATACTTGCAACAATCTCCCCCTTTGTCATTGATGGCAACATATGATGTGAAAAATTGTTTTAACCATCAAGACAAGAACTTCTCCTTACTATCACAACTCCCCCTATTAGCAACAACCATTCACATGTCTTCTCTCCCTTTACTACTCCCCCTTTGATCAGAAACTACTTGTTTTTCACATGTCTTCTCTCCCCCTTTGACATCAATGGCAAAGGGAACATACTTGCAACTTCAACACTTCAGAAACATACCAGTTGCTCCCCCTGAGTAGCAGCTCCCCATCATCAATTCAGACCACAAGGTATGACTGTGATATCCACCAGACTGATGCACATCAGTGCACCTTAGTTCATCACCGGAGGGGCAATAACTCCTAAGATAGTCAAAAGAGTCCTTAGGTAAAGGTTTAGTAAAGATATCTGCAATCTGATCCTTGGAATGCACAAACTCCAAACTGACTTCATTCTTGTTCACTTGCTCTCTCAAAAAGTGAAACTTGATGGATAGATGTTTAGTCTTTGAATGCAACACTAGATTATTAGATATATTTATTACACTTGAATTATCATAGAAGATTGTGATAGGCTCCTCATACTCCACTCTTATGTCTCCTAGCATTTGCTTCATCCACAAGACTTGAGTGCAACTACCTGCTGCTACAATATATTCTACTTCTGCAGTGGACAAAGATATTGCCTCTTATTTCTTGCTCAGCCAAGAAACCAATCTCTTCCCCAAAAAGAATGCTCCACCAATGGTACTCTTCTGGTCATCCATATCTCCTGCCCAATCTGCATTTGTATATGCATGAAGAGAAAAATTATGATCTCTAGGTTACCACAATCCATACTCAACTGTCCCTTTTAGATATCTAAAAATCCTCTTGATTGCCATGACATGAGATTCTCTAGGATCAGCTTGAAATCTAGCAATAGGACCAACAACATTCATAATGTCAGGTCTAGTTTGAGTAAGATACAACAATCCTCCAATCATTGATCTGTACTTTTTCTGATCAGCCTTAGGAGAGTCATCATCTTTTCTCAATTGACATCCAGTTGCCATGGGAGTATTCATTTGTTTTGAGTCTTCCATCCCAAATTTCTTCAACAATTCTTTCACATATTTGGTCTGAGAAATGAAGATTCCTTTCTTTGTTTGACTGATTTGTAGACCCAAGAAGAAATTCATTTCACCAAGCATGGACATCTCAAATTCACTTTTCATTAGATTTGCAAAAGTTTTACACATACTATCTCTTCCTCCAAAAATGATATCATCAACAAACACTTCAACAATCAAGATGTTTTCATGATCAATTTTGAAATACAAATTACTATCAGCAGTACCTTTGTTGAAACCAATCTTCAAAAGATGCTTATCCAACCTTTCATACCAGGCTCTTGGGGCTTGCTTGAGTCCATATAGTGCTTTCTTCAACTTGTAGACCATATCACCATGATTAGACAATTGAAATCCATCTGGTTACTCAATGTATACTTCTTCCAAGTCACCATTTAGGAAGGTAGACTTGACATCCATCTGATATACTTTTAAATCTTTAAAGGCAGCAAACACAAGAAATAATCTAACTGCTTCAATTCTTGCTACCGGAGAAAAAGTTTCTCCAAAATCAATTCCTTCTATTTGAGAGTAACCCTTGTAGACCAATCTAGCTTTATTTCTTATTACTTCACCAACTTCATTCAGTTTGTTCCAGAAGACCCATTTGGTTTCAATCACATTCTTGTTTCTAGGTCTGGGAACAAGATCCCATGTGTGATTTTTTTCAATTTGCATCAGCTCTTCATCCATTGCTTTAGTCCAGTTTTCATCATTACAAGCTTCATACACTGTCTTAGGTTCAATCTTTGAAATTAGACAATACTCTTCTGAATCTTGAGCAATCCTCCTTGTTTGTACACCTTTGCTTTTATCACCTATGATCTGATCTTCAAAGTGGTTTAATCTTACATACCTAGGAACTTGGAGAGTTTCTTACACTTCTGATTCTTGATTAGGCTCATTCAAACGTATCGCTTCCTCTTGATTTACCAGATCAGTCTGGATCTAAATCTTAGAAAAGGCTTTGGCTCCTTGAATCAGAACACCATTTTGATCATCTTCATCATATTCATAAAACCTTGAGGGTTTTTCAATTCCTTCATCAACCTTCACATTTGTACTTTCTATTATCTTTCTTAGTCTCTTGTTATAACACTGGTATGCTTTGCTTTGAGTAGAGTAACCCAAGACTATTCCTTCATCATTTCTAGCATCAAACTTGCCTAGATCTTCATCTCTTTTAATGTAACACTTTCTACCAAAGACTTTGAAATATCTCACAGTAGGAGTGATGCCAAACCAAAGTTCATAAAGAGTCTTACCAGTATTGCTTCTGATTTGTACTCGATTGAGAGTATAGACTGTAGTACTGATAGCTTCTCTCCAATAGATCTGAGGAACATTTGTTTCCATCATCATTGTCCTGGATGCTTCCTGGATGGTCCGGTTCTTTCTCTCCACTACTCCATTCTGCTATGGAGTCATAGGAGTAGACAACTATCTATTTATTCCATGTTTCTCACAGAATTCTATGAACTCAGCGGATGTGAATTCTCCACCTCTATCAGATCTTAGACATTTTAATTTTAATCCAGTTTCATTCTCTTCCATATCCTTAAAAATTTTAATTTTCTCAAGAGCCTTTGATTTCTCCTTCAGAAAAGTTACCCACATCATCTAGGAATAGTCATCAATTAGTAACATGAACTATCTATCACCTTGAACACTTCTAATTCTTGCCGGACCACATAAATCAGTATGAACTAAGTCCAGTAATCCAATAGAAGACTGTTCCTTACTTTTGAATGTGACTCTGCTCATCTTACCCAACTTGTATTCTTTGCACAAACTATTTGTAGGTTTCACCAGTTTTGGAAGATCTCTTACAGCCCAAGTATTGCTTATCTTGATGATATTATCAAAATTCACATGACACATTCTCCTATGCCACAACCAACTCTGATCTACTTGAACAAATAAACAACTTTTAGTAGTACCAACCAAGTGGAAGATATTACCTTTAGTTTGGGTACCAGATGCAATCTCTATTCCAGAACCTTCAAAGATCTTGCATTTTCCATTCTTGAATCAGAGATCATAGCCTTTGTCCACCAACTCTCCAACACTGAGAAGATTGTGCTTCAATCCTTCAACATATAGTACATTACCGGTTTTGTTCCTTCCATCAAAAGAAATAGTTCCTCTTCCTCTGATTCTACTAGTAGAATTATCACCAAACTTTACCACTCCTCCTTCATACCTTTTCAAATCTATGAACTTATTTTTGTCACTTGTCATATGGTGAGAGCAACCACTGTCAATGACCCAATCATCCTTTTCTTCAACTTGGGCAGCCAGAGCTCTTTCTACAACTTTATGATTGACAGATTCAGAGGACATTGGTTCTTCTTCCTTGATGGCAATAAACACCCAATCACTTCTAGATTTGTTTCCTGTCTCTGATTCATCATCTATTACTCCTTCATTATCATCTTCCTCATGAACATAGTAACAATTCTTTTGGAACCTTGATTTGTTGGAATTTGGCCTTGAAAATCTTTCTAGACACTTTGAGGCAAAATGACCAATCTTATTGCAGTTAAAACACTTAAAAGGCAATTTTCCTTCATACTTCCGGATACTCTTGGTAGTCTTTTTGTAATAAGGGCTTCAAGTTGAGCAGTTTCAACTTCTTCCTCTTCCAGGTCTTTTCTTCCTTTTTCATACCATGATAGTTTCCTTAAAGAGTTCTCTCCTGGATCAAACCTTTGTTTAACTTTTACAGAGGCACTGGCTTTAAATGCTGATTCAGTCTTGGGGGGGCATCTCTAAACTCAGTCATTTCAAATGCATCCAATTTGCCAGCCAATTGATCTCTTGTGATAGTTGTATGGGCTATGAATTCTTTAATGGCAGCAAACTTGATTTTATAAGAAGCAGGAAGGATCTGAGAATTTTGCCAACAATCTCATCTTCATCCAAGACTCCACCAGCACATCTAATGCCACAAACAGGCTCATTTACTCTTGGCATAAAAGTAGTGATATTTTCATCTTCTCTCATCTTCAGATTTTCAAATTTCCCTTTTAGACTCTGTAGCCTTGCACATTTGAAAGCTCATCTTCTAAGTGCATTATCTAATTTAGAGCTTTCAAATTTCCCTTTCAGACTCAAAAGTAGTTGGTAGGTCAACAACATTTGAAAGCTCTGAATCAGATAATGTGCTTAGAAGAGCTTCTATAGTCTGCAGATTGTTTTCAGCATCTCTGATTTCATTTGGGGCTTCTGGACCACCCTGTGGAGGTGTATAATTTGTTGTAACCATGGTTCAGTACAGCATTCCTATACATTGCAAGTGACATTTCATGCAACTTTTCCAAAGATTAAAATTGGTTCCATCAAACTTCAGACTATCCTTCTTGTAGGATGACATCCTGGATCTCCTCAAGTGGTTAAGCTCTTTTAGAGGAACTCAGCTCTGATACCAATTGTTAGATTTAGGGCAGACAATTGAGAGGGGGGTGAATCAGTTGTACAAAACTTTCTTCCAATTAAACACTTAAATCCACTTTGTAATTTAGCAGCATAATGATAAATCAATCATGGAAACATAATGCAATAAATCAAGAGTAGAAACATAGAGCACTAAGATTTTGACATGGAAAACCTGGTTAAGGGAAAAACCACAAGGTGATTAACTTAAGATTGTATTCTCTGTTAGAAGAATAGAAAGAACAAAATGGCACATGCCAATTAGGGCTGACTACCCAAGCACACTACTCAGAAGAGGCTCACTGCCTACAAGAGACACACTATCTACAAAATAGTAAGTATCACATATATGAACTGGAGAATAGCATCTTCACCATGCTTGAATTAGTTCCATTTAAGCCCAATACTTCTACTCTACCTTTCGCTCTCCTCCTCTCTACCACACTCTCATCTCCATAAGATTACCTTTGAAATGACTTTACAATCCCTTATTTGTACAAGACATCAACTTAGGAATAATCATCTAAGTCAGCAAACAACTATAAGAACATCTGTAGGATGTGTAGCTCATCCGGTCAGCTAGTCTCAGGAAGAACACCATTATTCGGAAGTAATTCTTCAATTACAAGCTCAAACTCCAATGCGGACCACCAACACAAACTAGACATGATCCAAAGACCTCCACAAGCTTGCCTAAATCACCAACAACATCCACACTACATCTGCTTAGTGAAATCCTTCTCTCCTTCATCTAAAACCTCAAGAACATAGTCTGTCATCATTGTCACAAAGAAATAGATGCTTGCAAACCACCAAACCATGAAACAATCAACTTGAAACTTCACAGGGACTTCCTAAGCACTCCACCAAATCCATAGAATAGGATAATACATTTCTGGATCTTATCGGACCTATTTGTATCACTCTGTTACCTCTGAACACCTGCAGGAACCAATTTTACGTAACCAGCCACAACTTTTTTAGATCTTCATGTGGGCCTCTAAAATCTCTACTGGATCACCTTAAGACATATATCTACAAACCCTTTAAATCGTAACCTCTGATTCTCATCTTATCTTGGACTTTTACCTTACTGTCTTCACTGTTTTGCACTGTTCCTAATATGACCAATTTTTTCAATATCCTCAGCAAATAGTTCATCTAATCCTTATTATTAATGCAACAGGAGTATGTTGACATCAATGACAACACCGGTTGGGCCCATACTTGCAACATTTTCATCATTGATTCCTTTGGTTTTTGCCTCTACCTGACAAGGGCACGCACTCTTTATCTAACAATGGTGTTCATAGACTTAAGTGTCCTCCGGGGTTTGACTAACGCAAGCCTCTAAACACCACAACTCCCAAACCAAGTCTTGTGATTGCAAGTTATAGGTGTCACATTTGGAAAAAGTGGAGTTGCATGAAGGATTGGCAGGCATCAAGGATTCAGGATCTGAAGAAAACTCAGACATAGGAGCACTTCCAGGACTTGGGTGCTCACTCTAGTATCCTCTGCAGATAGATCTCTGAAAATAGAAGTTACAATGCTGATCAATGTCGGAAGGAGGTCTAGATTCTGTAAAAAAGTAGGTACCTTGGACTTGGGTGCCCGCTCCAGTGTCCCAAACTATTCCACTTCGGAACCCCAAAAATAGTTATTCTGTGATTTGGTATTTTATTCCTGTTTGCAAGAGCTTTTTTTGTCTTTCATCAATTTATTGTTGTATTTGCATAATTAGGGTTTTAATGATTAATTAGACTTAATAGAAAGAACTTAATAATTAGCTTCCCTAATCCAAGTTTCCCTACATCTATAAGTGACCTAGGGTATGATAGTGCTTGCCACTCAAGCCTAGATCCTTAAATGCATAGTGGAGAGGCGGATTTAAACATCTAAAAATCAAGAACATTGATGAATCCAATTTTCCCCTAAACATTTTGGTGAACCTGTGTTTTTGAACTTAAATTTCCACTTGTTGAGTGTTTGTCTTTAGATTTGTATTGATTTCATTCATTCATTTGGTCATTCATTTCATTGCATTGAGAAAAATTCAAATAAATTGAAATTTTTGAAAAATAAAAAAAAGTTGCATTGTTTGGCTTACTAAATTGCATCAATTCTTCCTAAATTTTCCTAATTCACAAATTTTCCATCAAATCTGATATAAACTACAGAAAAATCTAAAAATTCAAAAAATTTCCTTGCATTTTCATCATTTATGGAAATTTTGACAATTTATATAACCTAGTAATTCCAAAATCTAGGGTTAGTAGGCAAAATCTTTTATGATATTTTTCTACTGATTTTAGACACTCATTTAAATTTTTATTTGTCTGTAGTCTTGCATTTTAATGTAAATTTGCATTTAGATTTAAAATATTTGCATTTTTGCATAGAAACTTTCAACAAAACTAGCAATTTTAATGCATTTTCATTAAATTTGCATTTGCATTTTGCATATTAAAGCTTGAAAATTATTTTCAGATCTGAGAGTATTTAATTTTCATTATAAATCAGAATTCAAAACATTCACATAGCATTTTATGTCAACATCTCAAACCTAGGCCTTCAAAAACAACGATTTTCACTAAATTTGGCCTTATCGACTCTCTAAACTTGTACCATAGACGTGTTGTGAAGAGTATTTTTACATTAATTGTTTTTTTATTAGGGTAATAATTTTCTTCCCCTCCTAAAAATCTTCACAACACCCTTTTATCGGGCTCTTATAGTGAAAATTTTGAAAAAAATAACTACACATTTTGAATATTTTTGCCCTAGGGTTTGACCTAGTTTGCACTGCAAGCATGTTGTGACAAATTTTATGGATTTAGGTGACTGATATTATTGATATTATTTAATGTACCTCCTGAAATTCATTACAACGCCCCTTTTGCTAGGTCTTGGAATTGAAAAACTGTGAAAAATAGCCTATCTTTGCTATATTTTCACTAGGGTTTGACCTTAACTGGTACTAAAAGCGTGTTGTGTTGGGTATTTTAGCACCAAGTGCCTATTATTACTAATATTATTTGTTTTTCATCATCATTTTCCTCACAATACCCTTTTCTATGCCCTTTTGCATTGAGGTTTGGTGAAAAAAGTGCCTATTTTGACATATTTTCACTATATTTTGACTTGGCATTATCTTAGATTTGCATCAAGAGGGTGTTGAGAAGGATTTTATTGTTGTTTTGGACTGATATCAGACATATAAGTTTCTTCCCTTGACTAAAATCCTTACAACATCCTTTGTTTCAGTCATTTGCATTTGAAAAAGTACAAAAAATCAAGCATTTTAGGCCATTTTTGCATATAACCTTGCACTTGTCTTTTGCATCAAATTTGAAAATCTTTTAAATTCTGATTTTACATTGAAAACAATGCAATGACACCTTCATGTCATTTTTCTATGGTATCTCTGCATGCATTTATTAAAGATCTTGATTTTGACAAATTTGTAATCTTCATGAGTGAACATCCTATGATATTAGAAGATTTAACCAAATTCATCTCTAGGAACACTCATGAGAAAGATGAGAGTGAAAATCCTTTTTCTTCCATAGAGTATGATGATGATGATGTACTGTCCTCTCATCCCATTTCTCTCCCTAGCCAAGATGTAGCATTAGTCGATGAGAAAAGGTCTCTCACATTAAATACTTTAGGGATGGATGTTGGGTGTAATCAAGAGGACACAATGTTAATTCGATACTTATTAATAGACTTGGTAGCACTATTCATAAGATGGTTGTGTGGGGGGCACCTAATGCATCTTCTTGCTTAAATTTGGTGATTACAGTTCAAGGTGTTCAAAATGTGTTACAACAACCACACCACAATGTGATTGCTCACACATACAACACCCATAATAACAAGCAAAGTAACCAAGCACTGCATGTCCATGCCTCTCTTCCATGTTCTCAACCTATGCTCCCTCAACCACCTCATCTTACTCATAAAAGTGGTCAAGAGTATGATCTTGTCAAATAGCTTCGCGCTACTCCAGCTAAGATCTCTCTTTGGGATTTAATACAAACATCACCTACATACCATGGAATGCTCCAAGAAACTTTGCAAAAGGTGATTGTCCCACCTACTGCTTAGCCTAATGATGTAGCAGCTATATTGGATAGTATGCATGTGACAAAAATAGATATTCTCTTTCAACCACAAGAATTACCATTAATTGAAGTTCAAAACCAATATGATCCTCTTATAATCTTTGTCACAATAAATAGAACCTTGGTAAAATGGCTTATGATTGATAATAGATTGTCTCTTAATGTTTTTGGCATTGACTTATTACATAAGATTAAAGTTGATACATCTGCCATCAAGCTGGAATCATTAAGTATCCACAGTTTTGACAATGTTGGATGACAATCTATAGGTACTATAAATTTACCTATAGAAGTGGGACCTATGATTGTGCCTACTCTAATTCATGTCATTCCTAGTTCTTTATCTTATAACATGATTATTGGTAGACCATGGATTCATGCATTGGGGGTAGTTCCTTCCACTCTACATCGGTCAATCAAATTTATATTCAAAGGTAAATTCATACTATTCATGCTGATCCTGAACTAGATAACTGTTTACACATTGAAATGCAAAAACCAGTTTACAATCATAGGAGCTTAAACAATTTGCGAGGTGATCCATCAATGACTAATGTTGTGCAAAAATATCAACTATTGAATGCACTTGTTGGTGATGATTGGGGTGCATTAGATTTTAACCCTTGCAGTATAGGGGAATACAAATTTAATAAACCTGATACATCAAAAGTCGCATTGATCTCGTCTAAACAATATTTTGAAATATTTTAGAAAAACAAAGTTCCTTGGTTGAAAATAAAGACAATACCCTCACTTATACTACAAATTATGATACCTATGAAGCTTCACCTTCTTCTAAAGAAATGGACTCTCTATATGGTCATGGATTTCAAATCTTTTACAAAAATAATGACTATGTCAGCAATGGTTGTGGTGTAAATCAACAAGGAATTAGAGTACCTAAGTTACAAGTTGCTGGAATTAACTACACAACCAGTTTAGGATACCGCTCTTTGAAACCCACCAAAGCCTCTTATCATCATAAACTTAATGTTAATACAATATTAAAACAACATGAGAGATATCCTAAGTGTGTATGTTCTTAATGATGGTGCTAACAGTTAAGTATCTCTAACCCTTTATCTCTTTTGTAATGTGCTTCCCCCATGATGTGTTACATGTTGTTTAGGCCTCTTGGGATGACCTTAGATTCTCCCATAAGGTTCAAGATACTAAGAGACCACCTTTGTTGTGACCTTCTATTTTTATCATCATTCTTCTAAATTGCCTCTCTTTGATTTCATTGTTGTGTGTTGTGTATTACATACATAGCGTCGTGGTTGGTGACCTGGGGGCACCCTCCTACATGACTGTCCCTAACACACTTGCTTCTGTTCTCTTATTTATTGTTTCCCTTCCTCTAGTGTTTCCATCTAGCGGGAAGATGACGACAAACATTTATACTGATGTGGACCTAGTGTCCCTTTCGAGAGCAATAAAAAATGGACTTAGTTCCTAATATGATGATGGGATTATATATCTTATCTAATGCTTGGCTAGCCAAAGCACTCATACTTTCTACATAGTGAATTTGATGATGTTTCTGTCATATTTACAAACCTCAACAATACTGCTGCTCTATGCACCTTTGTTTGCCTTTTAATCTGGCCTTGGTGGTACTCGATTAGGAGAGTTTCATGATATAGCCCTACGGTTATCCTCAAACTTTGAATTTGTTGTATAACCTTGCCTCTTTATGTGGTTAATCATATGCATTGATGTTGTTGTTTATCATGATCTTGTAGACACTAACATGTTTCTTGCAGGGATGTATTTGTGGGAACATTTGATGATCATAAAGTACATGTCACCTCTGGGGGCCATGGGCTTTGTGAAAGTTGGTGTTCCCTTATGTGTTTTCTTCATACCTTAACATGTTTGATATTAATAATTGATATCAACCACCTTAAGGTGGGGGCATATATAAGGTAAGATGTCTATTATAGATGTTAGCAATGTGTTTGACCTCAGATGCAAAGATTTGCACCCCGGGGTAGTACATCATGCATCTTGAGTTTGTTTACAATCAATCAATCAATCATGTAAGCCCTCTACAGAGGTGAGATATTGCATATATCCTTTTTCTTAAGCTCTCTACAGATGCGGGGATGGTGTATTCCTCAGAGTAGATTGCATCATCCTATCATTTTCAAAAGTCCTCTGCGGAGGTGGGGACCAATTCTGTGACTAACTCAACCCTTAAGCATGCTTTTGTTGATTGTTGTGGTGAAGCCCAATCATTAGTGTGTGCCTGTAATGTGCCTAAGATGGTGATGAGCCTAGAAATAAGGAACACACCATCGCTTGTCTGCCGTGTTTTCTCCGTGTCTTCAAGTGTGTGTGTTTTGATATGCTTATTTTGTATGGCATGTTTGTTGCCCCATATGCAGAGACCAGCGCCCTTGGGTAGTGCTTCCTACATTTTTTGGAGGTTTTATGTGTCTTGTGTGTGTGTTGCCCCATATATAGAGAGACCTACACCCTAAGGTAGTGCATCCTGTATTATGGGAGGTTTTTTTACTTTCTAGTACTTGCATTTGCATTTCATATATATTAGAAAAAGAAAAGAAAAGATATCATTTATGTCTTCCATGCATTAATGTGTCTTCTATGCATTGACTATCTTCTCCATGTTCTGCATGACTATAACTATCTTCTCCATGTTCTACGTGACTATAACTATCTTCTCCATGTTTTACGTGCCTGTTACTGTCTTCTATTTGATTGGTGTGTCTTCTCCATGCTTGGTGTGTTTGTTGTGTTTGTGACCTTACTTTAATGCATGTATTGGCCTTGCATTTATACATACATTAAAGTAGGGGTTAAATGTAACATCAGAAAATGTCCCCTTGGGGACTCTTCCCTCATAAGGTTTAGCTCCTGGGTCTTTAGCATGCATTTAGGGCATTTTAGTTCATATTTTGGCATCCTGATGGAATGAGACTTAGGTTCCATGGAAAATTGGACTTAGGTGGACTCCTTGAGCTGTACCCTGCCCAAAATAGGGGGGAGGACTTGGGTGCCCGCACCCTAGTCCTACCCTATTTTACGGCAGGCCTAATTTCTGGGTGTCAGTTTATCACCGTTATTGGTTCTTTTGCCGACATGGTAAAGTTTGATTTTTAAAATCTTGGTGGGAATGCTTGTAGTTGCATATATAAGCATGCTTAGGCATTCATTTGTAAACTAGATGATTACTAGCAAGCTATTGTGTTCTCAAGGTGATTCAAGGCTTTCATTGTGTTGCAAGAGTAGACTTGTGTATTTTGTGTGTTGATATTTGCATATTTGAGCATCAATTTCCTCATGGAATGAAGAGAATATTTCTCCCATGAGAGCTTCGCTACAATGTGACATAATATTATGTTTTCATCATTGATTCCTTTAGTTTTTGCCTCTGCCTCACAATGGCATGCACTCTTTATCTGACAACGATGTTTGGAGACTTAAGTGTCCTCTAGGGCTTGACTAAGGCAAGCCTCTAAACATGACAACCCCCAAACCAAGTCTTGTGATTACAGGTTACAGGTGTCGCATTTGGAAAAAGTGGAGTTGCAGGAAGGATTGGCAAGCATCAAGGATTCGAGATCTAAAGAAATGTCAAACATAGGAGCACTTCTAGGACTTGGGTGCTCGCTCTAGTGTCCTCCGCAAATAGATCTCTAAAAATAGAAGTTATAGGGCTGATCAGTTTCGGAAGGAGGTCCAAATTTCATGAAAAAGAAAGTACCTTGGACTTGGGCACCCACTCCAGTGTCCCTGACTATTCCACTTCGAAACCCTGGAAACAGGTATTCTGTGATTTGGTATTTTATTCCTGTCTGCAAGAGCTTTTTCTATCTTTCATCAATTTTTTGTCATCTTTGCATAATTAGGGTTTTAATGGTTAATTGGACATAAGAGAAGGAAAATTACTAATTAACTTACATAATCCAAGTTTCTCTACATCTGCAAGTGACCTAGGGTATGATAGTGCTTACCACTCAACCCTAGATCCTTGAATGTATAGTGGAGAGGTGGATTTAAACATCTAAACATCTAGAAGATTGACGAATCCAATTTTCCCCTAAACAAAATTCAAAAACAAAGCATATCCATCAAGTTTCATTTCTTGAGAGAGAAGGTAAATGAGAATGAATTCAAGTTGAAGTTTGTGTCATCCAAAGATCAGATTACAGATATCTTCACTAAGCCTCTTCCCAAGGATACCTTTGAATATCTCAGAGAGAAGTTAGGGGTTATTACCCCTCCGAATCAGAACTAAGATGCACCAAGGTGCATCAGTTTGGTGGAATTCTTTGTCACATCTTGAGGTCTGGATTGATGTTGAGAAAACACTACTCTAAGTGGTAGTCAGTATGCAAACATTGGAGATCAGTCTGAAATAAAAAAGGGAAGAGACAATTGCAAACATGTACCCATTGCCATTGATGTCAAAAGGGGAGAGAAGTCATGTGAAAAAAATGGAAGTAAATAGTTGGTGGTGAAAGGGGGAGGAGTGAAGATAGTGGTTGTAGGTGTGACAGGAGAAAGGGGGAGAAGTTCTTGTCTTGATAGTTCAATCAATTTTTCACATCTTATGTTTCCATCGATGACAAAGGGGGAGATTGTTGCAAATATGTACTTGATGTGTTGTCATTGATGTCAACATATCTTTCTGTCAGTAATAGTGAAGATAGTGGAAAGGAGTGATTAGTACTTCCAGTAAGGTGAAGATTAGAGTATGTGGATTAAAGGGCATGTACAGGGTTGTCTATTGTTGCTCCAGCTAAGATTTGAGAGGTCTTCATGAAGATTTGGTGAAGTTATGGCCCTTTGAGTAAAACAAGTTTCTACAGTTGTTCTATAATGACAAAATGGCAAGGAGTTGGTCTAGATTGGTCTGGTATGAGCATATTGTGGTCTATGGATCTAAAGGCATGTCTAGGATGTTGGTGTGTTCTCTTAACTTGAGTGGTTCATGGTTTGGAGGTCCAGAAGCAATCTTTTTAGTTTGGTAGTCATGGCAGTGTGTGTTCTTAAGGTTCAGTGTGAAGATGCAAGTGATTCTGATGATGCAAAGTGGTGTGGTTGTTCTTGTTGACTTAATTGTGCTTGTGGTGGTCTCTAGATCGTGTGTCTATTGTGTTGGAGGTCCACATTGACAAAGGAGCTTGTGATTGAAGTTTTTCTCTTAGTTGTTGCTATTCTTCCCATTCTTGGTTGACCAAATGTTCCTAGCATGGTAAAGATCATTTTATGAAGTTGGCATGTTAATAAAGGAAGATTCAAGTCTTAGCTATGATTGGCCGACAATGTAAAGATCTAGGTTAAGTTTGGCCGACCTTGTTGATCATTCCAAGATGGATGAAGTGTATTAATACTTGTTGAAGAGTTGTCAAACATTATCCTTGTGTAAAATAGATCAAATTTGAATAAAGGACCAGAAGAAGAGCAGAGAAGAAAAGGAGCGAGAGCAGTATAGAGTGTGAATTTGGTAAAGAAAAATTTAGGGCAAAGGAGAAGTCTTTAAGAATTCACTGAAACTGAACTAGGCATGAAATAGATGCTATTTCTTAGTTAATTCATTCTATTCTAAATAAATTTTATAGGCAGTGAGCCTCTCTTTTGAGCAGTGAGCTCTAGGCAATGCACCCAAAGGCATGTGCCTTCTATTTTTCTAAAGTACTTTTAATAGGGTACAAGTCTTTGTGGGTTAATCTCCACCATGGTTTTTCCCTTAACTAGGTTTCCACATCAAAATCTTGGTGTCAAGTGTGTTGATTATGTTTCTTCTCTTATGTTGTTGATCTATATGTTATTGTTTACATCATTAATTTGGTAGCAAGTTAATAAAGGAGGTTAAAAGTAGAAAAAAGTTTATATTGTGTGACAACTGATTCACCCCCCTCTCAGTTGTTTGGTCTAATTCCAAAAGATTTTTGCCTAGAAGAAAGATGTATGGATCTTCCTGGTTGTTCCTTATTTCTACCTACCAATTAAAGTCTTCAATTCCTTTCCATCGCTTCCAAATCTAGAGGTATTGGTCACTTGTA